>CM060916.1:88942916-89615000 GCA_030737875.1 Allium sativum | reverse complement strand
CATATATATTATACGCGTCGTCGTTAGAATATAAATATTTATATATAATTATAAATAGAATTGAAAATGGCGCGGTAGTTCGATAATTCGATTTCAAACTTCAATTGAACATACCGGGTGCAAAACAATCCGGATTTTAGTGAAACCAAAAATAATGGGATCTAATTGATAATATCTTTCCAGCGAATCCGAATAATCGAAATTTCATAGCGGGAATCAAAAGATATGTCCAGTTGAAAATTCTGAATAGTCGCTATGGAATTCAGGCCCTTAAAAATGGGAATTTTGCAAATGACCTCGGATTTCGACGAAACCAGTTTTGTTGGATCCGCAGTGTCAAGTTATTGCTAGATTCCAAATTTCATAATTTTTCGAATCAATATGTGAGCGTGGCAAAGGAAAACGCGTTTTGCCAGTTTTAGTTGATTTTAATCGACTGGAAATTGGCCATATTTCAAACGGTCTCAAAATTTGATGAAACTAGTTTTGTTAGGACCGTATCGTCAATACGAAGCTAGAAAATATTTTTATGGAATTTTTAGAGTTAGTATGTGACCCCGGTAATTTGAAATGTATGTTTAAAATTCAATATAGTGATTTGAATGTAGATTTAACGGAAACTGATTGTAACAGCCGAATCAGCCTACGATACATATCCCATTGTGTTCGGAATGGGGGTAATTAGCTATGGACGACAGGCGGTGGGCCCCGTTTTGAGGTCGAAAATAAAAGTTGCTTTTTGGGTGGAAAATTAAATTAATTAAATAATTAAAAAAAACCCCTTTCTCTCTTTATACTTCTGCCCCCCCCCCTTCGAAATCAAAACTGACAGAACAAAAAAAAAGAGAAAAAAAAAACCGATCTCTAAATCGCCCCCCCCTCTCTTCTTCGTCGACGGCGCCGCCACCAGGGGGAGGACCGCCGCCCTCCTCCCCTCTGCTCCGCCAACCTCCTCCTACCTCGAGACGCTCTCCTCTTCTCCTCCTCAAGTCGCGACGCAAACCACCCCCCCCTCGCTTTCACCCGCCGCCGCCTCCCCAGCATCTTGCCGCCTCGCCTGACCTCTTCCACCCCGCTTCCAGCACCTCCTCCCACCACAGAGAACGCAGCATACCCCCCCCCTCTTCCGATTTGAACAGTACGTTTTATTTACTTTATTTTATTCTTTTTTTCCCCTTTATCCTAACACATATATGTAAATAGTAAGGATTGTAAAAATATGTTTTTTTATCATGTATGAAGAGTAAAAATATGATTTTTATTAATTTAAAGATAATATTTTTATATGAGAAAATATAATATTTTTGTATGAGAAAGGATGACATTTTTATGTGAGAAAAGAATATATTTTTATCTATGAAAAAGTTCGGATTTTTATATATTGAACTTCGAAATAAAAATATGATTTTTATATATTGAACATCGAATAAAAATGTGATTTTTATATATTGAACATCGAATAAAAATGTGATTTTTATATATTGAATAGCGAAATAAAAATATGATTTTTATATATTGAATAGCGAAGTAAAAATGTGATTTTTATATATTGAACTTCGAAATAAAAATGTGATTTTTATATATTGAACATCGAATAAAAATGTGATTTTTATATATTGAACAGCAGATAACGAAGGTGACAAAAAGGCGAGAACAGTGAAGATTTCCTGCATTAGAAGTGCCATGGAGCTAGGATAGCTATATGTGAGAATTTCTCACCTTTCAATTTCTTTTCTAATTATATATATATACTAGGATGCAGACGGTGCTTAGTAGCACCCGACACAATCGTCCACAGACCATGGACTTGTTTGTTTGGTTGCATAGATTAGTTATATGATTTGATTTGAATTTGGTTGTTTGGTGATTTTGATTGATGTGTGAATGGCGTGGGCCTTCACTAGACCGGGGATAAGGCTAGGCCTCGTCCCGTTTCTAGTATCGTGCCGTTATGCCGCCGAAATTTTCTAAAATATGTTAGAAAATAAAAATATCATTTTATTGTGTAAATGAATAATAGAAATTCATATGTTGGAATAAAATGTTTTATCGTTAAAAATATAATTTTTAACGTGAATATGAATATAGTGAAAGTGAATAAAATAAAATATTCATTTACAAACCAGACGGTTTGTTTATGTACACCTATTTGAAGGACATTGATTGGGACGATAAATTTTACACATCGCCCAACAGCACAAATAAAATATGTGTTTGATTGTTTGAAACCCCACACGGGTGTTAGGATGAAATTTGAAGTTCACTCATCCTGATTGATTAAATATGTCGATCGATCGATTGACAGGCTGTTATAAGCGTTAGATAACTATATTTGATGCTTATACAGTGTAGTGCACTTTGGTTGATGGTTGATTATTTTTCAATGCTATTATATACATGTGTTGTAGAAAATCCATATAATTAACATTATATGGTAATTGATTGGGCCTCATTCCAGTTTTGAAAAAGAAATATTTGAAAAAGAAATATTTGAAAAGGAAATATTTGAAATAGAATATTTGAAATAGGAATATATGAAGTCGTGTTGATTAGATTGACGCCATTTTGACGTGAACGATATTTATATCGATTTTAAAACGATTTCGAAATGAATTGAATTGAAAACGATTTCGAAATGAAATGAATTGAAAACGATTTCGAAATGAATTGAATTGAAAACGATTTCGAAATGAATTGAATTGAAAACGATTTCGAAATGAATTGAATTGAAAACGATTTCGAAATGAATTGAATTGAAAACGATTTCGAAATGAATTGAATTGAAAACGATTTCGAAATGAATTGAATTGAAAACGATTTCGAAAATGAATTGAATTGAAAACGATTTCGAAATGAATTGAATTGAAAACGAATTCGAAATGAATTGAAAGCGAATTGAAATGAATTCAAATTGAATTGAAATTTGAATTGAATAGAAATGAATTTTAAAACGAATTTATAAAGGAGAATTCAATTTTAATTTGAATTGAAATGGAAGTTGAAATTGCTTTTGAAACGAATTTTAAAACTATTTATATAATTCGTTTTAAATGGAAATCGACGAAATATATATTATATATATTATATATAATATAATGGCCTGAATAGAACGCGCCGCGCCGCGGCAGTTCGTGAATTTCGACCATTTATTTCAAACGGACATTACGGGAGATCCGACCGTCGGATTCTCCTAAAACCCGAACCGTTGGTTTCGTATCGAAAAGAGCTTTCTAACGAATATTAGAAATTTTAAATCTAACGGTTGGATTTGGAATTATGTCCAAATCAAATTTGAAAAAGGTCGCTGTAAGTGCAGTTCGATGACCGTTGATGGAAATCGACTGTACGGGCCTTGATAAAATTATTAAAAATAGTAATAATTTGTGTAAAATCATATGAAATGATTTGTGAAAGTTTGGGATGAAAAACTCCATATTTGAAAAGATAAAAATAGATTTTTATCGAAATAAACTAGTTTTGAACTAGAATTATAATTCTATTTATTTTTAAGTAAATAAATTGAATTTGAAAAGGGTTTTAAAAATAACCAGAATTTCCAATGATTGCATTGGAGTGGATTTGAATCGAAATTGTCTTTGGAATATTTCGATGTTGGAATTCGTGATTATACAGGTGTTGTTATGGAAATTTGAAAGATATATATTTATATCGTTATTTCCAATACGACATTTGTTAGTCGTAGAATTAGATATTGAATATAAGCCGATATATTTTCTATTCAGAGCCTTGTATTGAATATCGAATGTGATTTGGGTTTGTCGTGAATGGTGTCTTCACTAACACTGTTCTTGAACCCAGTTGAGAAAAGATTAAATCTTTTTATTTAGATTTAATGAAGTGTACTAATTAAATGATATTTAATTGGAATTGAATTGGTATTGATTTTTGGGTTTATCGTGAACAGTGTTTTAAATAACACTCGTTCTTTAACCCGATAATTAATGGAAGGTGATTTTGGGTTTATCGTGAACCGTGTTTTAAATGACACTGATTCTTTAACCCAGTTAACGATTAAAACTAAGTGGAGTTTTAATGAATCTTTAATTAGATTGAAATGATCGAAAATGGAGTATCACCAGTTTTGCTCCAGGCGATAGTTAAATCTTTAATTAGATTTGAACGTGAAATGGTAATTGAATTTACCGATAACACCGTGGTGTTAGAGATGAAGTATAACCAGTTGTACTTCATGGGATAAATAGGTTGGGATTGGGAAATAAAATAAATGATTACTTCGGTGTGGTTCGCTAATCTCGACTAGTTTGAATTGATATTCAAAGGAGATTAAAGATTAAATTTAAAGAATTTATCTTGGATAAAATTAATGGGAACTTTTCCCAAAGTATAGGAATATTTGAATAAAAGAATATTCTGAATTGGAATGAGGCGTATGTTGTGTTTGTGTAACACTTTTATAATATATACGCGAGTTATTCAGAAAGACCGGGTTTATCCCATTCTGAATAACTGATTCGACGTGGTGTCGAAGATGAAGACGGTGGTCGAAGACCAGAAGTCTTCACGTCGTTTGGATAATTACTGATGATCTTGATTGGGCTGTACACCCAAGAAGATGGAAACAGTTGGTGATCGTCCAGACGTACTTGGAGATCGATGGATATGCGGGGTACTAGGTGCCTCCGGTTTCGTTCAGCCCCAGAACGGACTTGTAAATGGACTGTGTGTCTGATATTGGATTTTAGTCTGTGTGATTGATCTTTATTAAATATATATCTGTTTGGCGGCGGAGAATTTATTCTCTTGCTTAACGCCCTTCTCTGAGACGTACGAGCTCAGGGGTTATATATTGATGGATATCAAACGCATGGAGTGAATTGCCTGTGTGGCATGCCTAAGTGGCAATTGATCGAGGCTTCTGTTGAAAAGCAAAGTCTTGTGGTTGATGATCGAAGCACGGCCTTTGTGGCGTAGCTTTGTGTAACGTTGATTCGCGAGCTTCACACCCGGTATGAACCAAAAACGGGAGAGGACGTCAGGGAGGGCATGCGTTTCTTTCTAGCTAGAAGTGGCGTCAGTGGTTTTACACGCCCTGACGAGTTTGACTTATGTGGTTGTTGCTGTTGCGAGGCGCCTCGGATTGATCGGTCGTTCTCGAACCGATGGAGTCATTTAGTTGGCTGTTATAAGGGTTTAAGTTTAATCCACATCGGTGGACTGGCCCTGAGGATCCAAGGGTCACTCGAGCTCTGATCCTGAGGGGCGGGCTAGAGCGTCTCGAATCGGTTGAGGACTATCTTTTGCCTCGGTTCATAGAAGGAAATCCAATTTCCAAATACGTGACTTTGCGGTTTTATTTGTAAACCTATATATGGCGACATAGTGGCATGGGACGCTCATGCCGCCTATGATTGATACTTATGATTTGAAGTTGTTTTATACACTATGCACTTATAATAGTATCAAACGATTTGTTTTAACTGTATCAAGCATTCTTTGGCTGTTATAAGGGAAAACCCTATCCTCGGCTGCGTTGCATTGTGTGATGGGACCTGGGTCTTATAACAGCTTCATTTTTCTTTATTTAGCATTGCGCTGTTTGTTTTATGCACTGGTATTCTTGGGAGGAAACCCGTTCCGTGTTATACGGCGTGGTCCCTTGATTTACCTAACTTTAAAAATAAAGATTAACTGTTTTAGTTCTCACACCAGTCACATGACTGACCTGGAGTTTATTGTTTTGACCTAAACTCTGGGTGCCCCTATTTTTGACACGGGCAGCTAGTAGTTTCGGTTTTGCAGATTTATATTCACAGGATCCTGGTTTACAGCTGGAACGATATCCGGAAAGCTTTGTATCCGTATATCTCCTTCTAGTTGTATATTGTATTATTTTCCGCTGCTATGTAATTTATTGTAATCTCTGATATTTCTGTGTAATATTTATTCATACTCTGTATATTCCTGTAATCTGATGCATTGTTGTGATATTCAATTCATTTCTATTCAATTCAAATTTCAATTCAATTTGAATTCATTTCAATTCGCTTTCAATTCATTTCGAATTCGTTTTCAATTCAATTCATTTCGAAATCGTTTTCAATTCAATTCATTTTCGAAATCGTTTTCAATTCAATTCATTTCGAAATCGTTTTCAATTCAATTCATTTCGAAATCGTTTTCAATTCAATTCATTTCGAAATCGTTTTCAATTCAATTCATTTCGAAATCGTTTTCAATTCAATTCATTTCGAAATCGTTTTCAATTCAATTCATTTCGAAATCGTTTTAAAATCGATATAAATATCGTTCACGTCAAAATGGCGTCAATCTAATCAACACGACTTCATATATTCCTATTTCAAATATTCTATTTCAAATATTTCCTTTTCAAATATTTCTTTTTCAAATATTTCTTTTTCAAAACTGGAATGAGGCCCTTAAAAAAAAACTAACTAAGGAGATTAAGTTATAAGGTTTCACACACAGATATACCCAGCTTCGGCAAAACCCTGCCTACTGCTGCATTTCTAAGGTTTCTACTAGGTGATAGAACAGATCCCGCATACAAGACCATGTACACTCGCAAACCCTGCTCCTATTCTAACCCTACGCTCAAACCCCTAGACTGATTCAAACCCCTGAATCAGATTTTCCCCAGATTACAAACCCGTAACCTGTATTCCTAGATTTTACAGAGTCTAGTACTGTCAGTTAACTCCTAACTGAAACTCCCCTAGAGTTTTACAGACTCTATAAACTGTTCAGAATTGTTTACAAACGAAACTGAAAATACAACAAAAATAAATAAATAAAAGAAACCCTTAAAAAAAAACTAACTAAGGAGATTAAGTTATAAGATCATCCCTTTTTTTTTTTTAAAACAAGCTTAGCCAAGTGGAAAAATAAGCCGGTCCATTCACTTTTATTTGCCCGATCTCTTTTGCTTTTGGAATCAGAAATGGCGGCCGTCAAAGGGGAATTAGGGTTTCCTTCTAATCCCAAACCGAAGTCAATTGCTTGAATGATGGAATCCAATTCTCTGATTCTCAAGTTCTTGTCGATGGTCTTGATCGACTACTGGTGCTCCTTTCTTCACCGATTTGGGGTTTTGCTTCTGCGATCGAAAACCGTGAGTTTTCTCAATTTTCTGGCTTTTAATTTCTTGCGAGTTGTTGTGTGGTTTCGATGCATAAACTGCCTGTGATGATGTGGTGTCATATAGGATTTCATATCCTTAACTTGCGCTCTGATTTCTTGAATGATTCGATCTGTTTCCCTTTTTGAAATTCTTGGCTTTGAAAAATCAGCGTGAATTTGGTGCTTTGATTTTTGCTTGTGAATCTGGTCTTCAATGGCCTTTGATGATTTCATAAATGGCTCGACTGATTTGAATTCGATTTCCACAGCTTTGAAATACATGCTTGATTTCTGGAAATAGTAATTTGCTGTCTAATTGAATTGTTGCCAGATTTGAGTAATTTCTGCGACTTGCTTTGCTTGTCAAAAATGGTTTTAAATCTTGCCAAAAGTGAATCGAGATTTCTTATTTGAATGATCATTGTTTTCTTTGGTTGACTGGAATAATATTTGGTAACATATAGTTGATTTTCCAAGTGCTTTGCGCAAGAAGACTTTGTTTTGAATGGTTTGTGATAAAATTGCCGAGATTCGATGCTGTATATTTGTGGATAAAATCAGGAAACTGAATTTATTCCCTTGCCAAAAATGATTTCTTGGAACTCCTTTAAAACTGATCATTGTTAGAGAAACTTCTTCCCAATTATGAATGCTTGATTTCACAAGATGCCAAATGCACTGCTTCATTTGTGGACACTGATTTGTAATTGATAATGAGTTGTGTGCAAGAATTTGAACTAAACATGTAAACTCTGGTTTGCAGCTTTATTTGAGAAAGAAAAAAAAACTGCATGTAGATTTATTTCCCAAAACTGAAATGTGACTTTGACAATTACTGACATGTTTGAACTTGAATTTCCTGGAGCAAGTATTTTTATTGTATACTAGCACCATGCTGGTTTGACCTGTTTTGCTTCACCAATTATATGTTGACTGAAACATGTTTAGCCATTTTCCATTGGCCATGTTGTCTTGACATTTGATTACCTGAAAATGTATTTGTGCCATGAACCCTAACTGCTCCATTTTGTTTGCATGTGTTGCTCTTCCTATCCCATTTGCAAAACAGTCGAGTTTGTTCTTTATATTGTTATGCACTTGGACTTTACATGTCATTTGCCTCTTGAACTCGAGGTTGAGACAGGCCATATGCACTTGCACCATGCTATCTTTACATTTGCTCACCTGGAAATGTATTTGCACCATGATCATTGCACTATACATGAATATGAACTGCCAATCTAGTTTTGCTTGTGACCATTGTCATGTATCTCCATATTTGCATCACTGTATTCATTTGTGTTTGACTGGATCATGTGTAGTTGTAGCTTCATGCTGATCACCATGTACAGTTGACACTCCACTTCACTGCTTTGACCTTGTTGACTTGTGTTTGTGAAGAAACATCATGCTGCTATGTGACTTTATATTTGCACTTACATTGCTTCACTAATTATTGCTGAACCAATTTTATTGTGCTCGGTCCTTCCTTGCTTGTATATGCTCCATCACCACGCAGTCATGTCCCTTGGTGGTTGCTCGACCACTTTGCTACACACACATGTATTTGACCATATTTGACTCCATACATATGCTATGGCATTCTCGACCATGCTGACTTTGTTTTGTCCTCGGCCATGTTTATTGTGCACTGGGTCGAGCAGGTCCACGTGGCTACTCCTCAGTTGCACACAGAATTGGCGTGGCAGTGCACACGTGTATATTCATGCACGTGTGTACATGCAGCCATTCAGACTGATTTTCCTGTCCCTGCACAAATATACGTGTATATACATACACATGTGTGTGTATACATGTATGTACGCGTGCTATATTCACAAAACAGATCGAGTCATGAAAAATGATGAGAAACACACCAGAAAACTGAGGCACATAAAATTTTAAAAATAAAATTTATATTTGCATGTGTTCAATTTTATTTCTATTGCAGTATACTGTGTGTGTGTGTTTCATGTGACAGGTAAGCAGGTGATGACTGGACTGACTGAAGACTGACTAGAAGACTGTGAAGACTGGACTAACAATGAAGACTGAAGACAGTGTTGAGTGTCTGCATATGTGTCAATGTGAAAGAATGTATATATGAGTTGTGTAAACAAAGTAAGTGTTGTAGTGATGAATTGTACTGAAGTTTGTAATAAACAAATTTATTTGAAATAAAATATTATTTTATTCTTGTCAAAACAAACTTGTCTATTCTATACAGTTTATTTACAAGTACAATATCAGTGAAGTGTTTAAATAGTGGAGTTAAAATAGATGTACTGTTTGAATGTTAGAAATATTTGTATTTAAATAAAATACAGTAAATATTTGAATTCCTGTACAGATGTATTTTATTTAAATACAAATATTACATTCCTGTCTGTGATGTAAATACAGAACAGTACAGTACAAACACATATAAATATATATTTGGTTGTTATCATCAAACAAAAATCATATAATTGTGTATACAATACTGTTATATACAACAATCTCCCCCTTTTGATGATGACAAACAAATATAAGATTTTGAGCGCAAATGTGTTAGAAAAAATATATATTACTCCCCCTATTTGAATGCTCCCCCTACAAGTGTGCATGAGTGAAAGAATTGAAAATTAGTAAATTTTCAAAATTAGAAAATTTATAAGATATTCACTCATAAATCAAAATCTAATCCATTCTCCCCCTTTTGTTATCATCAAAAGTATACAGAAATTAAAATACAGGTGAAAAATGACTAAAATATAATTTCAGCTGAAAGAGGAAGAAACGGTCATCATAAATCTCAATCAGTCAAACAAAAATCATAATAAACTGAGAACTAGTGGCATATTTCACATTGTAGAGAATGACGAATATACGAAGAATTTTATATAAAATGGAGAGTCTAAAAAAAACATTTTCAATTATTTTCAAAGGATTTAAAAAAACACAAAAAGCAGTGATGGATTTGGACTATAATTAATAATTCAATTTAAGTGACAAGATTGAATAATCTCAAATCCCAATATCTATTAATCAATAAATCTTAAGACGTCATAATATTTCAACACATTTCACAGATAGAAGATGGATTGATAGGTTGGTTTTTATAAACACCAAGGAGAATTTCATATAAATCTTTATTTTATCCAAATTATTTTCTTTTCTTTTTCTTTTTAATTTAAGAGCACACTGACCACGCATAACCAGATCTTGGATTTTTAAATGAGATCAGTTGCAGCTTAAATATAAGTAATCTCGTAACCATGCATAACCAGAGCTTGGATTTTTAAATGAGGTTAGAGAAATACTTATTATATTATTATCTTTTTCTGTTTCAAAAAGAAAAACTCCTCGATATATAAAATCAATATGGATCATAGAAAAGTGGTAGGTACGGAAATGGACTGTGAAATAAATTTCTAAATTAATTATATTATGAAATATGCTCAACTGTACTGGGATTATTGAAAATTTTTAGTTGACACTAATTCTGAAAAATAACATAACCACAATTCCATCACAAATATTTTCACTGTTTATTCAAGATGATTTTTAAAAAAATATTAAACTCTCCACATTTATAAAAAATTATCATGGATGGCAGAATGATGATAGATAATGAGGATGGTCCTGAAATAATTGCCAGTTCAAAGATATTATAATAAATATTCAACCATCATGAAAATCCACATAAAATCTCCTCTTATTATGAAATATATTACAGTCATAATTCATCACAATTTCAAATTCTGATATATTTTGATGAATTATAAATACAGAACAATATGGATATTGATTTCAATTTGTGAATGAATAAAAAATAAATAGTTTTAAAATTGAAAATCAATTACAAGAGGAATATGAAGAGCTATACAAAGCACAAGAGGGAAAAGAATGTGTACAAGACAAAAAGAGTGTGTGGATTTATACATGGTGAAGATTTGAATCTAAGTACAGATGGGTGAGACAAATATAAGGCGCTTCTGATACCACTTGGTGTCTCTATTTACGAGGAATGGTAACAAGACATTTGAGACAAACAAGTATACCACAGATAAAAGAATCTTAAATACAAAGCACAGTCAGAATCAAGCAAATTAATTTCATGTATCAGAGCATGGTATGTATTTGATTCCAAAACAAGCAGTCACCAAAACATATTTTCCAGAACTATAACTGAGCAGCACAAAAATCATTTTCAAAGCAGACTTGTCAAGGAGATGTTCCAAAGATATTTCAAACAGTCAAAGGATGGTTCATGATCCAAGATTAAATATAGTTTATTTTAAATCATTTGAACGAATTGTGAAGATATCCGGATTCAATGAATCAATCACACGGTTTATAAATTTTAGATTCAGCATATGTGTGTGATTCAATAAATCAATAAATTCAAATGATTTTAAACAAACTAGTATTCAAGTCAAATATTCATGAAATACCAATGACATTCAAATCCCAATTCTCAAAGAATTTACACAAATATTTCTGACAAACAGAAGAGTTATTTCAGATCATTTACATCAAATTTGAAAGGTATTCATGATCCAGAAAATTAATAATTTATTTGAAATCACTTGAATCAATGTCAAGTTTGAGATATAATGAATCATTCACACAAGATCGATAATTTCAAATTTAAGAGGTATGTGAGATTCAAAATATCAAGAATTTCAGATGATTTCAAACAAACCAATTTGAACCATAATAATCATGAATATAAGATGGATTTCAAGATGTATCACTGAGATTCTAGACAATTTACAATATTCAAGCCAATCTGAAAATGTCTGAAATTATCACAACTGATAAATAACAGAGTGTACTGTAATGAGTATAATATTTTCAGCGTTTCCAAAATGAATTGGAAGAAACTCAAAACAGCATAAGCGTGTGAAATTTCATTAATTATTCAGATCTTCAAAAAATTTAGAATTCTAATTAACAGTGTTCAAGATATGATATGAATGCATCAACACTGTTATGAATTCAATAATCAGAAACTAAACTTCAAAACAATTGTAGATATTTACAAGTTTAAATACAAGATCTGGAAAAGATTAAAATATCAGAATTATATTCAACTAAGGCAAATTTCCAGAAAATATGAATTCTACAATTGGAAGTTAATGAAGCCCAGAAGAAGTTACAGTGATGTGACAGTGAAAAATTAAAACAGAAGAGATAAAGTAAATACACAGAGGGGGTAGAAGAAGAAATAAACAAAAATAAAAAATATTTACAAAGATGAGTTTAGAGATCATACCAGAATCTAATGTAAATCAAAATCTCTAACTCAACAGATCTTGGCCTAGGGAACTGTAAATGACACAGAGTTATAGACAATCTTGATTTCAAATTTCTTTTCAGCACAGCAGTTCCTCAGCCACCTTCGATACCTAACAGTTTATAGAATCAAGTGGTCTAACAAAGTTTGTAAAACCACTCACAGTTGTATTCATAGCTTTAGGTACCCAAACCTGCTTATATAACAATCCGTTAGAATCAACTAGAGTTCCCTTTGTTACCCAAATTTGTTTAGGTTTTCCAAAAATCATTTTATTTCTTTTCGGGATCCAAAATGAATTGTTATCAAACCAATTCTTATCTCGATTGTGATTCAAAAAACTTTTGGAATTTTTAAAATTCAAATTTTTAGAATGACTCTTCTTGAAGCAGTTTAAAGGGTTTTTGAAATCACAAGAGTTCAAACTTTCAAAATCATTTCTTTTCCCAAAACCAAGACCATTTTTATGACCAGAAGAAAATTGATTTTTCAACAACATATTCAAAGATTTTTCACCAATTGAAAAGCGTTTCAAACTCAATTCAAGATTGTTGATTTTGGATTTAAGATCAGAATTCTCTTTCATTAGATTCGAACAACGATTAATGCTGATCTTTCTCTTTTCAGTATCATTCTGTTTCAAAATCAAATTTTCGTTTTCAAGCATTTTAACTTTGGTCTTGGATTCAAAGATCTCTGATTCAAATTTAATTTGTTTTTCAGATCCAAGTTTCTTGAGATTTTCAATCTCTTTTTCACGCTCACTCAAAATCAGATCTGTTTTCAACAAACTATCACTTTCAGCAATTTCAAGTTTGGAATTTTCGATAGCCTTAAAATTGTTAAATTCCTTTTGAAAGAAATTGTTTGCATTTTTCAACTCAATCTCGTTACCTTTTAAAACTAGAATTTCTTCTTCAAGCCTTTGAATGTTATTGTTGAGATGAACGAGATCTGTTTTTAATTTCAAACAACTTTCACAATTAGAATTTTCAAATTTCACAACATTTTCAAGTTTTAATTCCAAACAATGAATTTTGCTGGTCAACTCATGATTTTCAGTTTTCAAAGATTTGTTTTTAGATTGGAGTTTATCAACAGATTTCGTTAAATCAAGACACATGTAAACCAAATCTTCATATGAGAGATTTTCTGTTTCAACATTTGTTGATTCTTCATCATCTGATTCATCTGAAGTTTCATCTACATGACTTGTTAAGCATAGATCTGAATCAAAGTTGACATTATGGGGTTTTGAGCTGTTGTCAGATTTTCCATACAACTTGTTGAGAGTTCTCCAAACTTCCTGTGCAGATAAACAATGACAGATAAGATTAAACTGTTCAGTGCTAAGATAGTCAAATATAATTTTCATAGCACGAGCATTGAAATTAATATCTACACTATCAAACCCATTGATAATGACATCCCAACATTTAATATTAACAGATTTTAAATAAAATTCCATTTTGGATTTCCAGTTTAAAAAATCTGTTCCATTGAAAATAGTTGGAGATGAGCTGGACTGACTCTCTATCGACTGACAACTAGGAATCACCATTACTCTAGAGTTAACAGAATACCTGGCTCTGATACCACTGTTGGATCTAGAATAACCCTAGAGGGGGGGTGAATAGGGTTTTTGACAGTTTTTAACTGAATTAAAAATCAAACGAGATAAATAAAAATAAACAGATCACAGAATATAGCAGAAACAGAAATGCAGAAAATAAATCACACACAGATATACCCAGCTTCGGCAAAACCCTGCCTACTGCTGCATTTCTAAGGTTTCTACTAGGTGATAGAACAGATCCCGCATACAAGACCATGTACACTCGCAAACCCTGCTCCTATTCTAACCCTACGCTCAAACCCCTAGACTGATTCAAACCCCTGAATCAGATTTTCCCCAGATTACAAACCCGTAACCTGTATTCCTAGATTTTACAGAGTCTAGTACTGTCAGTTAACTCCTAACTGAAACTCCCCTAGAGTTTTACAGACTCTATAAACTGTTCAGAATTGTTTACAAACGAAACTGAAAATACAACAAAAATAAATAAATAAAAGAAACCCTTAAAAAAAAAACTAACTAAGGAGATTAAGTTATAAGGTCATCCCTTTTTTTTTTAAAACAAGCTTAGCCAAGTGGAAAAATAGGCCGGTCCATTCACTTTTATTTGCCCGATCTCTTTTGCTTTTGGAATCAGAAATGGCGGCCGTCAAAGGGGAATTAGGGTTTCCTTCTAATCCCAAACCGAAGTCAATTGCTTGAATGATGGAATCCAATTCTCTGATTCTCAAGTTCTTGTCGATGGTCTTGATCGACTACTGGTGCTCCTTTCTTCACCGATTTGGGGTTTTGCTTCTGCGATCAAAAACCGTGAGTTTTCTCAATTTTCTGGCTTTTAATTTCTTGCGAGTTGTTGTGTGGTTTCGATGCATAAACTGCCTGTGATGATGTGGTGTCATATAGGATTTCATATCCTTAACTTGCGCTCTGATTTCTTGAATGATTCGATCTGTTTCCCTTTTTGAAATTCTTGGCTTTGAAAAATCAGCGTGAATTTGGTGCTTTGATTTTTGCTTGTGAATCTGGTCTTCAATGGCCTTTGATGATTTCATAAATGGCTCGACTGATTTGAATTCGATTTCCACAGCTTTGAAATACATGCTTGATTTCTGG
Organism: Allium sativum; assembly: GCA_030737875.1. Taxonomy (NCBI): domain Eukaryota; kingdom Viridiplantae; phylum Streptophyta; class Magnoliopsida; order Asparagales; family Amaryllidaceae; genus Allium; species Allium sativum. Next base: position 89,599,911 of record CM060916.1, on the reverse strand, counting down.
AAATAGTAATTTGCTGTCTAATTGAATTGTTGCCAGATTTGAGTAATTTCTGCGACTTGCTTTGCTTGTCAAAAATGGTTTTAAATCTTGCCAAAAGTGAATCGAGATTTCTTATTTGAATGATCATTGTTTTCTTTGGTTGACTGGAATAATATTTGGTAACATATAGTTGATTTTCCAAGTGCTTTGCGCAAGAAGACTTTGTTTTGAATGGTTTGTGATAAAATTGCCGAGATTCGATGCTGTATATTTGTGGATAAAATCAGGAAACTGAATTTATTCCCTTGCCAAAAATGATTTCTTGGAAGTCCTTTAAAACTGATCATTGTTAGAGAAACTTCTTCCCAATTATGAATGCTTGATTTCACAAGATGCCAAATGCACTGCTTCATTTGTGGACACTGATTTGTAATTGATAATGAGTTGTGTGCAAGAATTTGAACTAAACATGTAAACTCTGGTTTGCAGCTTTATTTGAGAAAGAAAAAAAAAACTGCATGTAGATTTATTTCCCAAAACTGAAATGTGACTTTGACAATTACTGACATGTTTGAACTTGAATTTCCCGGAGCAAGTATTTTTATTGTATACTAGCACCATGCTGGTTTGACCTGTTTTGCTTCACCAATTATATGTTGACTGAAACATGTTTAGCCATTTTCCATTGGCCATGTTGTCTTGACATTTGATTACCTGAAAATGTATTTGTGCCATGAACCCTAGCTGCTCCATTTTGTTTGCATGTGTTGCTCTTCCTATCCCATTTGCAAAACAGTCGAGTTTGTTCTTTATATTGTTATGCACTTGGACTTTACATGTCATTTGCCTCTTGAACTCGAGGTTGAGACAGGCCATATGCACTTGCACCATGCTATCTTTACATTTGCTCACCTGGAAATGTATTTGCACCATGATCATTGCACTATACATGAATATGAACTGCCAATCTAGTTTTGCTTGTGACCATTGTCATGTATCTCCATATTTGCATCACTGTATTCATTTGTGTTTGACTGGATCATGTGTAGTTGTAGCTTCATGCTGATCACCATGTACAGTTGACACTCCACTTCACTGCTTTGACCTTGTTGACTTGTGTTTGTGAAGAAACATCATGCTGCTATGTGACTTTATATTTGCACTTACATTGCTTCACTAATTATTGCTGAACCAATTTTATTGTGCTCGGCCCTTCCTTGCTTGTATATGCTCCATCACCACGCAGTCATGTCCCTTGGTGGTTGCTCGACCACTTTGCTACACACACATGTATTTGACCATATTTGACTCCATACATATGCTATGGCATTCTCGACCATGCTGACTTTGTTTTGTCCTCGGCCATGTTTATTGTGCACTGGGTCGAGCAGGTCCACGTGGCTACTCCTCAGTTGCACACAGAATTGGCGTGGCAGTGCACACGTGTATATTCATGCACGTGTGTACATGCAGCCATTCAGACTGATTTTCCTGTCCCTGCACAAATATACGTGTATATACATACACATGTGTGTGTATACATGTATGTGCGCGTGCTATATTCAAAAAATAGATCGAGTCATGAAAAATGATGAGAAACACACCAGAAAACTGAGGCACATAAAATTTTAAAAATAAAATTTATATTTGCATGTGTTCAATTTTATTTCTATTGCAGTATACTGTGTGTGTGTGTGTTTCATGTGACAGGTAAGCAGGTGATGACTGGACTGACTGAAGACTGACTAGAAGACTGTGAAGACTGGACTAACAATGAAGACTGAAGACAGTGTTGAGTGTCTGCATATGTGTCAATGTGAAAGAATGTATATATGAGTTGTGTAAACAAAGTAAGTGTTGTAGTGATGAATTGTACTGAAGTTTGTAATAAACAAATTTATTTGAAATAAAATATTATTTTATTCTTGTCAAAACAAACTTGTCTATTCTATACAGTTTATTTACAAGTACAATATCAGTGAAGTGTTTAAATAGTGGAGTTAAAATAGATGTACTGTTTGAATGTTAGAAATATTTGTATTTAAATAAAATACAGTAAATATTTGAATTCCTGTACAGATGTATTTTATTTAAATACAAATATTACATTCCTGTCTGTGATGTAAATACAGAACAGTACAGTACAAACACATATAAATATATATTTGGTTGTTATCATCAAACAAAAATCATATAATTGTGTATACAACACTGTTATATACAACAGCAACCAGTCCTCCAGAACATGCTTTCAAAAGTGAAATTAGAAAAGTTCCTGCCGACGTAACCCGAAGGGCAAGAGCCATCGACTTGTTACCTCCAAGCGTGAAGAACTAAACTTAATATTCCTTTCAGTCCTCTTGAAGCAGGAATAGCGGGAAGCGCATCCACGAAACCTCTGTATGCACATCTACCAGAAAGCAGGGACGAAGCCTATATGTCATAACGAGAGCTAATCCGCACCTATAAATCCAAGGGATCCAGAATCAAGATCCAATTTCTTCATCCTTAATCTTGTACTCATAAGTCTAAGTTATAAACCATAATTCTCAAATTAATTTGGAGATTCGGTTGATTTCACTTCTAATATATTTGTACTAATTGGACTAATCAATGAAATGGATAAATTTACAGTATCCCATGGGTTAGTAGCGTTTATTTGTTCATTTACCTATCTTTTAACCATTAGTCATGCAGGTGTCATGATCATTCCTACCCAAAAGCCATTTGTACCCACCGAAGTCGGTTAGTCCTTCAATGTCAAAGAGATTTACACTTCAATAGCGGCCTACTTTCGAAATCCACTGAAGAATATTCCTCCTTTCGGGCGTTGATCGTTTTCGTGGTTAATATTTTAGCTCAAGAGGGAGGGATTGAACTTCCGAAACCATACTCTTTTCATTATAATCATTCCCGAAAAGGTCGGATTCAATAAGATGGTTAGTTTACAAAAGTGTTAGTCGAGATTCCGATCGGTCATCAGTATTATAAAATAACATAACACCAGCTTTCGATGTAACAAATATATATGGAAGAAGGGCAATCATCAACCTCCTCGATGGAAGTAAATAACGAAGTTGAAATTCAAGGTTTAAGGCAATAGCTAGCCGATATGAGGAGGCTTATTGAGGGTGTTATGCTATAACCAACAATTCTCTCGAAACTACATTTTATAATTCTATCAAAGCCACGGCCCGTAAAGAATCAAAGACGTTCGTTCCACAAGATTATGAATGTCGGATAGGATTTTCTATTGAACAATCGATAAATTTGATCATATGCGAAAACAATCAAGTATGCGAAGACGAATTTATTCCAAGAGAAAAGGAAATATCTTGACTAAATAAATAAGACCTCAAAATATAAAGGTAAAACGGAATTCTTCTTTCGGAAGAAATAATGTTCGTTGAAATCCCAACCAAAGTAAAAGTACCGTTGCTTAAATATGATGGAACTACTGATACTGGTGAACGTGCTTCAAGCCTTTGAAAATTATACGAATTTATATAATTCTACTGCCCTCGTTTGATGCAAAATTTTCTTGGTAACTCTTTGTAAAGCAGCTAACGAATGGTGTAGACATTATCAAAGGACTGTCATTAACACCTGGGAACAATTATCATCCATATTCCGTATGCACTTTCATATGCGTAAGAATTCGACTATCATACCCATGGTTACATAGGACGTGGTCCGATACGAAATACGGTACGAAAACGGATACGTGGAAGGCTGTCTTGAATGTTTCCGATATGAGGGAACGCATGGGTACGAGGGAACGAAAGGGTACGAAACATGTTTTTCTTCTACTTTGGAAAAACTAATCAATTTATTTTTTATGTTAATTACCAAATTTTGTGAAGATCTTGCGAATTTACAGCTGCCCTTTCAATCTATATACAAATTGATATATTATGCAGTTGTCATTCCAATATATATTACAACCATATACAGTTGTACAACACAAATCGAAGAGTCGTTTATTCTTTTCAAAAACTTGTGCGTCATCATCTTTTCATGACCGCTAACGTTTCCGGGTCGCATTTCGTTTTGGGATCGGGGACGAACGAACCGGTTCGCGGATCGTGGCCAAGTCCCACGTTCCTTGTTTCTATGAATTTTATACCTTATGAACTAGCCAAGATGGGACAATGGCTAGGAGAAACACTAAGTGATTACCTGAAAAGATTCCATAACGAATCATTGAAAACAACAAACGCGCCAATAGATTTACTTGGAAGAACCCAGTAGGCTCTCTGATTTTTACTCGCGAGCCAATAGATTTACCCGAATGGAAGAAATATCTAACGGAAGTGATAACTTTCTAAAAGGACAAATAACTTTTAGTCTCAATCGGCCCGTCAGAAGATTGGTGGAGGGGGAAAGCAGAGGAAAAGGCCAAATAAAACGACTAAATACAGTCGCTTAGATTTTATTGAATCACTTTCACATATCTTCATGAGGAAATAAGGTAACAAAAGCTTCTTTAATACACGAAAGACAAGCGGTGACCCCGAACCTAACCTAGGAGGAAAATACTGTGACTATCACAAAGCAAATAGGCACATGACGGATGACTTGAGGTACCTTAACAAAAATAATTCGGAAAATGCTCAAAGCTAAATTCCTGCGAAGATCTGTTCGCAAATTTCCGCAAGCTATTGAAGAATGAAAGGAAAAACGAATACGGCTATTATCACTTACATACCCTGCAACCCAAATAAGGGCTATTCTAAAGGCTATAGTATTTCTATTATGTTTCTGATTTGTTTCATTATCAGTCATGTATTAACAAAATTCAAGTGTCATTACAGGTAAAGACAAAAGCCAGTTCAAATTTCAAAAAATCTTTCTAAAAACCCTACCCGCACAAAAAAAGGAAGTTGGACACGGAAAAGAATGCATGTGTATGTCGATCAGTGGAAAAGATATTACGACTATCATCGAAAAAGAAAAAAAATCATAATCAGTTGATTTACGAAAAGTGGAAAAGGGGATAAGATAATCCAAAAGCAATCGTCGTTTATATAGCAATAAATTTCAACTCAAATCTATTTTATTCCCAGTATATCATAAAATCAAAATTCTAACACAAATTCTTTCGGATGAAAATCCACGTGTCTTTGTAGAAGAAAGACCTACTTACACTTCAAATTTTGTCAGTGAGCTCTGCGAACAAAATTCATAACCTCCAAGAGAGGCTATGACAATGACCTCCAGAAGAGGGGTCGATAACCTCCAATGGAAGGATAATCCATCAACCTGCAATAACCATCCTGTTGCACCTCCGATGGAAGGATAATCCATCAACATGCGGTAATTATCTGATAACACCAATGATGGAAGGACAATCCATTAGTCTGCGGTAGCCAGTCCGTGGCACCTCTATAAAAAGGGTTAACCTCATAATCCACCAGGGTAGGGATTGATTATGTCTTTACTTCCTTAGAGAGAAGTCGTTCATTACGTAACCCTATAGGAGGTGGGGCAAGCACTTAGACCAATTCACTGTGGTATGCAGAACTGTTATGGTAATGGTTAACGTTACCATTTGGCAAATATCGTTACCATACCATTTTTACTAATAAACCAAAAATTGCTTACTGTTACCGTTGTCGATCGACTAGTATACCGATAATCATGTAACCGTTACACTGGTATAGTATATTACCGTTTTCCATCAAGGTTTGTACATTGACATGTTTTTTTACACAATGCATCTTTATTATACTAGTACATACGCAGTGTTTGTTAATAAAATATATAAATGAAAAAGAAAATAAGTGTACTTTGAATTATTTCATCTGATTATTAAACTAAAATTAATTAATTATTTGGTTCTAAATGAATCTAATGAAGCATATCAGATAAATATACATATGTTTTAAATTGACTGATAAAATTATCATTACCAATGGTATTGAAGAAACGTAAAGGTAATTTACCATAGAAAATGGTAAATTAACCGTTACCATACCGTTTTAACTGATACATCAATTTCAATCAAAAACTATTACTGATATAATGATAATGGTATGGTAATGGTAAATTTATCGTTATTATAGCAGCTCTAGTGGGATGAGGAACATCTGCCGGAATATAGCATATCGTACTGTAGTAGTTATGGAAAGAAATGTAGTTCGAATGAACAAAGGACATTCGAGTAACACGAAGAACAATAAGAAGTTTTTTTGGAAGTCTCATCAGAAAAACCACAAATGGGATATGGATTTCACTCTTCAAGAGATTAGTCGTCATCAAAGATAACAATGGAACTAATCACTTCAGTCATAGACTAACGGCTATGATAGACTGACAATAGCAAAATAGACGGATAATTGATCAGAATTTCAGCTAAATAGTTGGGTGGTTTAAGGTTAAGAGGTTAGCTTTGCATTGAAACGAGGAATAAGATTTCCTTTGCACATGATTGATTCTTCTATGATTTGTTTAAATTACATCACTCTTATAAGTACGGGTTCACCAAATCTTCTACCGACTTGATTCCTACTTTCACCTCATTAAATCAAAGAATTTTTGGGCAACTATGTCGAATAGATCGTGTCGGCTTTGTTCTGAACAGGGTGATCAGATTAATCTTTGAGAACATCTGATCAGCAAGGCCCTGACCAAATTGGGTTGATTGCCTAACGACTGTACCTTGAGTAGTGTTATTAATAGCGCACGACGCAAAAAGATGTAAACCCTCATTGGAGCTTTAACGCATGGCACGACAAATGGAGCGCGCCTTTTTTGTTTATTGAGCATGTTTAACTTTTTTTAATCAATCCAACATTTAATATAAAATTTTAAAAAATCAATATCTTTTGCTAAAACATATGCAACAAAGATTTTTGTGCAATTTACAGAAAAAACATAAAGCATAGAATTTCGAACAAAATAGTTTTCAAATCCAAAATAAAAATACATATTACTGATAAACTAGAGATATGAACCTGATCCAAAAATTATATTATCTAAATCAATGTCTACATCATCATTTTTATAAGTTTCAGCATCTTCCTCATCTGTATCATTTTTGTTTTTTCTTCACAAATATGTAAAAGAGCTGAAGCAGGTGCTGAAAAACATCTCGATGTGGATGTTTTTCTACTTGGATATCTAGCTTCATCCACTCATGTTGCTCTAGCAGCAACATCCCAAGTCAAGTTATCATCGTCGTCAAATACAAGCTCATCTTTAGTATCAGATGCATAATTCACATTTCCCGTTAATCATTCATTACAATCAACAATAAATATCATTCAAAGATATTGGATCAATGGTGTCAAGGATATTATACCTTTTTTTAATGCTCGATTGTATTTAACAAATACCAAATCGTAAAATATGTTTATGTTGCAGACAAATCACAGAAAAATATTCGATATATTCACACAAATGCAAATGCAAAAAAAAAAAAAAAAAACTAAGAGAGTGTTTCAGAACAGTCTGAATGTTAATTTTTGGAGAATACTTTCTCTTCTTTCAAAGCTGCTTCTTTTAATTTATCATTCACAGGTTCTCAGTCTCATTCATTTGTTTTTCATCTACGTTAGACAATATTTCATGATCTTTTATACATTACATTATATACTTCGAACAATAATAAAATGAATCTAAACTATGTTGGATAATAAAACATATGTCGGCTCTAAATGTTGACAAGCTAAGGTCAGCTAATTACAAAATTGTACTGTTATTAACTCGTTGATGATAATCGAATAGGAAATAATAATGACGTAATTATGTTTCTATATAACTGAAAAGCAGATATTAACAAAGTTATTCATATTTTTTGTCATTATGATAATAATAGTAGTGATGGTGGTTGTAGTGATGGTAACAGTATATGTAGTAGTTATTTCAAACTGAATGCAAAAAAAAAGGCGCATCATTTTTGCACTGAGTGCCGGTTGGACCATTTGGCATGCCTTTTTATATGCATCGCGCCATAAGCAAAAATGGCGCAAAGGTTGTGCCGCGCGATGCCTTATGACGCGCGCCTAGGTGCGCCTTTAACAATTATGACCTTGAGTAGATCGGTCCGGCTTTGTTTTCAAGCGCCTTTTAACAATTATGACCTTGAGTAGATCGGGCCGGCTTTGTTTTCAAACAAGTTTGATCGGTTGAATTTATGATTTTACCTTGAATGAGCTTGGTCGACGAAGCCTCAACCAGATTGGGTCAAGACAGTTGGGAAAATTATACAACATTCATTTCAACTTGTAAAACAATCAATGATTCTCTAATAAGAAAACGAATGATTTGCATTTGTTCTATTACTTAAAATGATGCTTGGTTTGCTCAGCATTATCCATAGGATGAACTTTGAATAATTGTTGATGACTATCTGATACTACTATTAGAGCTTTTTTGTTTGACTTTTGTGTTGTCTAAATGACTTTCAATTAAGATATGATATTTGAATTGCTTTAGATGAGTTTCGTTACTGATTGAACGACTAACATTTTTATGAACTTTGATTTTCTGTAAATTTTTGCTCATGAGATGGCTGTTTTGAGTAGTTTCTGATATTTATGATTTTTGACTGTGAATTGGCAACTTCACTTCAAACACAAATAAATGGACTTTGGTGATCTTACCACCGTCGATGAACTTGAATGCCTCATATTCTCTCTTGAGTTTCTGATTTGATATCCCATGGTTTCATCATTGTTCTGCTAACCACATGTGCCTTATTTCTAATTCTAAGTCGCTGCTTTGCTCATAATTGCTCTATGAATTCTGAAGCTAATGCTTGGCTTTTTGCTTTTCATTTAATAAATTTCCGATTTTACTTACGAATGGATGATGCATTCGTCTGAACGTTTCCCCAATTGAGAATAATCTCCGAATATTTTATGATGATTTCATTATGACTTTCAAGGATCGTCGTACGACGTTATTTCATTTATTTCTAATAATACCATGCAGGAAGTTACTAACCTTACACTGTCCCCAGATTACTTTTGATGGGTGTTTAACGAACGATCAATGTTTTCATGATTTATGATATATTTTTGCCATTGGCCTTTGCCCATGAGATAGCAATTTTGAATAATTATTGGATATTCTTGACATTTCCAAATTTTTACCCATGAGAAGATATCTTGAACGAATTTTTGATATCTGTATCATTTCCTGATTCCCGCCCACGAGTTGGTGACTTTGCCTCGTTTGAACGGATGAGTTATATTTCTAAATATCTTTTAGTGAATTTTTAATTGTTATCGGTGGATATGCTTTGTCCTTCAGTTACACTGATGGATTTTATTTCCAATTCGATGGCCTTTTGCTTTCTATACTAGTTTAGTAATTATGCATAGATTCCATGCTATTTCTGCTTCCTTTATGATTTTTCTAATTATTTCTTTAATCCTCATTTCCTTGACTGAATTTCTGATCTAATTTGTGAGTGGATGTTGCATTCATTTTAATGACTTTCCTTGTTTTACGAGTTTTTTAAATTCTTCTATGATTTCGGAAGATCCATTTTTATTCGATTTACATGATAAATAATTTATACATTTGCTACAAAGGTTCGATTTTACATTGCTCATGAGTTAGCAACTCTGAACAAATTCTAGTTCCATAAATGTTCACGAAGTTTGGTTTTGTTTTCTAATATTCACCTTTGTTATTCGTGATCATTGATGGATCACACTCATTCAAATAATCTTTCGAACCTTTGGTTTCTTAGCCATTAAAAGAATCTTTTGGAAGTTATGTGATAATGTTAGCTCACCAGAATAAGGAGAGAAAGGTGACCGCGGTCAATTAGCCAATAGTTTTCAGAGCAACCAACAGGGAAGTACCCTCTTATTCTTTATATTAATGATTCACTAGCTTCTGTAAGCCCCACCGTAAACAAGTTGCAAATTAACGATAGTAGCTTCTGGAAAACTAGCATCGGTTGATATATATTGAAAAAATAGGTTACTTATTCGATATTATTAATGTTGCAGGAAGTAAAATGAAAAATATAAGCATTGCCCTCGATGCGAGCACCATAGTTGAGAACTTTATCCTAAAGAACGAAGGCTTCTATCGTAGTAAGGGAGCTAAATGTTAGCCAAAATATTCTTCCAGCAGAAAGTATGAAAGAAGGTTGACAAAGTGGCCAAGCAGCCAGGAGCGACGATAGAGAGTTACCTGGGATGTCAAGAGAGCAAGCCTTGGGAGATAGCCGAAGCAGCCTCCGGTGTTGTAAAGCACAAGTTGATGAAAGCATCAGGATAAAGCAGGCAAGAGGAGCCTTTGGGAAGCATAAAGAGCACCTTCAGAAGAATCAAAAGAGGGAAGTCCAAAAACGAGCTTACAGAGGTTTAATAAGCTTACGTCCGGCCAGAACTGCCAAAAGCATTGTGACCATGAACAACAGAAATCATAAGGAAGTTCCCAAGAGAAAACAATCTAGGAGCAGAACGAGTGTTTCACACCAACAAAAGCATTGTAGTAACTCCAAAAGCAGTAGTAGAAGCCGTATAAGGGAGGGTAATAGCAGGAAAGGCCCTTCGGTTGGTCGAAGGAAGGCACTTACATCTGTACATGATGCATCGTCTTCATCAAACAGGCAACGCCACGAACCCTTTCGAAGGTCCAAGTTAAACAAGGAGTACATCCAAATGAAGAAAAACCCCTTCCGGAGACATCCAAAGGGCGTGATTCCTAACGTAGTGGTCCACAGAAGAGTACTATTCGAAGGATAAAGAGCCTTCAATGGCACTAAAGTCAAGCCCAGAAGGCCCCTCACAAGCCTTCGACAATGTTGCAACCGGTCCACAAGAACACGCTTTTGAAAGTGGAATTAGGAAAGTTCCTACCAGCGTAACCCTAAGGGAAAGAACCGTCGACTTGCTACCTCCAAGCGTGAAGAACTAAACTTATTATTCCTTTCAGTTCTCCTGAAACAGGAATAGTGGAAAAGCGCATCAACGAGGCCTCAGTATGCACTTTTGCCAAAAAGCCAGGACGAAGCCTATATGCCAGGAGGAGGGCAAACCCGCACCTATAAATACAACACAAGGGATCCAGGATTGATATCCAATTTCTTTATCCTCAATCTTGTACTCATAAGTCTGAGTTGTAAACCCTAATTCTCAAATCAATTTGGAGATTTGGTTGATTTCACTTCCGAAATATCCGTACTAGTTGGAATAATCAATAATTTGAATAAATTCATAGCATCCCACGGGTTAGTAGCGTTTATTTGTTCATTTACCTATCTTTTAACCATTGGCCATGCAGGAGTCATGATCATTCCTACCCAAAAGCCATTTGTACCCACCGAAGGCGGTTAGTCCTTCCAAGCCAAAGAGATTTACACTTCAATAGCGACCTACATTCGAAATCCACTCAAGAATATTCCTTCTTTTGGGTGCTGACCACTTTTGTGGTTAACACACATCACATGAAATTAAATCACCACATATTAGAGTAAGAGTTTCTTTTCAAAACATATTAAAATACTCTTTAAGATATCTTGATCAAATTCTATCTGTTTTAGACTAAACCAACGAATATACTTTTTATATAATTACTATAGAATGCTTAAACATTTTTGTAGGATTTGACTATTCTAATTTTAAATGGGCTATTATTAAATTAGTTCTCTATACATGTTCGAGTTGAGTTAGAATAAGGTTCGGTAAAACAAAGTATCAAACCCGACCCGTATATAGTATGAATTATAAATTGTAACTCATATCCGACCTGAACTATGACAAATTGAGTTGGGTTATGTGATTTGGGTCGCGTTGGTGCAGTCCTACCATAGGGGAACCATTCCAATTTAATGTGCTTGTAAACATATAGAAATTTACGAAACAAATCAGAAGCAATTATTAGGAACATGTTAAAATTTTATTTGTTAAGCATATTAATACCTAAGATTAATTGGCAATTAAGGTTCACATTTGTATTTGTGTATACACTATATATATGATAAAAATAAATTTTGTGTGGCATAGTTCATGCAAGATCTCATTCGCAATGTATAAAACATTTCAAAAATCCTATCTCCTTTAATTAAAATTTGACTAAAACAACTTATAATGGTAACTTCCACTTTATTCAAAAAAATATTAAGTCCTATCAATGAATTTAATCTTCAATAAGAAACTTTAAGTTGCTTGAAACCAATAACCGGCAAGTATAAATAAACTGTTGGTACAATTGCCTTTTTATTAGTAAATCAATAATTTTACCATATTTATCAAGCTTACTAAAATAACTTGAATAATCTACCATTAACATTTTCAAATCATTAAGTTTACTTTGGATAATGGAGAATACATTGTTATTACGGCGCTCGACCAGTCGCGACTAGTCGTCGACTAGTAGGCTAGTCGAGAAGGAAGCCTCGACATGAAACGTCGACTTGCCAAACATCGACTGGAACTGAAACCCTAGAAATTGAAACCCTAAATCGAAGTCTCGATGTCGATTTGAAACCCTAAAATTTAGTGTTTTAAGTCTCGATGTCGATCTGAGGGTTCGATTTAGGGTTCGAACTCAAATCGAGACTAATTTAGGGTTCGAACTCAAATCTAGACTAATTTAGGGTTCGAACTCAGATCGAGACTACAGAAGTATTCTGAATATTTTGAAGTGATTCTGAATATTCTGAAGTGATACCTGTAGAAGTTTACCCGTAGAAGTAGAATTAAATATGAATGGAGACTAATTTAGTGTTAAAATATGAAGTAATCTGTAAGTTTAGTATTTATCGACTAGTCCACTAGTCGACTAATTGGACCTCTATCGACTCGCCTCAACTTACCGCCGTGATAATCATGGGAGAATATATAGACTGAAGCGAATTTTGTAAAAGAATTGACAATATCAAGTTCACAAAAAGTGTGAAGAAACTTTCCCCAAAGATCTATGGTAAACTTGTAATTAGTAGAAAAGCTAAGGCTGTTTCCCTGAATTTGCGCTAAAACAACCAGGATTGGCAATTGACATCCCTTGAACATGAACGAATACACCCCTGCACGCACTCACCTGCGCAAACATACACACATATATTTGTGCATGTGTGTGCATGTATCGGTTCAAATATGTGTGCTGTCTGTGTTGAATAATACACAAGATGACTAGAGGTTATGTATTCGACAAGTTTTGGAGTCAAATAATAAATGTGCTGAAGTAAAAGAATACGGAAGTTATGACATTCCAATATTAGTATAAAAATCAAGGTAATTATCAAACATATCATATGAGCTCCAAAGGATATCAATGCTGATGTGAATCCAACTCCCACCCCTGTAAACAAGAACACTATTTAGGAACGACGACGACAAAATTCCCTATGATGAAGGATATTCAATGTGAGAGGTAGAAGTTCATGCAGCATGAATGGACTTAGAACATTAGGTTCACAATGACACTTTTAACATCAAGTTTATTCAGAAATGTGTTCTCATCTACTTAACATGTTTCCATTGAATTTGTAACAAGATCTCATCAAATCCCCATGTAAGAAATATCATTTTTTTGCTTCGACGACATAAATTTAGCTTGAGAATATTAAAAGAAATAATATATAAAAATTTAAAGAGTTACAAGTAACCACTTAACTCGTATACATTAGAAAATACTAGCATGCCTTAAAAAAGAATAAGATTTAGCAAGAAATTGGAAATGTTGAGTGGGATCAAAGCCATAAAGTTCGACTAACCTGAAGACATTGAACCAATAAATGTCTCAAGAAATCTCACAATTAACATAATGATATTTTGGCCAGAAGCTTGACTTCTTACTGATGACATTGTTCTGAACCAAAATTTGTCAATTAGAATTTCAACTTCAAAATTCAAGCAGAATACATGCATACTTCTGTATTAACAAAATACCTGTATAAGGAAATCGCCATCTTTGGGGTTTTCCGTATTCCCAAAAAAAAAAAAAAATGTATCTCAATTAAAATGCAATGATATCGAAAGGTAGACACTCTGGAGCAGGGCTAAGCACTTACAGCATCATTTAGGACAGACTCTCCAAATACCAAGGCATAAAGGTTTGTATCAGTGCCTAGTTCCTACATCATATAGATAAGTGGTGTTCATGGTTATTACGGCGGTAAGTCGAGTCGAGTCGACTGAGGTCCAACTAGTCGACTAGTGGACTAGTCGTAGACTAGTCATAGACTAGTCGATACTAGTCGATAAATAAATAAATATATACAAATGTATAATTATAAATTTCTAACTAATACATATGCATAAAAATTTAAACATGTACTAACATACCGTAGGGCAGCAATATAAACTGACAACCGTTGATAGACATCAATATTGGTGACTTGCTAGCAGAGCATAACCATAAAACGACACCACTCGTGTGTACTGTTACTGTACAATGACTAAAGCAAGGCAACAGAAAAAAATACCATCCAATGATTTATAATAAACAAAATCAAAAAGACGTTAAGTAAACATACCATATTCCGTAGCAACATAACACGAGTAAGAGGACCATTAAGATTCACACTAGCCAAAACTCAAATCGACTTTCAGAACTCAAATCGACTTCCAGAACGACTTCAGAACTCTAGATCCAAATCGACTTCGAGACTATAAATCGAATCGGAACCCTAGATTCAAAAAAACGACTTCCAAAACTCAAATCGACACTTCCAGTGCAGATCGAGTTCGAGTTCATCATTTTAGGGTTCCAAATCGACATCGAGACTTCGATTTACGGTTCCGATTTGAGTTTGGTTTCTGGGGTTTCAGTTTCAGTCGACGTTTGGCAAGTCGACGTTTCATGTCGAGGGTTCAATCTCGACTAGCCGACTAGTCGACGACTAGTCGCGACTAGTCGAGCGCCGTAATAACAGTGGTGGTGTTGTCAAAAATCTTAAAATCCTACGATTTGAATCCTATTTCAAATCAAAAATCGAAATCTCTACATTTAAGATTCAATTTATATTCCGATTCATATCTAGCTAATACAGCGGATTTGATAGATTATTCAATCCAAATTGATATATTCAACATACTTATTTGAGTCTACAATCCCAATTCTTAATCATTTTCAAACAAAATAAAATGGGAACAAGAGAAAAAAAATAAGTTTTAGTATTAGACATAGAAGTTCAAACATCAAAATAGATTTCAAATTGTGTTCTAACCTTGAAATATGAAATCTTTGAATCTACGATGCACGATTTAAATCTCATTTCGATTTAAAAATTGAACTTTACGATTTAAATCTCATTTTGAATACCTTGGATAAGTCATATGAAGTTCAAAAAAGGTGAAAGGTCAAACACGAGGAAAGAAAACACTGTGCACTGCGCAAGCACGTTGTGTCATGGATGATAAGGCAGACCATACAACCGTTCATATCATAAGACATGAACAGGGAAAAGTGCAAATAGTGTAATGCTTTACGAGAAATCACAATGTGGACCTCTTGTTGAAATAATTATTTTTAATAGGTTATCTCACCAAAAATTGGAACATTGATGTACAGCAGGTAGGAACACATTGGTTCATCTCACCTTTTGACACTAAACTTCCCTCACCTCTAAGATTATGTCATCGATGGAAGATCCAAACTGATAGTTACCAGCGACCCATCTTCATATTGAGTTGATAACACAACCAAACATATATAAAATGATAGAGCCAATGTAGTGGCAATTACATCCTTCAATCTATCTGAGTTGTCATTTATCCTTTAAGCACAAACCCCAAGAAAAATATAATATTACTGGATACCAAAAATATTGAAATTTGGATAACTTACGTAATCTCACTAGTTGACTATCAAAGTATAGAGCAGGCCCCATTGGTATTCAAAAGCTGCTCATTTATTTCACCTATCGCTCCAGTCAATCATTAATATGTGGTGATGGTTTATAAAATAGTAAGACTGAATGTCGGCTTTAACAATTAAATCGCAAATTAACAGGTTTTCCGATAGTAAATTTATTGAATAGACAAACTAATCATGTAAATATCATATATCAAAGTCTTGAAACTTATTGTAGCCAATTTTGAGAAGATGATTCATCTTTATCATGTAATTATACACATCAAAATGTTATAAATGATGCATAGTCCATTGTGCAAAATTATATTTTTCAAAATAATACCTTTATGAAGAAAGTTGAATGTAACAACCCGGAAAATCTGGGCCAGTTTAAAATTTTTATTTTGGCAATTTTAGCGAATTTAGATTATTTAAAATGAAATATTTTAAATAATATCGACGAGAAATTTATTTTGAATTGAAATTCGACGTATATATTATATACGTCGTCGTTAGAATCTATAATAATTATATATAATTATAAAAGGAATTGAAAATGGCGCGGTAGTTCGAAAATTCGATTTCTAATTTCAAATGAATATACAGAATTCAATATAAGTCAGAGTTGAACGAAACAAGAAATATTTGAATCTGTATAACTATATCTTTGTAACGAAGTTAACAAATTGAGATTTCATCTTAGGAATGATAAGATATGTCCAGTTTAAAATTAGAAATAGTCGCTGTGGAATTTATATATATTTTTATATATATAAGGCCCTTAAAAATGGACATTTTGCAAATGACCTCGGATTTCGACGAAACCAGTTTTGTTGGGTCCGCAGTGTCAAGTTATTGCTAGGTTTCAAATTTCATAATTTTTCGAATCAATATGTGAGCGTGGCAAAGGAAAACGCGTTTGACCAGTTTCAGTTGATTTTAATCGACTGGAAATTGGCCATTTTTCAAACGGTCTCAGAATTCGACGAAACTAGTTTTGTTAGGACCGTATCGACAATACGAAGCTAGAAAATATTTTTTCTGGAATTTTTCTAGTTGGTATGTGACCCCGGTAATTTGAAATGTACGTTTAAAATTCAATATAATGATTTAAATGTAAATTCAACGGAAACTAATTCAAACGATCAAACCAGCTTGTGATACATATCCCATTGGGTTCAGAATAGGGGTAAAACGCTATGGGCGACGGTCGGTGGGTCTCGTTTCGACTTCAAAAGAAAAGTCAACTATGGAGATTAAAATAAAATAAAATAATAAAAAAAAAAAATATCTTCTCTCCCATATTATACGCTGGCCCCCCCCGTTAGAATTTCATTAATCAGAAATAAAAAAAAAAAAAAAAGAAAAGAAAAGAAAAGGGAGAGACGAGAGAAAAGGGGGCGGAGGAGCTCGTCGCTCCTCCGATCGATCCCCCACCGCCGGCGGAAACCCCCCCCCAACCTCGCGATGACGGAAACCCCCCCCCCCCCCCAACCTCGCGATGACGGAAACCCCCCCCCAACCTCGCGATGACGGAAACCCCCCCCCCCAACCTCGCGATGACGGAAACCCCCCCCCCCCAACCTCGCGATGACGGAAACCCCCCCCCAACCTTGCGATGGCGTGAACCCCCACCTCCAGCCCTAGCCACCGCCGTCAAACGTCGAGCCCCCCCCCTTGCGAGCCACCGCGGCACTCTCTGTAAGTTTTTTTTTATTATTTATTTATTTACTTTATTCATTTATTTTATTTTATATGCAGGATTTGAAAACTGATTTTTTTTATGTTTTTAAAATTCTGATTTTAAATGATTTAAAACTAATTTTTTATAAAAAAGGGGTGAAAACTGATTTCTATATAAATGTGAAAACTGATTTCTATAAATAAGTTGAAAACTGATTTCTATATAAGTTTAAAAACTGATTATTTAAAAGTTCAAAAACTGGTTTTTTAAAAGGTTTAAAAACTGGTTTTTGAAAAGGTTTAAAAACTGGTTTTTGAAAAGGTTTAAAAACTGTTTTTTGAAAAGCTTTAAAACTGATTCTTTTTATTTTAAAAAAGGTTTTAAAAGATTTGATTTTTTAAAACCTAAAAGATTTGATTTTTAAAAACCTAAAAGAAATGATTTTTTTTAAAAACCTAAAAGATTTGATTTTTAAAAACCTAAAAGATTTGATTTTTTAAAACCTAAAAGATTTGATTTTTAAAAACCTAAAAGATTTGATTTTTTTTAAAATGATTAGAGAATAAAGATAGGATTTTTATCTAAGAAAAAGGTTCATATTTTGTTTAGAAAAGGTTCATATGTTTGTTTAGGAAAAGATCGTATTTTGTTTAGAAAAAGATCGTAGTTTTGATTTAGGAAAAAATTAGATTTTTATATATTGAACTTTGAAATAAAAATTCGATTTTTATATATTGAACTTTGAAATAAAAATTCGATTTTTATATATGGAACTTCGAAAGAAAAATATAGTTTTTATATATTGAACTTCGAAAGAAAAATATAGTTTTTATATATTGAACTTTGAAGTAAAAATATGATTTTTATATATGTAGTGAATACGGGCAACGAAAGCAACAAAAGGCGATAACGACGAAGACTTCTGCAAAAGGAGAGTCAAGATGATTGGATAGCTATATGTGAGAATTTCTCACCTTTCAATTTATTTTTCTAGTTATATATATATATACTAGGATGCAGACGGTGCTTAGTAGCACCCGACACAATCGTCCACAGACCATGGACTTGTTTGTTTGGCTGTTTGATTATTGATTGCGATATTGGCTTGAATGTGGTTTGTGGTGTGAATAATCGAATCGATAAATTGGTTAGGATTAGACGTGCGCCGTTATAAGGCGAAGGAGTAAGGCTAGGTTAGACCCTTACTCCAAATTTTGTGGTTTGCATAATGAAATTGATTTGATTGATGAGTGAATGGCGTGGGCCTTCACTAGACCGGGGACAAGGCTAGGCCTCGTCCCGTTTCTAGTATCGTGCCGTTATGCCGCCGAAATTTTCTAAAATAAGTTAGAAAAATAAAAATAGCATTTTATTTAAAGAATGAACTGAATAGAAATTCATATGTTAAAATAAAATGTGTTATCGTTAAAAATATAATTTTTAACGTGAATGTGAATAAATAAATATTCATTTACAAACCAGACGGTTTGTTTATGTACACCTATTTGAATGACGTTGATTGGGTCGATAAATTTTACACATCGCCTAACTGCACAAATAAAATATGGGTTTGATTGTTTGAAACCCCACACGGGTGTTAGGATGAAATTTGAAGTTCACTCATCCTGATTGATTAAATATGTCGATCGATTGATTGACAGGCTGTTATAAGCGTTGAATATCTATATTTGATGCTTATACAGTGTAGTGCACTTTGGTTGATGGTTGATTATTTTCAATGCTATTATATACATGTGTTGTATGAAAATCCATATAATTAATTTTATATGGTAATTGATTGGGCCTCATTCCAGTTTTGAAAAAGAAATATTTGAAAAAGAAATATTTGAAATAGAATATTTGAAAATAAAGGAATATATGAAGCCGTGTTGATTAGATTGACGCCATTTTGACGTAAACGATATTTATATCGATTTTAAAAGTGTTTTCGAAATGAATTGAATTGAAAGGGATTTCGAAATGAATTGAATTGAAAACGATTTCGAAATGAATTGAATTGAAAACGAATTCAAAATGAATTGAAAACGATTTCGAAATGAATTGAATTGAAAACGAATTCGAATTGAATTGAAATTTGAATTGAATAGAAATGAGTTTTAAAACGAATTTATAGAGAAGAATTCAATTTTGATTTGAATTGAAACGGAAGTTGAAATTGCTTTTGAATCGAATTTAAAACTATTTATATAATTCGTTTTAAATAGGAATCGATGAAATATATTATATATATATTATATATATAATATAATGGCCTGAATAGAACGCGCCGCGCCGCGGCAGTTCGCGAATTTCGACCATTTATTTCAAACGGACATTACGGGAGATCCGACCGTCGGATTCTCCTAAAACCGGAACCGTTGGGTTCGTATCGAAAAGAGCTTTCTAACGAATATTAGAAATTAAAAATCTAACGGTTGGATTTGGAATTATGTCCAAATCAAATTCGAAAAAGGTCGCTGTAAGTGCAGTTCGATGACCGTTGTTGGAAATCGACTGTACGGGCCTTGATAAAATTATTAAAAATAGTAATAATTTGTGTAAAATCATAAGAAATGATTTAGAAAGAATTGGGATGAAAAACTCCATATTTGAAAAGATAAAAATGGATTTTTATCGAAATGAACTAGTTTTGAACTAGAATTATAATTCTATTTATTTTTAAATAAATAAGTTGAATTCGAAAAGGGTTTTAAAAATAACCAAAATTTCCAATGATTGCATTGGAGTGGATTTGAATCGAAATTGTCTTCGGAATATTTCGATGTTGGAATTCGTGATTATACAGGTGTTGTTATGGAAATTTGAAAGATATATATTGATATCGTTATTTCCAATACGACATTTGTTAGTCGTAGAATTCGATATTGAATATAAGCCGATATATTTTCTATTCAGAGCCTTGTATTGAATATCGAATGTGATTTGGGTTTGTCGTGAATGGTGTCTTCACTAACACTATTCTTGAACCCAGTTGAGAAAAGATTAAATCTTTTTATTTAGATTTAATGAAGTGTACCAATTAAATAATATTTAATTGGAATTGAATTGATATTGATTTTTGGGTTTATCGTGAACAGTGTTTTAAATAACACTTGTTCTTTAACCCGATAATTAATGGAATGTGATTTGGGTTTGTCGTGAATGGTGTCTTCACTAACACTATTCTTGAACCCAGTTGAGAAAAGATTAAATCTTTTTATTTAGATTTAATGAAGTGTACCAATTAAATAATATTTAATTGGAATTGAATTGATATTGATTTTTGGGTTTATCGTGAACAGTGTTTTAAATAACACTTGTTCTTTAACCCGATAATTAATGGAATGTGATTTGGGTTTGTCGTGAATGGTGTCTTCACTAACACTATTCTTGAACCCAGTTGAGAAAAGATTAAATCTTTTTATTTAGATTTAATGAAGTGTACCAATTAAATAATATTTAATTGGAATTGAATGGATATTGATTTTTGGGTTTATCGTGAACAGTGTTTTAAATAACACTTGTTCTTTAACCCGATAATTAATGGGATGTGACTTTGGGTTTATCGTGAACCGTGTTTTAAATGACACTGATTCTTTAACCCAGTTAACGATTAAAACTGAGTGGAGTTTTAATGAATCTTTAATTAGATTTGAACGTGAAATTAGAAACTAACTGTCGGTTAGCTAAGTAGAATGGTTTTCTGGATATTGATCTGATGTTGGTTTCGGCCTTCGGGGTTAATATTTGGGGAATTATTCTCTTGATTAATTTACGGTTAATGACTAATGAGTTGGAATGAGGCGTATGTTGTGTTTGTGTAACACTTTTATAATATATACGCGAGTTATTCGGAAAGACCGGGTTTATCCCATTCTGAATAACTGATACGACGATAAGTCGAAGATGAAGACGATGGTCGAAGACCGGAGGTCTTCACGTCGTTTGGGTGATAACTGATGATCTTGATTGGGCTGTACACCCAAGAAGATGGAAACAGTTGGGGATCGTCCAGACGTACTTGGAGATCGATGGATATGCGGGGTACTAGGTGCCTCCGGTTTCGTTCAGACCCAGAACGGACTTGTAAATGGACTGTGTGTCTGACATCGGATTTCATTCTGTGTGACTGATATCGGTTGCATAGGATGGTTTGCCTGTGTGGCATGCTAAGATGCAAATGATCAAGGCTTCTGTTGAAAAGCAAAGTCTTGTGGTGATGATCAAAGCACGGCCTTTGTGGCGTAGCTTTGTGTAACGTTTACCTCGCGTGTTTCACACCAGGTATGAACCAAAAACGGGAGACGGACCTCAGGGAGGGCATGCGTTTCTTTCTAGTTAGAAGTGGCGTCAGTGGTTTTACACGCCCTGACGAGTTTGACTTATGTGGTTGTTGCTTTTGCGAGGCGCCTCGGTTATATCGGTTTCGGCCGATGCATTCTGGTCGGCTGACGGACCAGACTTACACCCCATAGGGTGGGGAAACGTAGTGTTCAGGCATTTTAATCCACATCGGTGGACCGGCCCTGACGATCCAAAGGCTTGACAGAGTACTTGCCTGAGGCTCGGACTAGACAGTCTCGAATCGGTTGAGGATCTTGCCCCTAGCCTCGGTTCATAGATGGAAATCCAATTTCCAAATACGTGACATTTGCGGTTTTATTTGTAAACCTATATATGGCGACATGATATATGGTACCCATGCCGCCTATGATTGATACTTATGATTTGAAGTGTTTTATACACTATGCACTTATTATGGTATCAAATGATTTGTTTTAAACGTATCAAGCATTCTTTGGCTGTTATAAGGTAAAAACCCTATCCTCGACTGCGTTACATTGTGTGATGGGACCTGGGTCTTATAACAGCTTCATTTTCTTTATTTAGCATTGCGCTGTTTGTTTTATGCACTGGTATTCTTGGGAGGAAACCCGTTCCGTGTTATACGGCGTGGTCCCTTGATTTACCTAACTTTAAAAACAAAGATTAATAACTGTTTTAGTTCTCACACCAGTCCCATGACTGACCTGGAGTTTATTGTTTTAACCTAAACTCTGGGTGCCCCTATTTTGACACGGGCAGCTAGTAGTTTCGGTTTTGCAGATTTATATTCACAGGATCCTGGTTTACAGCTGGAACGATATCCGGAAAGCTTTGTATCCGTATATCTCTTTCTAGTTGTGTATTGTATTATTTTCCGCTGCTATGTATTTAAATGTAATTTAAATCTCTGATATTTCTGTGTAATATTCTTTTTACTCTGTATATTCTTGTAATCTGATGCATTGTTGTTATATACAGTGAAACGTTCTTCTGTATGCGTTCTGTTGTGGCTTGTTCTCGAACTATCCGACGCTTTCCTTTACGGGGAGGTTGCGGGTCTTTACACGTGGTATCAGAGCTTTGGTTTACAAAGCTAGAGAACGAGACACATTAGAAACATACGAAAGAATTCATCAGATATTGGATTAGCAATATCCAATGAGAATGACTCGTTAGAGATGGGATCAGTAGTATCCTAGAACGAGTGTGAAGAGTATATTTTTAAAATGAAAACAATTTTTGTTTTGAAGATTTAAATCAATTATTCGTATTTGGTTATCTATTTATATTGAGTTGGACAGTCCAGTATATATAGATTTTGTGTATACGTCTGATCCGCGTGTATTCGAAGTTTTAATATACTGGATAGATATAGAACCGCACTCTAGTAGCCCGACAATGTTCTGATGGTGGTTCGAAACATCATCAGCATTTATTTTCGAGTGACGAAGGTGTGATTTCTATATATTTCCATTTGACTGGTGTGAGAACCAAAAAGAAATTAGATAGGGCCTATTGTTGTGAATTGGCATCAAAAACATGATTTTTTGTATATGTATCAAAATTATGAATTTGAAACGTTAATTCACTAATTGATTGATGTTTGTGTTGTTTGTTTAGTTGTTTGATAATTTTGAACCATTATGCCTAATTTGATCGAATATTGAACGATATTGAAAATTCGTCGCATCTGCTTGCATATACATATATATCCTTGAACAGGTCATAGCAAGGAGGCTAGAGCCAGAGAATAAAATTTGTTTGCCCGACAAATAGGTACATGTTTACTACATAATTTCCTGTTTTGTTTGGGTGATGATGATTTTGTGAGCCTATTGGCTAGCCGCTTGGCTTTTTCTTTTTCTTTTTGAGATCTGAAGGACCGGGGAAGCTGTTTGAAATTCCCCGATGCTCCCATTGCAGGGGAGGTTATGGCGAAATTTTTCGAAAATTTAGGGTGTTAGCCAAATTTTTGAAATTTTGAAAATTCTCAGAAACTGAAGAGTTGGAGAATGGAAGCCAAATTGAAAGTAGAATTGATTAATCAAACCACTTTCGACTTTGTTCCTTTTCGGGGACGAAAAGTTTTAAGTGGGGGAGATTGTAACAACCCGGAAAACCTGGGCCAGTTTAAAATTTTTATTTTGGCAATTTTAGCGAATTTAGATTATTTAAAATGAAATATTTTAAATAATATCGACGAGAAATTTATTTTGAATTGAAATTCGGCGTATATATTATATACGTCGTCGTTAGAATCTATAATAATTATATATAATTATAAAAGGAATTGAAAATGGCGCGGTAGTTCGAAAATTCGATTTCTAATTTCAAATGAATATACAGAATTCAATATAAGTCAGAGTTGAACGAAACAAGAAATATTTGAATCTGTATAACTATATCTTTGTAACGAAGTTAACAAATTGAGATTTCATCTTAGGAATGATAAGATATGTCCAGTTTAAAATTAGAAATAGTCGCTGTGGAATTTATATATATTTTTATATATATAAGGCCCTTAAAAATGGACATTTTGCAAATGACCTCGGATTTCGACGAAACCAGTTTTGTTGGGTCCGCAGTGTCAAGTTATTGCTAGGTTTCAAATTTCATAATTTTTCGAATCAATATGTGAGCGTGGCAAAGGAAAACGCGTTTGACCAGTTTCAGTTGATTTTAATCGACTGGAAATTGGCCATTTTTCAAACGGTCTCAGAATTCGACGAAACTAGTTTTGTTAGGACCGTATCGACAATACGAAGCTAGAAAATATTTTTTCTGGAATTTTTCTAGTTGGTATGTGACCCCGGTAATTTGAAATGTACGTTTAAAATTCAATATAATGATTTAAATGTAAATTCAACGGAAACTAATTCAAACGATCAAACCAGCTTGTGATACATATCCCATTGGGTTCAGAATAGGGGTAAAACGCTATGGGCGACGGTCGGTGGGTCTCGTTTCGACTTCAAAAGAAAAGTCAACTATGGAGATTAAAATAAAATAAAATAATAAAAAAAAAAAATATCTTCTCTCCCATATTATACGCTGGCCCCCCCCGTTAGAATTTCATTAATCAGAAATAAAAAAAAAAAAAAAAAAAAAGAAAAGAAAAGGGAGAGACGAGAGAAAAGGGGGCGGAGGAGCTCGTCGCTCCTCCGATCGATCCCCCACCGCCGGCGGAAACCCCCCCCCCCAACCTCGCGATGACGGAAACCCCCCCCCCCCAACCTCGCGATGACGGAAACCCCCCCCCCCCCAACCTCGCGATGACGGAAACCCCCCCCCCCCAACCTCGCGATGACGGAAACCCCCCCCCCCCCAACCTCGCGATGACGGAAACCCCCCCCCCCAACCTTGCGATGGCGTGAACCCCCACCTCCAGCCCTAGCCACCGCCGTCAAACGTCGAGCCCCCCCCCCCCCTTGCGAGCCACCGCGGCACTCTCTGTAAGTTTTTTTTTATTATTTATTTATTTACTTTATTCATTTATTTTATTTTATATGCAGGATTTGAAAACTGATTTTTTTTATGTTTTTAAAATTCTGATTTTAAATGATTTAAAACTAATTTTTTATAAAAAAGGGGTGAAAACTGATTTCTATAAATAAGTTGAAAACTGATTTCTATATAAGTTTAAAAACTGATTATTTAAAAGTTCAAAAACTGGTTTTTTAAAAGGTTTAAAAACTGGTTTTTGAAAAGGTTTAAAAACTGGTTTTTGAAAAGGTTTAAAAACTGTTTTTTGAAAAGCTTTAAAACTGATTCTTTTTATTTTAAAAAAGGTTTTAAAAGATTTGATTTTTTAAAACCTAAAAGATTTGATTTTTAAAAACCTAAAAGAAATGATTTTTTTAAAAAACCTAAAAGATTTGATTTTTAAAAACCTAAAAGATTTGATTTTTTAAAACCTAAAAGATTTGATTTTTAAAAACCTAAAAGATTTGATTTTTTTTAAAATGATTAGAGAATAAAGATAGGATTTTTATCTAAGAAAAAGGTTCATATTTTGTTTAGAAAAGGTTCATATGTTTGTTTAGGAAAAGATCGTATTTTGTTTAGAAAAAGATCGTAGTTTTGATTTAGGAAAAAATTAGATTTTTATATATTGAACTTTGAAATAAAAATTCGATTTTTATATATTGAACTTTGAAATAAAAATTCGATTTTTATATATGGAACTTCGAAAGAAAAATATAGTTTTTATATATTGAACTTCGAAAGAAAAATATAGTTTTTATATATTGAACTTTGAAGTAAAAATATGATTTTTATATATGTAGTGAATACGGGCAACGAAAGCAACAAAAGGCGATAACGACGAAGACTTCTGCAAAAGGAGAGTCAAGATGATTGGATAGCTATATGTGAGAATTTCTCACCTTTCAATTTATTTTTCTAGTTATATATATATATACTAGGATGCAGACGGTGCTTAGTAGCACCCGACACAATCGTCCACAGACCATGGACTTGTTTGTTTGGCTGTTTGATTATTGATTGCGATATTGGCTTGAATGTGGTTTGTGGTGTGAATAATCGAATCGATAAATTGGTTAGGATTAGACGTGCGCCGTTATAAGGCGAAGGAGTAAGGCTAGGTTAGACCCTTACTCCAAATTTTGTGGTTTGCATAATGAAATTGATTTGATTGATGAGTGAATGGCGTGGGCCTTCACTAGACCGGGGACAAGGCTAGGCCTCGTCCCGTTTCTAGTATCGTGCCGTTATGCCGCCGAAATTTTCTAAAATAAGTTAGAAAAATAAAAATAGCATTTTATTTAAAGAATGAACTGAATAGAAATTCATATGTTAAAATAAAATGTGTTATCGTTAAAAATATAATTTTTAACGTGAATGTGAATAAATAAATATTCATTTACAAACCAGACGGTTTGTTTATGTACACCTATTTGAATGACGTTGATTGGGTCGATAAATTTTACACATCGCCTAACTGCACAAATAAAATATGGGTTTGATTGTTTGAAACCCCACACGGGTGTTAGGATGAAATTTGAAGTTCACTCATCCTGATTGATTAAATATGTCGATCGATTGATTGACAGGCTGTTATAAGCGTTGAATATCTATATTTGATGCTTATACAGTGTAGTGCACTTTGGTTGATGGTTGATTATTTTCAATGCTATTATATACATGTGTTGTATGAAAATCCATATAATTAATTTTATATGGTAATTGATTGGGCCTCATTCCAGTTTTGAAAAAGAAATATTTGAAAAAGAAATATTTGAAATAGAATATTTGAAAATAAAGGAATATATGAAGCCGTGTTGATTAGATTGACGCCATTTTGACGTAAACGATATTTATATCGATTTTAAAAGTGTTTTCGAAATGAATTGAATTGAAAGGGATTTCGAAATGAATTGAATTGAAAACGATTTCGAAATGAATTGAATTGAAAACGAATTCAAAATGAATTGAAAACGATTTCGAAATGAATTGAATTGAAAACGAATTCGAATTGAATTGAAATTTGAATTGAATAGAAATGAGTTTTAAAACGAATTTATAGAGAAGAATTCAATTTTGATTTGAATTGAAACGGAAGTTGAAATTGCTTTTGAATCGAATTTAAAACTATTTATATAATTCGTTTTAAATAGGAATCGACGAAATATATTATATATATATTATATATATAATATAATGGCCTGAATAGAACGCGCCGCGCCGCGGCAGTTCGCGAATTTCGACCATTTATTTCAAACGGACATTACGGGAGATCCGACCGTCGGATTCTCCTAAAACCGGAACCGTTGGGTTCGTATCGAAAAGAGCTTTCTAACGAATATTAGAAATTAAAAATCTAACGGTTGGATTTGGAATTATGTCCAAATCAAATTCGAAAAAGGTCGCTGTAAGTGCAGTTCGATGACCGTTGTTGGAAATCGACTGTACGGGCCTTGATAAAATTATTAAAAATAGTAATAATTTGTGTAAAATCATAAGAAATGATTTAGAAAGAATTGGGATGAAAAACTCCATATTTGAAAAGATAAAAATGGATTTTTATCGAAATGAACTAGTTTTGAACTAGAATTATAATTCTATTTATTTTTAAATAAATAAGTTGAATTCGAAAAGGGTTTTAAAAATAACCAAAATTTCCAATGATTGCATTGGAGTGGATTTGAATCGAAATTGTCTTCGGAATATTTCGATGTTGGAATTCGTGATTATACAGGTGTTGTTATGGAAATTTGAAAGATATATATTGATATCGTTATTTCCAATACGACATTTGTTAGTCGTAGAATTCGATATTGAATATAAGCCGATATATTTTCTATTCAGAGCCTTGTATTGAATATCGAATGTGATTTGGGTTTGTCGTGAATGGTGTCTTCACTAACACTATTCTTGAACCCAGTTGAGAAAAGATTAAATCTTTTTATTTAGATTTAATGAAGTGTACCAATTAAATAATATTTAATTGGAATTGAATTGATATTGATTTTTGGGTTTATCGTGAACAGTGTTTTAAATAACACTTGTTCTTTAACCCGATAATTAATGGAATGTGATTTGGGTTTGTCGTGAATGGTGTCTTCACTAACACTATTCTTGAACCCAGTTGAGAAAAGATTAAATCTTTTTATTTAGATTTAATGAAGTGTACCAATTAAATAATATTTAATTGGAATTGAATTGATATTGATTTTTGGGTTTATCGTGAACAGTGTTTTAAATAACACTTGTTCTTTAACCCGATAATTAATGGAATGTGATTTGGGTTTGTCGTGAATGGTGTCTTCACTAACACTATTCTTGAACCCAGTTGAGAAAAGATTAAATCTTTTTATTTAGATTTAATGAAGTGTACCAATTAAATAATATTTAATTGGAATTGAATGGATATTGATTTTTGGGTTTATCGTGAACAGTGTTTTAAATAACACTTGTTCTTTAACCCGATAATTAATGGGATGTGACTTTGGGTTTATCGTGAACCGTGTTTTAAATGACACTGATTCTTTAACCCAGTTAACGATTAAAACTGAGTGGAGTTTTAATGAATCTTTAATTAGATTTGAACGTGAAATTAGAAACTAACTGTCGGTTAGCTAAGTAGAATGGTTTTCTGGATATTGATCTGATGTTGGTTTCGGCCTTCGGGGTTAATATTTGGGGAATTATTCTCTTGATTAATTTACGGTTAATGACTAATGAGTTGGAATGAGGCGTATGTTGTGTTTGTGTAACACTTTTATAATATATACGCGAGTTATTCGGAAAGACCGGGTTTATCCCATTCTGAATAACTGATACGACGATAAGTCGAAGATGAAGACGATGGTCGAAGACCGGAGGTCTTCACGTCGTTTGGGTGATAACTGATGATCTTGATTGGGCTGTACACCCAAGAAGATGGAAACAGTTGGGGATCGTCCAGACGTACTTGGAGATCGATGGATATGCGGGGTACTAGGTGCCTCCGGTTTCGTTCAGACCCAGAACGGACTTGTAAATGGACTGTGTGTCTGACATCGGATTTCATTCTGTGTGACTGATATCGGTTGCATAGGATGGTTTGCCTGTGTGGCATGCTAAGATGCAAATGATCAAGGCTTCTGTTGAAAAGCAAAGTCTTGTGGTGATGATCAAAGCACGGCCTTTGTGGCGTAGCTTTGTGTAACGTTTACCTCGCGTGTTTCACACCAGGTATGAACCAAAAACGGGAGACGGACCTCAGGGAGGGCATGCGTTTCTTTCTAGTTAGAAGTGGCGTCAGTGGTTTTACACGCCCTGACGAGTTTGACTTATGTGGTTGTTGCTTTTGCGAGGCGCCTCGGTTATATCGGTTTCGGCCGATGCATTCTGGTCGGCTGACGGACCAGACTTACACCCCATAGGGTGGGGAAACGTAGTGTTCAGGCATTTTAATCCACATCGGTGGACCGGCCCTGACGATCCAAAGGCTTGACAGAGTACTTGCCTGAGGCTCGGACTAGACAGTCTCGAATCGGTTGAGGATCTTGCCCCTAGCCTCGGTTCATAGATGGAAATCCAATTTCCAAATACGTGACATTTGCGGTTTTATTTGTAAACCTATATATGGCGACATGATATATGGTACCCATGCCGCCTATGATTGATACTTATGATTTGAAGTGTTTTATACACTATGCACTTATTATGGTATCAAATGATTTGTTTTAAACGTATCAAGCATTCTTTGGCTGTTATAAGGTAAAAACCCTATCCTCGACTGCGTTACATTGTGTGATGGGACCTGGGTCTTATAACAGCTTCATTTTCTTTATTTAGCATTGCGCTGTTTGTTTTATGCACTGGTATTCTTGGGAGGAAACCCGTTCCGTGTTATACGGCGTGGTCCCTTGATTTACCTAACTTTAAAAACAAAGATTAATAACTGTTTTAGTTCTCACACCAGTCCCATGACTGACCTGGAGTTTATTGTTTTAACCTAAACTCTGGGTGCCCCTATTTTGACACGGGCAGCTAGTAGTTTCGGTTTTGCAGATTTATATTCACAGGATCCTGGTTTACAGCTGGAACGATATCCGGAAAGCTTTGTATCCGTATATCTCTTTCTAGTTGTGTATTGTATTATTTTCCGCTGCTATGTATTTAAATGTAATTTAAATCTCTGATATTTCTGTGTAATATTCTTTTTACTCTGTATATTCTTGTAATCTGATGCATTGTTGTTATATACAGTGAAACGTTCTTCTGTATGCGTTCTGTTGTGGCTTGTTCTCGAACTATCCGACGCTTTCCTTTACGGGGAGGTTGCGGGTCTTTACATTGAACCTATTTGGAAACAGAAATAAATTTGAACCTGTTAAGGTATAAGTTTTTACATTTATATTTAATACTACTGTGTAGAAATAAATTCTACAAGTACAAAGTGTAGTTTAAGTGCTCACACAGATATTGAAAGTGCAAAAGCCAAAATACAAAATTATAAACCACTGGACCATTCTCATTAAATCACTCCTCTGTCAATTAATTTTTCTCTAACCTTAAGAAGTCACCCGGTCGACCGAAATCTATTCATCACAATTAGCCAGATAAACAAGAATCGTAATCCATGAAACCAATATGTATCTCAGTCGTGAACCAAAAATTCAAGCAAGCAAGACAGGCAGTAGCAGCAAGTAGGAGTTGGAACCAGAAAATTTCAGTTGCAATCAAAAGTTCGAGAAATCAAAATAGTGATTTGAATACAAATTTTAGGGGAAAAAATTGAAGTGTACAAACATCTTTAGGAGGGCAGCACAGACAAGGAAGTGAGCTGGCTGGTATATGGAGGGTTATTTCTGAAGAAAATCTTTAAGAGCAGGTATCTTTCTAAAGATTTCTCTGGTTTCGTTTGTTTTTACCGGTGAACAATGAGGGTTTTTTATTTTATTTTATTTTATTCCAAGAGTTCATAGGTAAGTTCAGATTTTTGTTCTGTAGTTTTCTTGGTTACTGTTTCTAGCTATATGCTCCTCCTCCTTTTTTTCATTCTTATACTTCGTGTTGTGAGAAGCTACTGTCTAAAGAGATGAAGCTGAGATTATAAACATGTGACGGTGATTCTATTCCTTTTCCATACTAAATTTGTTTTAAAGTTATAATTGCTCGTATATTTTTTTCATTTCAATATTAAGTTAGACAGCCTTAGCCTATGTACCTAGGTATGTGGTAGCATGTAGAATATACTCATAATACCAATACGTGATTTGAATCATATAACTTAATGATGTTATTTACAATGAATGATGCACAAAGGCGTGAAAACAATCTGGAGACTCGGCGCAGAGCAAGAACTACAACACAAACCTTTTTGAAATACTACGTATTTATAAAAGGGACAAATTTTCAAATAGACTAGTTTTTGAAATAATTTCGCGATCGGACCTAGTTTGAAACTTATTATCAAACAGGGCTAGTTTCTTTCCAGTCTGCTGTCATGTTAATTGTTTTATAACTGTCAGGCATGGGCGCAATAATAAGTTGCGCCATATATATATATATATATATATATATACACACACACACACATACATACATATGGGCACAACTCAAAGTTCACCTACGAAAAATGAAAAAAAAATTGAATCAAGTCAGCTGTAACTAGTTGACCCATATTGTAAAATTTTCAAGTCATATGGACGCAACTTTGAGCTGCATCCATTAAAAAAACAAAACAAAACAAAATGATTGCACAACCATAAGTTGCGCCTAATTCTGGCAGTTATAAAATTTGTTGACATAGCAACTGACTGTGCAAAAACTAGCCCTATTTGATAATAAGTTTTCAAACTAGCTCAAATTGTGAATTTGTTTCAAAAGCTAGTCTGTTTCGAAAATTCTTCCCTTATAAAATAAATGTTACACATACCAAATTAATGAAACAAGACAAATATAATTTCTGTTCTATTATTTTGATATGTTTATCTTGTATTGGCTTTTTGGTTATGTATATATACTTGGTATATTTTGATCATATTGAACTACATACGACTATAATTTAATCATATACCAATTTGTCCATACATTATAAACAAATATGAAGGAGTTATCGTATTAGAATGACTACTTAAATTGTTTAAAGTAGATATATCTATATTTTCTATGAATGGTTAAATACAAAAAGGTGGTTGTAGTTTGAATAGAACTAAAATTAGCTCGATTGGACATTCACAATATATGAAATCATAATAAGTCTCTTTCATACATAATAAAAACAAAGGTTCAAAATTTTGGCATTAAATTCCCTTTCCGATCATCAAAGATTTGTAGAATTTCGATTCCATTTTGAAAATTTGGATATTCCATTTCAGTTCCGGTACCAAGCCTCTTAACTTTCATTAAAAAAATTATATATAAAAATATGTAACTTCTATACAATTATGTTATTTGGAATTTAGCAAACGTAAACATAGTTGGGTCCGGCTATATTTTACTTTAACAAGTCCGGTGCTTCATGATAACCGATCTAAATTTATGCATTGAAATTATTTGTTGAGTAGACAGAAATCAATTATCTCAAATTTTATAACAACCCAAATACAATATTTCCTCTACTACAGCCCTAAAGAATATTGCCCACAACAAATTAAGCTGCCTTTCTATTACTCCGCTTCTCTTTCTCCCATGTTTGATTCCTCTCCTTCAGATACTCCATGTATCCTCCTTGATTTCTCTCTCTTCCTCCCCATGCCTGATTTTTCCTGCTCTATTCCCAACGCTTAAATATGCTGTAAAATTCTAGCATGATCCTTCCAGTTCTTTTGCTCGATGTTTTACCTACCATAGTGGATGTCGCTGTCTACGTAGCAGATAACTTCACTGTAAACAGATGTATTTTTTGATTGACAATCCACGAAAGTGAAATTTTAAACAAATTTCAGCTAGGTCAATGCCGGAAGAGGACCAAAGTGACTGGAATTCCAGTGTAACAGCTGAAATTTCAAACCTTGGACAAAACAATAAAGTACAGTACATACGCTTATTTAAAAGCATTGCACTAAGATAAATTATATATGCTGATAAATTACTACAAACATCTTGTGTCCACTATAATGTGCATAAGAGAAAGAAATTTTTATCATAAATACTATTTTTCATGATTTTTTATCACGTAAGAAAAACAGAAAACACATTTTTAAGAAAACTTTTGAAATGAAAAAGGCACACTCACCATATGCGCTTTTTGGTTAACCTTCTCATATGTGACATGCGATGAGAACAAAATGCATTACTGTTGTGTCACATCGTGGCACACGCCTTAGCATGCCTTTGTTAAGTGATCTTTGTTTTATTAATTGACAACTTCATTACATTCGTTCAGATCGATATGCTTAATATATGGGCTATGAAGCAAGAATTATCACTTATAACGTATGCTAAATACCAGATTAAAAATAATTCATATCAATCTTATATCATGAAACTACAGCTCCAATATAAGTAAAACACAATTAAATAGGTAAGTCATTTTGTTCGAGTTATCAAATATAATTTATATCTGTGACATTGTTTTTACATGAAAGGGGGAGGAGGGAAGGGAGGGGGTGGGTGCAATTGATGCCTCCGGTATCAAACTCAAGACCACCGATCACACTGTCAAATGGCTTACCATTGTGCCAACGATTATTTGAGTGTGACATTGTTTTACATATTAGATAATTATTTTTACTTACAGAGATTGGGAATAAAATTGGACATGTGTAATTTATAAACATTATCTTTCATCATTTTCTTATTTTTGAAATCTTCATTTCTCGTTTAATTAAAAACACTCTATTATAGTTTTGCCTGTGGATCAACAATTGTATTTGTGTATGTGCTGCAATCATGTAAGCGTATTTGCGTTCAGATTTGAAGCACGACAACATAGAAGGAAGTAACATTTCTTCGACAATGATAACAAGTCAAATATTTTAAGGAATGACTAAAGTTCATCGCCTTTTATAAAAACAAATGCCTAGATGGAATGTCAAGGATATAAAAGAAAAGAAGTTCAGGCTTTTTTTCCCCAAAATGGCCGTCAGTTGAAAACTCATTAGTCCCATTCAAGTAGCCATGAGATAAGGAGAGTGGTGCTTTAATTATTGAATATAAAGGAAAGGGGAATGCCTTCCCCCGGAGGCTCACAATATACAAATAAAAGAAAAAATAATGGTTTAAGCTCTTGTAACCATAAGTCTATGTAAATATGAAATAAAAAAGAAATAAGTAAAATATGCTGATATAAATTGAGAATTTAGGTTTCTTTAAAAGAAAATTGGAACTTTTTCTGTCCTCGAAAAGATTTTTTTTTTAATTAAGTTTTTGAAAAAGAAGAAAAGAAACTAACTTCGACACTGCCAAAAAGAAGCATAGGTTCTTTTTAAAAGAATAAAGGTGGATACCCAGTGTCAAAGGCTCCCGTACTCAAGCGTGAGGACTTCCTAGACAGTCTCCCATCTGGTACTATTCTCACGGCTTTCTGGGCTCTGGGTTCTTTTTAAAAGAATGAAGCTAGAAATTTTCAATGGAACAATACCTTGAAAAAAAGAAAGCTAAATCTTACTCGAAAAACGCATGAAAGTTTATCTATCTTTTGTTAGTACTGTGGATGATAGTTTTGATGATAACAACTTCAAGAAATGAATATTTTATATTTAACATGTACTAATCGTTATCCAAGATATGTATATTGCATAGTGCAGGAAGCTATGCAGCAGGTAAAAGATATTCGAGACTGTATAGTATTAAGACTGAAGATTCGGAATCTTAAATCATGAATATGAAGACTCGTGAGTTTCAAAGTCTTAGAAATTATTTTAAAACTCAAATTGCACTTATCTGATCTCCATCCAATTTTTACAAAATGTTTTTCAAAAATATTTCTGCTTTCAAAATCTATTTTCAAAAGAATTTTCAAATCTCTTCGCAAAAAATTTATCAAATATTATTTGTTTTCAAAAAGGATATTTTATAGTAACTTTATTTTGAAATTTTACACTTACTATTATTCAATATTTATATTTTACTTTATTATTATATTTTGATTTCATTACTTACACTTTTAAAAGTAATTTTGATTCTATACATTCACAATACTTACTTGAAACTTATACCTTGATTTTTGATCTATAATTATTTATATAGTTTGGTGTACATAAATAAATATATTTTGATTTTATACTTCTATTTATATTTTTGATATTATACTCAAGACTTTGATTTTACTTAAGATTTTCAGTACTTTAAGATTTTGATTTTAACTTAATAAGTATGATTTAATACTTCTATATAGTTTTAATATTTATACTTTTTGTTTCATATATTTGACTATATATAATTTTATTATATTTTTATTTATTATTTAAAATATTTTTAAATACGTTTTCTTGAGTATTACAATATTTAATTTATACATTTACTGTGATTAAGTATGTTTATAAAGTTTCAAAACAATTTCAAAAACAAACTAGCTTTATTTTTTAACTAAGAGATATCGACATAAGGGTGGGTACCACACATATTGACATGTAACAGAAAATTTTCAAAGTTCAAATCTGAAAGGTGTCTTTTCGCAGTGGGTTGTTTTAACAGTCATATTCCTTCACTGCTATATATACCCTTCTTCTAGAAACGAGATTAACCAACTTCCTCTGTATTTCTTTACTCCTCTCTTGATAACCTTAAATCCTACAGCTATATACGACCAACTTATCCACCGAATCATGTTATTTCTTCTTCGATTTGATTCTACATCAAACTCACTTCATTTTTAACTTAGATCAAAGTGCAAGCTAGGGGTGAGCATTATTCGGTTAAACCAACCAAACCAATTTATTTTGGTCGGTTTGGTTCGGTTTTGAAATTAAATCGGTTTGTCATTGGCCCAAAAAAATATTAAGTTCGGTTATCGGTTTAACCAAATTAACCAAATTTTTACAATATTTTCAAAATTATCGGTATTATAATAAATATTTTAGGTTAGTTTAGTTATTTAAGTATATATTGATCATCACCTATGTGTCAAAATTAATATTAAAAAGCATAAAAAACAAAAATAGTAATACTATAATCATGTATTTATAATTTGTTTTAAATTATAGTGAACATTTCAAACACAAAGTGTAAAACATTTTTAGTTTGGTTTAATCGGATAACCAACCGAACCAACCAAACTTAATTTGGTTGGTTTGGTTTGGTTTCTATTTTTATTGGTTTTAGTTTGGTTTGACAAATTTATCATCGGATAAACCAAACCAACCAAACGCTCACCCCTAGTGCAAGCCAGAGTTATATAAGCAACTGTAATCAAGATCGAAAGATCCAAATCTGTATTCATTGTACAAACTACTCAAAATCTACGAGGGTGTGACTAAGTAGCCCTGAATTTAGTTGAGATTGATTTTACCCGTTTAAAGCAATTGAAAGTGACTCGTTTACCTAGAGATCAAGTTGGATGAGGATCTATGGCCCGTAAATCAGATTCATCTGCCTACAGATTGATATTCTAGAGGACGTTTCCTTGTGGTCTTAAAATCAGGAAGTGTAATTATTGATATTATTAAAGACCGTACGCAGTGCAGAACTAGATGTATGAAACTCTGAACGGGTGTAAAAATTCCTATTGTATTCTTTCATTTACTGTTTTTTACTTTTATTGCATTTTTATTTACTTATTAGATTTTGTGATCATTATATACATATATACTCATAATCATAATTGAAAAGATTTCTACAGGACTCATAAATTTAAACACTATTCACCCCTTCCCTTACTGTTAATCTAGCCTTAAGATTCAAAATCTGCATCACTTTTATTTTTCACTTAAGAAAAGAAGTGTAACTTCCTCCTTGAAGGAAAGGAAGTTAACCTTCATATCCAAAAGAAAAGAGAGCCCAAGTTCCTTAAGAAAAGAAGCTCGATTTCCTTCCAAGAAGAGAAGCAAATTCTAGGAAGGAACTTAAACTTCCTTCCTAAGAAAATCCTTCCAAAAAAGAACAAAATTTAACTCGTAAAAAAGAATGAGCTATGTAAAGAGAAGAGATGCAAACTTAACCTTCTTTTAAAAAATAAATTATAATTATAGAGCGGTATAAACTTAAAGATTTGATGCATA
The DNA here is from genome assembly GCA_030737875.1 of Allium sativum. Lineage (NCBI taxonomy): Eukaryota > Viridiplantae > Streptophyta > Magnoliopsida > Asparagales > Amaryllidaceae > Allium > Allium sativum. Next base: position 89,562,543 of record CM060916.1, on the reverse strand, counting down.
TGTTTAAATGATGAGAATCCATTATTGATCCAGCATTTCTAAAAAAACAAATTTCTAAAAAATGATTTTCACTAATTTAATTATTAAAGGTGAATTATGCCTAGCAATAGAAATATCATAAAATAAATGATTTAATAATGAAAATGGATTTTCAATCTAACATTTCTACAAAAAGCTGTTGCATTTTAGCGATTCAGGTCTCTAAATTTAAAATATTTTTGATGGGCATGGGCAAAATATCAAGCGACATTAACTGAGGAGATATGGTGTGATGATTCTTTGTAGAAAAATCCAAAGACAAGGGAACTGACTTTAATAGTGATGAGGGTGAGGAAAAATGATTAATAATATGGGTTTAATGCTAGTCAGTGCTCCCAAAATTAACATTGAATACTCATGGGCAATACGGCAAACTAAGGTATATTTTTGTTTGTTCCGAATCATCCAATTTTACGTCTTTTTGGATTCTAGATGACAAGGAATTTTTTATGTAACAACTAATTAAATGGGTGGAAATAATATGCATGGTCGAATTTGCCATTAAATTATGTCAGAGCGATGAAATCCCTTAGAAGATACAGAAGATTTTTCTAAAATGAAAAGGCAAAGTACAAAATATTGTCTACTTTTTAACTTCCATGTGAATACACAGAAGAAGAAAAATTATAAGAAGAGAGGAACACAAAGATGGCCAACCTGGAATATGGATAACACGGTAACTGGGTCGGTCGCAGATATAAGAGCACCAAACATAAGGCATTCCACCAACGGTAATCTATACATTAGAAGCATTAATCCACCAAGGTAGCTGAAAATGACAGCCAAAATCATTAAAGAAGAACTCTAAAGAAATCTACTTGAAGGAAATGCTGTATGGTCAAAACGTTACTTACACCAAAAGGCCAGTCACAATAGAAGCAACAAATGTCCCAAAAATAGCAAATGTAATAATGGCACCAAAATTTGAGAAGAATGGTTTCTGTAAAGAAATTGAAAATTATACATGATCCAGAATTTGGCATTTGTACATTTCATATTTTCCAAAACCAGCGCGCATACCGGGGCTAAGCTAAATCCAGATTGAGTAAGATGAAAAAAGTCAAGGTAAACACAATATTTAGCGTTGCCAATTAGAGCAACAACAATCAGGTATGAAGTAAACAAAATAATCAAAGTAATATTTGCATAATCATATCAAGGATATAATATGATCGGTGGCAACAAGAACAAAAAGAAAAACTCTTCATGGAAATTGAACCATGTCTTGGAAAATAGAAGGTGCCATTAGAAGGTAAGAATATTGGTACAACAGCAATTCAAATTTACAAATCAGAAAATAACAAATCCAAATAAAAACCTGGTATTCGTCTCCGTGTTGGAAATATTGGCAAGTCCCCCTACAATTAAACCTAAACCAGGGAATTGTAAAAAATGAAATAAAATAATTAGCTCTTCGTAGACACCTCTATTCAAATAACCATGGCCATCCCTAATCCAACACTTCAGCAAACAATAATAAAAAGTAGATTAGCTCGCATGAAAAAAATTGTGTACCAGCATGACAAATAATACAGATGCTAGCGTATTCACCTCAGATGGGTACGAAATGAACACACATACGTGAGTGCACAGAGAGGGGGAAAAAACATGCAAATGGTCATGTCCGTCATAGAATATTGACAGTACTAATGAATAGAACACATAGTACAAAAACAAACATAAAAATTGTTCATCTTATATTATCTCATGAGCCTTCGTTCATATCATATTATGATCCATGATTTATTCCACCTGGAACTCAAAGTTCTTGTCATCTTGATAAAGTTTGATACATTTTGATCAAATAAAAAACTACAACGAATTTCATGGTATATAAACAACTGTTTAAAACAAGACTAAGGTTTTGAAAATCATGGCAATCTAGGAGGTCTCAGTTTTGAAATTTGAAGGATCGAGAATGATAATAGAAGCCAAATCTCAAATAATTGATTAATCTGAAAGCTAACAACCGTAGTCGCTCAAAATAATCCAAGAGAAGACAAAACAAATGTACATAACTAATTTCCGGTCTTTTATAAAAACCCACATAAAGCATTAGGCCTGACTTGAAATCACAGAATCATGCAAGTTCAAAATTCAGATCCATCCAGTTCGGTCCTGATGAATAATACTAGGAGAAACACTGTAGAAACCAGGTTTCACTAAAATTATCACCAAATAATGCAGAAAATCAAGAAATAATAAACTTTTAAAAAAAGGCATAATCAACCATAGAATCATCCAAATCAGAATACGGAATCAAAAACAATAAATTTGCACCTTATTTTATGTTGATTTCCCAGTTCCATTCAAGTTCAAACCACTTTCTCGTGATTTTATTTTTTAATTTTGAAACCCTGATTTGTAGAGAGAGAGAGAGAGAAGCTGATATAATGTCTCGTCTAGTTGCTATCTTGGGTATGTTAGCATATTACAGTTACCAAATTACATGTATGGTACGCTATAATATATTGTTTTGTTTCAGTACCAAATTGATCGAAAACTATATTGAACATTTCCTTTGGTCTTGTTCTCTATTACAATGTATTAACATTCTCACTGTAAAACCACATGGATTTAGATTTAGAAGATGAACGTTATACTTTGTAGCAGAAATTAAGATAAGGTTCAATACAGTTTTACTTATAATTTCCTACACAAATGAAACAAAATATTATAATGTACCCTACGATTTAATAACTTGAGTGACAACCTTCGCCCTACAATCAAGGCTTTAAATCTCGGATTTACAGTACATCCATATTAACCACATGGACATCGACCGAAGAAGAATTCTTTATATGATTATTGATCATTCATGATCGACTTCTTTTTGTAGTACCTTATCCCCAAGGGAGGTCAAATCTCCTCCACCTCCTTAAACGAGAGATTACCTTAACCGCTAGAAGATGTAGGCGTATTCGCCCGACCATCATCTCACTATAATGGGAGCATAAATAATTTATTGGAATTGCCAATATAATCTAATGGAACTGTTAGATTAAAACAGTCTTTTTTAAATTTTAACTCTATAGGATTTGAATTTGAACTAACCACTTTTCTTCAAATTTAAATAATTGCTTCGTTTCTCGTTTGCCTCGTCTTACCTTGTATCGGACAACATGAATGCATACCGGATGAACAAATAGAATTGATATATCGGTTTTTAAAGCCTGGATCGGAACTATCTCGAAGCAACTCAAGCTTCTAAAATTGATATTTGAAAGATTATAATAATTGATATATATATATATATAAACATTTTTAACATACATAAAAATGAGTCTTGATTTTTCTTTTTATAGGATAGTGATAACCTGATTGATGTGGTAGTTGACTTGAAGAATTCCACTTATTTTAATATTATAACACGTAAATAAATAAAAAGTCTTTTATTTTTGCTAACGCTTCAAAAATAAAGGAGGAAAATATATTGCTGGTAAGTTCATTTGGTAACAACTTATTTTGAAACTCCTTAAAAAATGTTTTAACTGGTTAACTACTAAATAGTTATAAATAGTAAGTTATAAGTAGAAGTTTTGGATGTAATTCAACTTTAAGTAGAAATATTTGATCAAAATGTCTTGTGGCATTGCTTCATAAGTCATAAGCAACAAATAGTTGATTCTCCATTTTATACTCATTACCTAATAGCTGCTTTTATAAGCTACTTGCAAGAAGTTCGCAAACACCAATATTGAGATAAGTTGCTTGTAAGTGGTTCTAACTACTTATAAGGATTAATCAAATATGCTCAAATTTCTTTTGGATCCACATAAGAAGTAAAAGAATATGTAAACGGAAAACTTAGTTCCATATGAGATTTTCTCGATTTTTGTTTGAGATTTTAATATCATTTGACGAAATGCGTGTAAAATAAGACAAACAAAATTTGATGTCTCCTTTCATTAAATCTTGTCTCACTCAAGTTCAAAAATTAGATACTCGATTTTAACTTGAAGTTTATGCCCAGACACAGGCTGACACAAGGTCCAGTGAACTCATGTTATTGGACAATTTGAACTATAAAGTTGAGTTGTAAAGTTATGCAGCTCATCTTATTACCACAGTTAGTCGTTACTGGTTAACTAACTACAGAATCATAAATTCAAATAATAATAATTAATAACTATTAAATTATTATTATTATTGTTAGCCAATAATCGCTAAAATAAAAACAATAACTTATAAATGACGAAATAAATTATAATCAATAATTATTAACTATAATTAATAGTCAATAAATGATGATTAATAATAATTAAAAAATCAGTAATTAATGAATCAATAGCAAATAAATCCAAATTTAATAGTTAATGCACAATAAAATACGTACTAGGCAAAATAATGAAATTTTCATTGTCACCATTTTCGACATAACATGAAAATATTATATGATAAATGCATAAAACTTACTGAAAAATACAAATCACAAAGACATATTGATTCGGGTAGGGTACTTTTCAACAAGGGCACAGATAGCCTGGCAAACTTACTGAAAAACGCAAATCACAAAGACCTACTGTCTCAGGTAGGCTACTCCGCAACAAGGGCATAGATAGATAGTCGACACAAACTTTAAGCATGGTATTGCATAACAATGTTCAAATTAATTGAGTCTACCAACAGTCTACTAGTAAAAATCCCATCAATATCTGGAGTATTGGCACATTCATTCTACAACATCCTTGTACTTACCAATATACATAACCGATGAGAGAGGAGCAAAAGAAAAATGAGCAAGACCACGAGCATCATGATGAATCTTATGTCTTTGCATTTCATACAAGCATCATGATGAATCTTATATCTTGCATTTCATCCAAGTTGATTGCACAATTTAAAACTATTGCGTTGTTGATTATGCACCCAGGAATGAATGTAGCATGGTGATTCATGATAAATACTTATATTCGTCATTACAAGAACATGCGCTGCAATTCAAAACTAGTAAATTATCATTATTAGCTAATAATCAATAATTTAAAATCATCAACTTATAAATGAGAAATAAATTATAATCAATAGCAAAGTTTTAAAACGCGAAAGGCGTACATGAGGCGTTTTCAGGTCTACGAGGCGAGGCGTAAGCCTGGAAACGTTGAGACGTAAGCTTTTCGGGTAAAAATAAAACGCAAAACAAATAAAGAAATTCTGACACTTTAAATTAACCAATGCAAAAAATGAAAAACAAATAATTTAAGATCCAACTTCTACCAACTATATATTTTTATTATAGATTAAAAAATAAATGATCGAAACTCATGTCTTAAAACTATTTAAAGATTACATCAAACTCCAATTTTGATATGTTCTATCAATTCAAATCGATTTCCAAAATTTATTTCGTGATTCAATAATTGAAAAATATTCTTTAAATAACAATGAGAAAATTCATTACATTGTTCATGATCATTATTTCATAAACAATCTTACTTGATGATCATGTTGATATTGAAAAGTAAAAAATGCTAAAAAAATCGTCTTTTTTTATTTCCATTAAATAATTTAAAGTTTAATGACATTTATCTGTGTCAATATCTGCAACTAAAAATTAAAAGGTTTTAAGTCATAAGCCTCAGTTGTTTGAGGTGTGCGAGGCGTACGCTTTATGCGCTTTGTATGCCTCAAGTTGTTGAGGCGTAAGCTTTAGAGGTAAAAAGCCTTCTGGAATAAGCCTCAAGGCGTTTTATGTCTTATTTTCTCGAGGCGGGCCTTGAGACGAGTATCGAGGCGGGTTTTTTAAAACAATGATCAATAGTTATTAGCTATAATTAATAATTGATAAGTGATGATTAATAATAATAAATAAAATCAATAACTAATGGATCATAATTAATAATCAATAGCCAATGAATCCAAATTTAAAAATTAATGCACAATAACAACATGTACTAGGCAAAATAACGAAATTTTCATTATTATACTTTTTGATATAACATGAAAATATATAATAAATGCATAAAGCTTACTGAAAAAAATACAAATCACAAAAAACCTATTGAGTTGGGTAGGTTACTTCGCAACAAGGGCATAGATCTTAGATGCAAACTTGCTGAAGAAATACAAAATCACAAAGACAAATTGACTCAGGTACGGTACTTTGCAACAAGGGCAGATCGTTGATGCAAGCTTTATGGCATCTTGGTATTGCATAACAATGTCCAAATAATCGAGCCGGACAACGCTTTACCAATAAAAATTCCATCAATATCTGGAATATTGACACTAATTCTACGACGTCCTTGTATTAATCAATATACATAACTGATAAGAAGGGAGCAAAAAAAAATTGAGCAAGATCATGAGCATCATGATGAATCGTATGTCTTGCATTTCATGTAAGCTTCACAATAAATAGTATGTCTTGCATTTCATCCGAGATGATTTCACAATTTAAAACTATTGTGTTGCAGACAATGCATCCAGTGGTGAATGTAGCATCGTGATTCGTCAAAAAATAATTACATTCATCATTACAAGAACGTGCTTTGTAATTTAAAACTAGTAAATTATTAGTAGCTAATAATTGATAATTCAAAATCTATAAACGAAATAAATTATGATTAATAGTTACCAAATATTATTAATAATTAATAAATGATGATTATTAATAATAAACAAAATCAATAATTAACAAATCATAATTAATAATCAATAGCTAATAAATCTAAATATAATAATTGATGCACAATAAAACATGTACTAGGCAAAATAACTATTGTAATATGTAAAAGTAAAAGGATGAATATGCTAATATGCTAAGGGACTTTACTGCAATTTACATGGCATGTAGACTCTATAAATAGAGAGATTGTTTATATTGTAAGATGAGCCAAAAGCTTATATCCCAATAAAAGGAAAAAAAAAAGCTTATATCCCAATTTTATACTACACATAATTTGTTGAAGAAATTTATTGTTATAAGAGATTATTACATTTATAATAAATACTATTTTCTTGAAGAAAATTAGTGAAATGACTCTCATACATGAACAAAAGCACTTCTAGGGAAGTTGCTTCCAGTGTTATTAAAAGCGCGCATACGCGCAACGCGCAACGAAGCACACCTGAAGCGCTTCGCTTCAGGTATGCGGTATGCGATGGGACTTCAATGATGTGCACGCTTTTGACGCTTATGCCCCGTGCGCAACGCGCTAGGTATGCGCGCTCGATTGAAGTTATGCGAGGGTTTGGGGGAAAAAGGAAAAAAAAGGGGAAGTGCATATTTGACAGGTGTGACCGTGTCATATAAAGATGTTTGCCCTAGTTTTTACTGCAGCTCATACGCAGTTAAAATTTAGCCGCCTCAAACCTTCAAAAGGAAATTTTACTCTTCCAAGTCTCAACTCAAACAACCACCAGGTAATTTTCTTCTTTAATCTTCCTCTTCTTTTTTAGTCTTTCTCTCTTTTTCTTTAATCTTTCTCTCTTCTTCTTTAATATATTCAGATCTGTAACTTCTATTTTCAATTGGTTTTTTTTTCTTTTAATTTATGCCTGCAACATGCTTGTCCATTTGTCTCAATAAATTTTTCAAGTAGTGTTCTCAGTAAAGTAAGCTCTTCAGTACTGTATAAATACACATATATTATATACACACATGTATATAAGTCATCTTTGGTTCTTTGCTTTTTTTAATCGGGTTCTTTTGTAATTCTGTTATATTTATGTTATGTACTGGTTACATACACATATATTTACAAGTTATGTACAGAATTTGAGTAGTTAGGTACATGTTTTTTTTCGCCTATATAAAGACAGCAGACGGGGCTGCTGTCATATGCAGTCGTTGGGTATATACAGAGCTGCTGGGTGTCATGCATAGCTGTTGTCAAACAAATGGCAGCAGATCTCTCTATAAACAAAATATTATCATCTGGAATTGTCTGGTTTTTACTGGCCAAGAAATTAAGGTTCGTATATTCACTTTAAAACAAACTTCTATGAGTTATCAGGCACATAAATCTTAATATTCACATTATTTACATGATGCGCTTCTCTTCGATGATGCGCGCGCTTCGCGTTTGCGCGTTACGCTTATGCTCCAAGAGGCCTTTGCGCTTCGGTGCGCGTTTCGCATTTAATAACATTGGTTGCTTCAATAAATAAAAAAATCGTATTTCCAAAAGAATTATTTTATTGTTTCTTAAAGTAGCTTTTATAAAATAAAAAAAATGCAACTTGAAGAACATATTAAGTTAAGATCTAAATATTGATGTTAATTTAGCACACCTAAAGTGAATGCAAAACATTTTTTTGTTATAAAATGGAAAATTTAGAACCTGCGGTTTCTATAACAATAAGAGGTAATTTTGATGTAAAAAGAAAGATCTAAAAGGTCTTTATATGGATTGTATAATTTGAATATAAGACATGTAATTTTTTTATGTTTGTGAATCTTATGTACAGATCTGTAAGTTTTCGAATCATTCATATTTGAGAATGTAAAATTTTGGTCATATGATTATACACTTTTACTTAATTTTTGATTACATATTATGCATATATATCTTATTTTTAGAAAATATGATTATTGAGAAATGTAGTACAACTTTAAGTTGCTCATTTTAGTTTAATCATTGATCAATACTGTAGCTAGACCACATAATGGTTATTTCCCTTTTTTTTATAATAAATGCATTAAATGTATCATTATGGTAATATATTATATTACCATATTATCATAAATGTATTAAATGCATTAGTTATTGTAAGTTAAATGATGTATGTTTGTGTTTGGAATAAGAATACACATATGTATTATTATTCGATGTATTTAGCAAGTAACATCTATTGTAATGGAAGAATTAAAAATGTTAATACCACAATCTGCAAAGTTTTTTTTTTTTTTTTAACAAAGGTTGTATAACTCAAAGTCTGAGACCTGAAATCTTGAGTTATGAAAAAACTTTTTGATAAAGTTTACAAGTTCGAATTTCCAATAACGTTTAAGTTATCATGTCTCTTCTCAAAACTCGACATCCGGTTGTAACAACTCTTAAGTTAGGATTTCATTCTACCACCTCATTCATTGGTACTTCTTAGATACATTTTGTTATGGTAAGGTCATTGAACTTATCCAATAAAAAGTGATGACCATTGATCAACATCATTTGCTGAACTGTTGATTGATTTTATTTCTTGTAAATTCTAACATGTAGCAAGTTTGAAGAAAAGCTTTAATATAATGTCGTTCGACTAAATGTTTGCTTTTTGCTAAAGGAGGGAGAGGTAGCCACTTGTGTCAATTTGTATATCTTTATATACATCGATGTTGATCATTTTTGTTTAAGCTCGTACGTTGTATATCTTGATGTACATCGACGGAAATCTTATGTGTTGCATATCTTTATATACATCGATAAGGAGTTGTATCATGTTTTGCATACCTTATATACATAGATGAGAGATCACATGTGTTGTATATCTTTCTATACATCAATGTTGATCATTTTTGCTTGAGCTCGTGTGTTGTATATCTTGATGTGTATCAACGAGAATCTTATGTGTTGTATATCTTTATATACATCTTTATTTTCTAAACACCATTGGACGATGTTGAGGTGACAATCATTTGTAATACAACTCTGACTTTTAATATTACTTGATCGCACCTATTTTAACGCGGACACTCTATAAAGTAATATGTTACACTCTTGAACTTTAATGGACAATTTTTCATTTTGTTTTTGTTCATATTTTTGGATATGAATGATGTTCCACATGTTTAACTACTCAAAAAAAAGTGTTTTGAACATTAATTTTGATAGTAATATTTACACATTTTTGAACAGTTGGTTTTTTCTCTTCTGTCATTTACACTTTTTTTACATAGGTATATGATACCGTCAATATGGTATCTTCATTTCCGCTAATTGACAAGAATTATTTTACGACAGGATGGTGCATAGGCATAGTATTGCGTAATTGGGTTAATCAACTAAGCTTCCTTTGTTTGCAAGTCTATTTGATGTCTATCCCCAGTTCCACACATCATTACAATAGATTGGCGGTGATTTGATATGAATTATAACAACTGATACCAATTAATGGTGTGCTTGAGAACAACGTTGAGTGAACTAAAAGTTCACTGCCTAGAAAATTAAGGTGTACAGTGAACTACTGGAAGTAAAATTGATAAAAGAATGGAAATGATTATACATGCAAATCCTTATGCTACAGTAAGAGTAAGTAATCACATGTGAGTACTCCATCTTCTAGTTTAAATGTGTTGATCGCCGACACATACATAATGGTATTATATGTTGCTTATTTCTAACATACAATCAAGGTTGTAAAAAACGTTAGATAGACATTAGGTGATAACTGTAGACGATGGGGATTGAATAAAGTTACGCATTTTTTATAAACACATGTTTCTTTGTAAAATTTTGGTATTTGGTGTTGTATTTGTTGATCCAAGTTGAAATCTTAAAGGTCTCGAAGGGCTCGGTAGCAACCACCGAGGCATATCCATCTAAAACTAATAAGTCGACAACAGTCTGAGACACCAAACCTTAATTGATGCATAAGCCGTGCCTATATATCAATTTGGATACTTATATGAGAAAGCAAGTATCGCTCAAGCATGTCTAGATAGTGAGACTCGCTAACGCCAAGTTGAAACCTAAAATGATTTTTTACAACAAAGTGAAAAACATATTTGATGTGGGTACCAGTGCGTCCAAAGTGTTCATGATTCCATAAATACGGACTACAATTATATTTGAAATTAACTGAGTGTTCATGCTCTAGTTTATAAATTTCTGCCTGTTATTGAGCAGAAGCACTTTATTTTCCATTTTACATTCTCGTAGCTTGGCATCTTTAGAGATAATTCATCCCTATCACCCTGGTTACTTGTCAAGTTTACAACAGAATGTTACAACAACACCAAAATTTCTTTTTTGCAAAAGCAGCAAAACTAATACTAACCCATCTACATTGAGCTTTCAACATGAATCACGAGCAGGACATGTTTAAATGGCAAGTTTTCCAAATGAATGTTTGAGGTATATTTCAAATACAGATAACATTACAGTACAAAGTAACCAGATAATATGTTTCACTTACCATGCAAAATCAGCCCAATAAACCCTAAGTATAAAAGTGAAATAATAAGAAACAGATGTTAAGGAATTACCGATGAGCAAAGAAGCACTTGCTTCAGGCAAGTAATAAATTTTGTGGCGACGAAGCACGTGACCAAGTACGAAAGCGAGGACAAGCATGGAAATTTGCAGGAGTATTCCGACCCCTGCCGCCTGCTGTTCCTTACCAGGAGGCGAAACTATGTCAGGCGGCGGCGCAATCACGTTTAGTTCCGGCATCGTCGCTGACTAAACGGGCGACGACTGCAGTAATTTGTTTAGTGACCAGATTTTTTGGTTTGATTTTCTGCGTATTTTCAGTCTGATTGCTTAGACCGCCAGGCTCGAAATTAACATTACTAAAAAAAAAAAAGCTTAGACCGCCAGGCTCGAAATTAACATTACTGCTAAATGCAATAAAAATTTTCTCCATACAGTAAACGGCAATTACAGATTAGTCCTTGCTAATATTAAATGACCTGATGGCTCATTATTGGAGTAGACAGCTGAGCGACACCATTTCCCAAAAAAACACTGATGGTAATTACTGCACGAAGGAAATTTTTACTGCATTTAGCAAAGACACAGAAAATAAGTGAAGGATATTACATTAAATTAGACCAATTTTTGATTACTGCATGGAGGAAATTTTTACTGCATTTAGCACCACCCGAAATTAATACTATCACGCGTGGGTTAATTAGGTTTGACCGGATGGGAATATCATCCTATAGAAAGGAAGGCAGTCTCAAAAATCACAAAAATACGACAACTTCCCAGAAAATTGGACCACTGTTGTAATATATATATATATATATATATATATAGAGAGAGAGAGAGAGAGAGAGACACGACCCAAAGGCAAGACTGACGAGATATTCGACTAGGGCAACGCAGCTGGAAGAAGGGGCAACCATGAAGGTGGTGAACTGGTTTATAGTTACATAACTAGGGTAGTAGCTAGAGCAACTTGTGTTGCATTGACTGTCTGGGTAGCTTGCTCTTGCTTGATCAGTTGATTGGTGTAGGTTCTCAAGGCTTGCCTTTGTCATATTCCATTTGCCTAATTTTTCACAATATTTTTCCTCCACGACTTGCCTAGGGCAGCATATTAGAACGGGCCGACACTATATATATATATATATATATATATATATATATATATATATATATATATGGATAGGATCAGGGAGCCCCCTGAATTTCAGCCCCCATTTGCACTCGAATTTCAGCTCTCATTTATAATAAAGAAAGTGAGTGGAAAGTGAGAGAGTTAGTGAAAGGAGAGAGAATGGGAGTTAGTGGGAAATGAGTGGTGGAAAAGTGGAGGCTAAAGGGGTGCTCACTGTTTGGGGTGTCATTGAACCTGCCATATATATATATATATATATATATATATATATATATATATATATATATATATATAGGGATAGGATCAGGGAGCCCCCTGAATTTCAGCCCCCATTTGCACTCGAATTTCAGCTCTCATTTATAATAAAGAAAGTGAGTGGAAAGTGAGAGAGTTAGTGGAAGGAGAGAGAATGGGAGTTAGTGGGAAATGAGTGGTGGAAAAGTGGAGGCTAAAGGGGTGCTCACTATTTGGGGTGTCATTGAACCTGCCATATATATATATAGAGAGAGAGAGAGAGAGAGGGGGGGGAGAGGGTTCCAGAGCACCCCTATTTTGTGGCACCTCAATTTCCCCCTAATAAGGAACACTCATTTATAATTAAATATGTTAGTAGAAGGAGAGAGAGTTAGTGGGAAAAGAAAAAATGAGGAATATGCGGTGGAAATCAAGGAGCTAAAGGGGTGCTGTACTATTTTGGGTACTCTTGATCCTACCTCATATATATATATATATATATATATATATATATATATATATATATATAGGCAGGTTCAATGGCACCTCAAATAGTGAGCACCCCTTTAGCCTCCCACTTTTCCACCACTCATTTCCCACTAACTCTCATTCTCTCTCCTTCCACTAACTCTCTCACTCCCCCCTCACTTTCTTTATTATAAATGAGAGGCTGAAAATCAGCTCCAAAAGCCTATATGTTGTGAATATGCTTTTATTAGTTCTATGTTTAGTCCCACATCATGGGAATAAGCTAAAGATCAGCTCCAAAAGCCTATATATAAAGGAGCCAATGTAATAGAAAGAATATACATCTGAATGAATAGAAATGTCTTCTCTCCCCTATTTCTTCTGTTTTGTGTTCATTTTATAACACGTTATCAGCACGAAGCTCTACTAGAGCTATTGTTTGAAATATTCTAGATCTATATTTATGGATCTATCATGTAAGTTTTTTTTTTATGTTTTGAAATCATATAGATCTACATATATGAACTTGTTGTATCTTCTGCTTAGATGTGATCCATACTTCTAGATCACTTTTCTTTTTCAGTTTTTGTAGATTTAGATTCTATTTTAGTGGATCTAAACTTTTTAGATCTAATTAATTTTTAACTTAGTGGTTTTTAGATATCCACCTATTCATATTTAATATGGTATTATGGTATACCAAATATTTTTTTAGGAAGATCCATTCATTTTCTTTTTATAATATTATATGTAACGACCCGTATTCTACGCGTCATAGGATCGTAGGATATTTATTTCTTTCACATACGAAGTCGTATGGTCATGTAACTTTGGGAGACGACTATTGTGGTCATTTCCCATGTTCATGATTTTTCCCGATTTTTAAATGACCATTTTACCCCTAGTTGGCACTGTTTTGGCCATAACTTTTGACTGGAAATGAATTTTGACCTGAAACCACTTCCTTTGGCTTCGGATGATGGTTTCTCTTTCCGTAGAGTGGTCACATTAGCCAAACGGACTCACCATTTGGGAAATGTGGCTGAAACAAGTTTCAGATGGTGAAAAACAGTTTAATTGGGCTTAACCGGGTGATTAACAGCTAGGCCCAAAGGGAAATTTCGGGATTAGGAGTTTAAAAGGGCTGTTAGGGTTTGGAGAATACCTTTTTCTTATTTTTCAGCCGTCACTATTCATTCCTCTTGATCTAGCCATGGCCTTCACCCTCTAAATCTCTTTAAAACACCTCTTAATCACTTTCTAATTGAAGATTAGGCTTAGCAAACATCAAATCAAGGAGTATTAGCACGTGAACCGAGGTAGAGCTGCTGTGTAAGATTGGGAACAGCGCTAAATCAGAGAATATTTCAGTTTTGGGGTTTTAGTTGTGGCCAAGGTGAGTGATAGCATCGTTTTGACACTAATTACAGTTAATTAAGGGTGATTAGCGAAGATTAGCGAATTTATACACTAATAAATTCTGGAAAAATGTTTAGAAATTCTTAAATAATATTTCATGCCTCTGTTAGAAAATTTAGACGATTTGATTAAGTTTTACTAAGTATGTGCTTAAACATGATTAAGAAGGATTATAGGAAAATGTGAGGTTTTAGCCACTTTTGATCTATTTTGATTCATTTGGATTGTTGTTTGGTGTTTGTGGTTGCTCTTACATATTGCTATGACTCTATGGTATGTTTTATGATTGATTAGAATAGTTAGATTGGTCGAAAACGCCGTCGAATGGCGTAGAAAGCTCGCTGGAAAGTTGCAGAAATGTGCAGGTTCCGAACCGGATCGGATCGGAGTAGGGGGTCGGATCGGATTTGTGAACTGACTGAGGGGATTCGAACTGGATTGGAACTTGTCACTGGAGGAGGCTTGGCGAGAAGGAAGGCCATTTACTTAGAGTTGGAGTGGACGAGGGGATCGGATCGGAACTATAAAGAGCGGATCGGATCGGAGTAGGTTGAAGAGCGGATCGGATCGGGGTAAGCTAGGGAGCGAAGAGGATCGGAGCAGATAAGGGGGTGGGATCGGATCGGGCTATGGAGCAGGATCGGATCGGAGTAGGCCAGGGGACGAGATCGGATCGGAGCAGGCAAGCTGGAGGAGGGACGAACCGAACCGACTGGAGCGTGACATCCGAACCGAACCGACGTCTAAGGGGAAGGATCACCGAACCGAACCACACGCAGGAATACACCATGGAGCATTGCACCGAACCGAACCGTGTTATACGTACATATCCGAACCGAATCGAATTCAGGACCACTTCTATGCGACGACTCTTTTGAAGACCAACTCCAACTCGATCAAAACCCGAGATGCAAAGGAAGTCCAAATGAGAAGTTAGAGCTCAAGATTTAGATGGGAATCAACGAGTTCGCTTCATGGTTGGGCTTTGCTGCGGCACGCGTGCCAAGGAGTTATCGATGTCTATAGCTTTGAACCACTATGGTAGGAGGTACGAAGACGGATTCAGGGCCATTATGGCATCGGTAGAACCAAGGGCTACAACCAATGAAGTGGGTCATTGAAATGTTTGGTCATGACTCCATATGTTTAGCTTGGTCATAGCAGGGTTTCTACAAGTCGGGATTCGTCGTTACCTCAGTTTGTCTAGTGTTCCAAAGTGGTAGATATCGTACGCTTTAGGCACTGAGTGAGAGATGTGAGGATGGTTTCTATGGATGATTTGTTTGCTATCATTGTGACATGCACACCCCACCCCCGTATTCTTACACTATTTATTATGGCACCTTGGAGTATTGTACGGTATGTGGTACTAACTCTTTGGTTGCAGGTCCAGGTTCAGGTATGGTTTAGTATACCTGTTATTATTCTGTTTAGATGCTTATCGCTCATACCAGGCTTTATGTCTGACCCAGAGTTTTATGTCTCCTTTTATTACTCTGGGTGCTCACACGAGCAGACTAGAGACAGGTTAGCTGGTGATGCACGGGTAGATGATCCGAAGACGAGCAGGAGGCTTCCACGTAATATATATATATATAGTATTCTTCCTGTGTTGTTGAAGATCACTGCTTGGGCATTGGTGGTGTATCTTCTACTTTAGCTTTCTTTTGTTTAGAGATAGTAAATTTGGAAAGTTGTAATAAGCTGTATTTGGGTTTCCGCTGCTCTGATGTTGATGTTGATTTTAGTTATCAGCTTATGCACTGTCTCACCTGTTTTATGTCAAGTATGTTATTATTATTATATTTTACTCCATGCGCTATGAGACATTCTACAGGTTCTTGATTAGTTCATTCCCTTCTTTCCTTTCTTTGGCGACCGTTCCGTGCTAGTCGGGGCATGTGTACAGCGCACTTTCGGAGGAAATGTCGGCTGGTGCGGAGCGGGCCGTCACACTTGGTATCAGAGCTCTAGGTTGCGTAGTTAACCTAGGGAAGTTATCAGGGAGAGATAATATACGTATACGAGAGAGCGTATTTGTGATTACTTTGGTTTTTTTTAAAAGCTATATATGTATACTATTACTAGTATAAGGATGAAGTCGTACTGCACTAGCACCACTATGGAGTCGTTAATCGTTTCCTTTTTCAGATTGACGATGAGCCGATATACTAGAGGTGCTGGTAGGGGAGCCAATAATGGGAATGCTGCTGACATGAGGACGATGTTTACTGACCTCATGAGAGAGATGCTTAGAGATGTACAGAGGGCAGCTCCCAATGGTGGAAATGGTGGTGGTCCAATAGTGCAGGCACCAAGAGTCGACTTCGCCAAGTTGAATAAGGATTATACTAGTCTTGGTGGGAAGTCATTCCACGGAACGGAGTCGGCTACGGATGTTCAGGATTGGTTGGATAGTTGCGAACGTATCTTCGAGGATTTGGGTATCGAGGATGCGATGAAAAGAAAGCTAGCGTCCCGTCAGCTGCAAGGGCGGGCAATGAATTGGTGGAATGCTATAAAGGCAGCTACTCCCGAAGATCAGATTACTTGGGAGCAGTTTAAGGCTCGCTTTAGCGAGAAGTTCATTCCAGCTGCTCAGAAATCAGTGTTGTTTAAGAAATTCTTGGAGCTCAAGCAGAATGGCAGAGCTGTCTCGGAGTATATTACTGAATTTGACACTTTGTCAAAATATGGGTTATCTCTTATTGATACTGCCGAGAAAAAGAATGAGAAATTCATAACTGGTTTGGATCAGTACTTGGGGGAAAAACTTATTAACCGCATCGATGAGACGTTTGAATCGATTGTGGGGAAAGCATTAAGATCAGAAAGTCTTTACCCTAAGCCGAAAACTGAGGTTGCATCTGCAGATGAGCCAAAGCCACAAGCAAGTGGTGGAGGCAAGGGTGGTTCCCAGAATAAAAGAAAGCAGAGTCAGACTAAGGATGGCCAGAAGAAGAAGAATAAGCAAGATGTTGAGTGCTTCAGCTGTGGTAAGAAGGGCCATTATGCTAGTAATTGTCGGGCCAAGCCAGCGGATAGGAAGTGCTTCAACTGTGGCCAAATGGGACATCACAAGGACAAGTGTCCGCAACTCCCTAAAGAAAAGCAAATGGTGAAAGCATATGCTCTCAATGCTATTCCTTCTTCATCGAATGCCCCAACTGCGGCGGAGAAGGGAAAGAATGTCGTCATTCAAGGTATGCTTTCTGTTTATGATGTTCCTGTTAGAGTTTTGTTTGATACCGGAGCTTCCAGTTCTTTCATATCTAGTGACCTGGTAGATAGGTTGGGATTGGAGCCCGAGATTGTCGATAGACCT
Organism: Allium sativum; assembly: GCA_030737875.1. Taxonomy (NCBI): domain Eukaryota; kingdom Viridiplantae; phylum Streptophyta; class Magnoliopsida; order Asparagales; family Amaryllidaceae; genus Allium; species Allium sativum. The sequence continues at coordinate 89,544,833 of CM060916.1, read as the reverse complement.
TTAGTAGTGACGAACCCGATTGGTGGTTCGATGTAACAACCCGTAAAATGCGAGCCAGTTTGAAATTTTTGTTTTGGCAATTTTAGCGAATTTTGATTATTTAAAATGAATTATTTTAAATAATATCGACGAGAAATTTATTAGAATATAATTCCAACGTATATATTATATACGCGTCGTCGTTAGAATATAAATATTTATTTATATTTATAAATAGAATTGAAAATGGCGCGGTAGTTCGATAATTCGATTTCAAACTTCAAATGAATGTACCGGGTGCAAAACAATCCGGATTTTAGTGAAACCAAAAATGATGGGATCTTATTGATAATATCTTTCCAACGAATCCGGGAAATCAAGATTTCATAGCAGGAATCAAAAGATATGTCCAAGTGAAAATTCTGAATAGTCGCTATGGAATTCAGGCCCTTAAAAATGGACATTTTGCAAATGACCTCGGATTTCGACGAAACCAGTTTTGTTGGGTCCGGGATGTGAAGTTATTGCTAGGTTTCAAATTTCATAATTTTTCGAATCAATATGTGAGCGTGGCAAAGGAAAACGCGTTTGACCAGTTTTAGTTGATTTTAATCGACTGGAAATTGGCCATTTTTCATACGGTCTCAGAATTCGACGAAACTAGTTTTGTTAGGACCGTATCGTCAATACGAAGCTAGAAAATATTTTTCTGGAAGGTTTCTAGTTAGTATGTGACCCCGGTAATTTGAAATGTACGTTTAAAATTCAATATAGTGATTTAAATGTAAATGCAACGGAAACAGATCGAAACGGTCGTTTCAGCTTGCGGTACATATCCCATTGGGTTCGGAATGGGGGTAATACGCTATGGACGACATCGGTGGACCCCGTTTAGAGGTCGTATGTAAAAGTCAACCTTTTTGCATAATTAATTAATTAAATAAATTAATTCCTTCTTTTACATATACCCCCCCTTTATATTCTTCAATCCGATCAGTATATATAAAAAAAAAAAGAGAAACCGGATCTCGACGCGCTCCCCCCTACCTCATCGCGACGTCGCCAGGCGATGTCCATTGCCAGGAGCCCCCTCTGATCCTCAACGCGCTGCCATCCTCCTCCTTTCCCAAATCCGCCCCTCCTCGAAAAACCCACCGACGCAACCCACCGAAGCCCCCAGATTGCACGAGCTCCGACGTAGATCAGCGACCCAAGCCCTCGAAGCCATCGCTCCACCCTCCGCTTCGCCAACGCCTCCTGCCGCCGTTTCTTTCCCCCTCCCCCTTCGTAGATCGGTGAGTATTTTATTTTATCCTAATATATATATATATATATATTTATTATTATTTATTTTATTATTCTGTAATAAAACTGTTTCTTTTATTAAAAGATTTTAAAACTGTATTTTGAAAAAGAAAAATGAATTTGGGAAAAATGTAAAACTGATTTTATAAAAGATTAGAAAACTGATTTTATAAAAGATTAGAAAACTGATTTTATAAAAGATTAGAAAACTGATTTTATAAAAGATTTTAAAACTGAATTTATAAAAGAAATGTAAAACTGATTTTATTAAAAGATTTTAAAACTGTATTTTGAAAAAGAAAACTGAATTTGGGAAAAATAATAAAAACTGATTTTTTAAGTTAAAAATAAAAACATGATTTTTAAAGTGAACATATGATTTTTAAAAATAAAGCTAGGAGGTTGAAAATAAAATTTGAACTCTTTTGAAAATAAAATTTGAACTCTTTTGAAAATAAAATTTGAACTCTTTTGAAAATAAAATTTGAACTCTTTTGAAAATAAAATTAGAATTGGTTTTTAAATTTATATATAACATTGATTTTGAAATATATAAATTTGTTAAAGAAAAATATAAACTTTGCTAAGAAAGAAATATATAAACTTTGCTAAGAAAAATATAAACTTTGCTAAGACAAAATATATATATACCTTGTTTAGAAAAATATATTTTGTTTAGAAATATAAAAATGTACATTGTTTTAAAATTAAATTTAGCATTGGGTTTTTATAATGAAGTAGAAGTAAAAATTCGATTTTTATATATTGAACAACGAAGTAAAAATTCGATTTTTATATATGTAGTGAATACGGGCAACGAAGATGACGAAGAGACGAGAACAGCGAAGACTTCTGCGAATGAAGAGCCGTGGAGCTAGGATAGCAATGCGTGAGAGCTTCTCACCTTTCAATTTAATTTTTCTAGTTATATATATACTAGGATGCAGACGGTGCTTAGTAGCACCCGACACAATCGTCCACAGACCATGGACTTGTTTGTTTGACTGTTTGGTGATTGATTGCGATATTGGTTTGAATGTGGTTTGTGGTGTGAAAAATCGAATCGATAAATTGGTTAGGATTAGACGTGCGCCGTTATAAGGCGAAGGAGTAAGGCTAGGTTAGACTCTTACTCCAAATTTTGTGGTTTACATAACGAATTGATTTGATTGATGTGTGAATGGCGTGGGCCTTCACTAGACCGGGGATAAGGCTAGGCCTTGTCCCGTTTCTAGTATCGTGCCGTTATGCCGCCGAAATTTTCTAAAATGTGTTAGAAAATAAAAATATCATTTTATTGTGTAGATGAATAATAGAGATTCATATGTTGGAATAAAATGTTTTGTCGTTAAAAATATAATTTTTAACGTGATTAGAAATATAGTGAAAGTGAATAAAATAAAATATTCATTTACAAACCAGACGGTTTGTTTATGTACACTTATTTGAATGACATTGATTGGGACGATAAATTTTACACATCGCCCAACTGCACAAATAAAATCTGTGTTTGTTTGTTTGAAACCCCACACGGGTGTTGGGATGAAATTTGAAGTTCACTCATCCTGATTGATTAAATATGTCAATCGATTGATTGACAGGCTGTTATAAGCATTAGATATCTATATTTGATGCTTATACGGTGTAGTGCACTTTGGTTGATGGTTGATTATTTATCGTTGCTATTATATACATGTGTTGTATGGAAATCCATATAATTAATTTTATATGGTAATTGATTGGGCCTCATTCCAATTTGAAAAATAAAGAAAATTTGAAAATAGAAATTTATGAAGCCGTGTTGATTAGATTGACGCCATTTTGACGTGAACGATATTTATATCGACTTTATTCATTTTAAAAATGAATATTGAAGAGTGAAATGGAAATCGACGATTTCGAATTGAATTGAAAACGATTTCGAAATGAATTGAATTGAAAACGATTTCGAAATGAATTGAATTGAAAACGATTTCGAAATGAATTGAATTGAAAACGAATTCAAAATGAATTGAATTGAAAGCGATTTCGAAATGAATTGAATTAAAAGCGATTTCGAAATGAATTGAATTGAAAACGATTTCGAAATGAATTGAATTGAAAACGAATTCAAAATGAATTGAATTGAAAGTGATTTCGAAATGAATTGAATTGAAAACGAATTCAAAATGAATTGAATTGAAAGTGATTTCGAAATGAATTGAATTGAAAGTGATTTCGAAGTGAATTGAATTGAAAGTGATTTCGAAATGAATTGAATTGAAAGTGATTTCGAAATGAATTGGATTGAAAACGAATTCAAAATGAATTGAAATTTGAATTGAATAGAAATGAATTTTAAAACGAATTTATAGAGAAGAATTCAATTTTGCTTTGAATTGAGATGGAAGTTGAAATAGATTTTGAAACGAATTTTAAAACTACTTATATAATTCGTTTTGAATAGAAAATCGACGAAGTATATATTATATATATTATATATATAATATAATGGCCTGAATAGAACGCGCCGCGCCGCGGCAGTTCGTGAATTTCGACCATTTATTTCAAACGGACATTACGGGAGATCCGACCGTCGGATTCTCCTAAAACCGGAACCGTTGGGTTCGTATCGAAAAGAGCTTTCTAGCGAATATTAGAAATTTGAAATCTAACGGTTGGATTTGGAATTATGTCCAAATCAAATTTGAAAAAGGTCGCTGTAAGTGCAGTTCGATGGCCATTGATGGAAATCGACTGTACGGGCCTTGATAAAATTATTAAAAATAGTAATAATTTGTGTAAAATCATAAGAAATGATTTGTGAAGATTTGGGGTGAAAAACTTCATGTTTGAAAAGACAAAAATAGATTTTTATCGAAATAAGCTAGTTTTGAACTAGAATGATAATTCTATTTATTTTTAAATAAATAAATTGAATTTGAAAAGGGTTTTAAAAATAACCAGAATTTCCAATGATTGCATTGGAGTGGATTTGAATCGAAATTGTCTTCGGAATATTTCGATGTTGGAATTCGTGATTATACAGATGTTGTTATGGAAATTTGAAAGATATATATTTATATCGTTATTTCCAATACGGCATTTGTTAGTCGTAGAATTCGATATTGAATATAAGCCGATATATTTTCTATTCAGAGCCTTGTATTGAATATCGAATGTGATTTGGGTTTGTCGTGAATGGTGTCTTCACTAACACTGTTCTTGAACCCAGTTGAGAAATGATTAAATCTTTTTAGTTAGATTTAATGAAGTGTACCAATTAAACGATATTTAATTGGAATTGAATTGGTATTGATTTTTGGGTTTATCGTGAACAGTGTTTTAAATAACACTTGTTCTTTAACCCGATAATTAATGGAATGTGATTTGGGTTTATCGTGAACCGTGTTTTAAATGACACTAAATCTTTAACCCAGTTAAAGATTAAAACTAAGTGGAGTTTTAATGAATCTTTAATTAGATTGAAAAGATCGAGAATGGAGTATCACCAGTTTTACTCCAGGCGATAGTTAAATCTTTAATTAGATTTGAACGTGAAATGGTAATTGAATTACCGATAACACTGTGGTGTTAGATATGAAGTACTACCAGTTTTACTTCATGGGATGAATAGGTTGGGATTGGGAAATAAAATAAATGATTACTTCGGTGTGGTTCGCTAATCCCGACTAGTTTGAATTGATATTCAAAGGAGATTAAAGAATAAATTCAAAGAATTTATCTTGGATAAAATTAATGGGAACTTTTCCCAAAGTATAGGAATATTTGAATAAAAGAATATTCTGAATTGGAATGAGGCGTATGTTGTGTTTGTGTAACACTTTTATAATATATACGCGAGTTATTCAGAAAGACCGGGTTTATCCCATTCTGAATAACTGATTCGACGTGGTGTCGAAGATGAAGACGATGGTCGAAGACCGGAAGTCTTCACGTCGTTTGGGTGATTACTGATGATCTTGATTGGGCTGTACACCCAAGAAGATGGAAACAGTTTGTGATCGTCCAGACGTACTTGGAGATCGATGGATATGCGAGGTACTAGGTGCCTCCGGTTTCGTTCAGACCCAGAACGGACTTGTAAATGGACTGTGTGTCTGACATTGGATTTTAGTCTGTGTGATTGATCTCTATTAAATATATATCTGTTTGGCGGCGGAGAATTTATTCTCTTGCTTAACGCCCTTCTCTGAGACGTACGAGCTCAGGGGTTATATATTGATGGATATCAAACGCATGGAGTGAATTGCCTGTGTGGCATGCCTAAGTGGCAATTGATCGAGGCTTCTGTTGAAAAGCAAAGTCTTGTGGTGATGATCAAAGCACAGCCTGTGTGGCACAGCTTTGTGTAACGTGAATTCGCGAGCCTCGCACCCCGGTTGTGAACCAAAAACGGGAGGGGACGTCAGGGAGGGCATGCGTTTCTTTCTAGCTAGAAGTGGCGTCAGTGGTTTTACACGCCCTGACGAGTTTGACTTATGTGGTTGTTGCTGTTGCGAGGCGCCTCGGTTATATCGGTTTCGGCCGATGCATTCTGGTCGGCTGACGGACCAGACTTACACCCCATAGGGTGGGGAGACGTAGTGTTCAGGCATAATAATCCACATCGGTGGACCGGCCCTGAGGATCTAAAGGCTTGCCTGCGCGCTTGCCTGTGGCTCGGGCTAGAGAGTCACGAATCGGTTGAGGACTATCTTTTGCCTCGGTTCATAGACGGAAATCCAATTTCCAAATACGTGACATTTGCGGTTTTAATTGTAGAACCTAGTATGGTGACATAGTGGGATGGGGCGCTCATGTCGCCTATGATTGATACTTATGATTTGAAGTTGTTTTATACACTATGCACTTAATATAGTATCAAATGATTTGTTTTAAACGTATCAAGCATTCTTTGGCTGTTATAAGGGAAAACCCTATCCTCGACTGCATTGCATTGTGTGATGGGACCTGGGTCTTATAACAGCTTCATTTTTCTTTATTTAGCATTGCGCTGTTTGTTTTATGCACTGGTATTCTTGGGAGGAAACCCGTTCCGTGTTATACGGCGTGGTCCCTTGATTTATCTAACTTTAAAAACAAAGATTAATAACTGTTTTAGTTCTCACACCAGTCACATGACTGACCTGGAGTTTATTGTTTTGACCTAAACTCTGGGTGCCCTTATTTTTGACACGGGCAGCTAGTAGTTTTGGTTTTGCAGATTTATATTCACAGGATCCTGGTTTACAGCTGGAACGATATCCGGAAAGCTTTGTATCCGTATATCTCTTCTAGTTGTGTATCGTATTATTTTCCGTTGCTATGTATTTAAATGAAATTTAAATCTCTGATATTTCTGTGTAATATTCATTTATACTCTGTATATTCTTGTAATCTGATGCATTGTTGTTATATACAATGAAATGTTCTTCTGTATGCGTTCTGTTGTGGCTTGTTCTCGAACTATCCGTCGCTTTCCTTTACGGGGAAGTTACGGGTTTTTACAGTTGGTATCAGAGCTTTGGTTTACAAAGCTCAGAGAACAAGGCACATTAGAACCATACGAAAGAATTCATCAGATATTGGATTAGCAATATCCAATGGAATGACTCGTTAGAGATAGGATCAGTAGTATCCTAGAACGAGTGTGAAGAGTATATTTTTAAAATGAAAACAAAATTTGTTTTGAAAATTTAAATCAATTATACGTATTTGATTATTTATTTACATTGATTTGGACAATCAAATATATAGAGATTTTAGTATACGTCTGATCCACGTGTATTGGAGCCTCAAATATATTCGATAGATATAGAATCACACTCTAGACGCTCGGACATGATTCTAATGATTGACGCGTCATCATTTGAATTTATTTTCGTGTTTCGAAGGTGAGATTTCTATATATTTCCTATTGACCGGTGTGAGAACCAAAACTTATGTATAGCTAGAACACATTGTTGTGAATTGGCATCAAAACATGATTTTTGTATATATATCAAATTTATGGATTTGAAATTCTAATCCAATAATTGATTGATGTTTGTGTTGTTTGCTTATTTGTTTGATAATTTTGAACCATTATGCCTAATTTAACCAAATTTTGAATTGTGTTGAAAATTGGTCGCATTTGCTTGCATATATGTACTTACCTTGAACAGGTCATAGCAAGGAGGCTAGAGCCAGAGAATAAAATTTGTTTGCCCGACAAATAGGTACATGTTTACTACATAATTTACTGTTTTGTTTGGGTGATGATGATTTTGTGAGCCTATTGGCTAGCCGCTTGGCTTTTTCTTTTTCTTTTTGAGATCTGAAGGACCGGGGAAGCTATTTGAAATTCCCCGATGCTCCCGGTGCAGGGGAGGTTATGGCGAAATTTTTCAAAAATTTAGGGTGTTAGTCAAATTTTTGAAATTTTGAAAAATTCTCAGAAACTGAAAAGTTGGGGAATGAAAGTCAGATCGAGCGTAGAGTTGAATAATCAAACCACTTTCGACTTTGTTCCTTTTCGGGGACGAAAAGTTTTAAGTGGGGGAGATTGTAACAACCCGTAAAATGCGAGCCAGTTTGAAATTTTTGTTTTGGCAATTTTAGCGAATTTTGATTATTTAAAATGAATTATTTTAAATAATATCGACGAGAAATTTATTAGAATATAATTCCAACGTATATATTATATACGCGTCGTCGTTAGAATATAAATATTTATTTATATTTATAAATAGAATTGAAAATGGCGCGGTAGTTCGATAATTCGATTTCAAACTTCAAATGAATGTACCGGGTGCAAAACAATCCGGATTTTAGTGAAACCAAAAATGATGGGATCTTATTGATAATATCTTTCCAACGAATCCGGGAAATCAAGATTTCATAGCAGGAATCAAAAGATATGTCCAAGTGAAAATTCTGAATAGTCGCTATGGAATTCAGGCCCTTAAAAATGGACATTTTGCAAATGACCTCGGATTTCGACGAAACCAGTTTTGTTGGGTCCGGGATGTGAAGTTATTGCTAGGTTTCAAATTTCATAATTTTTCGAATCAATATGTGAGCGTGGCAAAGGAAAACGCGTTTGACCAGTTTCAGCTGATTTTAATCGACTGGAAATTGGCCATTTTTCATACGGTCTCAGAATTCGACGAAACTAGTTTTGTTAGGACCGTATCGTCAATACGAAGCTAGAAAATATTTTTCTGGAAGGTTTCTAGTTAGTATGTGACCCCGGTAATTTGAAATGTACGTTTAAAATTCAATATAGTGATTTAAATGTAAATGCAACGGAAACAGATCGAAACGGTCGTTTCAGCTTGCGGTACATATCCCATTGGGTTCGGAATGGGGGTAATACGCTATGGACGACATCGGTGGACCCCGTTTAGAGGTCGTATGTAAAAGTCAACCTTTTTGCATAATTAATTAATTAAATAAATTAATTCCTTCTTTTACATATACCCCCCCCCCTTTATATTCTTCAATCCGATCAGTATAAAAAAAAAAAGAGAAACCGGATCTCGACGCGCTCCCCCCTACCTCATCGCGACGTCGCCAGGCGATGTCCATTGCCAGGAGCCCCCTTTGATCCTCAACGCGCTGCCTTCCTCCTCCTTTCCCAAATCCGCCCCTCCTCGAAAAACCCACCGACGCAACCCACCGAAGCCCCCAGATTGCACGAGCTCCGACGTAGATCAGCGACCCAAGCCCTCGAAGCCATCGCTCCACCCTCCGCTTCGCCAACGCCTCCTGCCGCCGTTTCTTTCCCCCTCCCCCTTCGCAGATCGGTGAGTATTTTATTTTATCCTAATATATATATATATATATTTATTATTATTTATTTTATTATTCTGTAATAAAACTGTTTCTTTTATTAAAAGATTTTAAAACTGTATTTTGAAAAAGAAAACTGAATTTGGGAAAAATGTAAAACTGATTTTATAAAAGATTAGAAAACTGATTTTATAAAAGATTAGAAAACTGATTTTATAAAAGATTTTAAAACTGAATTTATAAAAGAAATGTAAAACTGATTTTATTAAAAGATTTTAAAACTGTATTTTGAAAAAGAAAACTGAATTTGGGAAAAATAATAAAAACTGATTTTTTAAGTTAAAAATAAAAACATAATTTTTAAAGTGAACATATGATTTTTAAAAATAAAGCTAGGAGGTTGAAAATAAAATTTGAACTCTTTTGAAAATAAAATTTGAACTCTTTTGAAAATAAAATTTGAACTCTTTTGAAAATAAAATTAGAACTCTTTTGAAAATAAAATTAGAATTGGTTTTTAAATTTATATATAACATTGATTTTGAAATATATAAATTTGTTAAAGAAAAATATAAACTTTGCTAAGAAAGAAATATATAAACTTTGCTAAGAAAAATATAAACTTTGCTAAGACAAAATATATATATACCTTGTTTAGAAAAATATATTTTGTTTAGAAATATAAAAATGTACATTGTTTTAAAATTAAATTTAGCATTGGGTTTTTATAATGAAGTAGAAGTAAAAATTCGATTTTTATATATTGAACAACGAAGTAAAAATTCGATTTTTATATATGTAGTGAATACGGGCAACGAAGATGACGAAGAGACGAGAACAGCGAAGACTTCTGCGAATGAAGAGCCGTGGAGCTAGGATAGCAATGCGTGAGAACTTCTCACCTTTCAATTTAATTTTTCTAGTTATATATATACTAGGATGCAGACGGTGCTTAGTAGCACCCGACACAATCGTCCACAGACCATGGACTTGTTTGTTTGACTGTTTGGTGATTGATTGCGATATTGGTTTGAATGTGGTTTGTGGTGTGAAAAATCGAATCGATAAATTGGTTAGGATTAGACGTGCGCCGTTATAAGGCGAAGGAGTAAGGCTAGGTTAGACTCTTACTCCAAATTTTGTGGTTTACATAACGAATTGATTTGATTGATGTGTGAATGGCGTGGGCCTTCACTAGACCGGGGATAAGGCTAGGCCTTGTCCCGTTTCTAGTATCGTGCCGTTATGCCGCCGAAATTTTCTAAAATGTGTTAGAAAATAAAAATATCATTTTATTGTGTAGATGAATAATAGAGATTCATATGTTGGAATAAAATGTTTTGTCGTTAAAAATATAATTTTTAACGTGATTAGAAATATAGTGAAAGTGAATAAAATAAAATATTCATTTACAAACCAGACGGTTTGTTTATGTACACTTATTTGAATGACATTGATTGGGACGATAAATTTTACACATCGCCCAACTGCACAAATAAAATCCGTGTTTGTTTGTTTGAAACCCCATACGGGTGTTGTGATGAAATTTGAAGTTCACTCATCCTGATTGATTAAATATTTCAATCGATTGATTGACAGGCTGTTATAAGCATTAGATATCTATATTTGATGCTTATACGGTGTAGTGCACTTTGGTTGATGGTTGATTATTTATCGTTGCTATTATATACATGTGTTGTATGGAAATCCATATAATTAATTTTATATGGTAATTGATTGGGCCTCATTCCAATTTGAAAAATAAAGAAAATTTGAAAATAGAAATTTATGAAGCCGTGTTGATTAGATTGACGCCATTTTGACGTGAACGATATTTATATCGACTTTATTCATTTTAAAAATGAATATTGAAGAGTGAAATGGAAATCGACGATTTCGAATTGAATTGAAAACGATTTCGAAATGAATTGAATTGAAAACGATTTCGAAATGAATTGAATTGAAAACGAATTCAAAATGAATTGAATTGAAAGCGATTTCGAAATGAATTGAATTGAAAGCGATTTCGAAATGAATTGAATTGAAAACGATTTCGAAATGAATTGAATTGAAAACGAATTCAAAATGAATTGAATTGAAAGTGATTTCGAAATGAATTGAATTGAAAACGAATTCAAAATGAATTGAATTGAAAGTGATTTCGAAATGAATTGAATTGAAAGTGATTTCGAAGTGAATTGAATTGAAAGTGATTTCGAAATGAATTGAATTGAAAGTGATTTCGAAATGAATTCAATTGAAAACGAATTCAAAATGAATTGAAAGCAAATTGAAATGAATTCAAATTGAATTGAAATTTGAATTGAATAGAAATGAATTTTAAAACGAATTTATAGAGAAGAATTCAATTTTGCTTTGAATTGAGATGGAAGTTGAAATAGATTTTGAAACGAATTTTAAAACTACTTATATAATTCGTTTTGAATAGAAAATCGACGAAGTATATATTATATATATAATATAATGGCCTGAATAGAACGCGCCGCGCCGCGGCAGTTCGTGAATTTCGACCATTTATTTCAAACGGACATTACGGGAGATCCGACCGTCGGATTCTCCTAAAACCGGAACCGTTGGGTTCGTATCGAAAAGAGCTTTCTAGCGAATATTAGAAATTTGAAATCTAACGGTTGGATTTGGAATTATGTCCAAATCAAATTTGAAAAAGGTCGCTGTAAGTGCAGTTCGATGGCCATTGATAGAAATCGACTGTACGGGCCTTGATAAAATTATTAAAAATAGTAATAATTTGTGTAAAATCATAAGAAATGATTTGTGAAGATTTGGGGTGAAAAACTTCATGTTTGAAAAGATAAAAATAGATTTTTATCGAAATAAGCTAGTTTTGAACTAGAATGATAATTCTATTTATTTTTAAATAAATAAATTGAATTTGAAAAGGGTTTTAAAAATAACCAGAATTTCCAATGATTGCATTGGAGTGGATTTGAATCGAAATTGTCTTCGGAATATTTCGATGTTGGAATTCGTGATTATACAGATGTTGTTATGGAAATTTGAAAGATATATATTTATATCGTTATTTCCAATACGGCATTTGTTAGTCGTAGAATTCGATATTGAATATAAGCCGATATATTTTCTATTCAGAGCCTTGTATTGAATATCGAATGTGATTTGGGTTTGTCGTGAATGGTGTCTTCACTAACACTGTTCTTGAACCCAGTTGAGAAATGATTAAATCTTTTTAGTTAGATTTAATGAAGTGTACCAATTAAACGATATTTAATTGGAATTGAATTGGTATTGATTTTTGGGTTTATCGTGAACAGTGTTTTAAATAACACTTGTTCTTTAACCCGATAATTAATGGAATGTGATTTGGGTTTATCGTGAACCGTGTTTTAAATGACACTGAATCTTTAACCCAGTTAAAGATTAAAAATAAGTGGAGTTTTAATGAATCTTTAATTAGATTGAAAAGATCGAGAATGGAGTATCACCAGTTTTACTCCAGGCGATAGTTAAATCTTTAATTAGATTTGAACGTGAAATGGTAATTGAATTACCGATAACACTGTGGTGTTAGATATGAAGTACTACCAGTTTTACTTCATGGGATGAATAGGTTGGGATTGGGAAATAAAATAAATGATTACTTTGGTGTGGTTCGCTAATCCCGACTAGTTTGAATTGATATTCAAAGGAGATTAAAGAATAAATTCAAAGAATTTATCTTGGATAAAATTAATGGGAACTTTTCCCAAAGTATAGGAATATTTGAATAAAAGAATATTCTGAATTGGAATGAGGCGTATGTTGTGTTTGTGTAACACTTTTATAATATATACGCGAGTTATTCAGAAAGACCGGGTTTATCCCATTCTGAATAACTGATTCGACGTGGTGTCGAAGATGAAGACGATGGTCGAAGACCGGAAGTCTTCACGTCGTTTGGGTGATTACTGATGATCTTGATTGGGCTGTACACCCAAGAAGATGGAAACAGTTTGTGATCGTCCAGACGTACTTGGAGATCGATGGATATGCGAGGTACTAGGTGCCTCCGGTTTCGTTCAGACCCAGAACGGACTTGTAAATGGACTGTGTGTCTGACATTGGATTTTAGTCTGTGTGATTGATCTCTATTAAATATATATCTGTTTGGCGGCGGAGAATTTATTCTCTTGCTTAACGCCCTTCTCTGAGACGTACGAGCTCAGGGGTTATATATTGATGGATATCAAACGCATGGAGTGAATTGCCTGTGTGGCATGCCTAAGTGGCAATTGATCGAGGCTTCTGTTGAAAAGCAAAGTCTTGTGGTGATGATCAAAGCACAGCCTGTGTGGCACAGCTTTGTGTAACGTGAATTCGCGAGCCTCGCACCCCGGTTGTGAACCAAAAACGGGAGGGGACGTCAGGGAGGGCATGCGTTTCTTTCTAGCTAGAAGTGGCGTCAGTGGTTTTACACGCCCTGACGAGTTTGACTTATGTGGTTGTTGCTGTTGCGAGGCGCCTCGGTTATATCGGTTTCGGCCGATGCATTCTGGTCGGCTGACGGACCAGACTTACACCCCATAGGGTGGGGAGACGTAGTGTTCAGGCATAATAATCCACATCGGTGGACCGGCCCTGAGGATCTAAAGGCTTGCCTGCGCGCTTGCCTGTGGCTCGGGCTAGAGAGTCACGAATCGGTTGAGGACTATCTTTTGCCTCGGTTCATAGACGGAAATCCAATTTCCAAATACGTGACATTTGCGGTTTTAATTGTAGAACCTAGTATGGTGACATAGTGGGATGGGGCGCTCATGCCGCCTATGATTGATACTTATGATTTGAAGTTGTTTTATACACTATGCACTTAATATAGTATCAAATGATTTGTTTTAAACGTATCAAGCATTCTTTGGCTGTTATAAGGGAAAACCCTATCCTCGACTGCTTTGCATTGTGTGATGGGACCTGGGTCTTATAACAGCTTCATTTTTCTTTATTTAGCATTGCGCTGTTTGTTTTATGCACTGGTATTCTTGGGAGGAAACCCGTTCCGTGTTATACGGCGTGGTCCCTTGATTTATCTAACTTTAAAAACAAAGATTAATAACTGTTTTAGTTCTCACACCAGTCACATGACTGACCTGGAGTTTATTGTTTTGACCTAAACTCTGGGTGCCCTTATTTTTGACACGGGCAGCTAGTAGTTTTGGTTTTGCAGATTTATATTCACAGGATCCTGGTTTACAGCTGGAACGATATCCGGAAAGCTTTGTATCCGTATATCTCTTCTAGTTGTGTATCGTATTATTTTCCGCTGCTATGTATTTAAATGAAATTTAAATCTCTGATATTTCTGTGTAATATTCATTTATACTCTGTATATTCTTGTAATCTGATGCATGGTTGTTATATACAATGAAATGTTCTTCTGTATGCGTTCTGTTGTGGCTTGTTCTCGAACTATCCGTCGCTTTCCTTTACGGGGAAGTTACAGGTTTTTACATTCGACTAGCCTTAGCATGATCTGTCGTAATGTGGTCTTATCGAGTCATGGATGCATGTTTGTTTGTGATTGCTTTGTTTTGGGCTTTACTGGGTTTGGCATTATTTTGGGAGTAGATTGGCTCCGAAGATACGGGGTGGTGGTAGACTGTGAGGGCTTTTTGGTGACAGCTAGAGCGGATGATGGACGGAGGATAGTGTTTGGTGGTCTACCCAGTGAGAGGGTATTGGCTAGTTTTCTAAACTCCCTCGACATTCCGCATAGTGAGTTGTCAGGTTTGCCCGTGGTTGGCCAGTATCCGGATGTTTTCGAAGAAGTGACCGGACTTCCACCACACCGAGAGATTGAGTTTCGTATTGATTTGGTATAGGATGCCAGGCCTGTAGTGATGCCACTTCGTCGTATGGCACCAAGGGAGCAGCGAGAGCTCGAGGTGCAAGTCAGCGATCTTCTGAAGAAGGGATTTATCAGAAGGAGTGTTTCTGAATGGGGAGCACCAGTTGTGTTTGCTACCAAGGCGGATGGTTCCCTTCGTTTGTGTGTAGACTACCGCGAGTTGAATAAAGTGACGAGGAAGAACAAGTATCCTCTCCCGCGGATAGATGATTTGTTCGATCAGTTGAGTGGCGCGAGAGTGTTCTCTCAGTTGGATCTCGCGACAGGTTTTCATTAGCTTAGAGTGGAAGCTGAGAGTATAGCTAAAACGACATTTCGAACGCCGTCTGGATTTTATGAATGGTTGGTTATGCCATTTGGGCTGACTAATGCCCCGGCATATTTTGTGGATCTTATGAATAGGGTATTCAGAGATCAGTTGAATAAGTCCGTCCTTGTGTTCGTTGATGATATTTTGGTCTATTCGAGGACAGAGGAAGAACACAAGGAACATTTAAGAGTAGCGATGGAGGTGTTGAGAAAACACCAATTGAAAGCAAAGTTTTCTAAGTGTCACTTCTAGAAGAGGGAAGTGAGGTTCTTGGGCCATGTTGTATCAGAGAATGGTATTGCCGTGGACCCGGCAAAGGTGGCTACGGTACAAGATTGGCCTACGCCCAAGAACGCAACAGATGTAAGAAGTTTCTTGGGATTAGCTGGATATTATCGTAAGTTTATCCAAGGTTTCTCCAAGATAGCAGCACCATTGACCCAGTTGACCAAGAAGAATCAAGCTTTTGTCTGGGATGAAAGGTGCGAGAATGCATTCAAAAGTCTAAAGGACAAGTTGACAAGCGCACCAGTGTTAGTCATTCCTAAGGGGGATGAAGAGATGACGGTATACACGGATGCCTGTGGTACCGGACTGGGTGCTGTATTGATGCAAGGCGGTAGGGTTGTAGCTTACGCAAGTCGGCAATTGAAACCGCACGAGAGAAGATACCCTACCCATGATTTAGAATTGGCAGCGATCGTGTTTGCGTTAAAGATGTGGAGACACTATCTCTTGGGAGAAAGATTTGAGCTGTTTACAGATCATAAGTCGTTGAAGTATCTATTCTCCCAGAAGGATTTAAATCTCCGTCAGCAGAGATGGTTAGAGTTCTTAGCTTCCTATGATTTTGACATCGCATACACACCGGAAAAGGGTAATGCGGTGGCTGATGCATTGAGTAGAAAACATGCCAGCTTAGGGGCTATGTTCCTTGAATGGAAGCAACTGGAGTTTATCGCGGGGTTTGATTTCAGACCAAAGTGCGAATTGGATCCAGAAATGTTAGCAAGTTTGACGATCAGACCCACTTTGATTGAACGGATCGGCTCTAGTCAGAGGGACGATCCTAACCTATTAGAAATCATCTCCAAGTTAAAGATGGATATCAATGAGGAGATGAACAAGTATGGGCTTGATCGAGATGGATGGCTTAGAAAGAATGGAAAGCATGTTGTACCCAATGTCAATGGATTGAGAGATGAAGTGCTTAGAGAATGTCATCACTCAAAGCTGACTATACACCCCGGTGGTAATAAGATGTATCGAGATATGAAGCAGACTTACTACTGGGAAGGGATGAAAAGAGACGTTGGGAAGTTTATATCCAAGTGCATGAATTGCCAGCTAGTTAAAGCCGAGCAAAAGAAGCCTAGTGGGTTGTTACAGCCTTTAGAAATTCCCGAATGGAAATGGGAGCAAGTCTCGATGGATTTCATTGATGGTTTACCAAGGACTAGATCGGGACATGATAGCATTTGGGTAGTTGTGGATCGACTGACTAAAAGTGCAAGATTTATACCAGTCAAATCGACCAGAACGGCAGCTAAGTTAGCAGAATTGTATATGAAGTGGGTAGTGAGATTTCATGGAGTACCTAAAAGCATTGTGAGCGACCGAGACCCGTTATTCAGTAGTGGGTTTTGGAAGAGCTTACAAGAGGCTCTAGGGTCAGAGTTACATCTCAGTACCGCATATCATCCTCAGACCGACGGTCAGACGGAGAGGGTGAACCGTATTTTGGAAGACCTCTTGAGAGCATGTATATTGGATTTTGGTGGATCATGGGATGACCATTTGCATCTAGTAGAGTTTGCATATAATAATAGCTACCAATCCAGTATCGGTATGGCTCCGTTTGAAGCTTTGTACGGAAGACCGTGCAACTCACCATCATGTTGGATAGAGACTGGCGAGAAGTTTATGCTTGGACCAGATGTGGTGAGGGAAACTTCAGATAAGATCAAGATCATTCAACAACGAATGAAGGCAGCCCAAGATAGGCAGAAAAGTTCTGCTGATAAGAGAAGAAGAGACTTAAAATTCTCCGTTGGTGACTTGGTGTTTGTCAAGATCTCTCCGTTGAAGAGCGTAATACGATTTGGCAGGAGAGGCAAGTTGGCACCAAGATTCGTTGGCCCATTCCCTGTTCTTGAACTAGTCGGGAATTTGGCATATAAAATTGACTTACCAGAGAAGATGGCGGGTGTTCATAACGTATTTCATGTTTCCCAACTAAGGAAGTTCGTTCACGACTCAGATATGACTATTTCACCTGATCAGTTAGAGGACTTCGAAGTAGAACCCGAAGCGGTTGGGAACCGTAAGCCGGCCCGTATTGTCGAGCACGACATGAAGCAACTTTGAAGGAAGGCGGTGAAGCTAGTCAAGGTACAGTGGAGCAAGGACGAAAATGATTGTACTTGGGAGACAGAGGAGGACATTAGGAAGACACACCCAGAACTCTTTGCCTGGTAAGATTTTGACTTCGATTTAGTTTTCCGCATGCTAGGATAGGCTTGTTTGCTTGTTTTGCATATTTGATTGTTGTATATGGTTGTTAGGCATGCGGGATCCCTTGTATGTTTTGGGTTAAGGAATTTCGGGGACGAAATTTCTTAAGGGGGGGAGAGTGTAACGACCCGTATTCTATGCATCAAAGGATCGTAGGATATTTATTTCTTTCACATACGAAGTCGTATGGTCATGTAACTTTGGGAGACGACTATTGTGGTCATTTCCCATGTTCATGATTTTTCCCGATTTTTAAATGACCATTTTACCCCTAGTTGGCACTGTTTTGGCCATAACTTTTGACTGGAAATGAGTTTTGACCTGAAACCACTTCCATTGGCTTCGGATGATGGTTTCTCTTTCCGTAGAGTGGTCACATTAGCCAAACGGACTCACCATTTGGGAGATGTGGCTGAAACAAGTTTCAGATGGTGAAAAACAGTTTAATTAGGCTTAACCGGGTGATTAACAGCTAGGCCCAAAGGGAAATTTCGGGATTAGGAGTTTAAAAGGGCTGTTAGGGTTTGGAGAATACCTTTTTCTCATTTTTCAGCCGTCACTATTCATTCCTCTTGATCTAGCCATGGCCTCCACCCTCTAAATCTCTTCAAAACACCTCTTAATCACTTTCTAATTGAAGATTAGGCTTAGCAAACATCAAATCAAGGAGTATTAGCACGTGAACCGAGGTAGAGCTGCTGTGTAAGATTGGGAACAACGCCAAATCAGAGAATATTTCAGTTTTGGGGTTTTAGTTGTGGCCAAGGTGAGTGATAGCATCGTTTTGACACTAATTACAGTTAATTAAGGGTGATTAGCGAAGATTAGCGAATTTATACACTAATAAATTCTGGAAAAATGTTTAGAAATTCTTAAATAATATTTCATGCCTCTGTTAGAAAATTTAGACGATTTGATTAAGTTTTACTAAGTATGTGCTTAAACATGATTAAGAAGGATTATAGGAAAATGTGAGGTTTTAGCCACTTTTGATCTATTTTGATTCATTTGGATTGTTGTTTGGTGTTTGTGGTTGCTCTTACATATTGCTATGACTCTATGGTATGTTTTATGATTGATTAGAATAGTTAGATTGGTCGAAAACGCCGTCGAATGGCGTAGAAAGCTCGCTGGAAAGTTGCAGAAATGTGCAGGTTCCGAACCGGATCGGATCGGAGTAGGGGGTCGGATCGGATTTGTGAACTGACTGAGGGGATTCGAACTGGATTGGAACTTGTCACTGGAGGAGGCTTGGCGAGAAGGAATGCCATTTACTTAGAGTTGGAGTGGACGAGGGGATCGGATCGGAACTATAAAGAGCGGATCGGATCGGAGTAGATTGAAGAGCGGATCGGATCGGGGTAAGCTAGGGAGCGAAGCGGATCGGAGCAGATAAGGGGGTGGGATCGGATCGGGCTATGGAGCAGGATCGGATCAGAGTAGGCCAGGGGACGAGATCGGATCGGAGCAGGCAAGCTGGAGGAGGGACGAACCGAACCGACTGGAGCGTGACATCCGAACCGAACCGACGTCTAAGGGGAAGGATCACCGAACCGAACCACACGCAGGAATACACCATGGAGCATTGCATCGAACCGAACCGTGTTATACGTACATATCCGAACCGAATCGAATTCAGGACCACTTCTATGCGACGACTCTTTTGAAGACCAACTCCAACTCGATCAAAACCCGAGATGCAAAGGAAGTCCAAATGAGAAGTTAGAGCTCAAGATTTAGATGGGAATCAACGAGTTCGCTTCATGGTTGGGCTTTGCTGCGGGACGCGTGCCAAGGAGTTATCGATGTCTATAGCTTTGAACCACTATGGTAGGAGGTACGAAGACGGATTCAGGGCCATTATGGCATCGGTAGAACCAAGGGCTACAACCAATGAAGTGGGTCATTGAAATGTTTGGTCATGACTCCATATGTTTAGCTTGGTCATAACAGGGTTTCTACAAGTCGGGATTCGTCGTTACCTCAGTTTGTCTAGTGTTCCAAAGTGGTAGATATCGTACGCTTTAGGCACTGAGTGAGAGATGTGAGGATGGTTGCTATGGATGATTTGTTTGCTATCATTGTGACATGCACACCCCACCCCCGTATTCTTACACTATTTATTATGGCACCTTGGAGTATTGTACGGTATGTGGTACTAACTCTTTGGTTGCAGGTCCAGGTTCAGGTATGGTTTAGTATACCTGTTATTATTCTGTTTAGATGCTTATCGCTCATACCAGGCTTTATGTCTGACCCAGAGTTTTATGTCTCCTCTTATTACTCTGGGTGCTCACACGAGCAGACTAGAGTCAGGTTAGCTGGTGTTGCACGGGTAGATGATCCGGAGACGAGCAGGAGGCTTCCACGTAATATATACATATATAGTATTCTTCCTGTGTTGTTGAAGATCACTGCTTGGGCATTGGTGGTGTATCTTCTACTTTAGCTTTCTTTTGTTTAGAGACAGTAAATTTGGAAAGTTGTAATAAGCTGTATTTGGGTTTCCGCTGCTCTGATGTTGATGTTGATTTTAGTTATCAGCTTATGCACTGTCTCACCTGTTTTATGTCAAGTATGTTATTATTATTATATTTTACTCCATGCGCTGTGAGACATTCTACAGGTTCTTGATTAGTTCATTCCCTTCTTTCCTTTCTTTGGCGACCATTCCGTGCTAGTCGGGGCATGTGTACAGCGCACTTTCGGAGGAAATGTCGGCTGGTGCGGAGCGGGCCGTCACATTATATATGGATCTTTTACCCCTTACGCCATACATAAATCATCTTCATTTGCTATTTTATCTCTTTAATAACAGAGAAGTCATTGCTAATAGGTATGCATATACGTAAATAACAAGCTGCTTGTTAGCCAACATATGTATTAATGTGACCATTATTTTGTTATGTAACATGATGTATGGCTCCTTGACGATTTGTAATGTTTCATTATTGTAAGAAGTTCATTATAAATGTATAAAGAAAGACTTGCAGATTTGGATTTTTTTTTTATGATTCTGTGCCGTAATATATTCAATTTATTACATCCATGTATATGGTCCTATTCTATTTTACGAGATCTGCATATTTGTTTTATGATATAACAATACTACAGTTTCATCGTTTTGTCTGTTCGTTTATTTATTAATTCATTTTGATAATTATAAAACATGTATACTGATATGTGAATTTTGTTTAATTAAGCATCTGCAATTATTAATTTTGTGTAGTTCACAAAAATGTCGAACACTGGAATCCATTTACAATCTCAATGCTTAGAGAGTACCATTAAAAATGGTAATAATATGTCCCAGCAGGGCAAAGCAAAGACCCTGATATTTTTAAGAGGCCATATCCACGATGATCTAAAATCGGAATATTTAACTGGAAAAAAAAGATCCTATCCACTTATGGAACTCCCTGAAGGAGCATTTTGACCAACAGAAGACGGTCATACTTCCAAACACAAAGCAAGAGTCGTTGAACCTGAAGTTCACATGCAAATGACCTGAAGCTCATATGATCTAAAGTCCATATACAAATTCTGTCAAATAAGGAACCTGAAGTTCATATGCAAACAAGGAACCTGAAGTTCATATGCAAACAAGGAACCCGAAGTTCATATTCAAACGAGAAACATGAAACAAAGCATAAAAGCATATAATTGCATTTAATATTTGCATATAGCAAATGACCTGTAAAAGGAAAGGATTTGAAAAATCAATGAAAGGAAAAATTTCAACAAAAAGGAAAAAGCCTTATATTCCAACTTTATGCTACATGTAATCTCTTGAAGAAACTTATTATTGGAAGAGATCATTACATTTATAATAAATACTATTTTCTTGAAGAAAAATAGTAAAATGACTCTCATATGTAAAAAAAAGGCACTTTCTAGAAAAGTTACTTCAATTTAAAGTATATAATAACAATATATGAATTATGATAAAACTTGAAGTTTTATTATAGTCATTTTGGAACATATTATATTCCTAGAAGAAATATTTCATTGTTTCTTAGGAAAACTTTTATAAAGAAATTATGCATCCTGAAGATCATATTGAGTTAAGATCCAAATATTGATCTTAATTCTGCACACCGGAAGTGAATGCAAAAACTATTTTTGTCATTACATGTAAAATTTAGAACCTGCAGTTTCTAAAAAGGCAAGAAGCAATTTTGATATAAAAAGAAAGATCTAAAAGATCTTTATATGAGTTGTATAATTTAAAAAAAATGTAATTTTTATGTTTGTGAATTTTATGTATAAATTTACAAGTTTTTCAAATCATTCATATTGGAGAATGAGGAAAAAAATTTGAATATGAGACATGTAGTTTATTTTTGTTTATAGTTGTGAATTTTATGTACAGATCTGTAAATTTTTGAACCATTCATGTTAGAGAATGTAAAATGTTGATTATGTGATTGATAAATATATTATATTACCTTATTGTCACAAATGCATTGAATGTTAGAGAATGCATTCTTATGATAATATATTATATTACCTTATTGTAATAAATGCATTGAATACATTAGTTATTGTTAGTTAATTGACGTATGTTTGTATTTGGAATATGAATAAACATATGTATTATTATTCAATGTATTTAGATAGTTATAACTAATGTTATGGAAGAAAGGATAGAACCACAACCTGAAGTTGTGCAAAGAAAATATTTATACTGAAAGTTGTATAACTCAAAGTCTTGGACCTGAAGTCTTGCATTATATATACATATATATATATATATATATATACACACACACATATATACATATAAACATTTTTGATAAAGTATACAAGTTTAAAATTTTGTCAGTTAGCAAAAATGTGAAAGCTTGTAAATTAAAAGTATGTTAAAAGATTAAGAAGCAGAAGTTCATCATAAATTTATAAAATTGATATGCATATGTATGTGTATATATATGCATAGGAACTCGAAGTTCCTCAATCAATGAATTTGAAATACTTCATAATTTAAAAGCCTGAAGCTTTATTTAAACCGTATGAAATAATAGCATTACACTTCTTAATTGAATCATATGAGACAATAATAAAGCATCCGAAGATTGCACAATTTTCAAAATGAGTTGTATCTTGCTTATATATTTATATTTACATATCGTATTGAAGAATAAATTTTAACAACTCGAAGTTGTTATATATTTTATTTGAACCAGAAGTTTAATACAGTAGAACCAGAAGTTCAATACAGTGGAACCAAAAGTTCAATATAGTGGAATCATAAGTTCAATACAGTTGAACCAGAAGTTCAATACAGTTTAACAAACTTGAAATTGTTTATATATTATTTGAACCAGAAGTTCAATATAGATAAACAACTTGAAGTTGTTCATATATTTCATTTTAACCAGAAATTCAATATAGTTCCAAATCAGGTATTTTTGATATTATGATACGATATTTAAGATTCGCATTGATATTGCTTGATAAGCAAAAAATTAATGTGTAACTACCCGTATTTTTATCGATTTATTTTTAAATATTTAATATTTATTTTATATATTTAGTTGTTAATATAAATCGATATTTATATTGAGTTATCGATTTAATAATCGAATACAATTTAATTTAGAATATATCAAATTATTTTAATTCGAAATATAATTGAAATCGAAGTTAAAAACTAAATCAAAATGATTTAGATGATAAGTAGGAAATTTATTTGATATATACGATAATAAATAATAATTTATTATCAAAGAATTTGTGGTTTTCGAATTTAAATTATATTATATTAATTTAATATGGTATATATGTGAAATTAAATTTCAAAATATTTACTGTCGAGTTCAGAATAGGGTTATTACATTGAAATGTCGGTCAGTACGCTAGAATAGCGGTTCGTGATTTCAATTAACGAACCCCGAAATATTTGATTGTGGATAGGATCGAAATCAAATCAGAATCTGTTTAAAAAAGGTAAAAATCTCTTTATATCAAGTCGAATTAATACGAAATCAAATCACATTTAATTTATATACACCTTCACCTATCACCTATTCCTTAATAGTGAAGTATCCATCTTCTATAAATCGCGTTCGCTTCTCTTTGCCATTTCATTTCTTCATAGACAGTAAAATCGAAAGCTTCCACTAAAAGAAAATGTCGCACTTCTTTCTTTAAATTGCAATCAAACCTGAAACTTCAAAGATAATGGTCCACCCCCAATTCACTTATAAAATCGCCGAGCTTTTCCTCTCAAAATCATTTCTAAATTAAATCGAGACCCTCGTTTATCCCTTTTTGAGAAATCATGATCAACTAATGGCCGAAGTCGACTTTGAAATAGGTAGTAGCGAGTTCAACATGGGGTTGAATCACGTTCTATGCACTGCTGCAGGGTCAAAATCGCGTTTTGATTGATGGTCGGAGTTCGTTTCCTGGGATTTTGATGAGTGCAAAGGTGTTTAACTTGTGCGACATTTCTGGCAATTCGAGTTGGGGAGAAGCGTTCATCACTGGTGAGGGCGATCTAGAGTTGTGATGGGCTCCAGAGTGCGATGGGATGAGGGATGAGTTTTACTGTGCGCGGTCTAGAGTCTGATGGAAGCTGGAATGGTGCATTTTCTTTTTTAGAGGGAGTTCGAAGTTCTGATGGTGGAACTGGTAACGGACTAGAGTTCGACCCCGGTTGTTCTGGGATTGGCAGAGGGGTCGGTCTTGCTGTGAGGTATGTGATTTGGGGAAGGAAATTTCATTTTGGGATGAAGCCATTACTGGATTTAGGTGGGGTGCGAACTGGAGTTCGTTGAACTAGGGATTTTTGCACTGGAGTTTTTGGTATATGGGTTGTTGGGTGTGACCGATTCTTGGAAAGGGAGCCAAGTCGTGATGTTGGGGATTGTTCGAGCTGGATGCTGCAGATGATGTTGGACTGTGGAAGGAGATAGCAGGTGAGA
Organism: Allium sativum; assembly: GCA_030737875.1. Classification (NCBI taxonomy): domain Eukaryota; kingdom Viridiplantae; phylum Streptophyta; class Magnoliopsida; order Asparagales; family Amaryllidaceae; genus Allium; species Allium sativum. Next base: position 89,520,160 of record CM060916.1, on the reverse strand, counting down.
GAGCGAAGGAGAAGGGGTTGTTTTTCCTGTAAATGCAAAAATAGAGAGAAGAATTAAGGTACACGATAAATTTCATTTGAATGGGTTCATAGCCGAGGATATAGAATTAAACCAGGATATTCAGCAATGGGAAATTCCGGTGAGTAAATCTCACTCACATTTTATTTTGAATTATTTTTATTAATTAAAAATAATTGTTTGTTACTTGTTTGGATGCATTTAAATATTTTTGTGCCTATTATATATTAGTTATTTAGGCATGGCTATTATATATATATATTGGGTGGTTGGATTGTTCCCGTAGTACCATTAGCGGATGCCCGCAGTATCATTAGTGGATGACCCTACACGCCCCACGCTATGATAGTGGATGACCTTCATACCGCGATATCCTGCCACGAGCAGGATGGTTATTATTTCTATTGGCTAACGTCTGTAGATGCAGGAAACAGGTTGGAGGGATCCAGCTGGATTCCTCAAAAATATTATTATTTGTTTGCTTTCACATATATTATCATATATGATGTGTTGATTGATAATTGAGTGGTTTGATTGTTTAAATATTACTGGGGCCAAAATGTTAAACTATAAAAATATTGTGAAAAGAGATTTGGAGATTTAAAAGGAAAATTCTATTTTTTTAAAATAGAATTTGGATTTAGAATGTGCTAAAAATATTTACTTGTTTTAAATAAATAAAACAAGTATTGAATTTATAAATGATGTTTATAAATTGAATAATGTGGGGAATTGAAATGAATTTATAAACAATGTTTATAAATAAAGTGGAAAACTTATCATTTGATAACTTGAATATTTAAATTCAAATATGAATTTATAAATGGAAATGGGAAATTGTTTTAAAGAAGTAAAAGATGAAGTTTATTCTGATGTTCAAAATATAAACTGAACTGGAATAAATCCGTAAGGATTTATGATGTGAATTTGATTAGTTCAAATACATTTAACAAAAACATGTTTAGGAAATATTAGGATTTTATTTAAATAGAAGTTAAATATAAATTTGAAAATGGATTCTATATATCTATATTCATATGGATAAGTTATAATATATAGAATATTCCAAAATAAGATTTTGGTTTTAAATAGATTTCGAAATAGACTTGTTTAAATATAAAACAAGGAAATTTATAAAATGGCATTTATAAGTATAATGAATTAATTATCAAGAGATAATTTGAATATTTAAATTCAAATATGAATTTAAAAATAGAATTTGAAATCATTCGAAAAGGAACAACGTTCTTTATTCCGAAATTTGGAATATCAAAAGGATGGAGTTTCAAATAGAAATTTGAAAAGGGAACTTGTTTAAATATATGAAACAAGGAAGCTGAATTTATAAATAGTGTTATAAATTTGGTGAAATAAATTATCATTTGGATAATTTAAACCATTTAAATTCAAATAGGAATTTAAAAGTAAATTGGGAAGTGTTTTGAAACAAAACGATTGATTATATTTTGGAATTCGGAATATAAGCTGAATTGAGAAGAATTCAACATGTTTATAATTGAAATTCGATTATAACAAATTTTATAAATAATTTATTTATAAAAGAAATTGGAATTAAATATAAAAGATCGAAGTATAAATAAATATATTACCAAGTAAGGAAAAATCGACAATTATAGATAATCGAAAGTATTATGTTGAATTGGGAAACTAATTTGATATATATTAAAAATATATCAGAATGGAGTTGAATTTATTATAAACAAAGTTTAAAATGTTTATATATTAAATATAATTAAAACGGATTCGCCGCAGTGCGGTAGTTCGTAAATTGGCGTTTTGAACTTCAGTTAAGTATATAAGACTCAATTTAAGTCAGAATTCTTTGAAACAAGGAACATCAGGACCGATTTGATAGCAGTTTCCTAATGGAGGAGGAAAATCTGAATTTCGTCCTATACATTTTGAGTTATATCAAAATCAATTTTTCAGAAAAACAGCGCCATAACCATTATAAAACAATAACAGTTTATTGGAATAAATAAAGGATTTTTAAGCAAATAAATTCCGAAATTCCATTTGAAAAATATAGACTTGAGTTATAAAATAAATATGAACTCGAATGTAGTAAATGGATTGATTTTTGAAGCAAAATCAGTTATTTATTTTTGAATAGAATTAACTAAATAGGAGAATAATTTGTTAATCAAATTTTAGATCGAGATATTTCTCTTGATAAGTAAATGAGACTTGTGAATTTCATATTCGAAATCGAATATGAAACCTGAAATGAAAATGGGGTTCAATTAATTTATAAGCAAACTAAAATACATACGAACATGATATGTTCAAATAACAAGTGGAATAGACTAAGAAGCTAATTAAAGAGTATGTAAAAGACATGAAATTTATACCGCATAGAAAATTACATTTTTTATGTAATTAAAAGACACGAAATTTGATGATTTCAGATTCGCTGCGATCGTGGCGATGAGACCTTCGCATGGATACTAAATTCGTCCAATTTGGAGGAAGTTGAATTTTTGGGTATATTACATAATTAAATTAATTATTTAATTCGTTCGAACTTCAGAAAATCATAACTTTTTGATACGAACTCGAAATCGCACGAAAACTGTAACGACCCCGGGTTTCGTCCGACCCGGGGTCGTTACAGAGTAAATGGACGAAAATGAATTCAAACGATTGGATTGAGTTGAATTGAATTGGAAACAGGTGAACATGTGTTAAACAGGTATGAAATGAAGAGAATGAAGTTTATAAATTTAGTGCCCGACAATAAGGTACATGTTTAAATTTCATATGAGGTTTTATGCGCCGAATCGGCAAGCCACTTGGCTTTTTGATTTTCTTTTTGAATGGAAAGGGCCTAGAGAGGCGAGTTGAGGTTTGAACTGTTGACCGGTACAAAGGAGGTTATGGCGATTTTTTCCGGAAATTTAAGGATTTAGAATGTTTTTAAGAAAATTTGATAGTTAGAAATCTATGTATCGATATATATATATATATATATAATTCGATAAGGAAACAAACTTAAAAATAGAATATTATAAGCAAAAAGGAAATCTATAATTAAATCTGGTAAAAGTAGAAAGAGAAATGTATATACGTTTTAGAAATGGAAAATTGATTTAATATGGTGTTGATTATTCGAGTTAGCGGTCTTGTCTGTTTTGAAGTTAATAATATTTTCAGGCAAGGTCTGAGAGGTAATTTTACCCCAGCTTGATTGATTTTATTATTAGCTGATAAATAGCAAGATTCAGTCTCGAAGAGAAATGTTTAAAGAAATTTAGTTGGATACAGTATTTTGGGTTGTTGTAGCAATGTTTTACATAACATTCATTTTAACCCAAGTAAGGGAAATTTTGGAAATATAATAATAAATATTTCCGAAGTATAGAAATGAAGGGTCATGAAACGGAGAAGTAATTGGAATACTTTCCAATTATTAATTAGAAGATATTTTCTAAGTATAGAAAATAAAAGATGACGAAATATGGAAATGTTTTCCCCAATAGCGTAAGAGACCAAGATGATTATTGAAAATATTTGCTTAGCAAATATAGGTAAGGAAATGAAGAAGTGATTTAATTAATGAAATATTAATTAAAAGGCCCAGTGGTTTGTTTGATGGTTGAAATATTTGTTTGTTTCTCTTCGATAGTTAAATAACCGACTATCGAAGTGTTTGCCAATATCGTTGTCAATATGGAGAGACCGGTTGGATTATTATCGGTGAACCACTCCGTATTGGCAGTAGCGTTGCGAATCAGATTATATGAAGATAATCGAAGATGGAGTAAAGTGTAAGGGCTTTTTCTGTTAATTGAAATTGTGCCTTCGGTTTCGTTCAGTCCCAGAACGAAGTGTATGGACGAATGTCTGACAGAGTATTTCCAATGTTCACATAGGTTGGTCTGTATAAATATATATGGTGGCGGAGAATTTATTCTCTTAGCATAATATCTAGAATATATTTGTGCAAATCAATTAATGATTAATGGATCTAACAATATGGCATTCAAAGTGATTGTGCTATCAATGAATGATAAGAAATCGTAGCCTCAGGCCTCAACAACCGGGAAATGACAAAAATCGGGCAAGCAGCATGGCTATGTGGGTCGCTCCCATTAGGCTGTATAATCACCTATCTAGAGAAATTCCTTTTACTTCTTAAATCTATCGATGTTGTCCCTTTTCGGGAAACGGTTGTTGATCCCAACCATTGGGGATATACATTCGATACACTCAAGCGAAATGAGTGGTCGGTCATGTGTGGGCCGGGTTGCAAGATGTTCTTTTTGAACCCAGTGTATTCCCCTCTATAAATACACTACCGGAAGGTGGTTCCATACCTTGTCATAGTTGGAATCCAATCTCCAGTAAGCGCCTGCAGTTTTTTATTTTATATTATATATGGAGCATGAGATGCAAGCGTTCCGCTAGATTGCTATTTATTTGATTTAGACACTATTATAATATCACTGCATTTTCATATCAAAGTGTTTTGGGTTATAGTAAGGTAAAAACCGTCCATGTTAATGTGTGGGCTGGTCTTACTATTATCCTTTCTTTCGGAAAGATTTTGAAAGTTAAACAAATGGTTGGAGTTTACTCACACATGTCCCATGACTGACCTAGAGTTTATTTTGTTTGTTTTCCCTAAACTCTTGGGTGCCCAAATTTGTACGGGCAATCAAGTAGTCGGGATTTTTCAGATTCGCTTGGAAGAGCTGGAAGCAGGAGGCTTCACCAGTTAGCTATAAACTATCATATTTCCGCTGTGTACTATGTTGTATCTGGAAGCAGTTGTTTATAACTATCCAGGAATAACTGTTGTGCTCTGATAATGGTATGTATATATAGTTGCTGATTTGTATTTCAAAAGTTATGTTATTTAATATATTTTATTTGTTCCGCTATGAGTTTGTAATCTTCGTTTTCTTCTATTCTAATATTTCTTTCTTTCTATTTCTCATCCTCTAACTTCTTTCTAATAATGATTCGTATTTTTATGCAATTTGGGTTGGACGTGTGGTGTTATTAGTCAACTCAGACAGTATGGATTTGCGTGCCCTTACAGTTGGTATCAAAGCTTAGGTTGAGCGAATACCTAGGCTTGGTGGAGTTGTGCTCATTAGAGATAGGATCAGTAGTACCCTAAAATGAGTTGAGTGTGTGTGTGTATATATATGTACACACGAGAGGGCGTATTTGTTATTTGATATAAAAACTATTTTATATTGTGTTGGCTAGTCCGTTGAGTGGTTCATGAATGTTGATCGAATCGTGGGATGCCACGACGTCGATAAGAGTTTGTAAATACTTGAACAGAAGATTGAACACGATATTATTTTTTGGGTCCGTTTGGCATAAGTCTCTATTTTGAAACATAATTAGGCACAGGTCCGGTCATAAACCTTTTTTAAATTAGGTCCTTATTTTTCTATTTAGAAAAATTGCATATATTTATGCAACAATTCATCAACGTTAGTTCAACTTTATTTGCATACATGTATGCAACAATTCAGAATATTTGCGTACATGTATGCAAATATTCGTTCAGAATAGTTGCATACACGTATGCAAAAATTTAGAATATTTGCATACATGTATGCAAATATTCGTTCAGAATAGTTGCATACATGTATGCAAATATTTTGAATAGTTGCATACATGTGTGCAACTATTCTGATCGAATATTTGCATACATATATGCAAATATTCGTTCAGAATAGTTGCATACATGTATGCAAAAATTGAGAATATTTGCATACATGTATGCAAATATTCGTTCAGAATATTTGCATATATGTATGCAAATATTCATCAGAATAGTTGCATACATGTATGCAAAAATTTAAAATATTTTCATACATGTATGCAAATATTCGTTCAGAATAGTTGCATACATGTATGCAAAATTTTTGAATATGTGCATACATGTATGCAGATATTCGTTCAGAATAGTTGCTGTAAAGACCCGCAAATTCCCACCCTTTGAATCGACCACAAACCACACAGGTCTGATCCAAAAAGTGGAAACCTGCGAATACTTTAACTTTGGGCATACAACACATTACAACAGATAACAGAAGACTTTTATAACACTATAATAAATGTTACATCAGAGTACAGAATATACATATCAGAGTACATTGGAATATAATTACAGCGGAAGATAAATAAAAAAATGTAATATACTGCAACGGAAGAACACAGCGGAAGGCTCTCTATCTCTGGACACAGCTTTAAGCTTCAACCCAGAATCCTGTTTAATATATCTGCAAAAATAGCTACTCGACTGCCCGTGTGGAAAATATGGGCACCCGAGTTTGCCAGTGGACAAACTACAGGTCAGCCATGGGACTGGTGTGAGAATTCTACCTAACCTATAAAATATAATAAGGCTAATCACAGGACCACGCCACTTTCGTGGAACAGGTTTTCTCCTATGGATTGCCAGTGCATGACTAAAGTAAATCGTCAAAATAACGCAATGCTTTTTAGAAAAATGAAACCATTATAAGACCCAAGTCCCATCACACAATGCAATGCAAACCGGAGGATAGGGTTTTACCTTATAATGATCAAAAGATGCTTGATACGATAAACACGGTATTATATAATAATAGTGTGCAACCAATTTGAAATACATCAAAGTAAATGTATCAATCCTAGACGGCATGAGTGCCCTATCCCACTATGTCGCCATATATAGGTATACAATCAAAACCGCGTGATGTCGTATTGGAAATTTGGGTTTCCATCTGAGTCAAGGCAAGGGAGGAGATCCTTACCGATTCGAGACACTCTAGCAAATGCCCCAGGATTGGTACTCTGTCCAACCCTTGGATCCTGCAGGGCCGGTCCACACTTACTTTTGTGGATTAGAAATGCCTGAACACACGTTCCCCGGTCCTTTTGGACCTATAATACGGCCAGTGGCGACCGCATAAACCGAGGCCTCGAAAAATCCAACAACCACATTGAATAAATGCCAGCGCTGGTAGGTCCCTGGCACCACTCTAGCTAGAAAGAAACGTGTGCACTCCCTGCGTTCCCTTCTCCCGTTTTAGACTCTACCGAGCTGTGAGGCTCGCGAAGTCACGATATACACAAAGCTATGCCTAAATAGACTGTGGTTTGATCATCAACCACAAGGCTCTGCTTTGCAACAATAAGCCTTGATCAAGTGCAACTTGGCATACCACATCAACAACTCATATCATGCGATCGGTAATTATTTAACATACAAAAGGGTGTTAAGCAAGAGAATAAATCCTCCGCCACCATGCATTTATATATTAAATAAGAACCGATTTAATTACATGAAATAAATTTCAATGTCAGGCATGCTATCCATTTACAAGTCCGTTCTGGGTCTGAACGAAACAACGTATCCGTCGATCTCCCGTACGTTTGGAAGATCATTACTTTTTACCTTGCCTTGGGGGATCAGTCCCAATTCAAGATATCGGTCATCATCAACCAAACGATGTGAAGTTCTCAGGTCTTCAGTCACCGTCTTCATCTTCGACTCTTGATCGTCATGATGATTATTCAGAATGGGTTAGACCCGGTCTTTCTGAATAACCCGCATATTTGTAATTAAAACCAACCATACGCCACATTCCAACTTTGAATATCCTTTTAAATAAAAATTATTATTTATGTTAAAAGGTTCTCATTAATTTTATCAAAGATAAAATAAATTACATTTTTAATCTTTCTAAAAAGATTTATTAATATTCCAATTTTGATTTCTAATACAAAAATCATTATTACAAGATTATTAATTTTAATAAGCCAATCTTGTCTTAAATTGGGTTAAAGAACTAGTGTCATTTAAAACACAGTTCACGATAAACCCAAAACCAATTTCCAAAATATGGAATTTCTACAGAAATCAAATCAACAAATAATCGTTATAAATTTCTGTATCAGACTAATATTATAAATGGAATAACGGCAAAGCCTCTTAAATTCCATATGTAATGTCGGTCTTCTTTTACAGAAGCCCATCTCGATTATTAGCAATCGAATTTCCACTTAATTCCAATTTAATATATTAATTTGGAGAAGTCTGATTTTAGAAAATCTTCATTTAGATTAATAAAATAGATTTATAAATTTCAAATAGTAATTTCAATGTAAATTGGATTAAAGGATAAATGTTATTTAAAACATCGTCCACTGCAAATCCAATTCACATATCAATCACCAAACATAATTGTTAAGATCTAATAATCTTAAATAAAAGGTTTATCCTAAAGATATTAATTCATTACTATATAAAAAAAAACATATTTTAAAATAATCAATAAAATATTCTATATATAAAAGATTCTGAATGTAAAATATTCTTTATAATACAAAATCTTTTATTTTACAAAAATCCTTTTATTATATAAAAATTCTTTATTAAAAAGAAATTCTGCATTGGAATGCGACTCAACCATGTACCATATAATTTGGGTCATATGGGTTTCAGACATTTCATGTATAGGGTATTAACAGGAAATAATCCTCAATCCATCCATTAACAACCAAAGTGACAATGTCAACTGTGTGAGCATTAAAATGAAACAATAACGCTCATCGCAGTCTGTCGATCAATCGATAGACATATAATTAAACATTGGGATTTGTGTCAGTCAAGTATCGTCCCAATACCCGTGTGGGGTTTTCAGCCAACAACAGTTCATATAAATAAATAAATACAGAAGTGGTTAATAGGTTTAACCAATTTCAATTTCACTAAACATGTCACTTATATCGAGTAAAATATATTTTACTCGTATGACTTCCCTATATACTTCTAAAGTCACATAAACAGTAATTTATTTATATAGCTTTATTGCGGATGACAAATGGAATATAAATTCCATTATTCTTTATTTGTATGAAGTTTCTTAACAATACTTTTCAGTGTATATTTTGACCAACAATACAATTGTATATTAGAATATAAATTCTAATGCAAGTTTTGCAAATAAAAATTGGATTTTATATTTGCGTATAAATTCTACTGTATATTATGCAAATAAAAGTGATTCTTATATTTTCACATAATTTCTGTTTTCAACAAAGATGAGTAAAGTGATACACTCATTTTGTTAGCAATTCTATTTCAATAAATACAGTGTAGATAAAAGTGTATTTCTAATCTTGTACTTTTATTTGTACATAAAACACAAATAAAAGTGTATCTCATGTATTTGTCTTTTTATTTGACAAAACAATGTTAATAAAAATGTTCTTTTATATCTTGCACTTTTATTTAACAAAACAATGGTAAATAAAATGTCTTCTTAACTCTTTTACTTTTATTTAACAAAACAATGACAAATAAAAGTATAATTTTCTTTCTATGCTTTATTTGCATCTAAAAATGCAAATAAGAAATATAACTCTCTTTTTACTTTTTCTTTACAATAGAAAATGTAAATAAAATGGTTCACACAATTTTGTTCTTTTTCTTTACAATAGAAAATGTAAATAAAAGGATTCACATTATTTTTTTCTCTTTCATTTACAATAGAAAATGTAAATAAAAGGATTCACATTATTTTGTTCTTTTTCATTTACAATAGAAAATGTAAATAAAAGGATTCACATTATTTTGTTCTTTTTCATTTACAATAGGGAATGTAAATATGTGTATTTCTAAATTCCATTCTTCTTATTACATAAGAAAATGAAAATAATTGTAATTTCAAATTTCATTCTTTTTACTTACATAAGAAAATGTAAATAATATATTTCTAAATTTTATTCTTTTTATTTACATAAGAGAATGTAAATAACCGCATTTTCCAATTCTATTCTTTTATTTACACAAGGAAATGTAAATAAATGTATTTTCTAAATTCTACTCTTTTTATTTACATAAGAGAATGTAAATAATTGCATTTTCAATTTCTATTCTTTTTACTTACATAAGAAAATGTAAATAATATATTTTCTAAATTTTATTCTTTTTATTTACATAAGAGAATGTAAATAATTGCATTGTATATGCGATGCGAATTTCACGTCTTTTAATTACATAAGAATGTAATTTTCCATATCATGCGAATTCTCAAATTTCTAGTTACATATAAAAGTGTAATTCTTAATTTACAATGCAAATCCTCATTTCTAATTACATAAAATGTAACTTTTTAATTCACGATGCAAATTCTCTTATCTCATTACATAAAAATGTAATTTAATTTATTCGTGAATCTTACTTCTTTATTACATTATAAAAAAATGTAATTTTTATTTTACATTATAAATTCATGTCCCAATTACATAAAGAAATGTAATTTTCATAATACAATACAAATTCATATTTTAATTTCATTGAAAAATATAATTTTTATCATACCGTTATAACTCATATATAAATTACATAGAAAAATGTCATTTTTATTTTATCGTTCTAATTCACATCTAAATTACATAGAAAAATGTAATCTTTATTATGCGATGGGAATTCATATTTTAATTACATAGAAAAATGTAATTCCTATCATACGTCATAAATTCATATTTAAACTACATCTAAAAATGTAGTTTTTATCCTACAGTGCAAATTCACATTTTAATTACATGTAAAAAATATAATTTTCATTCTACCGTTAGTTTTCATCTCTAAATTACATTGAAAAATGTAATTTTAATCATGAAATGTAAATTTACATTTTTATATCGTAGAAAAATGCAATTTCTGTCATACGGTGCAAATTCATATATAAATTACATATAAAAATGTAACTTTTGTTATGCAAAGTTAATTCACCTTTTTAATCACGTATAAAAATGTAATTTTATTCATACGGTAGAAATTCATTCATAAATAACATACAAAAATGTAATTTATTTCATACGGTGTGAATTCATTCATAAATACATATAAAAATGTTATTTATTACATACGATGAAAAATCATTCATAAATAACATATAAAAATGTTATTTATTTCATGCGATGAAAAATCATTCATAAATTATGTATAAAAATGTTATTTATTTCATGCTGTGGAAATTCACTCATAAATTTCATAATAAAATATGTTTTATTTCCTACAATGTAAAAAAACATCCTTTTTTTTTATGTACAATGTAAAAATATCATCTTTTTATATTTCACAATGTAAGAATAATAACTTTTCTATTTTACAATGTAAGAATAATAACTTCTTTATTTTAAATATAAAAAGATCATCTTTTTACCCCTATCGTCAAAATTTCATCTTTTCCTTTTCAATATAAAAAGATTGTCTTTTGATTTTAAATATAAAAAGATCGTCTTTTTATTTTCATCATCAGAATTTCATCTTTTTGTTTCAATATAAAAAGATTGTCTTTTTATTTTAAATATAAAAAGATCGTCTTTTTATTTTCATTGTTCAATTTTACATTTTAAAATAATCATATAAAAATGTAAATCTTCCTACTTTAATTCACAACAAAAATAATGTAAATTGCATAACGATGTAAATTTCACGACGATGCGAATTTCCTACTTTAATTCACGTTAAAATAATGTGAATTGCATAACGACGTATATGATGATAGATTTATATATGATTCATATCCACAAGGCATACTTCAACAAATTTAAACGAGGAAAAATCTAATTTTTCCTACCGATCTATGTTTAAAATTAACAGATCTATGAATAAACATAATGGATCTACAATCATAGCATCACAACAATTTGAATCCATCACATGGCAACATTTCATCGCAAATTCAATTGTGCTTGACTTTCAATTTCACACAACGCCATAATAATAATAATAGTAATTAAATTAATTAAATTTAAATAAAAATAAATTCTCACCTAGGCCGGATCTGAAATGGATTGTCAATTTTGATCAGGTCTTGTGTTTGTATTCAAAATGATTTCGGATCTGAAATGATTCAAATACAAGTTCATATGAAAAATCAAAATTCAGCCCTTTAACAACTGACACAGCGACGCTACAAAGCGTGACAAAATCTGAAATAATTATACCTTAATTTTCAGAATTGTTCAAAACTTTGAATGCGGATTTCGGGAGCTGTAGTCGACGGTTTTACGAACGGTTTGCGGGAGATTGAAGAGCTACGAGAGGGCTATCTTCACTGGGAGTTGGAGGAGGTGCGGCTGCAAGGAGGAGGCGCGGCGGCGGCATGTTTGGCTGAACTTTTCGGAGGTGAATCGAGAGCTACAGGCAACGGTTTGATGTGAGATTTGTTGGAGAAGAAAGAGGAAGAAAAGAGCTTCAAAATGTTTCACTACGGCATGGTCTAATTCTTAGTGGTTTGGGAGGATTTGGGGAAGCAAAATTTGGCCATGATGGGTTCCATGGAGCGGCTAAATCACGTTGGAGGAAGAAGAACCCGTCGTTTTATAATATTATAATATTAGGGTTATTTAATTATTATTTAATTAGCCCGTTAAAGCCCGTTTTGGCCCGAACTCCGATTTAGGCCCAACGACTGTCGTCCCTACCATTTAGCCCCCATTTTGAACTCATCTAGACATGTCTCGTCAGCCCAAACTGTCTTCTAGGCCTCCGTTTTGCAGTTTTAAAATTTAAGTCCTTTATTTCTAATTTTTCCGTACAAATAATTTTACCGGGGACACAAATTAACTCAGAAAAATCCAGAAAAATTATTTTTGGCTTTCTTATGTCAATACGGTTCTAACAAAATTTATTTCATCGAATTCCGAGACTTTTGAAAAATGGCTATTTTTCAGTCGATTAAAATTTAACTTCAATTAAAATAAATTTTTAATCATTATTATTTAAATAAATTATTTTATATTGTCAAAATTCATTAAAATTTTCTAAAATAAATTTTTTAAATTGGTTCTGATTTTGCGGTTTGTTACAGTTGCATACATGTATGCAACTATTTGGAATATTTGCATGCATGTATGCAGCTATTCGTTCAGAATATTTGCATACATGTATGCAACTATTCGTCAGAATAGTTGCATACATGTATGCAAAAATTCAAAATATTTGCATACATGTATGTAAATATTCATTCATAATATTTGCATATATGTATGCAAATATTCATTCATAATATTTGCATACATGTATGCAAATATTATGAATAACACGTAAAAATGAAAACAGGGACTAAATTTATAATAAGTTTATGACCAGATGTGAGCCTAATTTTGAAACTTAATAGGGATGTGACACTAATTTTCACTTGTTTTTAAGTGGGTAAATGAAATAATTTTACCCAAAATTCTACTTTGATAGAAAAGGAATAATTTTCTTAAATTATTGTAATATATGGATAAGTTGGTTGATATGATTATAATCAAATAAGATTATAAAATTGAAATGGCTATGTATAACCAGTTATAAAATTGTATATGAATGAAGTATATACAAATGAGATGAATTAAAATTTAATTCAAACCAGAATTTGGAATTTAAAATCCTGGGAAGTTGGAAAATATTTCCAAAGTATATCAAAATACAATAGTTTAATTTTGAAAGGATTTTTGAATAGAAATCATTTTGAATGGATTTTGTAAAGCGATAAAGCACTGAACTCACTTCAGTGGCTGGGAAATAATTCTGATGATGATCGTGACATCATCAGTGTTCATTTTTGAGCTTCTAAGTGATGAAATTGCTACCTTAGAAAAGTTTTGATACATATTTGTTTGAAAGAAAACAAGTTGGTTTGAAAATTCAAATGTTTTGAATTTGTGATAGAAATAAATATATGTATATATTTATGGGATTTCTAAAGGATTTGAAATGAAAACCCGGGAATTTGAATTCTGGAACTAAAAATTTAACTTAAGCAAGTTAAATAGATTGAAGTAAATAAATTGAATTAAAAATCAATTTGAAAGAATCTGAAATGAATATGAATACATATGAATGGTTTGATTGAAAATCATTTGAATTAATTGACTGTGGGCGTATAGGGTGTGCAATGTAAATAGAAACCAAAAGTTTTGGTCAAACAAAATTTTGTTGATATGAAATGTTGAGTTTCAAAATAAGTGGGGTTTTGAAAAGTAATGGGTTATAGCTTTTTTCCTAGCTTAGTAATTTCGGGGACAAAATTCTTTTAAGGCGGGAAGAATGTAACGACCGTATTTTTATCGATTTATTTTTCAATATTTAATATTTATTTTATATATTTAGTTGTTAATATAAATCGATAATTATATTGAGTTATCGATATAATAATCGAATACAATTTAATTTAGAATATATCGAATTATTTTAATTCGAAATATAATTGAAATCGAAGTTAAAAACTAAATCAAAATGATTTAGATGATAAGTTGGAATTTTATTTGATATATACGATAATAAATAATAATTTATTATCAAAGAATTTGTGATTTTCGAATTTAAATTATATTATATAATTTTATATGGTATATATGCGAAATTAAATTTCAAAATATTTACTGTCGAGTTCAGAATAGGGTTATTACATTGAAATGTCGGTCGGTACGCTAGAATAACGGTTCTTGATTTCAATCAACGGACCTGGTTTTTGAATCCCGTTCTATGCACTGCTGCAGCGTCAAAACCGCGTTTTGATTGATGGTCGAAGTTTGTTTTCTGGGATTTTGACGAGTGCAGAGGTGTTTAACTTGTGCGACATTTCTGGCAATTCGAGTTGGGGAGAAGCGTGTGTTAAACAGGTATGGTATGAACGAAACTGAATTCAAACGATTGGATTGAATTGAATTGGAAACAGGTGAACGTGTGTTAAACAGGTGTGGAATGAAGAGAATGAAGTTTATAAATTTAGTGTCCGACAATAAGGTACATGTTTAAATTTCATATGAGGTTTTATGCGCCGAATCGGCAAGCCACTTGGCTTTTTGATTTCTTTTTAAATGGAAAGGGCCTAGAGAGGCGAGTTGAGGTTTGAACTATTGACAGGTACAAAGAAGGTTATGGCGAATTTTTCTGAAAATTTAAGGAGTTAGAATATTTTAAGAAAATTTGATAGTAAGAAATCAATGTATCGATATATATATATAAAATTCGATAAGGAAACAAACTTAAAATAGAATATTATAAATAAAAAGGAAATCTATAATTAAATCTGGTAAAAATAGAAAGAGAAATGTATATACGTTTTAGAAATGGAAAATTGATTTAATATGGTATTGATTATTCGAGTCAGCGGTCTTGTCTGTTTTGAAATTAATAATATTTTCAGGCCAGGTCAGAGAGGTAATTATACCCCAACTTGATTTATTTTATTATTAGCTGATAAATAGCAAGATTCATTCTCGAAGAGAAATGTTTAAAGAAATTTAGTCGGATACAGTATTTTGGATTGTTGTAGCAATGTTTTACATAACATTCATTTTAACCCAAGTAAGGGAAATTTTGGAAATATAATAATAAATATTTCCTAAGTATAGAAATGAAGAGTCGTGAAACGGAGAAGTAATTGGAATACTTTCCAATTATTAATAGAAGATATTTTCTAAGTATTGAAAATAAAAGATAGCGAAATATGGAAATGTTTCCCCAACAGCGTAAGAGACCAAGATGATTATTGAAAATATATGGCTAACAAATATTGGTAAGGAAATGAAGAAGTGATTTAATTAATGAAATATTAATTAAGAGGCCCAGTGGTTTGTTTGATGGTTGGAATATTTGTTTGTTTTTCTTCGATAGTTAAATAACCGACTCTCGAAGTGTTTGCCAATATCGTTGTCAATATGGAGAGACCGGTTGGATTATTATCCGTGAACCACTCCGTATTGGCAGTACATTGCGAATCAGATTATATGAAGATAATCGAAGGCGGAGTAAAGTGCAAGGGCTTTTTCTATTAATAGAAATTGTGCCTTCGGTTTCGTTCAGTCCCAGAACGAAGTGTATGGATGAATGTCTGACAGAGTATTTCCAATGATCACATAGGTTGGTCTGTATAAATATATATGGTGGCGGAGAATTTATTCTCTTAGCATAATATCCAGAATATATTTGTGCAAATCAATTAAAGATTAATGGATCTGACAATGTGGAATTCAAAGTGATTATGTTATCAATGAATGATAAGAAATCGCAGCCTTAGGCCTCAACAACCGGGAAATGACAAAAATCGGGCAGGCAGTATAGCTATGTGGGCCGCTCCCATTAGGGTGTATAATCACCTATTTAGAGAAATTCCTTTTACTTCTTAAATCTATCGATGTTGTCCCTTTTCGGGAAACGGTTGCTGATCCCAACCGTTGGTGATATACATTCGATACACTCAAGCGAAATGAGTGGTCTGTCATATGTGGGCCGGGTTGCAAGATGTTCTTGTTGAACCCAGTGTATTCCCCTTTAAAGATACTTTACCAGAAGGTGGTTCCATACCTTGTCATAGTCGGAATCCAATCTCCAATAAGCGCATGCGGTTTTTGATTTTATATTATATATGGAGCGTGAGATGCAAGCGTTCCGCTAGATTGCTATTTATTTGATTTAGACACTATTATAATATCCCTGGATTTTCGTATCAAAGTGTTTTGGGTTATAGTAAGGTAAAAACAATCCATGTTTATGTGTGGGCTGGTCTTTCTATTATCCTTTCTTTCGGAAGGATTTTCAAAGCTAAACAAATGGTTGGAGTTTACTCACACCAGTCCCATGACTGACCCAGAGTTTATTTTGTTTGTTTTCCCTAAACTCTTGGGTGCCCAAATTTGTACGGGTAGTCAAGTAGTCGGGATTTTTCAGATTCACTTGGAAGAGCTGGAAGTAGGAGGCTTGAAACTGTTTTTGAAACATATAAACACTAGTAATAATATCAAATGCTTTTGTTTTATTCGTATCAAGCATATTTTGGCAATTATAAGGTAAAAACACTATCCTCTAGCTTGCGTTGCATTGTGTGATGGGAACTGAGTCTTATAATGGCTTCATTTTTATAAAAAGCATTGCGATGTTTAAAAGATTTACTTGTTGTAAAGCACTGGCAATCCAATGGAGTAAACCCGTTCCGCGAAAGTGGCGTGGTCTTGTGATTAGCCATATTATAAAATGTGTTAAGTAGATTTCTCATGCCAGTCCCATGACTGACTCGTAGTTTGTTTCACTTGCAAACTCGGGTGCCCCTTTTTCTACACGGGCAGCCCTGTATTCAGGTTTTATCAGGCTCTTTCTGGATAGCTGGAGCTGAAGATGGACTCTATCATTTATCTCTTTTTATGCTGTTCAGCTCCTGTTGTATATATTATGTTTTGTTTTCCGCTGTAGACATTTATGTATAGTTGAACTGTATTTTGTACTAATTATGATCCAGTATACTGCGTAACTCTGATGATTATGTTTATCCAGTGTATTATTGTACATTATCTGGTGTACTTATTTATTTCTGTTCTGCTATTATCTGTTTATGTGTTATATTCCAAAGATTACCCTAGCCACCGTCGTACGGGGTTTTGGGGTCGTCACACTATCATTCTTGCATGTGCTTCATTATATGTGCAGTTTAGTTAGATGTCCTTGTATTTTTTTTGCTGATTGTCTTTTTTGTTAGATTTAGGCTGTTTGTTGAATTTGCTTAAGTGTGATGCAAATATTTTTTGATTTTTATTCTATTTGATTTTCTCTATTGAATGTGTTTGTGGTTATATTATCATTTGTAACAGTATAATGCTAATTGTATATATCATTTCATTTATATTTCATATTGATAGTATGATGCTTGCTGCGTGATTTGTTTCTGTTTGATTTACTCTACTGATTGTGTTTGTGGTTTTATTAATTCTTTGATTGTGTATATATCATGCTATATTTGTGTATCGTTTTTTTCCAGTGTTGTGCATGTCTATCATTACTCAAATTCCATATTAAAGTGAACTAATATTATAGAATCTAAAAAATGATAGATGAATACAACGTTGTTTTTTCAAAGTGAACTTGCATGTATATAATATGATGAATGATACTTGAATATAGTATTATATTTTTAAAGTACTATAGTATATGTTGAATATACAAAATAGCAGTGGAATTTAGCATTGAATTTTTTAAAGTAAACTAGAACATGTAGAATATATTAAATGATAGCTAAAAGTAGCATTGCTTTTTGAAAATAAAAAAGTATGTACAAAATATTATAAATGATAGCTGAATATATCATCATATTTTTTAAGAACTCTATATATGTTAAGTATACCAAATGATAGTTGAATTTTGTATTCTTTTTTAAGTGAACTATTGCATGTAGAACATACTAAATGATGGTTAAATAAAGCATTATATTTGTAAAAAGAACTAGCATATATGGAATATGATAAATGATAGTCAATTTTAGCATTTTATTTTTTAAGATGAATTCACATGTACGAATATGCTAAATTATAAATGAATTTAACATTGTATTTTTAAGTTGAGCTAGTAAGCATAAAATTTGATGAATGATAGTTGAACTTAGCATTGCATCTTTTAAAGTGAACTAGCACTATAATAGTTGTATATGATTATATTAAAAAAAGAACTAGCATGTATATAGCATTATATTATAAAATTAAATAGAGCATCATGTATAGTAAGGTAAATAATGGTTGAATATAACATTATTTAAAAAAAAATGAAATAACATGTGTAAAGTATATAGTAAATGGTAGTTGAATTTATCATTGTATTTTTTAAATTGAAATAACATGTGTAAAATACGTTGTGTAACAACCCGGAATTTCTGAATCAATTTAAATATATATATTTTAGCTATTTGAATGGATTTTAAGAATTTTAAATGATTTATTTTGAGAATTAATGATTTAAAATTTATTTAAATCGAAGTTAAAACGTATAAATTTATATTTATTATAAAATGAACTCAAAATGGCGCGGTAGTTTAAAATTTGATTTTAAACTTCAATTGAATATACAAAATTCAATATAAATCAGAATTTAATGAAACAGGAAACGTTGGAATATTTTGGACTATAATTTTCTAACGAATGTAAGAATCTGAGATTTCACTTGGTAAATTGTGAGTTATTTCCAGTTTAAAATTTAGAATAATCACTATAGAATTTATATATTTTTTAAATATATTTCAGCCCTTAAAAATAGCAATTTTGCAAACTACCTCCGTTTCGATGAAACCACTTTTGTTGGATCCGGAACGTCAAATTATTGTTAGGTATAAAATTTCATAAGGTTTGGAGTTAGTATGTGGCCCTGGTAAATTAAAATGGAAGTTGAAATCTATTTTGAACGTTATGTTAATTTATATTTAATTTTAACAAAAACTAATCAAAACGATCGAATTGGCTTACGAAACATATTCCATTGTATCCGAAATAGGGGTATTTAGTTTGGAACGTCAGTCATTGGGTTTGATTTGGAGTTCGGCCGTTAAACAAGTTAAATTTGAATAAAAATATATTAAAATATAATATCTCTTGTATTTATTCTCCACCCTTCCTTTCTTTTTCATTCATAGGCAAAATCCAAGACGAGACGAACCAATTCCTCTTTTCAAAATTAAACCGTGTGATTCAACAAATTGAATAAATTCCAATGCACCATGAAGTCACACCAAATTAGATTTAATGAACTCATATTCGCATGAGCTTCCAGTAAGTATATATATATGTATATATATATATATAGATTTTGGTTTCGCGAGAACTTTGGTCGCTGTCTTCTCGATGGCAGCAGCTAGGGGTCGACTTTATCGAGGATTGGGGGAGCAGGAGGACCTTCTGAAAGTGGCGTGGGGTTCGCAAGTACGAGGAGCAGCCGACGGTGTTAGTAAGGGGAACTTCGGTGATCAATTGGGAAATGCAATCGTGGGTTGAGTATTCGAGGGTAGCAAATCAGGTCGACGTGAGGGGGGTTGAGTTGGATTTGAAGGTGATGGTTGGATGAAGTTTCGAGTGGAGAACATCATGGTGGTTGTGGTGATGGAATTGGGTGGCCAGAGGAGGAGTTGAGAAGGGTCAAAGTAAGGGGTCAACACTGGGTAAGGAATAGCGGGTTACAAGAAGTAGTCGCAGTATTAAAACATGGAAGAAGTATTAACGGTTAAGTGGAATTAGGAAGCTGGTTAAGCATTTGTAATAACCCGGAAATCCGAGCCAATTTAAAATTTTTATTTTGGCAATTTTGATGAATTTTGAATATTTAAAATGAATTATTTTAAATAATATCGACGAACAATCTATTTTGAATAGAATTAGAAGTATATATTTATTCGAATCGTCGTTAGAATATAATTATTTTATTTTAATTATAAAAGGAATTGAAAATGGCGTGGTAGTTTGAAAATTCGATTTCAAAATTCAAATGAATGTATACGATGCAATATAAACCGTATTTTAGTGAAACCAAAAATATTAGAATCTAATTGAGAATATCTTTCCAACGAATCCGAAAAATCAAAATTTCATAGCGGGAATCAAAATTTATGTCCAATTGAAAATTCATAATAGTCGCTATGGAATTCTGGCCCTTAAAAATGGAAATTTTGCAACGATCTCGGTTTTCGACGAAACCACTTTTTTTTGGATCTGTGATGTCAAGTTATTGCTAGATTCCAAAATTTGTAATTTTTCGAATCAATATGTGAGCGTGGCAAAGGAAAACGCGTTTGACCAGTTTTAGTTGATTTTAATCGACTGGAAAATGGCCATTTTCAAACGGTCTCAGAATTCAATGAAATTAATTTTGTTAGGACCGTATCGCCAATACGAAGCTAGAAAATATTTTTTGGGAATTTTTAGAGTCCGTATGTGGGCCCGGTAAATTGAGATGCGCGTTCAAATTCAATATATAGATTTATATTTTGATTTTGATGGAAACTGATCGAAACGATCAAATCAGCTGATGAAACATATCCCATTGTGTTCAAAATGGGGGTAATTAGCTATGGACGACAGTCGGTGGGTTCGGTTTTGAATTCGAAATAAAAAGTTGCTTTATGGAATAAATAAATAAAATAAATAATATAAAAATTTTCAATAAAACCGCCCTTCTCCTTCTCCCTTCCAAGATCAGATATTTTCACGAATTAAAAAAAAAGGAAAGAGAGCGACGGGGGGAAATCGCCGCTGCCATCGCCCCCCCTCGATTCAGCGCCGCCGCACCCCTCTCAGGCCAGCCGCCCCCCTCCACGTAACCACCTCCCTCCTCCTCCCTCTTCAAACCAGAAAACCCCTAACCCCCATCGGAAAATCGTGCCTCCACCTTAGGAGGCCACCGCCGACGTCCCTGCACCGCCGCGCATCCTCCAAACATCCTCCGACGCCATCTTCGCTGTAGCCCCCCTTAGGTTCCTCCCTCCTCGATTTCAAACCCCCAAAGCTAAAAGAATCAGTGAGTTTTTGTTCATTTATTTATGTACTTTTAGTTTATTCTCAGTTTTAAAAATAAATAACATAGGGGTAAAACTTCAGATTTTATTCACGATGATATAGGAATAAAAATGAGATTTTTTATTCGAGTAAAAATATAATTTTTAGTGGGTAAAAGGTTATATTTTTAGTAGTGTAGAGACATAATTTTTATTAGAGAAAGTTTATATTTTTATTAGAGGGGAGTTTATACTTTTAAACTAATAAAGATATGATTTTTATTATGAAGCAGAGAATAAAAGAATAGATTTTTTTTCATTGAAGAAAGAACTGATTTCTAAATAGAGTAAAGATGAGATTTTAAACATATGAAGGACGAAAATTTTAAAATATAAAAGGTAGGATTTTCATAAAATAAAAAGATTAAAATTTTAATTTGTTTAAAGATAAGATTTTGTTTATAGAAAAGACTAAATTTTTAACACGCTAAAGATTTGATTTTTAAATAGATTTTTAATGAGTAGAAAGTATAGATTTTTATAACAAAGAAAGATGTGATATTTATATGATCAAAGAAGAGATTTTTATACATATACTAGTATAATAAAAATATGATTTTTATATTATAGAGATAATAAGAATATGATTTTTATATAGGTAGTGAATCAAAAATATAATTTTTATATAGTGAGCAGAATAAAAATAGAATTTTTATCTATATAGTAGCGGTATAAAAATAGAATTTTTATCCATGTATAAAAATGTGATTTTATATATATAGTAACAATATAAAGATGCGATTTTTATATATGTTGTGGCTATGGACGATGAAAGTGACAAAAGGCGAGTACGACGAAGATTTCTACATAAGAAGAGTCGTGGCGAATTGTTTAGCTCTCGGTGAGAACTTCTTACTTTAACTCTTCTTTTCTAGTTAAAAATATATACTAGGATATAGACGGTGCTTATTAGCACCCGACACCCGTCGTCCGCAGACCATGGACGGCTTGTTTGTTTAGTTGATTGTTCGGTGATTGATTTATTTGTTTGGTTGATAAATTTGATTAAATTTGTTTGAGATGTGAAATGGGATTGATTAAATTGGTAGGTGTATGGCGTGGGCCATTATTAGACCGGGGATAAGGCTAGGCCTTGTCCCGTATCTAGTATCGTGCCGTTATTCCACCGAAATTTTCTAAAATAAGTTAGAAAAATAAGATATCATTTTATTTAATAAATAAGCTAAATAGAAATTCATGTGTTGAAATAAAATATTTTACTGTTAAAAATATAATTTTTAACGTGTGTGTGAATAAAATAAGATATTCATTGACAAATCAGATGATTTGTTTATGTACACTGATTTGACTGATATTGATTGGGACGATAAATTTTACACGTCGCACAACTGCACAAATAATATTCAGTGTTTGTGGATTGAAACCCCATACGGGTATTGGGATGATATTTAACGTACACTAGTCCCAATTGTATAGTTGTATGTCGATCGATAGGTTGACAAACAGTTCAGTAGTGCACTCTAGATGATGGTTGATTATTTGTCACTGTTGATAGATACATGTGTTGTATGGAAATCCATAGAAATAAATATCTATGGTAATTGATTGGGCTTCATTCCAGTTTTGAATAGAAATATTTGAACATAAATATTTGAATAGAAATATTTGAAGAGAAATATTTGAATAGAAATATTTGAATAGAAATATTTGAATAGAAATATTTGAATAGAAATATTTGAACAGAAATATTTGAACAGAAATATTTGAATAGAAATATTTGAACAGAAATATTTGAATAGAAATATTTGAAAAAGGAATATTTGAAATAAATATTTGAATAGAAATATTTGAAAAAGGAATATTTGAAATAAATATTTGAAATAGAAATATATGAAGCCGTGTTGGTTAGATTTGCGCCATTTTGACGCGAACGATATTTATATCGATTTTATTTGTTTTTATAACGAATATCGAAAAAGAAGTGATTTCAAAATATAATGTTTTGAAAATATTATCATTTATATGTTAATGATATGGAATATTCAATTTTGATTTGAAATTGAATATGAAGTTGAAATCGTTTTGAAAACGAATTTAAAACGATTTATAAAATACGTTTTAAAAGGAAATCGATGAATTATATATATATATATTATATATATATAATGGCCTGAATAGAACGCGCCGCGCTGCGGCAGTTCGTGAATTTCGACCATTGACTTCGAATGGACATTACGAGAGATTCGACCGTCGGATTCTCCTAAAACTGGAACCGTTGGGTTCGTATCGAAAAGAGCTTTCCGATGATTATTAAAAATTTGAAATCCAATAGTTGGATTTGGAATTATGTCCAAATCAAATTCGGAAAAGGTCGCTGTAAGTGCAGTTCGGTGGCAGTTATTGAAAACCGACTGTACGGGCCTTGATAAAATTATTAAAAATATTAATAATTTGTGTAAAATCATAATATATGAATTGGAAAGAATTGGGATGAAAAAATCCACATTTGAAAGGATAAAAATAAATTTTATCGAAATGAACTAGTTTTGAACTAGAATTATAATCCAATATTTTAAAATAAATAAAATTGGATTTGAAATGATTTTAAAAATAACCAGAATTTCCAATATATAAATTGGAGTGGATTTGAATCGAAATCATCTTCGGAATATTTCGATGTTGGATTTCGTGATTATACAGATATGGTTATGGAAATTTGAAAGATATATTTATATCGTTATTTCCAATACGATATTTATTGATTTCAGAATTTGATATTGAATATATGCCGATATATTTTCTATTCAGAGCCTTGCATTTAATATCAAATTGGATTTTGGTTTTGTCGTGAAAGGTGCCTTCATTAACACTGTTCTTGAATCCAGTTGAGAAAAGATTAAATCTTTTTATTTAGATTTAATGAAGTATGCCAATTAATTAATATCTAATTGGAATTGAATTGAAATTGATTTTTGGGTTTATCGTGAACGGTGTTTTAAATAACACTTGTTCTTTAACCCGATTAACAATGGATTTAAGAGGATTAGAAGCTAACTGTGGGTTAGTTAAGTTGAATGGTATCCTGGGAATTGATCTGATGTTGGTTTCGGCCTTCAGGGTTAATATTTGGGGAATTGTTCTCTTGCTAATTTACGGTTAGAGACTGATAGAATGGAATGTGATTTTGGGTTTATCGTGAACTGTGTTTTAAATGACATTGGTTCTTTAACCCAGTTAAAGACAGGATATTGATTTTTGAGAAGATTAAAACTAAGGGGAGTTTTAATGAATCTGTAATTAGATTGAAATGTGAATTGATAATTTAAATTATCAAATTTGGAAAGTGATCGAGAATGGAGTATCACCAGTTTTGCTCCAAAGCGATAGTTAAATCTTTAATTAGATTTGAACACATGAAATGGTAAATAATTTTACGGATAATACCGTGGTGTTAGATATGGAGTATTACCAGTTTTGCTCCATGGGATGAATATGTTGGGATTGGGAAATAAAATAAATAATTACTTCGGTATGGTTCGCTAATCCCGACTAGTTTGGAAAACCTTAACATGGTTTGAAACGACATCCAAAGGTAGATTAAAGAATAAATTTTAAAGAATTTATCTTTGATAAAATTAATGGGAACCTTTCCCTAAGAATATGAAATTTAGAAACTAGCTGTAGGTTAGCTAAGAAGAATGGTTTCCTGTGTATTGATCTGATGTTGGTTTCGGCCTTCGGGGTTAATATTTGGGGAATTGCTCTCTTACTAATTTACGGTTAGTGACTGATGGATTGGAATGAGGCGTATGTTGTGTTTTCTGGCACTTGTTTATTATATACGCGAGTTATTCGGAAAGGCCGGGTCTATACCCATTCTGAATAACTGTTTCGACGATAAGTCAAAGATGAAGACGGTGGTCGAAGACCGGAGGTCTTCACATCGTTTGGATAATTACTGATGATCTTGATTGGGCTGTACAGCCAAGCAGATGGAAATAGTTAGTGATCGTCCAGACGTATTTGGAGATCAATGGATATACGAGGTATAAAGTGGCTCTGGTTTCGTTCAGACCCAGAACAGACGTGTAAATGGATTGTGTGTCTGACATTGGATTTTATTCTGTGTTGATTGATTTCTGTTAAATATATACCTGTTTGGTGGCGGAGAATTTATTCTCTTGTTTAACGCCCTTCTCTGAGACGTACGAGCTCAGAGGTTATATATCGAAAGATATCAGTCGCATGACATTAATTGCCTGTGTGGCACGCTGAGATGCAGTGAACAAGGCTTATGTTGAAAAGCAGTGTCTTGTGGTTAATGATCAAAGAACGGCTTTAATACGGCATAGCTTTGTGTATAACGTGAATTCGCGAGCCTCACACCTCGGTATGAGTTATAAACGGGATACGGACCGCTGGGAGAACACGACATTTCTTTCTAGTTATGGGTAGTGTCAGTGTTTTACTAGCCTTGACATCGTTGATTATTATACCTATGTGGATGTTGGATTGTGAGACGCCTCGATTATAGGTCTGTAAGGACCGGGAAACGTGTGTTCAGGAATTGCCAATCCTCAAACGTAAGAGAGGACCGGCCCAACCAATTCCAAGGGTTACCCAGAGTGTGTAGTCCTGAGGCATTTGCTAGAGTGTCTCGAAGCGGAGAGGAGCTTGCCCCTTGCCTCGACTCATGACGGAAATCCAATTTCCAATACATGACATTTCGGTTTTATTTGTAGAGCCTAGTATGGCGACATAGAAGCATGGGATACTATGCCGTCTATGATTGATACATTTATATTTGAAGTTATTTTCATACACTCTACACTATAATTGTATCAAAATTATTTGTTTTGAATGTACCAAGCATGTTTGGCTATTATAAGGGAAAACCCTATCCTCCGGCTTGCGTTGCATTGTGTGATGGGACCTGGGTCTTATAATAGCTTTATTTTTCGAAAAAAGCATTGCACTGTTCATTTATATGCACTGGTATTCTTGGGAGGAAACCCGTTCCGTGTTATACGGCATGGTCCCTTGAATTACTCTATTTTAAAGTAAAGTTTTAATAACTATTTTAGTTCTCACACCAGTCACATGACTGACCTGGAGTTTATTGTTTTAACCTAAACTCTGGGTGCCCCTATTTTCGACACGGACAGCTAGTAGTTTTGGTTTTGCAGATTTATATTCACAGGATCCTGATTTACAGCTGGAACGATGCTCGGAAAGCTCTGTATCCGTGTATTACTTTTAGTTGTGTTTTATATTGTTTTTCCGCTGCTATGTAATTTATTATAATCTCTGATATTTTTCTGTTGTATAATATTTAGTCATACTCTGTATATTCTTGTAATCTGATGGAATTGTTGTAAATAACAATGAAATGTTCTTCT
This sequence comes from Allium sativum, assembly GCA_030737875.1. NCBI lineage: Eukaryota > Viridiplantae > Streptophyta > Magnoliopsida > Asparagales > Amaryllidaceae > Allium > Allium sativum. The sequence goes on along the minus strand of CM060916.1, from coordinate 89,493,444 downwards.
GTTTGTGTTCCGATGTGTGTTGTTCTCAAGGCGATCTGGGCTTTCCTTACCGGGGAAGTTACGGGTTACTACAACATTAATTAATTACTAAATTAAAATGTTAATGATTGTTGTGTATATACTAGCAATATTAATAACTTACTCATACATTATCTGAATTCAACGAAACAGAGTCCGTTGGAATTGTTGTGAAACGACCCGAACTTCCCCATAAAGGAAAGAATGGATTGAGTTGAGAACACGACAAATCAGAACACAAACAGAAGAACATTTCATTGCTTATTACAACAATTTACATCGGAGTACAAGAATATACAGAGTATGAACAAATAATATACATTTGATAAATGTCAGATATTTACAAATTTACAGTGCAGCGGAAAATAATACAAAACACAACTGAAAGAGATACACGGATACAGAGCTTTCCGAATATCATTCCAGTTGTAAACCAGGATCCTGTGAATATAAATCTGCAAAACCAAAACTACTAGCCGCCCGTGTGGAAAATAGGGGCATCCAGAGTTTACGTTAAAACAATAAACTCCAGGCCAGTCATGTGACTGGTGTGAGAACTAAAACAATTATTTAACACTTCACCTTAAAATTAGATATATCAAGGGACCACGCCGTATAACATGGAACGGGTTTCCTCCCAAGAATACCAGTGCATAAAACAAACATCGCAATGCTTTTTGGAAAAATGAAGCTATTATAAGGCTCAGGTCCCATCACACAATGCAACGCAAGCCGGAGGATAGAGTTTTACCTTATAATAGCCAAACATGCTTGGCACGTTTAAAAAAAATCATTTTGATACTATTATAGTGTAAAGTGTATGAAGACAACTTCAAAAATAAATGTATTAATCATAGACGACATATTGCCCCATCCCACTATGTCGCCATACTTGGCTCTACAATCAAAACCGAAATGTCACATATTGGAAGTTGGATTTCCGTCATGAACCAAGGCAAGGGATCGTCCTTACCGCTTCGAGACAATCTAGCCCATGTCTCAGGACAAGTACTTTATCAAGCCCTTAGGAGCCACAGGGCCGGTCCACATTTTAAGTGGATTAATAATTCCCTGAACATGCGTTCCACGCCCTATGGGGCGTAAACTGGTCATATATCGACCAAACCATCCATCGGCATCGTAGTGACCAATATAACCGAGACGCCTCGCTTTCCCTCATCCACATAAGTAAAATGTCAAGGCTTGTAAACGCTGACACTACCTCTAGCTAAAAGGAAACACATCGTCCTCCCTGGATCCTTCTCCCATTTCTGGTTCACACCAGGTGTGAGGCTCGCGAATTAACGCTACACAAAGCTATGCTATATTAAAGCCGTTCTTTGATCATCAACCACAAGACTCTGCTTTTCAACAGAAGCCTTGATCCTTTTCCACTCAGGCATGCCACAAAGGCAATTCATGCCATGCGACTGATATCTATCGATATATAACCTCTGAGCTCATACGTCTCAGAAAAGGGAGTTAAGCAAGAGAATGAATTATCCGCCTCCAAATAGATATATATTTAATAGAAATCAATCAGAATAGAATAAAATCCAACGTCAGACACACAGTCCATTTACGAGTTCGTTCTGAGTCTGAACGAAACCGGAGGCACCTTATTCCTCGTCCCATATGTCCAATACAGGAGAGAGGCCCTCGCATATCCGTCGATCTCCAAGTACGTTTGGACGATCACCACTTATTACCTCATCTTATGTAATAACTCGGAAAATGTGAACCAATTTAAAATTTTTAAAATTGGTTATTACCAAAGAATTTGAATCATTGAAATGGCATATTTCAATAAAATAAAGAATTGGGTCTAGTATTGCAGTTTGAAATTTTGAATACAAACTTTGTCTGACTGTACCGGGTGGAAAATATAACGGATTTTAGCGAAACTGAAAATATTTAAATCTGTTTATGAATACCTTTCTAACGAATATGAAAAATCGAAGTTTCATAACAGGAATCAAAAGTTATGGCCAAATGAATTTTTAGAAAGGTCGCTATATAGCATAGATAGCCCTTGAAAATTGATATTTTGCATACGACCTCGGAATTCGACGAACCCATTTTTGTTGGGTCCGGGATGCCAAATTATTGCTAGGTTTCAAATTTCATAATTTTTGAAGCTAGTATGTGAGCGGGGCAAAAGAAAATGTGATTGGTCAATTTCTGTTAAAATGGGTCGACCTAAAAATGGCCGTTTTTCAAACGAGCTCAGAATTCGACGAAACTAGTTTTGTTAGGACCGTATCGTCAAAACAAAGCTAGATTTATTTTTCTGGAATTTTTTCGATTCAGTTTATGGCCCTGGCAAATTGAAATGTACGTTCAAATTAAATATTAAATGTTTTATATTTTAATTTGAAAAATAACTGACCATAACAGTCGAATTGGCCAACGAAACATATCCCATTGTGTCCGGAATGGGGGTATTTAGCTAGGGGCGATAGTCGTTGGGTTTGATTTCGAGTTCGTTTGTAAAAACACTATTTAAAATCTCCTATAAAGCCTCGACCAATAGGATTTTTCCTTTCAAATAAATAAATAAATAAAAAAACTACGGAACCCTAGCCGCCACCCTGCTCTGGACGATCCAGGTTGCTCGAAACTTCCCCTCGATTTTCCCGCCGCCACAGGCGAAGCTAGGCCGCGCCACCACCCTAGTTCGACGGCCCTTCCTCCCCTCTCCAAATCCGACCAAACCCCACCCTCCACCATCGCCTGTATCGCCTGAACCACCCCCACGAAGTCGACGTCTTTCCTACGCCGCCCAGCCTTCCTCCGGCCACCGAACTGACCCCACTCCTAGGCGCAGGCGCGCCTCTCCAAGACCGAGGGCGTGGCACTACCTGATCGAAGCAACGATGTACGGATTTCACGAATTTGGCAAACCTAGTTTTGAACCTTCAAATAAAGGTACGGCCTTGTTTTTCTGAAATGAAAATAACACTTTTAAGCGTTGCAAAACTTTGAAAAATAATATCTTTTTCGTTCGTTAACGAAATATGATGAAACAGGAGACACCGTGACCGCAAGGAGGCTCTCTACCACATAGAAGAAGCCGCGGATTTTTCTGATCTTCCTAGGATTTTTAGCACTGCAAAAACCAATGTGAGGAATCTAAACTAAATTGTGTGAATGGAATCGCGTTGTATAAATTATATAAGCGAAGTGTAAATTATATACGCATTGTATACCTCATGTACATGTGTTGTATAAGTTATATTAGCGATGTATAAATTATACAAGCGTTGTATGAAACATATATGCTTTGAATTGTGATGAAATGCAAGTGAATTATAGAAATAATATATATATATATATATATATATATATATACACACTCCCCTCGTCCACAGACCATGGACGATATTTATTGCTTGTGATTGGTGTGATATTATATGGTATGACGAATGGTTGGAAATAATTGTTTGTGGTTGATATTGTGGTTGAAAAATACCTTTGTGGTTGAAAAATATCTTTGTGGTTGAAAAATACCCTCTTGTGGTTGAAACAAATTAGAATAGGATTGTGGAATTGAAAATAAAACATGCCGCCTGCGTGCGAACTAGATGCATGATCCCCATTGTCAAAAACCGCGAGGTTTTAAGGTAGAGCGAGGAGCCGTACTAGGGACGGTCCCGGTTTTAACTACCCTGCCGTTACGCTGCCGAAATTTTCTGAAATATACATGTGTTAGAATAATTTTCATTCGTTGAAATAAATTACATATGTTGAAACCAATATTCATGTTTTGAGTTGAAATTCATTCGTTGAGTTGAAATTCATGTGTTGAATATTATTTGAATTTAAACAAATAGCTTAGCGATAAAAATCACATTTTTATATATATACAAACTATAGAGAATATTCATGTGTTGAGTTGCAATTCGTTCGTTGAGTTGAAATTCATGTGTTGAATATTATTTGAATTTAAACAAATAGCTTTAGTGATAAAAATCACATTTTTTATATATATACAAACTATAGAGAATATTCATGTGTTGAGTTGAAATTCATTCGTTGAGTTGAAATTCATTCGTTGAATATTATTTGAATTTAAACAAATAGCTTTAGCGATAAAAATCACATTTTTATATATATACAAACTAGAGAATATTCATGTGTTGAGTTGAAATTCATTCGTTGAGTTGAAATTCATGTGTTGAATATTATTTGAATTTAAACAAATAGCTTTAGCGATAAAAATCACATTTTTATATATATACAAACTATAGAGAATATTCATGTGTTGATTTGCAATTCGTTCATTGAGTTGAAATTCATGTGTTGAATATTATTTGAATTTAAACAAATAGCTTTAGCGATAAAAATCACATTTTTATATATATACAAACTATAGAGAATATTCATGTGTTGAATTGAAATTCGTTCATCGAGTTGAAATTCATGTGTTGAATGTTATCGTATTTTAAAATAAAATGAATAGACAATAAAAACTACATTTTTATTGTGAATATGAAGTGTTAAAAACATTCACGTGTTGGATGAATATTTTTGATGATAAAAATATTTCTTTTATCATGTATACGCTTTGATAAAAATACACACGTGTTGAAATAAATAATAGTTTGCTAGAAATATTATTATTGGCTTTGTTCTGCATATATATACATGTGTTGAACAGGAAAAATGGATTAGCTGTAGAGTAAAGAAATTATTTGCGTGCCCGACAAATAGGTAAGCCTTGATGAGTTGGCTGCGCAATTTTATTTTTATATCAACTCCTGTGAATGCCATTGGATGCGGAGTGCTGGTTATTCTGTGTGAAATAATAAACATCGCCATAGGATAGTAACAATTAATTTTGAACTACACTACATGGCATACTTCTTGACGATAGGCATACTTCATCATATTCCACATAAGCAACAGGAGCTTGTGTGACGAGGTGGAAGATTTACCATACGAGCGAGAGGCTTGTATGGCGATGATTATATACTACAGGTTGAACCAATGACTGATATGGACTATATAAAATATAACGATAAATTGCCAGATTAATAAAAACCCCACACGGGTCTGGAGTTGACAATAATCACGTCTCTCTAGTTATTAGATACGGCACATGGACTATTTATTTCCACACGGAAACGGGGTGACGAGAATTTATTCTCTAGAGTGATTATTTACATGCTCCCCCGTAAACACCAGAATATATCACTATAAATATGTGGATGGTTTTTAGGATTTATTGGGTACCTAACACGGCCCAATAAATTTCCAAACCCCTCCCCGTACAAAGGAGGTTATGGCGAAATTTTTCGAAATATTAAGGCGTTAGTGAAATATTTGAAGTGAAAACGAAGTTGAAGTTAATGAATGAACTACAGTTGGAATTATAGAATGAACTATATTTATTTATATAAATATAAATATAATTAAAAGGAATCGAAGCCGTGCAGTTCGTGTTTTGGAATCGTAATTTGAAACGATTAGTACGAGAAATCCAACCATCGGATTTTCCCGAAACCGCAACCGTTGGGTTCGCCTTGGAAATATCTTCCCAACGGCACCAACCTTGTAAAAATCCAACGGTTGGATTGTCCGGGATGTTTAATTCAAATCTGAAGAAAAACGGCGCCAGAATCGTTTATATTTATATATAAATATAAATATAATTAAATTAAATCGAATAACAACGCTGCAGTTCGAATTTTGAAACCGTAACTTCAAACGACTAGTGTGGAAGATTCGACCGTCGGATTTTCACGAAACTGGAACCGTTGGGTTCGCTTTGGGAGTATCTTCCCACTGATATAGACTTTGTAGAAATCCAACGGTTAGATTTTCCGATATGTTTAAAACAAATTAGGGGAAAAACAGTGCCAGTGCCACGACACGACCTGAAACGTCGTTTAATTGAATATGACCATTTTTAAATAAATAAAAATGGCAAAAAATCATTATAAAATATTATAAGCAACATAGATTGCAAATAAAACAATTTGGCTTGATTTGTTTGATATTTGAAGGTTATATGTGTTTGACACGAAAATAACACTAAAGAACTGAAATATGGATGTCTAATAATATAACCATGGAAAGAATTGATTTAAATTCTAATTACGTGAATTATTTGAAAAGGCCGAGCTAACACACATTTCAAATAATTTATCGAGCGATTCGAATTGGAAAATACGAAGACTATTCAAGACCGACGATCTTCGTATCGGTTGGATGGGCGCTGCTGAGGTTCCTGACCGGAGTAGCTACCGTGAAGGAACGGAAGTAGTAGCCGTCCGAACGTATGTGTTGATTGTACGGATATACGAGGAATTTGACGCCTCCGGTTTCGTTCAGACCCAGAACGGACTTGTAAATGGACTGTGTGTCTGACATTGGATTTTGTTCTATACTGATTGATCTCTGTTAAATATATATCTGTTTGGCGGCGGAGAATTTATTCTTTTGCTTAACGCCCTTCTTTGAGACGTACGAGCTCAGAGGTTATATATCGATAGAAATCAATCGTATGGAGTGGATTGCCTATGTGGCATGCCAAGATGTTGTGATCAAGGCTTCTGTTGCAAAGCAAAGTCTTGTGGATGATGATCAAAGCATGGTCTACGTGGCCTGGCTTTGTGTATAGCGTGGATTTGCGAGCCTCACACCTCGGTATGAGTTAAAAACGGGATACGGACCACTGGGAGAGCACGACGTTTCTTTCTAGCTATGGTGGTGTCAGCGACTTACCAGCCCTTACATTTATATCTACTTTTCATCTTTGTGGTTGTTGGAATGCGAGGCGCCTCGATTATAGGTCTGTAAGGACCGGGAAACATGTGTTCAGGAATTGCCAATCCTCAAACGTAAGAGAGGACCGGCCCAGCCGAATCCAGGGTTACCCAGAGTGTGTAGTCCTGAGGCATTTGCTAGAATGTCTCGAAGCGGAGAGGAGCTTGCCCCTTGCCTCGACTCATGACGGAAACCCAATTTCCAATACGAAATGACGGACTCGATTGTAGAACTAGTATGGCGACATAGTGGTATGGGGCACTTATGCCGTCTATGATTGATATTTATGATGCTATTCGTTTTGAAACATATATGCACTAGTAATAATATCAAATGATTTTGCTTTATACGTATCAAGCATATTTGGCCATTATAAGGTAAAACTCTATCCTTTGGCTTGCATTGCATTGTATGATGGGACTTGAGTCTTATAATGGCTTCATTCTTTTTAAAAAGCATTGCGTTGTTTTAAAAGAATTTATTTTATTTTAAATGCACTAGCAATCACTGGAGTAAACCCGTTCCGCGAAAGTGGCGTGGTCCTATGATTTGCGTATTACTGTTGTTTAAACTGTTAAATAGATTCCTCATACCAGTCCCCATGACTGACTCGTTGTTTGTTTCACTTTGCAAACGCGGGTGCCCTTATTTTCACACGGGCAACCTAGTTCACAGGTGACAGGTTGTTTTTGGCTCTGCACTGTTGTATAGAGTGCATTTTGGCTCATGGCGAGGCTGAATTCACAGAGACGACTTTGACATTTTCCGCCGTTATTGTACTTGTATTATGATTCCGCCACTGGCGATGCAGACTGATTTACTTTCAGTATTTATTCTCGTATGTATATGTACCGCCTTCGGCGATGTAGACTGATGCCCTTATTATGTCTCACTGCATGTATATACTCTGCCTCTGGCGATGATGACTGATCACTTCCCTTTTATTTACTAAGTTATATCCTATGCTGTGCTATTCTGATGTTGTTACATGTTGTGATTCCGCTGTCATATCCATGTTAAATTATTCTATTTATTGTTTTTTCTATTATCTGTACTTTGCTATGATGATTGATGTGTTATATTCCAATGATTATCCTTAATACCGCACCTCGGATTTTGGGATCGTCACAGTTGGTATCAGAGCTTTGGTTAACCTTAGCTCCGGGATCTAACACATTAAACACCTCGTCAGAATAGAATCAGTAGTGTTCTAAGGCGAGTAGCTCATTAGAGATAGGATTAGCAATATCCTAGAATGAACTAAGCAGATTAGCAAAACAATTTGATCAGTACATCATTACCTTTCCTTATGTTCCCCTGCTTTATCACATATGAAAATTATCAAATCTGTGAGCTTGACTCTTTTCTTGCTTATACAGTATTCTCTCTGATGGCTACACGAGCAGCAGCAGCTAGAGGAGGCCGTGGAGGCCGAGCAGGAGTGGCAGTAGGACGGGGGAATATCCTCGTAGTTGAGGAAGGCCCTATTATTCAGCCACCAGCACCCGAGGACTTTGAGCTAGACAGAGTAGCGAAGAGATATAGGAACCTTGGGGGAAAACCCTTTTCTGTCCTTGGTACAGTGACAGAGGCTATTGCTTGGTTGAAGACCTGTGAAAAGATCTTTGAAGGCATGGGTTTGGGGACCAACAACAAAGCACGACTAGGTATTTGGCTCCTACAGGAAGAAGCAGAGTTGTGGTGGGATGCCATCACCTCAGAAGATGCAGTAAGTATTGTCAGGACCTGGGAGCAATTCAAAACCATGTTCAATGAGAAGTTTGTACCTGAGCAGGCCTTAGAGAGGGTGCGAGAGCAGTTTGCTAATCTCCAGCAAGGAGATCTCTCTATCCAGGATTACCTCAATAAATTCACTCAGTTGTCGCGCTATGCTCCAGAGCTTATTATGACTAACAAAGCTAAGAACAAGAGGTTTATATTTGGGTTAGAGCGCAAGTACCATGATAGAGCCATGAGCAACATCAAACTCTCCTTCGCAGAATTGGTAGAAATGGCTTGCAATTATGAAGATATGGATGAAAGACACGCCAGCCAAGACCGTGCCAAAAGCCAAGCTGGAAATAAGTGCAAAGCTTCAGCAGATCAGCCAGAGTCTAGCATTACAGCGGCTGCTACTCAGAAACCTGGAAAGATACCAAAGGGGAATTGCTACAACTGCGGGAAGCCAGGACATTTTTCTAATGTGTGCAAAGCCCCGAGGAAACCAAAGGCAAATCCTGACTCAGCCGAATGCTACAACTGCCATAAGAAAGGGAACTATAACAGGAACTGTCCTCTGAAGCAGAATGCACAAGTGGCTCATGTGTATGACGGGGAGAACCCGCCAGCTATCATCGATGGATCAGGTAAACCCGACGTCTTGGGAGGTACCCTTACCATTAAAAATACTCCTGTTTCTGTACTTTTTGATACTGGTGCATCACGTAGCTTCATTTCTGGTAACATTGTTCATAAGTTAAAATTGAAACAAAGAAAGCTTAAGGAACCAATTAAAGTCCAAAACCCGATAGGAGGTTCTGTTAGTCTCAGTACCTATTGCAAATTACCTATTTCCTTTTCTCGTTCCCGATTTCCTTTTGATTCAATTGTCATGGACCTTTCCGAATTTGATATTATACTGGGGCTGGACTGGTTGACAAAATATAAGGCCGAAGTTAGATGTGCCGAACGAATCGTTAAAGTCGAAACGAAGCTTGGACCTATATGTATACCATGCCATGGCTCAGAAATTAATAGAACAGAATTTTGGTCTTCTTTAGAAGTTACTCCCCCTTCATTGGAAAAGATACCGGTCGTTAAACACTATGCGGATGTGTTTGAAGAAGTAGAAAACTTACCGCCGCAAAGAGATTGAATTTAGAATAGATCTAATTCCTAACGCCCGACCAGTAGTACATCCAATTAGGAGAATGGCCCCGAAAGAAAAAGAAGAGTTAGGTAGTCAAACCCAAGAATTGATTTGGAAAGGTCTGATCAGACCGAGCTTTTCAGCTTGGGGAGCAGCAGTAGTATTTGTCCCGAAATCAGATGGTACTCTAAGACTTTGTGTTGATTACCGAGATCTCAACAAGCAGACACTGAAGAACAAATATCCCTTGCCACGAATAGACGATCTGTTAGATCAATTAAATGGAGCGAAAGTATTCTCCAGAATGGACCTAGCTACAGGTTTCCACCAATTACGTATAGCAGAAGACTGTGTTCCTTTGACAGCCTTCAGGGGTCCCGATTTATTCTACGAATGGTTAGTAATGCCGTTCGGCTTGGGTAACGCTCCGACATACTTCATCGATCTTATGAATAGAGTGTTCCGTGGTGTATTGAATAAATTTGTTCTAGTCTTCATCGATGACATTTTAATCTACTCAAAGTCGGGAGACGAACATGCAAAACATTTAGAACAGGTGTTGAAAATTCTGAGGAGAAATGTCTTGAAAGCTAAATTTTCTAAGTGTGTCTTCTGGCAAGATGAAGTTAAGTTCCTAGGCCATGTCGTATCAAAGGAAGGGATTGCTGTAGATCCAAGCAAAATTACAGCGATTCAGAACTGGAAACAACCTACTACCCCAACAGAAGTTCGAAGTTTCCTTGGATTGGCTAGTGACTATCGGAAATTCGTTCAGGATTTTTCAAAGATATCGGGTGTTTTGACAAAGCTTACAAAGAAGCATGAGAAATTCAAATGGACTCCCGAATGTGAAGAAGCTTTCCAGGAGCTGAAACTGAAGTTGACAACCGCTCCAGTATTGACAATTATAGAAGGCAACCAAGACTTGACTGTATGGACAGACGCTTCTATTAGAGGGCTAGGCGCAGTATTAATGCAAAAAGGCTAAGTGGTCGCTTATGCCAATCGTCAGCTGAAGCCGCATGAAAGAAACTATGCAACTCATGATCTTGAGTTGTTAGCTATCGTGTTTGCTTTAAGAATCTGGAGGCATTATTTGTTGGGCGAGAAGTTCGAACTATTTACCGATCATCAATCATTGAAATATCTATTCACTCAGAAAGATCTAAACTTGAGACAACAGCGTTGGTTAGAATTCCTTGCGGCATATGATTTTGAAATTCTATACACTCCAGGGAAAGCCAATGTGGTAGCAGATGCGCTCAGCAGAAAGAATGAAATCATTGCCAGTTTTATCATTACGTCTTCTTTAATTGACAGGATCTCAACCCTTCAAAAAGAGGATAATTTTGTAAAGGAGATGATCAAAAGAATCAAAGAGGGCATAGACTCCAGCTTCCAAGTGGATAGTGAGGGGGTTCTAAGATTAAAAGGAAGAATTTGTGTTCCCGACATCTCCGAGCTAAAGAGAGAAGTGCTTGATGAATGTCACAGGTCCAAACTCAGTATCCATCCCGGTGTGAGCAAAATGTATAACGACCTCAAACGCACCTTTTGGTGGAAGGCAATGAAAAGAGATATTTCATTATATGTTAGCAGGTGCTCCACTTGTCAGCTAGTTAAGAGCGATCAGCAGAAATTGGCTGGACTATTACAACCATTAGAAATTCCAGGATGGAAGTGGGAGCAAATTTCGATGGACTTCATTGATGGCTTGCCTCGAACTAAGAAAGGAAACGACAGTATATGGGTAATCGTAGATCGCTTCACGAAGACTGCCCATTTCATACATGTCCGATCCAATAGAACGGCTCAAAGTGTAGCACAGATTTACTTCAAAGAAATAGTTAAACTACATGGAGTGCCACTCAATATAGTCAGTGATAGAGACCCCCTATTTACTAGCAAATTCTGGGAAGCATTCCAGACAGAATTGGGATCTAAATTGAATCTAAGCACCGCTTACCACCCTCAGACAGACGGCCAAACTGAGCGGGTGAATAGAATTCTAGAAGATTTACTGCGGGCTTGTGTTATCGATTTTGGAGGCTCATGGGAAGATCACTTACATTTAGCCGAATTCTCTTATAACAATAGCTATCAAGCAAGTCTGGGAATGTCCCCATTTGAAGCGTTATACGGTAGACCGTGCAGATCTCCCGCATGTTGGGTAGAACCTGGCAACAGACTTGTGTTAGGGCCCGATATGATTCGAGAAGCATCAGATAAAGTCGATTTCATTAAAAAGCAATTGAAAACCGCACAAAGTCGACAGAAAAGTTATGCTGATGCGAGAAGAAGAGATTTATCATTTGCCGTTGGCGATTATGTTTATTTAAGAGTTTCTCCAATGCGGGGAGTAATCAGATTTGGAAAAACTGGGAAGTTGGCACCGAGATTTATTGGTCCCTTTCCTATACTTGAACGGATTGGAACTCTTGCATATAGGGTCTCATTACCTGATTGGTTGCCTGGTGTACATGATGTGTTCCACGTGCCTCAACTCAGAAAACATGTTCATGATCCAGATCTTGTTGTGGAAGAAGCAGCGCAACAGGATATAGACATAACTCCAGAATTAGCGCTCAGAAGAGAGCCATTAAAGATAGTGGGCAAAGAAACTAGAGAGCTAAGGAGCAAAAAGATTCATTTAGTTAAAGTGCAGTGGAGTAATGATCCTAGAGACTGTACTTGGGAGACTGAGGAAAGCATTAAACAAGCCTACCCCAAATGCAGAGTGGACATCTCTGACTAACTCCGGTGCAAGGTACCTTTACAATACTTTGCATCTACATTTTGTATCCTACTTTGTTGTTATTTCCTTTTCGAGGACGAAAAGTTTTAAGTGGGGGAGATTGTAATAACCCAGAAAATGTGAACCAATTTAAAAGTTTTAAAATTGGTTATTACCAAAGAATTTGAATCATTGAAATGGCATATTTCAATAAAATAAAGAATTGGGTCTAGTATTGCAGTTTGAAATTTTGAATACAAACTTTGTCTGACTGTACCGGGTGGAAAATTTAACAGATTTTAGCGAAACTAAAAATATTTAAATCTGTTTATGAATACCTTTCTAGCGAATCTGAAAAATCGAAGTTTCATAACAGGAATCAAAAGTTATGGCCAAATGAATTTTCAGAAAGGTCGCTATATAACATATATAGCCCTTAAAAATCGATATTTTGCGTACGACCTTGGAATTCGACGAAACCATTTTTGTTGGGTCCGGGATGCCAAATTATTGCTAGGTTTCAAATTTCATAATTTTTGAAGCTAGTATGTGAGCGGGGCAAAAGAAAATGTGATTGGTCAATTTCTTTTAAAATGGGTCGACCTAAAAATGGCCGTTTTTCAAACGAGCTCAGAATTCGACGAAACTGGTTTTATTAGGACCGTATCGTCAAAACAAAGCTAGATTTATTTTTCTGGAATTTTTCGATTCAGTTTGTGGCTCTGGCAAATTGAAATGTACGTTCAAATTAAATATTGAATGTTTTATATTTTAATTTGAAAAATAACTGACCGTAACAGTCGAATTGGCCAACGAAACATATCCCATTATGTCCGGAATGGGGGTATCTAGCTAGAGGCGACAATCATTGGGTTTGATTTCGAGTTCGTTTGTAAAAACACTATTTAAAATCTCCTATAAAGCCTCGACCAATAGGATTTTTCCTTTTAAAAAAAATAAATAAATAAAAAAACTACGGAACCCTAGCCGCCACCCTGCTCTGGACGATCCAGGTTGCTCGAAACTTCCCCTCGATTTTCCCGCCGCCACAGGCGAAGCTAGGCCGCGCCACCACCCCAGTTCGACGGCCCTTCCTCCCCTCTCCAAATCCGACCAAACCCCACCCTCCACCATCGCCTGTATCGCCTGAACCACCCCCACGAAGTCGGCGTCTTTCCGACGCCGCCCAGCCTTCCTCTGGCCACCGAACTGACACCACTCCTAGGCGCAGGCGCGCCTCTCCAAGCCCGAGGGCGTGGCACTACCTGATCGAAGCAACGATGTACGGATTTCACGAATTTGGCAAACCTAGTTTTGAACCTTCAAATAAAGGTACGGCCTTGTTTTCATGAAATGAAAATAACACATTTAAGCGTTGCAAAACTTTGAAAAATAATATCTTTTTCGTTCGTTAACGAAATTTGATGAAACAGGAGACACCGTGACCGCAAGGAGGCTCTCTACCACATAGAAGAAGCCGCGGATTTTTCTGATCTTCCTAGGATTTTTAGCACTACAAAAACCAATGTGAGGAATCTAAACTAAATTGTGTGAATGGAATCGCGTTGTATAAATTATATAAGCGAAGTGTAAATTATATACGCATTGTATACCTCATGTACATGTGTTGTATAAGTTATATTAGCGATGTATAAATTATACAAGCGTTGTATGAAACATATATGCTTTGAATTGTGATGAAATGCAAGTGAATTATAGAAATAATATATATATCTATATATATATATATATATATACACTCCCCTCATCCACAGACCATGGACGATATTTATTGCTTGTGATTGGTGTGATATTATATGGTATGACGAATGGTTGGAAATAATTGTTTGTGGTTGATATTGTGGTTGAAAAATTCCTTTGTGGTTGAAAAATACCCTCTTGTGGTTGAAACAAATTAGAATAGGATTGTGGAATTGAAAATAAAACATGCCGCCTGCGTGCGAACTAAATGCATGATCCCCATTGTCAAAAACCGCGAGGTTTTAAGGTAGAGCGAGGAGCCGTACTAGGGACGGTCCCGGTTTTAACTACCCTGCCGTTATGCTGCCGAAATTTTCTGAAATATACATGTGTTAGAATAATTTTCATGCGTTGAAATAAATTACATATGTTGAAACCAATATTCATGTGTTGAGTTGAAATTCATGTGTTGAATATTATTTGAATTTAAACAAATAGCTTAGCGATAAAAATCACATTTATATATATATATATACAAACTATAGAGAATATTCATGTGTTGAGTTGCAATTCGTTCGTTGAGTTGAAATTCATGTGTTGAATATTATTTGAATTTAAACAAATAGCTTTAGCGATAAAAATCACATTTTTATATATATACAAACTATAGAGAATATTCATGTGTTGAGTTGAAATTCATTCATTGAGTTGAAATTCATGCGTTGAATATTATTTGAATTTAAACAAATAGCTTTAGCGATAAAAATCACATTTTTATATATATACAAACTATAGAGAATATTCATGTGTTGAGTTGGAATTCATTCGTTGAGTTGAAATTCATGTGTTGAATATTATTTGAATTTAAACAAATAGCTTTAGCGATAAAAATCACATTTTATATATATACAAACTATAGAGAATATTCATGTGTTGAGTTGTAATTCGTTTGTTGAGTTGAAATTCATGTGTTGAATATTATTTGAATTTAAACAAATAGCTTTAGCGATAAAAATCACATTTATATATATATACAAACTATAGAGAATATTCATGTGTTGAATTGAAATTCGTTCGTCGAGTTGAAATTCATGTGTTGAATGTTATCGTATTTTAAAATAAAATGAATAGACAATAAAAACTACATTTTTATTGTGAATATGAAGTGTTAAAAACATTCATGTGTTGGATAAATATTTTTGATGATAAAAATATTTCTTTTATCATGTATACGCTTTGATAAAAATACACACGTGTTGAAATAAATAATAGTTTGCTAGAAATATTATTATTGGCTTTGTTCTGCATATATATACATGTGTTGAACAGGAAAAATGGATTAGCTGTAGAGTAAAGAAATTATTTGCGCGCCCGGCAAATAGGTAAGCCTTGATGAGTTGGCTGCGCAATTTTATTTTTATATCAACTCCTGTGAATGCCATTGGATGCGGAGTGCTGGTTATTCTGTGTGAAATAATAAACATCGCCATAGGATAGTAACAATTAATTTTGAACTACACTACATGGCATACTTCTTGACGATAAGCATACTTCATCATATTCCACATAAGCAATTGGAGCTTGTGTGACGAGGTGAAAGATTTACCATACGAGCGAGAGGCTTGTATGGCGATGATTATATACTACAGGTTGAACTGATGACTGATATGGACTATATAAAATATAACGATAAATTGCCAGATTAATAAAAATCCCACACGGGTCTGGAGTTGACAATAATCACGTCTCTCTAGTTATTAGATACGACACATGGACTATTTATTTCCACACGGAAACGGGGTGACGAGAATTTATTCTCTGGAGTGATTATCTATACATGCTCCCCCGTAAACACCAGAATATATCACTATAAATATGTGGATGCTTTTTAGGATTTATTGGGTACCTAACACGGCCCAATAAATTTCCAAACCCCTCCCCGTACAAAGGAGATTATGGTGAAATTTTTCGAAATATTATGGCGTTAGTGAAATATTTGAAGTGAAAACGAAGTTGAAGTTAATGAATGAACTATAGTTGGAATTATAGAATGAACTATATTTATATATATAAATATAATTAAAAGGAATCGAAGCCGTGCAGTTCGTGTTTTGGAATCGTAATTTGAAACGATTAGTACGAGAAATCCGACCATTGGATTTTCCCGAAACCGCAACCGTTGGGTTCGCCTTGGAAATATCTTCCCAACGACACCAACCTTGTAAAAATCCAACGGTTGGATTGTCCGGGATGTTTAATTCAAATCTGAAGAAAAACGACGCCAGAATCGTTTATATTTATATATAAATATAATTAAATTAAATCGAATAACGACGCTGCAGTTCGAATTTTGAAACCGTAACTTCAAACGACTAGTGTGGAAGATCCGACCGTCGGATTTTCACGAAATTGGAACCGTTGGGTTCGCTTTGGGAGTATCTTCCCACTGATATAGACTTTGTAGAAATCCAAAGGTTAGATTTTACGATATGTGTAAAACAAATTAGGGGAAAAACAGCGCCAGTGCCACGGCACGACCTGAAACGTCGTTTAATTGAATATGACCATTTTTAAATAAATAAAAATGGCGAAAAATCGTTATAAATATTATAAGCAACATAGATTGCAAATAAACCAATTTGGCTTGATTTGTTTGATAATTGATGATTATATGTGTTTGACATGAAAATAACACTAAAGAACTGAAATATGGATGTCGAATAATATAACCATGGAAAGAATTGATTTAAATTCTAATTACGTGAATTATTTGAAAAGGCCGAGCTAACCCTCATTTCAAATAATTTATCGAGCGATTCGAATTGGAAAATACGAAGACGATTCAAGACCGACGATCTTCGTATCGGTTGGATGGGCGCTGCTGAGGTTCCTGACCGGAGTAGCTACTGTGAAGGAACAGAAGTAGTAGCCGTCCGAATGTATGTGTTGATTGTACGGATATACGAGGAATTTGACGCCTCCGGTTTCGTTCAGACCCAGAACGGACTTGTAAATGGACTGTGTGTCTGACATTGGATTTTGTTCTATATTGATTGATCTCTGTTAAATATATATCTGTTTGGCGGCGGAGAATTTATTCTTTTGCTTAACGCCCTTCTCTGAGACATACGAGCTCAGAGGTTATATATCGATAGAAATCAATCGTATGGAGTGGATTGCCTATGTGGCATGCCAAGATGCTGTGATCAAGGCTTCTGTTGCAAAGCAAAGTCTTGTGGATGATGATCAAAGCACGGTCTACGTGGCCTGGCTTTGTGTATAGCGTGGATTCGCGAGCCTCACACCTCGGTATGAGTTAAAAACGGGATACAGACCGCTGGGAGAGCACGACGTTTCTTTCTAGCTATGGTGGTGTTAGCGACTTACCAGCCCTGACGTTTATATCTACTTTTCACCTTTATGGTTGTTGGAATGCGAGGCGCCTCGATTATAGGTCTGTAAGGACCGGGAAACGTGTGTTCAGGAATTGCCAATCCTCAAACGTAAGAGAGGACCGGCCCAGCCGAATCCAGGGTTACCCAGAGTGTGTAGTCCTGAGGCATTTGCTAGAATGTCTCGAAGCGGAGAGGAGCTTGCCCCTTGCCTCGACTCATGACGGAAACCCAATTTCCAATACGAAATGACAGACTCGATTGTAGAACTAGTATGGCGACATAGTGGTATGGGGCACTTATGCCGTCTATGATTGATATTTATGATGCTATTCGTTTTGAAACATATATGCACTAGTAATAATATCAAATGATTTTGCTTTATACGTATCAAGCATATTTGGCCATTATAAGGTAAAACTCTATCCTCCGGCTTGCATTGCATTGTATGATGGGACTTGAGTCTTATAATGGCTTCATTCTTTTTAAAAAGCATTGCGTTGTTTTAAAAGAATTTACTTTGTTTTAAATGCACTAGCAATCACTGGAGTAAACCCGTTCCGCGAAAGTGGCGTGGTCCTATGATTTGCGTATTACTGTTGTTTAAACTGTTAAATAGATTCCTCATACCAGTCCCCATGACTGACTCGTTGTTTGTTTCACTTTGCAAACGCGGGTGCCCTTATTTTCACACGGACAACCTAGTTCACAGGTGACAGGTTATTTTTGGCTCTGCACTGTTGTATAGAGTGCATTTTGGCTCATGGCGAGGCTGACTTCACAGAGATGACTTTGACATTTTCCGCCATTATTGTACTTGTATTATGATTCCGCCACTGGCGATGCAGACTGATTTACTTTCAGTATTTATTCTCGTATGTATATGTACCGCCTTCGGCGATGTAGACTGATGCCCTTATTATGTCTCACTGCATGTATATACCCCGCCTCTGGCGATGATGACTGATCACTTCCCTTTTATTTACTAAGTTATATCCTACGCTGTGCTATTCTGATGTTGTTACATGTTGTGATTCCCCTGTCGTATCCATGTAAAATTATTCTATTTATTGTTTTTGCTATTATCTGTACTCTGCTATGATGATTGATGTGTTATATTCCAATGATTATCCTTAATACCGCACCTCGGATTTTGGGATCGTCACATCTTAGGTGTACAGCCCAATCAAGACATCAGTAATCATCCAAATTATGTGAAGTCCTCTGGTCTTCAACCACCGTCTTCATCGTCGAATCAGTTATTCAAAATCGGTATAAACCCGGCCTTTTCGAATAACTCGCGTATATTATAAACAAGTGCTATAAAAACACAACATATGCCTCATTCCAATCCGGAATATTCTTTTATTCATATATTCACATCAGTAGGGAATAGGTTCCCATTAATTTTATCAAAGAAAAATTCTTTAAAATTTATTCTTTAATCTTCCTTTGGATATCAAACTATATTAAGGTTTCCAAACTAGTCGGGATTAGCGAACTACACCGAAGTAATCGTTTATTTTATTTACCAATTTCAACCTATTCATCCCATGGAGCAAAACTGGTAATACTCCATATCTAACACCACGGTGTTATCGGTAAATATTAATTACCATTTCACGTTCAAATCTAATTAATGATTTAGCTATCGCCTGGAGTAAAACTGGTGGTACTCCATTTTCTATCATTTTCTTGAATTAATAATTTTAATTATCACATTCACTTTTTAATCTAATCAAAGATTCATTAAAACTCCATTTAGTTTTAATCTTCCCAAAAATCAATATTAATGATTATTCAAAGCTAAGAAATTAATCTTATCTTTAACTGGGTTAAAGAACCAATGTCATTTAAAACACAGTTCACGATAAACCTAAAATCACATTCCATTTTACTCCAATTACTAAATATAACTGGAAATTCTAATAATCTAAATTAAAAGATTTATTCTTTTCACACGGGGTTTAAGCACAGTGTTACTAAAGACACCATTCCATCAGTTCTAACTGTAAATTAGTAAGAGTACAATTCCCTAAGTATTAATCCCGAAGGCCAAAACCAACATCAGATCAATACGCAGGAAATCATTCAACTTAGCTAATCTCCTATTAGTTCCTAATTTTCTTAACTCCATTGGGTTTAAGAACAACATTTTTAAAGATACCATTTACGACAAACCCAAAATTCAATTCAATTCAATTTCAGTTAAATATTAACTAATTAGTAAACTTTATTAAGTCTTAATAAAATGATTTAATCTTTTCTCAACTAGGTTTAAGAACAGTGTTAGTGAGGACACCGTTCACGACAAACCCAAAATCCCATTTGATATTAAATACAAGGCTCTGAATAGAAAATATATCGGCTTATATTCAATATCAAATTCTGAAACCAACAAATATCGTATTGGAATAACGATATATATATATATATATATATATATATATCTTCCAAATTCTTCCACAATATTCGTATAATCACGGAACCCAATATCGAAATATTCCGAAGATACTTTCAGTTCAAATCCATTCCAATTCTTATATTGGAAATTTTTGGTTATATTAGAACCATTCACAAATCCAATTTATTTATTTAAAAATTATTGAATTTCAAATCCAGTTCATTTCGATAAAAATATATTTGTATCTTTTCAAATATGGAATTTTTCATCCTAATTCTTTCCAAATCATTTATTATGATTTTACACAAATTATCGATATTTTTAACAATTTTATCAAGGCCCTTATAGTCGATTTCCATAAACGGTCATCGAATTGCACTTACAGCGACCTTTTCAAATTTTATTTGGACATAATTCCATATCCAACCGTTAGATTTCAAATTCCTTATAATCGTTGGAAAGCTCTTTTCGTTACGAACCCAACGGTTCATGTTTTAGGAGAATCCGATGGTCGGGTCTCCCGTAATGTCAATTCGAAGTCAATGGTCGAAATTCACGAACTACCACGGCACGATGCGTTCTATTCAGGCCATTAAATATAAATAATATATATATATTATATATTTCGTCGATCTCCTTTTTAAAACACATTTTATAAATCGTTTTAACTTCGTTTTAAAAACGATTTCAACTTCTTATTCAATTTTAAATCAAAATTGAATATTCCATATCATTAATATATATACGATAATATTTTCAAAATATTATATTTCGAAATCAGTTCCTTTTCGATATTCATTATAGAAATGAATAAAATCGATATAAATATCGTTCACGTCAAAATGACATTAATCTAATCAACACGACTTTATATATTTAAATATATTCGTGTCCATCCCAAATCGGACATCAAAATCAGATTTTGGTCTTTTACCGAATATTATTTTAAAATATTCATTATTTTAAAATATTCGTTATTTTAAAATATTCCTTATTCTGAACTGCAATCAGACACAATCAATTACCATATAATGTGATTTATATGGATTTCATACAACACATGTACATAACAGCAATGATAAACAATCAACCATCATCCGAGTGCTCTACACAACTGCATAAGCATTAAATATACATAATTCATGCTTACACAGTCTGTCAACCTAAATGATCGGCATACCACTTAACAATTGGGATTAGTATATGTCAAATATCATCCCAACACCAGTGTGAGATTTCAATCAACAAACACAGATTTTATTTGTGCTGTTGGACGATGTGTAAAATTTATCGTCCCAATCAATATCAGTCAAATGGGTGTACATAAACAAATCGTTTGATTTGTAAATGAATATTTATTTTATTCATATACATGTTAAAATTATATTTTTAACGATAAAATATTTTATTTCAACACGTGAATATTTTATACAATCCATTTACATCACAAGCAATTTTCAAACAACACAATACAACCAAACAAACAAGTCGTCCATGGTCTGTGGACGACGGTGTCGGGGCTGCTAAGCACCGTCTACATACTAGTATATATTTTTAACTAGAAAATAAATTAAAGTGAGAAGTTCTCACCTTTGGGATCCACTTCTCCATTCTTTTCTGAATTTCAGATTTGCCCGTATTTCCAACGCAATCTTTTTCACGCTGTTCATAGTAAAAATCACATTTTTAATATGATGTTTATATATTAAAAATCATATTTTTACTTCGCTATATATATAACAAAAGTCATACTTTTATCGCTACTTCATGTATATAAAAATCAAATTTCTATCGCTACTTCATTTATATAAAAATTGAATTTTTTATCATGATGTTTACACCACAATAATCACATTTTAATTCGATGTTTAAATTATAAAAATCACATCTTTATAAATTAGCTTTCCATATAAAAATCACATTTTTAATTTGCTACATATATAAAAATTATATTTTTATATTCCTTCATGTGTATAAAAGATTATATTTTTATATTCTAAAAATCATATATTTTATAAATTAAAAATCTTATCTTTTCCTAAGTAAAAATCATATCTTTATTACATTAAAAATCATTTCTTTATAATGTTGTCTTGTATATAAAAATCAAAATTTTATCCTACTATATACATTAAAAGATCACATTTTTATACATCATATATAATAAAAACCGTATTTTTAATGACGTAAATAAAATAAAAATAACAATAAAAACTCACATGAGGTGTTGAGTGACGGAGGAGGCCCGGGGTGACGATGGTGGTTGGGGTGGCGCCATTTGGGATCCACGGTGGGTGCACAGCGGGGTTCAAGGGTTTCGAGGGACTAGGGTTTCGACTTTTTTATCGGAGAGGGAGGAGGGAGAAGCTAGGCGGCGCTGCCAGCGCACGGCGGCGGCTAAGGTTTATTTAGGTGGAACGGGAGGCTTGGGGCGGTTTTACATTCAAGGAGGATGAGGAGCCGTCATCGGTGACGGTGGAGGCCAGGGGAGGCGGAGGGCTGAGCGCGGCAAGGCCAGGGGGTTGCGGCGGAGCTCCGCCGGCAGTGGAGCAGCAGAGCGCGACCCTCTTTTCCTTTTTTTTAATCTTGATTTGAAAATGAACGGTATAGGGGGGTTGACCAAGAATAGAGAGGAAGAGGGCGTCTTAAGGAATTATATTTTTATATTTAATTTATTTTAAAATCCATAAAGTTACCTTTTTAATCCGAACTCCGAACTGAACTCAACGACTGTTGCCCCTAGCGAATTACCCCCATTCCGAACATAATAGGATATGTTCCGTTAGCCAATTCGGCTATTTGGATCAGTTTCCACTAAATTTAAAATATAAATCCATATATATTGAAGACTCCAAAAATTCCCGAAAAATAAATCTAGCTATGTTTTGACGATACGGTCCTAACAAAACTAATTTCATCGAATTTAGGGACCGTTTGAAAAACGGTCATTTTCCAGTCGATTAAATTCAAACTGAATTGACCAAACACGTTTAAATTCGTCACGCTCACATATTGATTTCAAAAATTATGAAAATTGGGAAGTAGCAATAATTTGACATTTCAGATCCAACAAAAGTGGTCTCATCGAAAATGGAGGTCGTTTGCAGAATCGCTATTTTTAAGGGCTATATTTCCATAGCGACTATTCTGAATTTTCAACTGGGCATAACTTTTTGTTCCCGGTATGAAATTTTGATTTTTTAGATTCGTTGGGAAGATATTTTAAAATAGATTCAAATATTTTTGGTTTCAGTAAAATCCGATTTGTTTTGAGTCCTGTACATTCATTTGAAATTTGAAATCGAATTTTCAAACTACCGAGCCATTTCCAATTTCTTTTATAATTAAAATAAATATTTATATTCTAACTTCGATTTAAATAAATTTATATGTTCTAATTCTATTCAAAATAAATTTTTAGTTGTTATTATTTAAAATAAATCATTTTAAATATTCAAAATTAATTAAAATAGCCAAAATATTTTTTTAAAATTGGTTCTGATTTTCCGGGTTGTTATACGTTGAGTCGAACACTACACCATGGAGTTGACCAGAACAGAAATGGAAGCTGTTGGAATTTTTGATGAAATTAACTTTATTAAAAACAATCGTTATTCAAACGATTTTAGAAACCGATCAAAGTGAGAACTCTCTCACTCAAAATTTTGTATAGTTATTTATTTTTATAACTGCATACATATTATTTTCCTGTGACTGTAATGTCTGTTTGATGATTGATGGTTGTTTACAGTTTTAATATCGTTATTATTATTAAACTATGATTCTAGATATTTATAAATAATAAATAAATTCACATGGACTGTGATGTAAACCCCATACGGGTTTTGGAACGAAAATTTTACACATCGCCCGATCATTTGTTGATGTTTTGAAAACCACACACGGGTCTGGGGACGATAGTTTATTCACATCTCCCCTGAATTTAATTTTATGTCAATCGATGGATCGACAAACTATGATTAGCGTTATTTAATTATTTAATGCTTATACAATAGTAAATTGCACTCTGGATGTGAATTGACTGTTTAATAGTTGTTTATCACTATTTTTGAATATATGCGATGTATGAAATCCATATAAATAAGATAATATTGTAATTGATTGAGTCTGATTCCAATTCATAATATAAATGAATATTTTAAAATAATATTCAGTAGATAATCAAAATGTGATTTTGATGTCCGATTTTGGATGGACACTAAAATATAAAAATATGAAGCCGAGTTAAGATATGAACGCTATTTTAACTTGAACGAATTTTATATCGATTTTATTCATTTTCTATAATGAATATCGAGAAGACTGAATTTCAAAATCAGACATTTTGAAATATTATCATTTTGAGATAATAAAATGGGATGTTCAATTTTAATTTAAAATTGAAATAGAACTTGAAGTCGTTTTTGAATGAATTTAAAATGATTTATAAAATATGTTTTGAATGGAAATCGACGATATATATTATATATGTAAAAATATATATATTTATATGGCTTGAATAGAATGCGCCGCGCAGCGACCGATCACGAATTTCAACCACTAACTTCAAATCAATGTAACAGGAGATCCGACTGTCCGATTCTCCTAAAACCGGAACCATTGGGTTCGTATCGAAAAGAGCTTTCCAATGAATACAAGAGATTTAAATTTGAATAGTTAGGTTTTATAATATGTCCAAATCAATTTCAGAAAAGGTCGCTATGGATGCAGTTCGGTGGCCGTTATTGGAAACCGACTGTAAGGGCCTAAATAAAATTATTAAATATACGGAAAAATTGTGTAAAGTCATAATAAATGGTTTGGAAAGATTATGGATGAAAATTCCAAGTTTGAAAAGCTAAAAATATATTTTTATCTAAATGAACTAGTTATTAACTAGAAAAATAATTCAATGATTTTTAAATAAATAAATTGGATTAGTAAATGGTTTTTGAAATAACCATAATTTTCTGGAGTATGAATTGGAATGGATTTGAAAGGAAATAATCATCGGAATATTTCGATATTGGATTCCATTATTATACAGATGTTGTTGAGGAATTTGGAAGATACAGATATCGTTATTCCCAATACGATATCCGTTAGTTTCAAAATTTGATATTGAATATAAGGCATATTATTTTCTATTCAAAGCCTTGTATTTATTATCAAATTGGATTTTGGGTTTGTCGTGAATGGTGTCTTTATTAACACTGTTCTGAAACCCAGTTGAGAAAAGAATAAATCTTTTAATTAAGTTTTAGAGAAGTTTACCAATTAATTAATAATTAATTGGAATTGAATTAAAATTGGATTTTTGGGTTTATTGTGAATTGTGTTTTAAATAACACTTGTTCTTTAACCTAATTAACGGTGAAGTTATGATTTGGAATTTATAAATCTTTATATTAAGATTTAATGGAAATTTTCCAAAATAAAGTTTTCCAATTTAATTTATTAAATTGGAATCGAATGAAATTCGATTTTGAAATAATCGAGATGAGCTTTTGTGAAGGAAGACCGTTACTATATATGGAATTTAAAAGGCTTTGCCGTTATTCCATTTATATTGTTAGTCTCACTACAACAAAAAAATACTTTTTGCAACAGGCAATATCTGTTGCAGTAGACCAATTGCAACAGGCCAGCGCCTGTTGGTATAGCCGAAGTTGCAAAAAGTCTGTAACTTTTTCTGCTTGTTGCAATAAAACGTTGCGGTATACTTTATTGCAACTGGCTTTTGTTGTTGCAACAGACCATTTTGCAACAGTATATGCCCGTTGCAATAGATTCATAAATCTATTAAAAAAATATAGCTTATAGATATTACATATTAAATGTATTTGTTTCAGTAATAGCGTATATCACATAATGAAATAAAAAATAAAAAATTTATTTTAACAAAATTTTAATAGTACAAACAAACAATAACAGTTTCTACAATTTTCATACACCGTTCATGTGCAACAATTTCTTCTCTTACATAACACATTTTTTTCGAATAGAGTGTTTTCTAAACCACCAACTATTGAAACTACTTTGCTTCACAACATACCATTGTTTGACCTTCCGGATTGATTGTTGAACCACCAAGAATATCCTGAAGTGATTTCAATCAAGCAATATTTAAAGATTGATACCCATTACACTCACGATAGAGTCAGCGACAGCCACTTCTTCATGTTTAGATTCCGAAAACGCCATTGTTCTAAGAATGGATAAAAACAATTCCAGTAATTTAACAGAATAACGTATATAATAACTATGCAATTTATATATTAAGATGTACTACATCACCTTTGTAGAGCACAAGGATCCTGCTTAAGTAAGGTTTGAATGGACAAGTCTACCCCTATTGTAAGAGGGAATATTTGAAGACTGCCCCAGGAACTAAGTCAATGGACCAAGCATGCATAAAAATGAGTTCAAGACCAAGAATATATGACTAAAACTAACAACAGGAACAGTAAATGGAAAGTTCTAGTTTGTGTAAATATAAATCTGGAAGCATGCACAAATCAATAATAAAACATACCATGACTTCACATGCAACTTCCCAGGAAATGCCCACTATCAATGCACATTTTGCCATATACTTTGTACCAACATCTCGGCTCAACTGACTAACAAGTTTTTTTCGTTAATTTTACACTAACACGAATCATATATGGAAAAATAATTATTAATTATTATTTGTTTTGGTGGATCAAGTTGAAACACTCCTAGCAGAATAGTAAAACAAATATACAAAATTAAGAAATAATAAATAGCAAGGCGTGTTACAAGTAAAGACAGTAATGCGATATAAACAATGACTGTTTTGATTCAGTTTTGAGATCCTAAACTTGAGTGGTGCTGCATACTAATAGATAACCCTATATTTGCAATTGCTAATCATATACTTAGCACACGTTTAACAAAGCAAGATCACATGTAGTGAAAATATGTAGGCTTTAAAGAATTTTTTACCATAAATAATTCCCTGATCCAACATGCAATCAGGTGTGACAAACATGATGGATACTAGTTGGCTCACTATACCTTGCAGCTGCTAAAGAAAGGAATGATTGATGTCAGATACCGATATAGGAACCCATATTTACCTAGTATAAAGTATCGATAGACCAAGACCAGTATAAATATAACATGTTTTTTTTTTCTTCCTTAAAACCATAAAGATGTCGCAAAAACAACCAAATAATCAAGATAAATGGCAAGACATCATATTGGCTTTGGACATAATTCCTTATATTTTGAAGAGGACAAACAAACATATGTCCATGAAGAGCACAGTGGTCTAAAATCAGAATTAGAGAAACAAATGGACATGAGATAGGCAGAACTTTAAACATATGCAAATGTCTAATATAGCTAATTAAACAGTAAATAACTTGACACGATACTTAACCATTTGGTTCAATGAAACACATAGAAATAGCCAAATGGCCAAAAAAAATATTTACAATGAGAAACATACCTCTCAAGTTCCTCATCATTCAAATTAATCACCAACGTGGCTTCCCAAGTCCATAACTAACATCAACTAGAATCTCCGGGGTCGCTATAATAGGTAACAACCTGCACAATAGCCCTAGATCTCTTCTGCATTATAAGCATAGCAAACTTCCATAATAATCACAAAAATATAATTGGTTTAATCCCGACAACAATTTAAATAATTCACGTATCAAGATTAGTGAACTGCTGAACATATGGATTTCCTAAATGGATCGAGATAGTTGCATGTGACAAAATGGTATGGCCTTAGTAAATGAGTGATAAGACATGGCAAATTCAACAAAACTTATGTACACAGTCCATACATGAGCAACATGGGGCATGGGTAAATCTTGTGTACTGCGTTTTCAATATTGGTATCAACAACAAAGTTATAAAAGATATGTTAACAAAACATGGCAGTTGCTAATAATTCCTTCAGGAACTACTTAACATAAATGTTTGCATGATGGATCCTTCACCGTTATAGACAAGAAATGAAGAAAGTAAGTAGTAACAACAATTCAGCATGCATAGTGTTAATTCCTGATAATACAATAACCCATGAAACTGTCTAAATACCGTAAAGATTGAATTACTTTGCATGTACTAATGCAAGAATGAGTGGCAGGTTACAATAGTTATATAAGACACGCATAAGGTTATTGCCAGGCAACCATACAGCATGTGCATGAAGGATAATTGGCGTAGTTGTCCATGCATGGTCATTTGTACTAAAGAAATGCTAAATTCTCAAAAATGGGTGGGGCGTAGCTATGCATGTTGATTTGTATAAGGGAAACACTGAAAATAAAATGTAAGTCATTGGATTTCATTAAACATGTTCACATGTCATGCATTCAACAAATGAAATGTGTTAAATTGTGATAGCTTATCATTACAGACCATAACATATGGTAGGATTTTGCAAGAAAACATCGATTCAGTTGATCTGTCTTCATTTATCTATTAAACATATTAGATACATTAAAATTTAACACTTCCACAATTTTTACCATGCAATATTTCAAGTTTGAATAATTTCAATACATATTAAGCCTATGAACTAAATGACTTCATTTATATACTCATCTTGGAAATCGAAGGGTTCTCGTCTTATATCAAATCTATGAATTCATTTATATAATCTCAAGTGCTCACGTTACTTTAGAAAACCAATTTAAAACTCAAAACAAAATTTTACTTAAAAGCGCTTCAGGTAAGTGTTTTTATCAACCTATCCTAGCTAAGTAAATCCGGCAACACGTAAACCAATAAAACAATCCAACTAACCAAACCCAAACATGACAGTGTACAAAGGAAATCCACATGCAGCCATCAGTAAGCCCAACCAATTATATTTAGTAAACCCAAAATTTTCAAACTTGAAATAAATTCAAATCGTAAGTTAGACTTACCGTAAATCGCGGTCGCGGACACAAAAAGAAATATCGGCTTAAGGAGACTATGGTTTCCGAGGCGCGGACGACCGTGGCACGAATGTTGCGCGGAGGTGAAGACTCCAAAGCTGCTGTCTTTAGGAGTGAGACGCTGAAGGCATGCATTCCAGTGCTAGCTCGCAGTCGTCGGAGTTTGCTGATGGTGTCGTGGTGGCTCAGTGTAACAACCCGGAATTTTGGGGCCAAATTAAAATTTTTATTTTAGAAATTTGAATGGATTTTAATATTTAAAATAATTTATTTTAAATAATAGCGACGAAAAAAAACTTTTTAAATTACATTATGATGTCATTTATAAATGATTTCAAATTTATCTCTATTAAACAATTATTTGTAACTAAATAAATAGCGATTTATTATAATTGAAATTAGTATCAAATTGTATGTGTATTTGTAATAATTAACCTCAAGCAATTGATATTAAAAGAAAATAGTAGTTGATCCATTGTTTTATTAAAAACTTTAATATAGGAGTTTTATGATAATTAATAATAAATCAACACATAATTTCTTTGCTTATTCACATTTCATGCAAGCTTATTTAGCTTCCTTTTCCTTTTCTAATTTCATCAAATTCACTGCTTCTTTTCTCACCACTCTCCATTAATTACACATTCATTTCTTTCCTTTATCTATTAATTTATTATCCTCTATTCTATTAATTCATTTCTATCATTCTATTTTCACTCATGTATTCCTATTTCTTAAACTTACACTCTTTTTTTCCTTTTTTTTCTTTTTTCTCCTTTTATTATCTCTCCTTAAATAAAATAAAAAAATCAACTCCATGTATGTATATTTATTCTTGGATAAGCATTGAATATGTGATTTAAAATAATAGGTAGATTCTAAATAAATTATGACAACATGTCATTGTGTTAGATAAACATGTCATAATATGTAGATATGTATATAATTAACGTAAGAAATTTACATGTTTAAACCTTCGAAATTTATTTACTTTGAAATATGAATAGCTACATTTATTTCAGTGCCCTCCTCTATTTATTTTGTCATTAATATTGCACCATGCATCTCCTTCCAAATTGACACATTCTTCTTAGTTATCTTTCATAAATTAATTTATTACCCTTCATTTCATTAAATTCTTTCCTTCATTCTATTTTTCTCACTATGTTTCATTCCTTATGTTACTTAACCATGCATTCATTTATCTTTTCCCCTTTTTGTTTTCCATTGTTATTGTTTTTCCTTCACAAGCAAACCACTTATATATATGTGTATGTATGTATGTATGTGTGTATATATATATATATATATATAATCTTCTATTATTTCTTTCCTTCCCATTTATTCTCTCTCTCTTTATTATTTACCTTTGAAATTTGAATAAAGAAAGATAAGTGTGGTCCCATCACGCCTAGTCAGCTAATTAAATTCCTTTGTAATCTACTATATATGAATAGAACATTAGGGGAAATGAAACTAAGAAATTAAACAATATTAAAATATATATATAAACATCCAATAGGAAATTCCAAAAAAACCTATCTCCCCAAACATAACACAGTCGCCACCGAGCCTATTCATGGCTGATATTGTCGCGATTTTCCATCATAATATCCCCCAATCCATGCCAAATTATTCGAAGGTTATAAAACCAAAATCAGAAAGCAAGGTTAGACCTTTCATCTCGTACGGTTGTGATCTATTCTCGATCACTGGAGTGGTAGAATCTCAGCGTCATAGGGTGGCGCCATGGTGAACAAGGGTTGCGAGAGTTGGTTCGGCTATTCCAGGAAATTAATAAAGAGGAAGACGATAGTTAACGGTGAATAAAAGGGTGATTAATATTTGATTATTTTATTAACTATGTAATTATTAAATGTATAAAACCATGTAACTTTCTCAAACGAAAACAGAATCGCATGAAAACAACTTGCGTTGGAATCACAAGAATGAGAGCTTCGCAATGGAAAAGACCAGCACAGAAACGGAACACGTTGGAATTTGATACGAAATCAAAATAAGGTGAGAAAATCTATTCTTTTATTTATATAATTAAAGTTTATTAATTATGGTTGTGTCCGCTGTTAAATTCTATGTGATGTTATTCATGATTTTGTTTGGGTTGATGAATGCTGTTAAGCTGATCTGTCGATTGAACGAATTATTTTGGTTGAAACCAAAATACCATGTTTGTTGAATAAAATTGTTGAGACAATAATTTGTCTTGTTTGTCAAAAACAAGTTTGTTAAAACAAATTTGTTAAAACAAATTTGTTAATTTTTGTCAAGGTAAGGTAACTAAAATAAAATTATCATTTGTGTTAGAGTTGTCTAATTAGAATTAAATCATTATTTTGTTAGAGTTGTCAAACGAAAATAAAATTATCATTTATGTTATAGTTGTCAAACTTGACTAAAAACACCGTCTTGTTAGCAAATGTGATGTTAGAATAAAAACACTGTTTTGTTAGCAAATATATCATTTACATACTTAGGAAAAAGTGAAAAACAAAATATTGATTTTGTTAAATTAGAAAGTAAAATATTCATTTGGTTAAATAGAAAGTGTTAAAACCATATCTT
Source organism: Allium sativum (assembly GCA_030737875.1). Taxonomy (NCBI): domain Eukaryota; kingdom Viridiplantae; phylum Streptophyta; class Magnoliopsida; order Asparagales; family Amaryllidaceae; genus Allium; species Allium sativum. Next base: position 89,462,045 of record CM060916.1, on the reverse strand, counting down.
TATGGTATATATAAAAATGTTGCAATAGAGGAAAATTAACATTTTTGTTAATTAGATGACGGTTAAACAAAATTAACAATTTTTGTTAACTAGGTGATAGTTAGACAGAAGTTACATTTTTGTTCATTAAATTAGTTGAAATAGAAATATGTCAATTTGTCACTAGAATACATAGAATAAAAAGTTCATTTTATTTAGAAATGTTCACATAGAATAAAAGCTCATTTTATTGAGAAATGTTCACATAGAATAAAAGTTCATTTTATTTAGAAATGTTCACATAGAATAAAAGCTCATTTTATTGAGAAATGTTCACATAGAATAAAAGTTCATTTTATTTAGAAATGTTCACATAGAATAAAAAGCTAATTTTATTGAGAAATGTTCACATAGAATAAAAGTTCATTTTATTTAGAAATGAATAAAAAGTTCATTTTATTTAGAAATGTTCACATAGAATAAAAGTTCATTTTATTTAGAAATGTTCACATAGAATAAAAAGTTCAATTTTATTTAGAAAAGTTCACATAGAATAAAAAGTACATTTTATTAGAAATGTTCATATAGAATTAAAAAGCACCTTTTTATTTACATATAAATGTGAAATAAAAACATGAATTGAAAAAGTACACTTTTATTTACCTATTAGATGTGAACAAAAATATAAATTGCTAGTAGTACAATTTTAGTGTCATTTTCTCATTAGAAATATAAATATACATTTTGTTAGAAATGTACATTAGAAATATAAATGTACATTTTGTTAGAAATGTCATATATGATTAAAAATACACATTTGACTATAAATGTTACTTTAGAATTAAAACATCACTTTTGTTAATAATGTTCATTTAGCATTAAAACACCGTTTGATTAGAATTGTTTAATTAGAATAAAACACCGTTTATGTTAGAATTGCCAACACAGAATATAAACACCGTTTATGGTAGAAAAGGTACATTTGGTTAAAAGCACATTTAGTTATAAAATGAACATTAGTAATAAAAGAACATTTTGATTAGCGAACAAGAATAAACATTTTTGCCAAAATTTGATTAGCGGAGAAAAATAATCTTTTTGTTAAAAGAATGATTAATGAGAAAATAACATTTTTTTTTGGTCAAAACATGATTAGTGAAAAAAATATTCATTTTCATAATAAACATGTTATTGAGATTAAAAATGGACATTATATTTTTATCCATTCAAAGGAATGAATTAGAAAATGTATATTTGTATACATTTAAAAGAATTAATGGGGAAATGTATATTTTTATGCATTAAAAAGAAGAAGTTAGAAATGTATATTTTTATACATTAAAAGAATGAAGTAGAAATCACATTTTTGTCAGCTAATAAGAATTATACAAAAATACATATTTTTGTGTATTTAAAAAAAAAAAGATTAAACAAAGATGAACAATTGTTTACATTAAAAAGGAGTCGATCAAAATATATAGTCTTGTTTACTTAAAAAAAAAAGGTTAAACCAAAATATAACATTTTTGATCATTTGAAAGAGTTAAACCAAAATATAACATTTTTGGTCATTTGAAAGAGTTACACCAAAATATTCACTTTTATTCACTTAAAAGGATTTCACCAAAATATACATTTATACTTTTGGTCATTGAAAAAGGATTACACAAGGAATAGGAAAGTACATTTTTATGTTAAAACATGTTAGCGAAGAAAATATTCATTTTTATGTTAAAACATGTTAGCGAAGCAGAATATTCATTTTTATGTTAAAACATGTTACCGAAGCAGAATATTCATTTTTATGTTAAAACATGTTAGCGAAGCAGAATATACATTTTTGTTAGAAAATGTAAATTAGAATAAAAAGGACATTTTTTTAAGAAAATGTTTATTACAATGAAAGGTTATATTTTTATTTGAATTCCTTGTTGGAAATAAAACTAGAATTGAAAAGTCACATTTTTATTTGCATTCCTTGTTGCAAATAAAACATGCATAAAATGTCACATTGAAATTTCGATACATTTTTGTCATGAAATGTCGTTTGAAAATAAAATAACATTTTGCTACAAAAATGGTAGTAACAGAATTTACATTTTATTGTAAGAAGAATTAAAAACCATGTCATTCATATGTGTGAAATATATGTCTGCGATGTTGAATTGTTAAACGTATTACAGATAATGTTAGAATATTCAAATCGAATATTACACTTCCATTTACAAGTCATCCGACTTGTTTATGTGATTGGGTCGATAATTTTTACACATCGCCCAAGTGCACAATTAATTTATTATTTGTTTGTTGGATGAAACCCCACACGGGTGTTGGGATGATATTTGATCTACACCAATCCCAGTATTTAGTGTAGAATCCACTTTGGTTGTTATTTGGTTGCTTGATAGTTATTTCTCATCGATTACATGCAATATATGGATGTTGATTGAGTCACATTCCAATAAAGAATATTCTAGAAAAGAATATTTTAGAAAATATATTTTAGAAAAGAATATATTTTAGAAAAATATATTTTTATTGAAATGTACTAGAATAAACCATTAAATTCAGATTTAATGAAGTTTTCCAATTATTTAATATTTAATTGAAATTGAATTTAATAAAGTGGATTTTGGGTTTGTCGTGAATAGTGTCTTAAATAACACTGTTGTTAAACCCCTTATGAAAAGAATAATCTTTTAATTTAGATTATTAAAGTTTTCAATTATATTTAGTAATTGAAATAAGAAATGTGAGTTGGGTTTATTGTGAACCGTGTTTTTAAGTGACATGTGTTCTTTAACCCAGCTGACAATGAAAATATGATTTGGAATTTATAAATCTTTTATTAAGATTTAAATGGGAATTTTCCAAAAGTCAAGTTTTCCAATTTAATATATCAAATTGGAGTTGAATGGAATTCAAATTAATAATAACCGAGATAAGCTTCTGTAAAAGAAAACCGATACTACATATGGAATTTAAGAGGCTTTTCCGTTATTCTATTTATATTATTGGTCGGATACAGAAATTTATAACGATTATATTTTGATTTGATTTCTGTGGAGATTCCATATTTTATGGAAGATGATTTTGGGTTTACCGTGAACTATGTTTAAAATGACATTAGTTCTTTAACCCAGTTAAGAATAAGATTAATTTCTTAAATTTGAATAATCATTGAATAATGTTTTTTTGATATTTAAAACCAAATTAGGGTTTAAATAAATCTTTAAAAGAAAGACTTAAGAATAAATGTAAAGAACTTATCTTTGATAAGATAATATGAATAATTCATTAAAGAATAATTCTGAATTGGAATGTGGCGTTGGATGTGTTTTTATAGTATTTGATTTTTAATTATAAAAATACGTGAGTTATTCGGGAAGACCGGGTTTAACCCATTCCGAATAATTACTACGACGATGAAGAGTCGAAGATGAAGACGGTGGTTGAAGACCGACGATCTTCACATCGGATGGATGTGTTGCTAGAGAGACCCTTCATGGGAGTAGCTTCCTTGAAGGGGCTTCAGTGGTGGCTGTCCGGACTATTGTTGATTGTTCGGATTTGGTTTTCGCTCAGACCCAGAGCATAAGCTAGTAAATGGATGCGTGTCTGACATTGGATTTCGTTCCATGTGAATTAAATCGATTTCTGTTAATGTATGTCTGTTTGGTGGTGGAGGATTTATTCTTTACTTAACACCCTGGTATATGTTAACAGTGATTGATCGCATGGCGTGAATTGTCAGTGTGGCACGCCAAGATGCAATTGATCAAGGCTTTTGTTGAAAAGCAGGGCCTTGTGGGATGATCAAAGCATAGCCTATTACGACATAGCTTTGTGTATATCGTGACTTCGCGAGCCTCACACCCCGGTATGAGTCAAAAACGGGATATGGACCATAGGGAGTGCATACGTTTCTTTCTAGCTAGTGGTAGTGTCAGTGCTTTAACACGGCCTGGCATTTTACTTATGTGGATGATGGATTTTGAGGCGCTTCGGATTTTTATAGGCCGATAGTGGTCATATTATAGGTTCAAAGGAACCGGGAAACGTGTGCTCAGGCATAACCAATCCACTGCCGATAGGCGGGGACCGGCCCTACCGCTCCAAGGGTTCACTGCGGGAGATCCTGAGGCATTTGCTAGAGTGTCTCGAATCGGAGAGGAGCTTGCCCCTAGCCTCGACTCATGATGGAAAATCCAATTTCCAGTATGACCTTGCGGTTTTGATTGTAGAACTAGTATGGCGACATGATATATGGTACCCATGCCGTCTATGATTGATACATTATGATTGAAATTGTTTTTGAAATATATATATACCCATATATATACACACTAATATTAAATCCGTTTTATCGTATCAAGCATCTTTTGACCATTATAAGGTAAAACCCTATCCTCCGGTTTGCGTTGCATTGTGTGATGGGACTTGGGTCTTATAATGGTTTCATTTTTCTAAAAAGGCATTGCGTTGTTTAACGATTTACTTTATTTTATGCACTGGCAATCCAATGGAGTAAACCCGTTCCGCGTTAGCGGCGTGGTCCTGTGATTCGCCTTATTATTAGATAAATCTAGTTAAGATTTCTCATACCAGTCCCATGACTGACCTGTAGTTTGTTTCACTGGCAAACTCGGGTGCCCATATTTTCCACACGGGCAGTTGAGTAGCTTTTGCAGATATATTTACAGGATCTTGGTTTACAGCTGAAGCGGTATTCAGAAAGCTCTGTATCCGTGTATTCCTTTCGGTTGTATATTTGTATTATTTTCCGCTGCTATTTAAATGTAATTTAAATCTCTGATATCATTGTATTTCTATTGTGTAATAAATTCATACTCAGTTATATTCTTGTACTCTGATGTAAATGTTGGAATCAGCAATAAAATGTTCTTCAGTTTGTATTCTGATGTGTGTTGTTCTCAAAGCAACCCAGCCTTTCCTTTACGGGGAAGTTTGGGTCGTCATAGTTGGTATCAGAGCTTTGGTTTACAGAGCCCGAGAACAAGACACATTAGAACCGAACGAAAGAATTCATCAGAGATTGGATTAGTAATATCCAATAAGAATAACTCGTTAGAGATAGGATCAGTAACATCCTAGAACGAGTGTGAAGAGTATTATTTTCTTTAAAATAAAAATGAAAACAAATTTATCTTTGAAAATTTTATCTTAAAATACGTATTTGAGTATATTATTATATTTTTATGTGGACAATCGAGTATATAAAAATTTTGAATATACGAGTAATTAACGGATATTCGAAGTTTTAATATACTGGATAGATATAGAATCACACTCAAGTCGCCCGAAGATGTTCTGACGGTGGTTCGAAACATCATCAGAAATTATGTTCGAGTTTCGAAAGTGGTATATCTATATATTTCGATTGACTGGTATGAGAACCAAAACTTAGTTAGTACACATTGCTGTGATTTGCACTAAAAGTATGATTTTTGACTATATATAAAAGTTATATATATTTGAAAAGTTAATCACCTAATTGATGGCTGGTTGTGATGTTTGATAATTAGTTTCACTAATTAAAATACTAGGATGATAATTAATTAAACCAATAAATTGATAAAAATTTAAAGTTGAGTTGGTTAAATAAAACAACTTTTAGCTTCATTCCTTTTCGAGGATGAAAAGATTTTAAGTGGGGGAGATTGTAAAACCCGGAATTTTGGAGCCAAATTAAAATTTTTATTTTAGAAATTTGAATGGATTTTAATATTTAAAATAATTTATTTTAAATAATAGCGACGAAAAAAAACTTTTTAAATTACATTATGATGTCATTTATAAATGATTTCAAATTTATCTCTATTAAACAATTATTTGTAACTAGATAAATAGTGATTTATTATAATTGAAATTAGTATCAAATTGTATGTGTATTTGTAATAATTAACCTCAAGCAATTGATATTAAAAGAAAATAGTAGTTGATCCATTGTTTTATTAAAAACTTTAATATAGGAGTTTTATGATAATTAATAATAAATCAACACATAATTTCTTTGCTTATTCACATTTCATGCAAGCTTATTAGGTTCCTTTTCCTTTTCTAATTTCATCAAATTCACTGCTTCTTTTCTCACCACTCTCCATTAATTACGCATTCATTTCTTTCCTTTATCTATTAATTTATTATCCTCTATTCTATTAATTCATTTCTATCATTCTATTTTCACTCATGTATTCCTATTTCTTAAACTTACATTCTTTTTTTTTCCTTGTTTTTTTTCCTTTTTTTTCTTTTTTCTCTTTTTATTATCTCTCCTTAAATAAAATAAAAAAATCAACTCCATGTATGTATATTTATTCTTGCATTAGCATTGAATATGTGATTTAAAATAATAGGTAGATTCTAAATAAATTATGACAACATGTCATTGTGTTAGATAAACATGTCATAATCAAACCGACCGTTAGGGAGGTTTCTCTACTGTAAGAGCCAAAACCAAATTGTTTGAGCCAATAAATTAAGCATTAATTTTCGCTCAACAATAACGTTATCTCCATTGTTTCCTTCTTTCTCTTCCTCACATCTGTGTTTTCCTTGAATACGAATTCTTCCTGTTTCCTGTCGAATCTTATTATTCAAATTCTTCATCCGACTTCTTATTTCTCGATACCTACAGATTGACAGTTTCTTCAAATTCAATTGTTTTATTTCAGCGACCTCGGCTTTTTCTATTACGTTCTGTTCCGTACTGAAACCCTACTTACAATTTCCTGATTTGATTCCTTTTGAAGAGGGAATTAGACTTGAAGAAGAAAGATCCTTCTCGGCGGATTCAAGATGCTGTCAAACAGGTAATTCATTTTTCTGATTCGTTATCTTTAGCTTTTTGTTTGGTTTTAATTGTTGCTTCAGTAAAAAGGATTGAAATGATTTGTTGATGTTTCTTATTTCTGAAGCCAATGATACTGAGATGTTGTGAGGGGTGAAGGCAGATGCCAAACTATATTGGCCCTGATTCCATAAATAAAAGAATTACAACACAGAGTCAAATGTACTTAAATTGGTAGTTGATTCATGTGTTAAAATGGATTTTCCAATTTATGGATTGAGTCTTGAAGTTTCAAAACACCAATTTAAGTCTAACTGTTTAGTTATTATTGTTAATCCAAAAGAAAACTCGAGACTAATATTAAGTCCTGAAATTTGAAACTAAACAGTCTTCAGAATTCTAACAGAAACTAAAATTTAGTTTCAGATTAAGCCTTAATTTTCGCTCAACAATAACGTTATCTCCTTCGTTTCCTTCTTTCTCTTCCTCACATCTGTGTTTTCCTTGAATACGAATTCTTCCTATTTCCTGTCGAATCTTATTATTCAAATTCTTCATCCGACTTCTTATTTCTCGATACCTACAGGTTGACAGTTTCTTCAAATTCAATTGTTTTATTTCAGCGACCTCGGCTTTTTCTATTACGTTCTGTTCCGTACTGAAACCCTACTTACAATTTCTTGATTTGATTCCTTTTGAAGAGGGAATTAGACTTGAAGAAGAAAGATCCTTCTCGGCGGATTCAAGATGCTGTCAAACAGGTAATTCATTTTTCTGATTCGTTATCTTTAGCGTTTTGTTTGGTTTTAATTGTTGCTTCAGTAAAAAGGATTGAAATGATTTGTTGATGTTTCTTATTTCTGAAGCCAATGATACTGAGATGTTGTGAGGGGTAAGGCAGAAGCCAAACTATATTGGCCCTGATTCCATAAATTAAAGAATTACAACACAGAGTCAAATGTACTTAAATTGGTAGTTGATTCATGTGTTAAAATGGATTTTCCAATTTATGGATTGAGTCTTGAAGTTTCAAAACACCAATTTTAGTCTAACTGTTTAGTTATTATTGTTAATCCAAAAGAAAACTCGAGACTAATATTAAGTCCTGAAATTTGAAACTAAACAGTCTTCAGAATTCTAACAGAAACTAAAATTTAGTTTCAGATTCATTTGTAATTAATATTACATTGCAATTTGTAATTTTGGTATTAACGTTGCTACTAAAACTAATCCCATACTTAAGAAGTTTTGAATTGAATTATAAACTTAAAACCATTCCAAATTAGTTAACTTTTATGAATAAGTTATAGCTGTAAACTTGACTATATAAATTTATGACGGTTACATCTGAGACTAACATGTATAAAATATTATTTTGATGGCCAAATCAATCTTATTTAAAGACCGACACAGATATATCTACATCAATATTTACACGAACAAAATGTTTTGCCTATAAATCAATAGATAACCACACCTAAAAGTATAAATATCAAGATAATCAAAATACAAATTTATTAGTGTTTGCATCTGTTTGTCTCTGCTCATTATCTACACTTTAATTAGCATACGTGCAATAATTGATTTAATTCAGCTTTTTAAGACTAACATATTATGCATTCATGTTTGTTTCTAAATATGATGCTCATTTATTTTGTAATAACCCGGAAAATCTGAGCCAGTTTAAAATTTTTATTTTGGCAATTTCAGCGAATTTTGAATATTTAAAATGAATTATTTTAAATAATATCGACGAGAAATTTATTTTGAATATAATTAGAACGTATATATTTATATACGTCGTCGTTAGAATATAATATTTAAAAATAGAATTGAAAATGGCGCGGTAGTTCGATAATTCGATTTCAAACTTCAATTGAACGTACCGGGTGCAAATCAATACGGATTTTAGTGAAACCAAAAATAATGGAATCTAATTGGGAATATCTTTCCAACGAATCCGAAAAATCGAAATTTCATAGCGGGGATAAAAAGATATGTCCAGTTGAAAATTCTGAATAGTCGCTATGGAATTCAGGCCCTTAAAAATGGGAATTTTGCAAACGACCTCGGATTTCGACGAAACCACTTTTGTTGGATCCGGGATGTCAAGTTATTGCTAGGTTTCAAATTTCATAATTTTCTGAATCAATATGTGAGCGTGGCGCAGTTAAACGCGTTTGACCAGTTTCAGTTGAATTTAATCGACTGGAAAATGGCCATTTTTCAAACGGTCTCAGAATTCGATGCAATTAGTTTTGTTAGGACCGTATCGTCAATACGAAGCTAGAAAATATTTTTCGGGAATTTTTAGAGTCCGTATGTGGCCCCGGTAAATTGAAATGTACGTTTAAATTGAATATATAAAGATTTATAGTTTAAATTCAACGGAAACTGATAGTAGCGATCGAATTGGCGTGAGATACATATCCCATTGTGTTCGGAATGGGGGTAAAATGCTAGGGATGACAGTCGGTGGGTTCGATTTCGAGTTGAAAATAAATAGTTGCTTTTAAGGAATTTAAAATAATTAAATAATATAATTTCCCTCATATACTCTCCCTCCCCTTCTTTCTTTAGGTCAACGCACCATTAAAAAAAAACCGCAACCCTCGATTCCCGTCGCCACTCCCCATCGGAGGGCCACCGCCTCTGGCGCTGTAATAACCCGAAAATCTGGGCCAGTTTAAAATTTTTATTTTGGCCATTTTATCGAATTTTGATTATTTAAAATGAATTATGTTAAATAATATCGACGAGAAATTTATTTTGAATATAAATCGAACGTATACATTATACGCGTCGTCGTTAGAATATAAATAATTATATATAATTATAAAAGGAATTGAAAATGGCGCGGTAGTTCGATAATTCGATTTCAAACTTCAATTGAATGTACCGGGTGCAAAACAATCCGGATTTTAGTGAAACCAAAAATGATAGGATCTAATTGATGATATCTTTCTATCGAATCCGAAAAATCGAAGTTTCATATATGAAAAGATTAAAATTTTGAATACGAATAAGTGGGATTTTTATTTTAGAGCAAAGATTTGATTTTTAATCTAGAAAAGATTTGATTTTTTTTAATCAAATAAAAATATAATCTTTATAAGTTAGAGAATATAAAAATGTGATTTTTATATATTGAACTTCGAGTTAAAAATGGGATTTTTATATATTGAACTTCGAGTTAAAAATGGGATTTTTATATGTTGAATAACGAAGTAAAAATATGACTTTTATATATTGAATAAAGAAGTAAAAATTCGATTTTTACATATGTAGTGGCTATAGCAACGAAGATGCGATGACGATGATGTTCTATCAAAGAAGAGTCAAGAGGATTGGATAGCTATCTGTGAGAACTTCTCACCTTTCAATTTAATTTTTCTAGTTATATATATATACTAGGATGCAGACGGTGCTTAGTAGCACCCGACACAATCGTCCACAGACCATGGACTTGTTTGTTTGGTTGCATAGATTAGTTATATGATTTGATTAGAATTTGGTTGTTTGGTGATTTGATTGATGTGTGAATGGCGTGGGCCTTCACTAGACCGGGGATAAGGCTAGGCCTTGTCCCGTTTCTAGTATCGTGCCGTTATGCCGCCGAAATTTTCTAAAATATGTTAGAAAAATAAAAATATCATTTTATTGAATAAATGAACTGAATAGAAATTCATATGTTGGAATAAAATGTTTTATCGTTAAAAATATAATTTTTAACGTGAATGTGAATAAGTAAAATATTCATTTACAAACCAGACGGTTTGTTTATGTACACCTATTTGAAGGACATTGATTGGGTCGATAAATTTTACACATCGCCCAACAGCACAAATAAAATATGTGTTTGATAGTTTGAAACCCCACACGGGTGTTAGGATGAAATTTGAAGTTCACTCATCCTGATTGATTAAATATGTCGATCGGTTGATTGACAGACTGTTTTAAGCGTTAGATATCTATATTTGATGCTTATACAGTGTAGTGCACTTTGGTTGATGGTTGATTATTTTCCAATGCTATTATACATGTGTTGTATGAAAATCCATATAATTAACTTTATATGGTGATTGATTGGGCCTCATTCCAATTTGAAAAATAAAGAATATTATAAAATAAAAGTTCATGTGTTGACAGTACTCATCCATTGAGATTGGTCATGTGTTGAACGAAATATTTTAGTAATAAAATTTATATCTTTATCAATATAAAATAAAAGTTCATGTGTTGACAGTACTCATCCATTGAGATTGGTCATGTGTTGAACGAAATATTTTAGTAATAAAATTTATATCTTTATCAATATAAAATAAAAGTTCATGTGTTGACAGTACTCATCCATTGAGATTGGTCATGGGTTGAACGAAATATTTTAGTAATAAAATTTATATCTTTATCAATATAAAATAAAGGTTCATGTGTTGACAGTACTCATCCATTGAGATTGGTCATGTGTTGAACGAAATATTTTGATAATAACAACTATTTTTGAAAAAGAAATATTTGAAATAGAATATTTGAAAATAGAAATTTATGAAGCCGTGTTGATTAGATTGACGCTATTTTGACGTGATCGATATTTATATCGATTTTAAAAACGATTTCGAAATGAATTAAAAAACGATTTCGAAATGAATTGAAAACGATTTCGAAATGAATTGAATTGAAAACGATTTCGAAATGAATTGAATTGAAAACGATTTCGAAATGAATTGAATTGAAAACGATTTCGAAATGAATTGAATTGAAAACGATGTCGAAATGAATTGAATTGAAAACGATTTCGAAATGAATTGAAAGCGAATTGAAATGAATTCAAATTGAATTGAGATTTGAATTGAATTGAAATGAATTTTAAAACGAATTTATAAAGAAGAATTCAATTTTGATTTGAATTGAAATGGAAGTTGAAATTGCTTTTGAAACGAATTTAAAACTATTTATATAATTCGTTTTAAATAGAAATCGACGAAATATATTATATATATATTATATATATAATATAATGGCCTGAATAGAACGCGCCGCGCCGCGGCAGTTCGTGAATTTCGACCATTTATTTCAAACAGATATTGCGGGAGATCCGACCATCGGATTCTCCTAAAACCGGAACCGTTGGGTTCGTATCGAAAAGAGCTTTCTAATGAATATTAGAAATTTGAAATCTAACGGTTGGATTTGGAGATACGTCCAAATCAAATTTGAAAAAGGTCGCTGTAAGTGCAGTTCGATGGCCGTTGATGGAAATCGACTGTACGGGCCTTGATAAAATTATTAAAAATAGTAATAATTTGTGTAAAATCATAAGAAATGATTTAGAAAGATTTGGGGTGAAAAACTCCATATTTGAAAAGATAAAAATAGATTTTTATCGAAATGAACTAGTTTTGAACTAGAATTATAATTCTATTTATTTTTAAATAAATTGAATTTGAAATGGTTTTGATAATAACCAGAATTTCCAATGATTGTATTGGAATGGATTTGAATCGAAATTGTCTTCGGAATGTTTCGATGTTGGATTTCGTGATTATACAAATGTTGTTATGGAAATTTGAAAGATATAGATATATATATCGTTATTTCCAATACGATCTTTGTTGGCCGCAGAATTGGATATTGAATATAAGCCGGGATGTTTTCTATTCAGAGCCTTGTATTGAATATCAAAATGTGATTTGGGTTGTCGTGAATGGTGTCTTCACTAACACTGTTCTTGAACCCAGTTGAGAAAAGATTAAATCTTTTTATTTAGATTTAATGAAGTGTACCAATTAAATAACATTTAATTGGGATTGAATCGATATTGATTTTTGGGTTTATCGTGGACAGTGTTTTAAATAACACTCGTTCTTTAACCCGATAATTAATGAATGTGATTTTGGGTTTATCGTGAACTGTGTTTTTAAATGACACTGATTCTTTAACCCAAGTAAAGATTAAAACTAAGTGGAGTTTTAATGAATCTTTAATTAGATTGAAAAGATCGAAAATGGAGTACCACCAGTTTTGCTCCAGGCGATAGTTAAATCTTTAATTAGATTTGAACGTGAAATGGTAATTGAATTTACCGATAACACTGTGGTGTTAGATATGAAGTATTACCAGTTTTACTTCATGGGATAAATAGGTTGGGATTGGGAAATTAAAACAAATGATTACTTCGGTAAGGTTCGCTAATCCCGACTAGTTTGAATTGAGATTCAAAAATAGATTAAAGAATAAATTTTAAAGAATTTATCTTTGATAAAATTAATGGGAACTTTTCCCTATGAATGTGAAATTTAGAAACTAACTGTCGGTTAGCCAAGCAGAATGGTTTTCTGGATATTGATCTGATGTTGGTTTCGGCCTTCGGGGTTAATATTTGGGGAATTATTCTCTTGATTAATTTACGGTTAGTGACTAATGAATTGGAATGAGGCGTATGTTGTATTTGTGTAACACTTATTTAAAATATACGCGAGTTATTCAGAAAGACCGGGTTTATCCCATTCTGAATAACTGATACGACGATAAGTCGAAGATGAAGACGATGGTCGAAGACCGGAGGTCTTCACGTCGTTTGGGTAATTACTGATGATCTTGATTGGGCTGTACACCCAAGAAGATGGAAACAATTAGTGATCGTCCAGACGTACTTGGAGATCGATGGATATGCGGGGTACTAGGTGCCTCCGGTTTCGTTCAGACCCAGAACGGACTTGTAAATGGACTGTGTGTCTGACATTGGATTTTAGTCCGTGTGATTGATCTCTATTAAATATATATCTGTTTGGCGGCGGAGAATTTATTCTCTTGCTTAACGCCCTTCTCTGAGACGTACGAGCTCAGGGGTTATATATTGATGGATATCAATCGCATGGAGTGAATTGCCTGTGTGGCATGCTAAGATGCAAATGATCAAGGCTTCTGTTGAAAAGCAAAGTCTTGTGGTTGATGATCGAAGCACGGCCTTCGTGGCGTAGCTTTGTGTAACGTTGATTCGCGAGTATCACACCCGGTATGAATCAAAAACGGGAGACGGACATCAGGGAGGACCTACGTTTCTTTCTAGTTATGAGTGGCATCAGTGCTTGAACTGGCTGACGAGTTTGACTCATGTGGATGTTACTTATTATTACTTGCTGAAAAGCGAGGCGCCTCGTGATATCGGTTTCGGCCGATGCTTCTGGTCGGCTGACGGGCCAGGCTTACGCCCCAAAGGGCGGGGAAACGTAGTGTTCAGGCATAATAATCCACATCGGTGGACCGGCCCTGACGATCCAAGGGGCAGTTGCGGCTGTTCCTGAGGGGCGGACTAGAGCGTCTCGAATCGGTTGAGGATCTTGCCCCTAGCCTCGGTTCATACCATAAATGATAACCCAACTTCCAATACGACATTTGCGGTTTTGATTGTAAACTTATATATGGCGACATAGTGTTATGGGCCATTCATGCCGCCTAAGATTGATACTTATGATTTGAAGTTGTTTTATACACTATGCACTTATTATAGTATCAAATGATTTGTTTTAAACGTATCAAGCATTCTTTGGCTGTTATAAGGGAAAACCCTATCCTCGGCTGCGTTGCATTGTGTGATGGGACCTGGGTCTTATAACAGCTTCATTTTCCTTTATTTAGCATTGCGCTGTTTGTTTTATGCACTGGTATTCTTGGGAGGAAACCCGTTCCGTGTTATACGGCGTGGTCCCTTGATTTACCTAGCTTTAAAAATAAAGATTAATAACTGTTTTAGTTCTCACACCAGTCGCATGACTGACCTGGAGTTTATTGTTTTAACCTAAACTCTGGGTGCCCCTATTTTGACACGGGCAGCTAGTAGTTTTGGTTTTGCAGATTTATATTCACAGGATCCTGGTTTACAGCTGGAACGATATCCGGAAAGCTTTGTATCCGTATATCTACTTCTAGTTGTGTATTGTATTATTTTCCGCTGCTATGTATTTAAATGTAATTTAAATCTCTGATATTTCTGTGTAATATTCTTTTATACTCTGTATATTCTTGTAATCTGATGCATTGATGTAATATACAATGAAATGTTCTTTTATATGCGTTCTGTTGTGGTTTGTTCTCGAACTATCCGACGCTTTCCTTTACGGGGAAGTAGCGGGTCGTTTCAGTTGGTATCAGAGCTTTGGTTTACAGAGCTCGAGAACAAGGCACATTAGAACTATACGAAAGAATTCATCAGATATTGGGTTAGTAATATCCAATTAGAATGACTCGTTAGAGATAGGATCTGTAGTATCCTAGAACGAGTGTGAAGAGTATATTTGAAAAATGAAAACCAATTTTGTTTTGAAAATTTAAATCAACTATTCGTATTTGGTTATTTATTTATATTGATGTGGACAATCCAGTATATATAGATTTTGCGTATACGTCTGATCCGCGTGTATTCGAAATTTGAATATACTGGATCGATATAGAATCACATTCTAGACACTCGGGGATAATTCTGGTGATGTGGCCACATCATCAGTATTTATGTTCGTGTTTCGAAGGTGTGACTTCTATATATTTCCATTAGGCTGGTGTGAGAACCAAAACTTATATATAGTTAGAACACATTGTTGTGAATTGGCATCAAAAACATGATTTTTTGTATATGTATCAAAATTATGAATTTGAAACTCTAATTCACTAATTGATTGATGTTTGTGTTGTTTGTTTATTTGTTTGCTAATTTTGAACCATTATGCCTAATAGCATCAAATATTGAGTTATATTGAAAATTGGTCGCATTTGCTTGCATATACATATACTTACATTGAACAGGTCATAGCAAGGAGGCTAGAGCAAAGAATAAAATTTGTTTGCCCGACAAATAGGTACATGTTTACTACATAATTTACTGTTTTGTTTGGGTGATGATGATGTTATGAGCCTATTGGCTAGCCGCTTGGCTTTTTCTTTTTCTTTTTGAGATCTGAAGGACCGGGGAAGCTATTTGAAATTCCCCGATGCTCCCGGTGCAGGGGAGGTTATGGCGAAATTTTTCGAAAATTTAGGGTGTTAGCCAAATTTTTGAAATTTTTGAAAATTCTCAGAAACTGAAAAGTTGGAGAATGGAAGCCAGATCGAACGTAGAGCTGATTAATCAAACCACTTTCGACTTTGTTCCTTTTCGGGGACGAAAAGTTTTAAGTGGGGGAGATTGTAATAACCCGAAAATCTGGGCCAGTTTAAAATTTTTATTTTGGCCATTTTATCGAATTTTGATTATTTAAAATGAATTATGTTAAATAATATCGACGAGAAATTTATTTTGAATATAAATCGAACGTATACATTATACGCGTCGTCGTTAGAATATAAATAATTATATATAATTATAAAAGGAATTGAAAATGGCGCGGTAGTTCGATAATTCGATTTCAAACTTCAATTGAATGTACCGGGTGCAAAACAATCCGGATTTTAGTGAAACCAAAAATGATAGGATCTAATTGATGATATCTTTCTATCGAATCCGAAAAATGGAAGTTTCATATATGAAAAGATTAAAATTTTGAATACGAATAAGTGGGATTTTTATTTTAGAGCAAAGATTTGATTTTTAATCTAGAAAAGATTTGATTTTTTTTAATCAAATAAAAATATAATCTTTATAAGTTAGAGAATATAAAAATGTGATTTTTATATATTGAACTTCGAGTTAAAAATGGGATTTTTATATATTGAACTTCGAGTTAAAAATGGGATTTTTATATGTTGAATAACGAAGTAAAAATATGACTTTTATATATTGAATAAAGAAGTAAAAATTCGATTTTTACATATGTAGTGGCTATAGCAACGAAGATGCGATGACGATGATGATTTCTATCAAAGAAGAGTCAAGAGGATTGGATAGCTATCTGTGAGAACTTCTCACCTTTCAATTTAATTTTTCTAGTTATATATATATACTAGGATGCAGACGGTGCTTAGTAGCACCCGACACAATCGTCCACAGACCATGGACTTGTTTGTTTGGTTGCATAGATTAGTTATATGATTTGATTAGAATTTGGTTGTTTGGTGATTTGATTGATGTGTGAATGGCGTGGGCCTTCACTAGACCGGGGATAAGGCTAGGCCTTGTCCCGTTTCTAGTATCGTGCCGTTATGCCGCCGAAATTTTCTAAAATATGTTAGAAAAATAAAAATATCATTTTATTGAATAAATGAACTGAATAGAAATTCATATGTTGGAATAAAATGTTTTATCGTTAAAAATATAATTTTTAACGTGAATGTGAATAAATAAAATATTCATTTACAAACCAGACGGTTTGTTTATGTACACCTATTTGAAGGACATTGATTGGGTCGATAAATTTTACACATCGCCCAACAGCACAAATAAAATATGTGTTTGATAGTTTGAAACCCCACACGGGTGTTAGGATGAAATTTGAAGTTCACTCATCCTGATTGATTAAATATGTCGATCGGTTGATTGACAGGCTGTTTTAAGCGTTAGATATCTATATTTGATGCTTATACAGTGTAGTGCACTTTGGTTGATGGTTGATTATTTTCCAATGCTATTATACATGTGTTGTATGAAAATCCATATAATTAACTTTATATGGTAATTGATTGGGCCTCATTCCAATTTGAAAAATAAAGAATATTATAAAATAAAAGTTCATGTGTTGACAGTAGTCATCCATTGAGATTGGTCATGTGTTGAACGAAATATTTTAGTAATAAAATTTATATCTTTATCAATATAAAATAAAAGTTCATGTGTTGACAGTACTCATCCATTGAGATTGGTCATGTGTTGAACGAAATATTTTAGTAATAAAATTTATATCTTTATCAATATAAAATAAAAGTTCATGTGTTGACAGTACTCATCCATTGAGATTGGTCATGGGTTGAACGAAATATTTTAGTAATAAAATTTATATCTTTATCAATATAAAATAAAGGTTCATGTGTTGACAGTACTCATCCATTGAGATTGGTCATGTGTTGAACGAAATATTTTGATAATAACAACTATTTTTGAAAAAGAAATATTTGAAATAGAATATTTGAAAATAGAAATTTATGAAGCCGTGTTGATTAGATTGACGCTATTTTGACGTGATCGATATTTATATCGATTTTAAAAACGATTTCGAAATGAATTAAAAAACGATTTCGAAATGAATTGAAAACGATTTCGAAATGAATTGAATTGAAAACGATTTCGAAATGAATTGAATTGAAAACGATTTCGAAATGAATTGAATTGAAAACGATTTCGAAATGAATTGAATTGAAAACGATTTCGAAATGAATTGAATTGAAAACGATGTCGAAATGAATTGAATTGAAAACGATTTCGAAATGAATTGAAAGCGAATTGAAATGAATTCAAATTGAATTGAGATTTGAATTGAATTGAAATGAATTTTAAAACGAATTTATAAAGAAGAATTCAATTTTGATTTGAATTGAAATGGAAGTTGAAATTGCTTTTGAAACGAATTTAAAACTATTTATATAATTCGTTTTAAATAGAAATCGACGAAATATATTATATATATATTATATATATAATATAATGGCCTGAATAGAACGCGCCGCGGCAGTTCGTGAATTTCGACCATTTATTTCAAACAGATATTGCGGGAGATCCGACCGTCGGATTCTCCTAAAACCGGAACCGTTGGGTTCGTATCGAAAAGAGCTTTCTAATGAATATTAGAAATTTGAAATCTAACGGTTGGATTTGGAGATACGTCCAAATCAAATTTGAAAAAGGTCGCTGTAAGTGCAGTTCGATGGCCGTTGATGGAAATCGACTGTACGGGCCTTGATAAAATTATTAAAAATAGTAATAATTTGTGTAAAATCATAAGAAATGATTTAGAAAGATTTGGGGTGAAAAACTCCATATTTGAAAAGATAAAAATAGATTTTTATCGAAATGAACTAGTTTTGAACTAGAATTATAATTCTATTTATTTTTAAATAAATTGAATTTGAAATGGTTTTGATAATAACCAGAATTTCCAATGATTGTATTGGAATGGATTTGAATCGAAATTGTCTTCGGAATGTTTCGATGTTGGATTTCGTGATTATACAAATGTTGTTATGGAAATTTGAAAGATATAGATATATATATCGTTATTTCCAATACGATCTTTGTTGGCCGCAGAATTGGATATTGAATATAAGCCGGGATGTTTTCTATTCAGAGCCTTGTATTGAATATCAAAATGTGATTTGGGTTGTCGTGAATGGTGTCTTCACTAACACTGTTCTTGAACCCAGTTGAGAAAAGATTAAATCTTTTTATTTAGATTTAATGAAGTGTACCAATTAAATAACATTTAATTGGGATTGAATCGATATTGATTTTTGGGTTTATCGTGGACAGTGTTTTAAATAACACTCGTTCTTTAACCCGATAATTAATGAATGTGATTTTGGGTTTATCGTGAACTGTGTTTTTAAATGACACTGATTCTTTAACCCAAGTAAAGATTAAAACTAAGTGGAGTTTTAATGAATCTTTAATTAGATTGAAAAGATCGAAAATGGAGTACCACCAGTTTTGCTCCAGGCGATAGTTAAATCTTTAATTAGATTTGAACGTGAAATGGTAATTGAATTTACCGATAACACTTTGGTGTTAGATATGAAGTATTACCAGTTTTACTTCATGGGATAAATAGGTTGGGATTGGGAAATTAAAACAAATGATTACTTCGGTAAGGTTCGCTAATCCCGACTAGTTTGAATTGAGATTCAAAAATAGATTAAAGAATAAATTTTAAAGAATTTATCTTTGATAAAATTAATGGGAACTTTTCCCTATGAATGTGAAATTTAGAAACTAACTGTCGGTTAGCCAAGCAGAATGGTTTTCTGGATATTGATCTGATGTTGGTTTCGGCCTTCGGGGTTAATATTTGGGGAATTATTCTCTTGATTAATTTACGGTTAGTGACTAATGAATTGGAATGAGGCGTATGTTGTATTTGTGTAACACTTATTTAAAATATACGCGAGTTATTCAGAAAGACCGGGTTTATCCCATTCTGAATAACTGATACGACGATAAGTCGAAGATGAAGACGATGGTCGAAGACCGGAGGTCTTCACGTCGTTTGGGTAATTACTGATGATCTTGATTGGGCTGTACACCCAAGAAGATGGAAACAGTTAGTGATCGTCCAGACGTACTTGGAGATCGATGGATATGAGGGGTACTAGGTGCCTCCGGTTTCGTTCAGACCCAGAACGGACTTGTAAATGGACTGTGTGTCTGACATTGGATTTTAGTCCGTGTGATTGATCTCTATTAAATATATATCTGTTTGGCGGCGGAGAATTTATTCTCTTGCTTAACGCCCTTCTCTGAGACGTACGAGCTCAGGGGTTATATATTGATGGATATCAATCGCATGGAGTGAATTGCCTGTGTGGCATGCTAAGATGCAAATGATCAAGGCTTCTGTTGAAAAGCAAAGTCTTGTGGTTGATGATCGAAGCACGGCCTTCGTGGCGTAGCTTTGTGTAACGTTGATTCGCGAGTATCACACCCGGTATGAATCAAAAACGGGAGACGGACATCAGGGAGGACCTACGTTTCTTTCTAGTTATGAGTGGCGTCAGTGCTTGAACTGGCTGACGAGTTTGACTCATGTGGATGTTACTTATTATTACTTACTGAAAAGCGAGGCGCCTCGTGATATCGGTTTCGGCCGATGCTTCTGGTCGGCTGACGGGCCAGGCTTACGCCCCAAAGGGCGGGGAAACGTAGTGTTCAGGCATAATAATCCACATCGGTGGACCGGCCCTGACGATCCAAGGGGCAGTTGCGGCTGTTCCTGAGGGGCGGACTAGAGCGTCTCGAATCGGTTGAGGATCTTGCCCCTAGCCTCGGTTCATACTATAAATGATAACCCAACTTCCAATACAACATTTGCGGTTTTGATTGTAAACTTATATATGGCGACATAGTGTTATGGGCCATTCATGCCGCCTATGATTGATACTTATGATTTGAAGTTGTTTTATACACTATGCACTTATTATAGTATCAAATGATTTGTTTTAAACGTATCAAGCATTCTTTGGCTGTTATAAGGAAAAACCCTATCCTCGGCTGCGTTGCATTGTGTGATGGGACCTGGGTCTTATAACAGCTTCATTTTCCTTTATTTAGCATTGCGCTGTTTGTTTTATGCACTGGTATTCTTGGGAGGAAACCCGTTCCGTGTTATACGGCGTGGTCCCTTGATTTACCTAGCTTTAAAAATAAAGATTAATAACTGTTTTAGTTCTCACACCAGTCACATGACTGACCTGGAGTTTATTGTTTTAACCTAAACTCTGGGTGCCCCTATTTTGACACGGGCAGCTAGTAGCTTTGGTTTTGCAGATTTATATTCACAGGATCCTGGTTTACAGCTGGAACGATATCCGGAAAGCTTTGTATCCGTATATCTACTTCTAGTTGTGTATTGTATTATTTTCCGCTGCTATGTATTTAAATGTAATTTAAATCTCTGATATTTCTGTGTAATATTCTTTTATACTCTATATATTCTTGTAATCTGATTCATTGATGTAATATACAATGAAATGTTCTTTTATATGCGTTCTGTTGTGGTTTGTTCTCGAACTATCCGACGCTTTCCTTTACGGGGAAGTAGCGGGTCGTTTCAGGCGCCTCCACCGCCGCACCCCCCTCTGACCCCGCCGCCTCTTCTCCTCCCTCCTCCATTCTCCCTTGCTCGCTCCAGCACCCAACCCCGTACCCAAATCGATTTAACCTAAAACCGCACCCAGTAAAACCCGCCACCCCCTGGACCGCCACGCGCTCCACCTGGCCGCGAGCTCGAAGTGCGCACCACCTCAGACGTTTCAGCCTCGCCCCATCCTCCGACCTCCTCTTCTCCTCCACCTCTTCTTCTCGCGAGCCCCCCTTTCTTATTCCTACATCCGCTGAAACCCCCCCTCTTCTTCTAAAACGCAGTGAGTCCGTCTTGTATTTATTTATTTATTTTTCTTCTTCTTTGTTTAATTTAAGTTAAATAAATTGCAAATAAAAAAAATCAGTTTTGTTCGATGGTTTACAATGCGAAGTTTGGATTTTTAATGAGAGTAAAACGTGATTTTTATGATATAAAGGATTATTTTATTTTTCTTAATATAAAGGCGAGATTTTTAAAAGTGAAAAGATCGGATTTTTATTTATATATATAGCATAGGAAGATTTTATTTTCATTGTATGAACGTCATTATAAAAGTTGGATTTTTATCTATAGGTGTGGCATATAAAATTTTGATCTTTTTTTGGTATGAACGAGCATGAAAAGATTCGACCTTTATATAGAAACGGATTTTTATATATATTTAGCGATGAAAAAGAAGTGATTTTTAAGAAGTTAAAAATATAATCTTTTCTATATAGTAGCGCCGTTAAAAATATAATCTTTTCTATATAATAGCACCGATAAAAATATAATATTTTCTATCTAGTAGCATCGATAAAAATATAATTTTTATCTATATAGTAGCGGTATAAAAATATAATTTTTATAACGTAATAGCGAAGTAAAAATTCGATTTTTCTATATAGAGAATAGTGATGTAAAAATAGAATTTTTATCTATATAGTAGCAAAGTAAAAATTTGATTTTTATATATTGAATAGGAAAATAAAAATTCGATTTTTATATATGTAGTGAATACGGGTGACGAAAGTGAAGAAAGGCGAGAACGACGAAAATTTCTACAAAAGGAGAGTCGAGATGTTTGGATTAGCTATTGGTGAGAACTTCTCACTCTTCAATTCCTTTTTTTAGTTATATATATACTAGGATGCAAACGGTGCTTAACAACACCCGACACCCGTCATCCACAGACCATGGATGGCTTGTTTGTTTGATTGATGTGTTGTGAAAATTGATTGTGTTGTGGAATGATTGAATAATAAAATATTCTTGTGTTGAAAGGAAATAAAATATTTATATAGTTAAAATATTTTATCGTTAAAAATATAATTTTTAACGTGAATGTGAATAAATGAATATTTATAAACAAATCGGCCGATTTGTTTATATACACTGATTTGACTGATATTGATTGTGTCGATAAAATTTTACACATCGCCCAACTGCACAAATAAAATCTGTGTTTGTTGATTTGAAACCCCACACGGGTATTGGGATAATATACGACATACACTAATCCTAATAATTAGTTGTATGTCGATCGATTGATGACAGGCTGTTATAAGCGTTAGATATCTATATTTGATGCTGATACAGTGTAGTGCACTTTGGATGATGGTTGATTATTTATCGTTGCTATTTTATACATGTGTTGTGTGGAATCCATATAATTAACTTTATATGGTAATTGATTGGGCCTCATTCCAATCGGTAAAATAAAGAATATTATAAAATAAAGGTTCATGTGTTGACTGTACTCATCCGTTGAGATTAGTCATGTGTTGAATGAAGTATTTTAACAATAAAATTTACATCTTTAACATTATAAAATAAAGGTTCATGTGTTGACTGTACTCATCCGTTGAGATTAGTCATGTGTTGAACGAAATATTTTAACAATAAAATTTACATCTTTATCCTATATAAAATTAGAAACTAACTGGAAAATAGATAAGATGTGTGGTCTCCTGGATATTGATCTGATGTTGGTTTCGGCCTTCGAGGTTAATATTTAGGGAATCGTTCTCTTACTAATTTACGGTTGGAGTCTGATTTGAAATCAAACGATAGATACCATAATTTTTATAAAATATATTGAATAACAAAAATAGTCACACGTGGACAGTACTCATTCGTTGAGATTAGTCATGTGTTGAAAAAATATAGATCCACGTATTGAATAGGATAAATATTCATTTGTAGAATAGAATAACGGAATTATTGAAATATTTAAAGCCGTGTTGATTAAAGATGCGCTATTTTGACGCGAACGATATTTATATCGATTATATTCGTTTTTGAATTTGATTTGAATAGAAAACGAATTGAATTTGATTTGAATAGAAAACGAATTGAATTTGATTTGAATAGAAAACGAATTGGATTTGATTTGAATAGAAAACGAATTTGATTTGAATTGAATAGAAAACGAATTTGATTTGATTTGAATAGAAAACAAATTTGATTTGAATTGAATAGAAACCGAATTTGATTTGAATTGAATAGAAAACGAATTTGATTTGAATTGAATAGAAAAAGAAAATGAATTAGAATGGAAATCGATTTGAATTTGAAATGAATGCTGAAATTGTTTTTGAAACAAATTTGAGACGATTTATAAAATTCGTTTAAAAAAGGAAATCGACGAAATATATATTATATATATAATATAATGGCCTGAATAGATCGCGCCGCGCCGCGGCAGTTCGTGAATTTCGACCATTGACTTCGAATTGACGTTGCAGGAGATCCGACCATCGGATTCTCCTAAAACCGGAACCGTTGGGTTCGTATCGAAAAGAGCTTTCCAATGAATATTAGAAATTTAAAATCTAACGGTTGGATTTGGAGTTATGTCCAAATCAAATTCAAAAAAGGTCGCTGTGAATGCAGTTCGATGGCCGTTGTTGGAAATCGACTGTACGGGCCTTGATAAAATTATTAAAAATATTGATAATTTGTGTAAAATCATAATATGTGAATTGGAAAGAATTGAGATGAAAAATTCCACATTTGAAAGGATAAAAACAGATTTTTATCGAAATGAACTAGTTTTGAACTAGAATTAAAATCAATTTATTTTTGAAATAAATAAATTGAATTTGAAAGTGATTTTAAAAATAATCAATATTCCCAATACGTGGATTGGACTGGAGTTGAATCGAAATTATCTTCGGAATATTTCGATGTTGGATTTCGTGACTATACAGATATTGTTATGGGAATTTGAAAGATATATTTTATATCATTATTTCCAGTACGATATTTGTTGGTTTCAGAATTTGATATTGAATAGAAGCCGGTATATTTTCTATTTAGAGCCTTGTATTTAATATCAAATGTGATTTGGGTTTGTTGTGAATCGTGTTTTAAGATGACATTGGTTCTTTAACCCAGTTAAAGGCAGAATATTGATTTTTGAAAGGATTAAAACTAAGTGGAGTTTTAATGAATCTTTAATTAGATTAAAATGTGAATTGATAATTTAAATTATCAAATCTGAAAAGTGATCGAGAGTGGAGTATCACCAGTTTTGCTCCAAAGCGATAGTTAAATCTGTAATTAGATTTGAACGTGAAATGGTAATTAATTTTACCAATAACACCGTGGTGTTAGATATGGAGTATTTCCAGTTTTGCTTCATGGGATGAATAGGTTGGGATTGGGAAATAAAATAAATAATTACTTCGGTGTGGTTCGCTAATCTCGACTAGTTTGGAAAACCATAATTTGGTTTGAAATGACATCCAAAGGAAGATTAAAGGATAAATTTAAAGAATTTATCTTGGATAAAATTAATGGGAACCTTTCCCTAAGAATATGAAATTTAGAAACTAGCTGTAGGTTAGCTAAGAAGAATGGTTTCCTGGGTATTGATCTGATGTTGGTTTCGGCCTTCGGGGTTAATATTTGGGAAATTGTTCTCTTGTTGATTTACGGTTAGTAGCTACTGAATTGGAATGAGGCGTATGTTGTGTTTGTGTAACATTTGTTTTTAATATACGCGGGTTGTTCGGAAAGGCCGGGTTTACACCCATTCTGAATAACCGATTCGACGATAAGTCGAAGATGATGACGGTGGTCGAAGACCGGAAGTCTTCACATCGTTTGGATAATTACTGACGATCCTGATTCGGCTGTACACCCAAGAGGATGGAAATAGTTAGTGGTCGTCCAGACGTACTTGGAGATTGATGGATATGCGAGGAAAGTGCCTCCGGTTTCGTTCAGACCCAGAGCGAACTTGTAAATGGATTGTGTGTCTGACATTGGATTTTATTCTGTGTTGATTGATTTCTGTTAAATATATATCTGTTTGGTGGCGGAGAATTTATTCTCTTGCTTAAAGCCCTTCTCTGAGACGTACGAGCTTAGAGGTTGTATATCGATAGATATTAATCGCATGGCATGAATTGCCTGTGTGGCATGCTGAGTTGCATGGATCAAGGCTTCTGTTGAAAAGCAAAGTCTTGTGGTTGATGATCAAAGCACGGCCTACGTGGCAGCTTTGTGTATAACGTGAATTCGCGAGCCTCACACCTCGGTATGAGTTAAAAACAGGATAAGGACTGCAGGGAGAGCACGACGTTTCTTTCTAGCTTTGGTGGTGTTAGTGACTTACTAGCCCTGACATTTATATACTTTTCACCTATGTGGTTGTTGGATGAGTGTAACAACCTGAAAATCTGGGCCAGTTTAAAATTTTTATTTTGGCAATTTTAGCGAATTTTGATTATTTAAAATAGATTATTTTAAATAATATCGTCGAGAAATTTATTCTGAATAGAATCCGAACGTATATATTATATACGTCGTCGTTAGAATATAATTAATTAATTTATATTTATAAAAGGAATTGAAAATTGCCCTGCAGTTCGATAATTCGATTTCAAACTTCAATCGAATGTACCAGGTGCAAAATAAACCGGATTTTAGTGAAACCAAAAATAGTTCAATCCAATTGAGGATATCTTTCCAACGAATCCGAAAAATCGAAATTTCATAGCGGGAATCAAAAGATATATCCAGTTGAAAATTCTGAATAGTCGCTATAGAATTCAGGCCCTTAAAAATGGAAAATTTTCAAACGACCTCGGATTTCGACGAAACTACTTTTGTTGGATCCGTGATGTAAAGTTATTGCTAGGTTTCAAATTTCATAATTTTTCGATTCAATATGTGAGCGTGGCAAAGGAAAACACGTTTGACCAGTTTCAGTTGATTTTAATCGACTGGAAAATGGCCATTTTGCAAACGGTCTCAGAATTCGACAAAACTAGTTTTGTTAGGACCGTATCGTCAATACGAAGCTAGAAAATATTTTTCTGAAATTTTTCGAGTTAGTATGTGACCCCAGTAAATTGAAATGCACGTTCAAATTCAATATATAGAGTTATATGTTGATTTTAACGGAAACTGATCAAAAACGATCGAATCAGCTTACGATACATATCCCATTGTGTTCGGAATGGGGGTAATACGCTATGGACGACAGGCGGTGGGCCTCGTTTCGAGGTCGAAATAAAAAGTTGCTTTTTGGAATATAAAAATAATTAAATAAATAATCGGGTCGAAGCCCTTTTCTTCCACACCCGGTCAACCTCTCCCCCAATCGTTCAAACCCGAATCCAAATCAGATAAAGAAAGAAAAAAAAAGAGGAGAGCGCCGCAGCGCTCAATCGTGCGCCACCACCGCCGGCGCTGGAAGCTCCACCGCGCCCAGCTTACCCCCCCTGACCTCACCGCGACGCTGGAGACACGTTGAAGCCTGCGTCGCCACCAAAGCCCAGACCGACGACGCGAGCAACCCCAAGCCGCCACCTGCGCGCGAGCACCCCCACCACCACCTCCAGGCCGACGTGAATCCCCCTTTCCCCTCTTTTTACAATGTAAGTTTATTTTATTTTATTTTTTTATTATTATTTATTCATTTTCAGTTTGATTTTTATTATAACAGCATTATAAAATCTGAGTTTGTTTTAAAATAAAATTCTGAATTTTGTTTTCGAAAGATAAATGATGGCATTTGTTTTAGTAAAATATAAGTGAATTGATTAGAAAATATTTATGAACTGTTTTTAAAATATAAGTATCGCTGTTTTTAAAACATAAGTATCATTGTTTTAAAAATATAAGCATCATATAAAGAAGTGATTATATATATATAACAGTAGAATTAAAAATGTGATTTTTCTTTGTTTGAAAAAAAGTAAAAATTCAATTTTTATATATTGAATAGCAAAGTAAAAATTCTATTTTTATATATTGAATAGCAAAGTAAAAATTCGATTTTTATATATTGAATAGCAAAGTAAAAATTCGATTTTTATATATTGAATAGAATAGCAAAGTAAAAATTCGATTTTTATATATTGAATAGCAAAGTAAAAATTCGATTTTTATATATTGAATAGCAAAGTAAAAATTCAATTTTTATATATTGAATAGCAAAGTAAAAATTTGATTTTTATATATTGAATAGAAAAGTAAAAATTTGATTTTTATATATTGAATAGCGAAGTAAAAATGTGATTTTTATATATGTAGAGAATACGGGCAGTGAAAAGTGACAAGGGGCAGAACGGCGAAGATATAAGAAGAGTCGTGAGATTAGATTAGCTAATTTGTGAGAACTTCTCACCTTTAAATTTTATTTTTCTAGTTATAAATATATACTAGGATGCAGACGGTGTTTAGTAGCACCCGACACCCGTCGTCCACAGACCATGGACGGCTTGTATGCTTGTTTGTTTGATTTTGATGTGTAGTTGATTGTGTGTTGTGATGTGAAATGAAATAAAATACTTTATAGTGGAAAATATTTTATCGTTAAAAGTAGAATTTTTAACGTGTATATGAAATGAAATAAAAATAAACAAATCGGACGATTTGTTTAAATACACACATTTGACTGATATTGATTGGGACGATAAATTTTACACATCGCCCAACTGCACAAATAAAATCTGTGTTTGATTGTTTGAAACCCCACACGGGTATTAGGATGATATTTGACGTACACTAATCCCGATTGTTTAGTTGTATGTCGATCGATTGGTTGACAGGCTGCTATAAGCATTGAATATTTATATTTGATGCTTTTACAGTGTAGAATGCACTTTGGATGATGGTTGATTATTCATCGTTGTTGATATATACATGTGTTGTAGAAAATCCATATAATTAACATTATATGGTAATTGATTGGGCCTCATTCCAGTCTCGAAATAGAAATATTTGAAATAGAATATTTGAAAATCGAAATATATGAAGCCGCGTTGATAGATTGACGCCATTTTAACGTGAACGATATTTATATCGATTTTATTCAAATTGAAGTGAATATTAAAGTGAATTGAAATTCGAATCTAATTGAATTGATTTGAAATTCGAAATAAACTGAAATGGTTCGAAATTCGAATAGAATTGAAATAGAATTGAAATCGTTTTGAAATGAATTCGAATAGAATTGAAATCGTTTTGAAATGAATTCGAATAGAATTGAAATAGAATTGAAATCGTTTTGAAATGAATTTGAATAGAAATGAATTCGAATTGAAATTGAACAGAAATGAATTCGAATTGAAATTGAATTGAAAACGAACTGAAATTGAATTAGAAATCAATTTGAATTGAAATCGATTTGAAATGAATTTAAAACGAATTTATATTGGAATATTCAATTTCGATTTGAAATTGAATATGAAGTTGAAACTGTTTTGAAAATGAATTTAAAACGATTTATAAAGCACGTTTTGAATTGAAATCGACGAAGTATATATTATATATATTATATATATAATATAATGGCCTGAATAGAATGCGCCGCGCCGCGGCAGTTCGCGAATTTCGACCATTGACTTCGAATGGATATTGCGGGAGATCTGCCGTCGGATTCTCCTAAGACCAGAACCGTTGGGTTCGTATCGGAAAGAGCTTTCTAACGAATGTGAGAAATTAGAAATCTAACGGTTGGATTTGGAATTATGTCCAAGTCAAATTTGGAAACGGACGCTGTAAGTGCAGATCGATGGCCGTTGATGGAAATCGACTGTACAGGCCTTAATAAAACTACTAAAAATAGTAATAATTTGTGTTAAATCATAAGAAATGATTTAGAGAGGATTGGGATGAAAAACTCCATATTTGAAAAGATAAAAATAGATTTTTATCGAAATGAACTAGTTTTGAACTAGAATTATAATTCTATTTAATTTTAAATAAATAAATTGAATTTGAAATGGTTTTGAAAATGACCAGAATTTCCAATGATTGCATTGGAATGGATTTGAATCGAAATTGCCTCCGGAATATTTCGATGTTGGATTTCGTGATTATACAGATGTTGTTATGGAAATTTGAAAGATATATATATATATATATATATATATATCGTTATTTCCAATACGATATCTGTTGGTCGTAGAATTTGACATTGAATATAAGCCGATATATTTTCTATTCAGAGCCTTGTATTTAATATCAAATGTGATTTGGGTTTGTCGTGAATGGTGTCTTGACTAACACTGTTCTTGAACCCAGTTGAGAAAAGATTAAATCTTTTTATTTAGATTTAATGAAGCGTACCAATTAAATAATATCTAATTGAAATTGAATTGATATTGATTTTTGGGTTTATCGTGAACAGTGTTTTAAATAACACTTGTTCTTTAACCCGATAATTAATGGAAGGTGATTTTGGGTTTATCGTGAACCGTGTTTTAAATGACACTAATTCTTTAACCCAGTCACAGATTAAAACTAAGTGGAGTTTTAATGAATCTTTAATTAGATTGAAATAATCGAGAATGGAGTATCACCAGTTTTGCTCCAGGCGTTAGTTAAATCTCTAATTAGATTTAAACGTGAAATGGTAATTGAATTTACCGATAACACCGTGGTGTTAGATATGAAGTAAGACCCGTTTTACTTCATGGGATGAATAGGTTGGGATTGGGAAATTAAAACCAATGATTACTTCGGTAAGGTTCGTTAATCTCGACTAGTTGAATCGAAATTCAAAAGGAGATTAGAGAATAAATTCAAGGAATTTATCTTGGATAAAATTAATGGGAACCTTTCCCTATGAATGTGAAATTTAGAAACTAACTGTCGGTTAGCCAAGCAGAATGGTTTTCGGGATATTGATCTGATGTTGGTTTCGGCCTTCGAGGTTAATATTTGGGGAATTACTCTCTTGATTAATTTACGTTTAGTGACTGATGAATTGGAATGAGGCGTATGTTGTGTTTGTGTAACACTTATTTAAAATAATACGCGAGTTATTCGGAAAGACCGGGTTTATCCCATTCTGAATAACTGATACGACGATAAGTCGAAGATGAAGACGGTGGTCGAAGACCGGAGGTCTTCACGTCGTTTGGGTGATTACTGATGATCTTGATTGGGATGTACACCCAAGAAGATGGAAACAATTGGTGGTCGTCCAGACGTACTTGGAGATCGATGGATATGCGGGGTACTAGGTGCCTCCGGTTTCGTTCAGACCCAGAACGAACTTGTAAATGGACTGTGTGTCTGACATTGGATTTTAGTCTGTGTGGTTGATTTCTATTAAATATATATCTGTTTGGCGGCGGAGAATTTATTCTCTTGCTTAACGCCCTTTGTCTGAGACGTACGAGCTCAGGGGTTATATACAGATGGATATCAAACGCATAGAGTGAATTGCCTATGTGGCATGCTAAGATGCAAATGATCAAGGCTTCTGTTGAAAAGCAAAGTCTTGTGGTTGATGATCAAAGCACCGCCTGTGTGGTACATCTTTGTGTAACGTGAATTCGCGAGCCTCGCACCCCGGTTGTGAACCAAAAACGGGAGAGGACCTCAGGGAGGGCATGCGTTTCCTTCTAGCTAGGGTGGTGTCAGTGAGCTACCAGCCCTGACATTTATATACTTTTCACCTGTGTGGTTGTTGCTGTTGCGAGGCACCTCGGTTAGATCGGACGATCCGGGTCCGATGGAGCCATTCGTTGGCTCATTTACGCCCCAAAGGGCGGGGAAACGCAGTGTTCAGGAATTTTAATCCACATCGGTGGACCGGCCCTGTCGCTCCAAGGGTCACTCGAGCTCTAATCCGGAGACATGGGCTAGATTGTCTCGAATCGGTAGAGGACGATCCCTGGCCTCGGTTCATAGATGGAAACCCAATTTCCAAATACGTGACTTTGCGATTTTGATTGTATAACCTATATATGGCGACATAGTGGTATGGGGCATTCATGCCGCCTATGATTGATACTTATGATTTGAAGTTGTTTTATACACTATACACTTATAATAGTATCAAATGATTTCTTTTAAACGTATCAAGCATTCTTGGCTATTATAAGGTAAAAACCCTATCCTCCGGCTTGCGTTGCATTGTGTGATGGGAACTGGGTCTTATAACAGCTTCATTTTTCTTTATTTAGCATTGCGCTGTTTGTTTTATGCACTGGTATTCTTGGGAGGAAACCCGTTCCGTGTTATACGGCGTGGTCCCTTGATTTACCGAACTTTAAAAATAAAGATTAACTGTTTTAGTTCTCACACCAGTCCCATGACTGACCTGGAGTTTATTGTTTTAACCTAAACTCTGGGTGCCCTTATTTTGACACGGGCAGCTAGTAGTTTTGGTTTTGCAGATTTATATTCACAGGATCCTGGTTTACAGCTGGAATGATAGCCGGAAAGCTTTGTATCCGTATATCTCTTCTAGTTGTGTATTGTATTATTTCCGCTGCGATGTATTTAAATGTAATTTTAATCTCTGATATTTCTGTGTAATATTTGTTTATGCTCTGTATATTCTTGTATTCTGATGGAATTGTTGTGATATACAATGAAATGTTCTTCCGTCTGCGTTCTCTTTGTCGTGTTCTCAAAACAATTCGCTCTTTCCCTTCTCTTCGGAGACCGGGGAAGTTCGGGTCGTTTCATCGTGGTATCAGAGCTTTGGTTTACAAAGCTCAGAGAACAAGACACATTAGAACCATACGAAAGAATTCATCAGAAATTGGATTAGTAATCTCCAATGGGAATGACTCGTTAGAGATGGGATCAGTAGTGTCCTAGAACGAGTGTGAAGAGTATATTTTTAAAAATGAAAACAATTTTTGTTTTGAAATTTTAAATCAATTATTAGTATTTGATTATATATTCTATATGATTTGGACAATCCGATATATAAAGATTTTGCATATGCGTCTTGCAAACGTGTATTCAAAGTTTTAATATACTGGATAGTTATAGAATAATACTCTAGTTGCCCAGGGATAATTCTGGTGATGGGGCACTGTCGCCAGTATTTATTTTCGAGTTGCGAAAGTGAGATTTCTATATTTCCATTAGACTGGTGTGAGAACCAAAACTAGATAGGGCTTATCGTTGTGAATTGGCATCAAAAACATGATTTTCTGTATATGTATCAAAATTATGAATTTGAAACGTTAATCCACTAATTGATTGATGTTTGTGTTGTTTGTTTATTTGTTTGATAATTTGAACCATTTAGTCAAATTGAACCAAAAAGTGAATTGTATTGAAAATTTATCGCATTTTCTTGCATATACTTGTACTTACATTGAACAGGTCATAGCAAGGAGGCTAGAGCAGAGAATAAAATTTGTTTGCCCGACAAATAGGTACATGTTTATCATAATTTACTGTTTTGTTTGGGTGATGATGATTTTATGAGCCTATTGGCTAGCCGCTTGGCTTTTTCTTTTTCTTTTTGAGATCAGAAGGCCTATATGGCAATTTCGGGATTTTCCCGTGGCTCCCGGTGCAGGGGAGGTTATGGCGAAATTTTTCGAAAATTTAGGGTGTTAGCCAAATTTTTGAAGAATTTGAAAATTCTCAGAAACTGAAAAGTTGGAGAATGGAAGCCAGATCGAACATAGAGTTGATTAATCAAACCACTTTCGACTTCGTTCCTTTTTGGGGACGAAAAGTTTTAAGTGGGGGAGATTGTAACAACCCGAAAATCTGGGCCAGTTTAAAATTTTTATTTTGGCAATTTTAGCGAATTTTGATTATTTAAAATAGATTATTTTAAATAATATCGTCGAGAAATTTATTCTGAATAGAATCCAAACGTATATATTATATACGTCGTCGTTAGAATATAATTAATTTATTTATATTTATAAAAGGAATTGAAAATGGCCCTGCAGTTCGATAATTCGATTTCAAACTTCAATCGAATGTACCGGGTGCAAAATAAACCGGATTTTAGTGAAACCAAAAATAGTTCAATCTAATTGAGGATATCTTTCCAACGAATCCGAAAAATCAAAATTTCATAGCGGGAATCAAAAGATATATCCAGTTGAAAATTCTGAATAGTCGCTATAGAATTCATGCCCTTAAAAATGGAAATTTTCAAACGACCTCGGATTTCGACAAAACTACTTTTGTTGGATCCGTGATGTAAAGTTATTGCTAGATTTCAAATTTCATAATTTTTCGATTCAATATGTGAGCGTGGAAAAGGAAAACACGTTTGACCAGTTTCAGTTGATTTTAATCGACTGGAAAATGGCCATTTTGCAAACGGTCTCAGAATTCGACGAACCTAGTTTTGTTAGGACCGTATCGTCAATACAAAGCTAGAAAATATTTTTCTGGAATTTTTCGAGTTAGTATGTGACCCCAGTAAATTGAAATGCGCGTTCAAATTCAATATATAGAGTTATATGTTGATTTTAACGGAAACTGATCGAAAACGATCGAATCAGCTTACGATACATATCCCATTTTGTTCGGAATGTGGGTAATACGCTATGGACGACAGGCGGTGGGCCTCGTTTCGAGGTCAAAATAAAAAGTTGCTTTTTGGAATATAAAAATAATTAAATAAATAATCGGGTCAAAGCCCTTTTCTTCCACACCCGGTCAACCTCTCCCCCAATCGTTCAAACCCGAATCCAAATCAGATAAAGAAAGAAAAAAAAAAGAGGAGAGCGCCGCAGCGCTCAACCGTGCGCCACCACCGCCGGCGCTGGAAGCTCCACCGCGCCCAGCTTACCCCCCCTCACCTCACCGCGACGCTGGAGACACGTTGAAGCCTGCGTCGCCACCAAAGCCCAGACCGACGACGCGAGCAACCCCAAGCCGCCACCTGCGCGCGAGCACCCCCACCACCACCTCCAGGCCGACGTGAATCCCCCTTTCCCCTCTTTTTACAATGTAAGTTTATTTTATTTTATTTTATTTTTTTATTATTATTTATTCATTTTCAGTTTGATTTTTATTATAACAGCATTATAAAATCTGAGTTTGTTTTAAAATAAAATTCTGAATTTTGTTTTCGAAAGATAAATGATGGCATTTGTTTTAGTAAAATATAAATGAATTGATTAGAAAATATTTATGAACTGTTTTTAAAATATAAGTATCGCTGTTTTTAAAACATAAGTATCATTGTTTTAAAAATATAAGCATCATATAAAGAAGTGATTATATATATATATATATAACAGTAGAATTAAAAATGTAATTTTTCTTTGTTTGAAAAAAAGTAAAAATTCAATTTTTATATATTGAATAGCAAAGTAAAAATTCTATTTTTATATATTGAATAGCAAAGTAAAAATTCAATTTTTATATATTGAATAGCAAAGTAAAAATTCGATTTTTATATATTGAATAGCAAAGTAAAAATTCGATTTTTATATATTGAATAGCAAAGTAAAAATTCGATTTTTATATATTGAATAGCAAAGTAAAAATTCGATTTTTATATATTGAATAGCAAAGTAAAAATTCGATTTTTATATATTGAATAGCGAAGTAAAAATATGATTTTTATATATGTAGAGAATACGGGCAGTGAAAAGTGACAAGGGGCAGAACGGCGAAGATATAAGAAGAGTCGTGAGATTGGATTAGCTAATTTGTGAGAACTTCTCACCTTTTAACTTTATTTTTCTATTTATAAATATATACTAGGATGCAGACGGTGTTTAGTAGCACCCGACACCCATCGTCCACAGACCATGGACGGCTTGTATGCTTGTTTGTTTGATTTTGATGTGTAGTTGATTGTGTGTTGTGATGTGAAATGAAATAAAATACTTTATAGTGGAAAATATATTATCGTTAAAAGTAGAATTTTTAACGTGTATATGAAATGAAATAAAAATAAACAAATCGAACGGTTTGTTTATATACACACATTTGACTGATATTGATTGGGACGATAAATTTTACACATCGCCCAACTGCACAAATAAAATCTGTGTTTGATTGTTTGAAACCCCACACGGGTATTAGGATGATATTTGACGTACACTAATCCCGATTGTTTAGTTGTATGTCGATCGATTGGTTGACAGGCTGCTATAAGCGTTGAATATTTATATTTGATGCTTATACAGTGTAGAATGCACTTTGGATGATGGTTGATTATTCATCGTTGTTGATATATACATGTGTTGTAGAAAATCCATATAATTAACATTATATGGTAATTGATTGGGCCTCATTCCAGTCTCGAAATAGAAATATTTAAAATAGAATATTTGAAAATCGAAATATATGAAGCCGCGTTGATAGATTGACGCCATTTTAACGTGAACGATATTTATATCGATTTTATTCAAATTGAAGTGAATATTAAAGTGAATTGAAATTCGAATCTAATGGAATTGATTTGAAATTCGAAATAAACTGAAATGGTTCGAAATTCGAATAGAATTGAAATAGAATTGAAATCGTTTTGAAATGAATTCGAATAGAATTGAAATCGTTTTGAAATGAATTCGAATAGAATTGAAATCGTTTTGAAATGAATTTGAATAGAAATGAATTCGAATTGAAATTGAATTGAAAACGAACTGAAATTGAATTAGAAATCAATTTGAATTGAAATCGATTTGAAATGAATTTAAAACGAATTTATATTGGAATATTCAATTTTGATTTGAAATTGAATATGAAGTTGAAACCGTTTTGAAAATGAATTTAAAACGATTTATAAAGCACGTTTTGAATTGAAATCGACGAAGTATATATTATATATATTATATATATATATAATATAATGGCCTGAATAGAATGCGCCGCGCCGCGGCAGTTCGCGAATTTTGATCATTGACTTCGAACGGATATTGCGGGAGATCCGACCGTCGGATTCTCCTAAAACCAGAACCGTTGGGTTCGTATCGGAAAGAGCTTTTTAAAGAATGTGAGAAATTTGAAATCCAACGGTTGGATTTGGAATTATGTCCAAGTCAAATTTGGAAAAGGTCGCTGTAAGTGCAGTTCGATGGCCGTTGATGGAAATCGACTGTACGAGCCTTAATAAAACTACTAAAAAAAGTAATAATTTGTGTAAAATCATAAGAAATGATTTAGAAAGGATTGGGATGAAAAAAATCCATATTTGAAAAGATAAAAATAGATTTTTATCGAAATGAACTAGTTTTGAACTATTATTATAATTCTATTTAATTTTAAATAAATAAATTGAATTTGAAATGGTTTTGAAAATAACCCGAATTTCCAATGATTGCATTGGAATGGATTTGAATCGAAATTGCCTTCGGAATATTTCGATGTTGGATTTCGTGATTATACAGATGTTGTTATGGAAATTTGAAAGATATTGATATATATATATATATATATATATATATCGTTATTTCCAATACGATATCTGTTGGTCGTAGAATTTGACATTGAATATAAGCCGATATATTTTCTATTCAGAGCCTTGTATTTAATATCAAATGTGATTTGGGTTTGTCGTGAATGGTGTCTTGAC
The DNA here is from genome assembly GCA_030737875.1 of Allium sativum. Taxonomy (NCBI): domain Eukaryota; kingdom Viridiplantae; phylum Streptophyta; class Magnoliopsida; order Asparagales; family Amaryllidaceae; genus Allium; species Allium sativum. The sequence continues at coordinate 89,424,790 of CM060916.1, read as the reverse complement.
TAGCACTGTTCTTGAACCCAGTTGAGAAAAGATTAAATCTTTTTATTTAGATTTAATGAAGCGTACCAATTAAATAATATCTAATTGAAACTGATTTGATATTAATTTTTGGGTTTATCGTGAACAGTGTTTTAAATAACACTTGTTCTTTAACCCGATAATTAATGGAAGGTGATTTTGGGTTTATCGTGAACCGTGTTTTAAATGACACTAATTCTTTAACCCAGTCACAGATTAAAACTAAGTGGAGTTTTAATGAATCTTTAATTAGATTGAAATAATCGGGAATGGAGTATCACCAGTTTTTCTCCAGGCGTTAGTTAAATCTCTAATTAGATTTGAACGTGAAATGGTAATTGAATTTACCGATAACACCATGGTGTTAGATATGAAGTAAGACCCGTTTTACTTCATGGGATGAATAGGTTGGGATTGGGAAATTAAAACCAATGATTACTTCGGTAAGGTTCGTTAATCTCGACTAGTTGAATCGAAATTCAAAAGGAGATTAGAGAATAAATTCAAGGAATTTATCTTGGATAAAATTAATGGGAACCTTTCCCTATGAATGTGAAATTTAAAAACTAACTGTCGGTTAGCCAAGCAGAATGGTTTTCGGGATATTGATCTGATGTTGGTTTCGGCCTTCGGGGTTAATATTTGGGGAATTACTTTCTTGATTAATTTACGGTTAGTGACTGATGAATTGGAATGAGGTGTATGTTGTGTTTGTGTAACACTTATTTAAAATAATACGCGAGTTATTCGGAAAGACCGGGTTTATCCCATTCTGAATAACTGATACGACGATAAGTCGAAGATGAAGACGGTGGTCGAAGACCGGAGGTCTTCACGTCGTTTGGGTGATTACTGATGATCTTGATTGGGATGTACACCCAAGAAGATGGAAACAGTTGGTGGTCGTCCAGACGTACTTGGAGATCGATGGATATGCGGGGTACTAGGTGCCTCCGGTTTCGTTCAGACCCAGAACGAACTTGTAAATGGACTGCGTGTCTGACATTGGATTTTAGTCTGTGTGGTTGATTTCTATTAAATATATATCTGTTTGGCGGCGGAGAATTTATTCTCTTGCTTAACGCCCTTCTCTGAGACATACGAGCTCAGGGGTTATATAAAGATGGATATCAAACGCATAGAGTGAATTGCCTGTGTGGCATGCTAAGATGCAAATGATCAAGGCTTCTGTTGAAAAGAAAAGTCTTGTGGTTGATGATCAAAGCACCGCCTGTGTGGCACAGCTTTGTGTAACGTGAATTCGCGTGCCTCGCACCCCGGTTGTGAACCAAAAACGGGAGAGGACCTCAGGGAGGGCATGCGTTTCCTTCTAGCTAGGGTGGTGTCAGTGACCTACCAGCCCTGACATTTATATACTTTTCACCTGTGTGGTTGTTGCTGTTGCGAGGCGCCTCGGTTAGATCGGACGATCCGGGTCCGATGGAGCCATTCGTTGGCTCATTTACGCCCCAAAGGGCGGGGAAACGCGGTGTTCAGGAGTTTTAATCCACATCGGTGGACCGGCCCTGTCGCTCCAAGGGTCACTCGAGCTCTGATCCGGAGACATGGGCTAGATTGTCTAGAATTGGTAGAGGACGATCCCTGGCCTCGGTTCATAGATGGAAACCTAATTTCCAAATACGTGACTTTGCGATTTTGATTGTATAACCTATATATGGCGACATAGTGGTATGGGGCATTCATGCCGCCTATGATTGATACTTATGATTTGAAGTTGTTTTATACACTATACACTTATAATAGTATCAAATGATTTCTTTTAAACGTATCAAGCATTCTTGGCTATTATAAGGTAAAAACCCTATCCTCCGGCTTGCGTTGCATTGTGTGATGGGAACTGGGTCTTATAACAGCTTCATTTTTCTTTATTTAGCATTGCGCTGTTTGTTTTATGCACTGGTATTCTTGGGAGGAAACCCGTTTCGTGTTATACGGCGTGGTCCCTTGATTTACCGAACTTTAAAAATAAAGATTAACTGTTTTAGTTCTCACACCAGTCCCATGACTGATCTGGAGTTTATTGTTTTAACCTAAACTCTGGGTGCCCTTATTTTGACATGGGCAACTAGTAGTTTTGGTTTTGCAGATTTATATTCACAGGATCCGGGTTTACAGCTGGAATGATAGTCGGAAAGCTTTGTATCCGTATATCTCTTCTAGTTGTGTATTGTATTATTTCCGCTGCGATGTATTTAAGTGTAATTTAAATCTCTGATATTTCCGTGTAATATTTGTTTATGCTCTGTATATTCTTATATTCTGATGGAATTGTTGTTATATACAATGAAATGTTCTTCCGTCTGCGTTCTCTTTGTCGTGTTCTCAAAACAATTCGCTCTTTCCCTTCTCTTCGGAGACCGGGGAAGTTCGGGTCGTTTCAATGAGGCGCCTCGATTTTAGGTCTGTAAGGACCGGGAAACGTGTGTTCAGGAATAATTAATCCTCAAACGTAAGAGAGGACCGGCCCTGAAGCATCCAGGGGTTACCCAGAGTGTGTAATCCTGAGGCATTTGCTAGAGTGTCTCGAAGCGGAGAGGAGCTTGCCCCTTGCCTCGACTCATGACGGAAATCCAATTTCCAATACGTGTGTCTCGGTTTTATTTGTAGAGCCTAGTATGGCGACATAGTGGTATGGGGCACTTATGCCGTCTATGATTTATATTTATGATGGAAATTGTTTTGACACTATACACTTACAATAGTATCAAATGATTTGTTTTAAACGTACCAAGCATGTTTGGCTATTATAAGGGAAAACCCTATCCTCCGGCTTGCGTTGCATTGTGTGATGGGACCTGGGTCTTATAATAGCTTCATTTTTTGAAAAAGCATTGCGTTGTTTATTGATATGCACTGGTATTCTTGGGAGGAAACCCGTTCCGTGTTATACGGCGTGGTCCCTTGAATTACTCTCTCTTAAAGTAAAGTTTTAAATAACTGTTTTAGTTCTCACACCAGTCACATGATTGACCTGGAGTTTATTGTTTTAACCTAAACTCTGGGTGCCCCTATTTTCTACACGGGCAGCTAGTAGTTTTGGTTTTGCAGATTTATATTCACAGGATCCTGATTTACAGCTGGAACGATGCTCGGAAAGCTCTGTATCCGTGCATTACCTTCAGTTTGCTTTTTATTATTTTCCGCTGCTGTGTAATTTATTGTAATCTCTGATATTAATCGAATGTAATTTATTCATTTGTACTCTGTATATTCTTGTATCTGATGGAATTGTTGTAATAGCAATGAAATGTTCTCCCGTCTGCGTTAATTTGTGTGTTGTTCTCAAAGTATCCGCTCTTTCCTTTACGGGGAAGTAACGGGTTCTTACAGTGGTATCAGAGCTTTGGTTTACAGAGCTCGAGAACAAGACACATTAGAACCATACGAAAGAATTCATCAGATATTGGATTAGTAATATCCAATTAGAATGACTCGTTAGAGATAGGATCAGTAGTATCCTAGAACGAGTGTGAAGATTATATTTTTCAAAAGAAAACAATTTTGTTTTAAAAATTTAAACTATTTTATACGTATTTGAATATTTTATTTTTATTGAATTTGGACAGTCCGATATATAAAGATTTTGCATATACGCGTCATGAACGTATATTCGAAGTTTTAATATACCGGATAGATATAGAACCACACTCTAGTAGCCCGAAGATGTTCTGATGGTGGTTCGAAACATCATCAGCATTTATTTTCGAGTGTCGAAGGTGTGATATCTATATATTTCCATTAGACTAGTGTGAGAACCAAAACCTATATAGCTAGATTTATTATTGTGATTTGGCATCAAAAATGTGATTTTTGTATATATATCAAATTATGAATTTGAAACGTTAATTCACTAATTGATTGATGGTTGTGTTGTTTGTTTATTTGTTTGTAATTTTGGACCATTTAGCCTAATTGAATCACATATGGAATTATATTGAAAATTGGTCGCATTTGCTTGCATATACATATACTTACATTGAATAGGTCATAGCAAGGAGGCTAGAGCAGAGAATAAAATTTGTTTGCCCGACAAATAGGTACATGTTTACTATAATTTAATGTTTTGTTTGGGTGATGATGATTTTATGAGCCGACTGGCTAGCCGCTTGGCTTTTTCTTTTTTATTTTTGAGATCAGAAGGCCTATATGGCAATTTCGGGATTTTCCCGTGGCTCCCGGTGCAGGGGAGGTTATGGCGAAATTTTTCGAAAATTTAGGGTGTTAGCCAAATTTTTGAAGAATTTGAAAATTCTCAGAAACTGAAAAGTTGGAGAATGGAAGCCAGATCGAACGTAGAGTTGATTGATCAAACCACTTTCGATTTTGTTCCTTTTCGGGAACGAAAAGTTTTAAGTGGGGGAGATTGTAATAACCCGGAAAATCTGAGCCAGTTAAAATTTTTTATTTTGGCAATTTCAGAGAATTTTGAATATTTAAAATGAATTATTTTAAATAATATCGACGAGAAATTTATTTTGAATATAATTAGAACATATATATTTATATACGTCGTCGTTAGAATATAATATTTATATATAATTATAAATAGAATTGAAAATGGCGCGGTAGTTCGATAATTCGATTTCAAATTTCAATTGAACGTACCGGGTGCAAAACAATCCGGATTTTAGTGAAACCAAAAATAATGGAATCTAATTGGGAATATCTTTCCAACGAATCCGAAAAATCGAAATTTCATAGCGGGGATTAAAAGATATGTCCAGTTGAAAATTCTGAATAGTCGCTATGGAATTCAGGCCCTTAAAAATGGGAATTTTGCAAACGACCTCGGATTTCGACGAAACCACTTTTGTTGGATCCGGGATGTCAAGTTATTGCTAGGTTTCAAATTTCATAATTTTCTGAATCAATATGTGAGCGTGGCTCAGTTAAACGCGTTTGACCAGTTTCAGTTGAATTTAATCGACTGGAAAATGGCTATTTTCAAACTGTCTCAGAATTCGATGCAACTAGTTTTGTTAGGACCGTATCGTCAATACGAAGGTAGAAAATATTTTTCGGGAATTTTTAGAGTTTGTATGTGGCCCCGGTAAATTGAAATGTACGTTTAAATTGAATATATAAAGATTTATAGTTTAAATTCAACGGAAACTGATAGTAACGGTCGAATTGGCATGAGATACATATCCCATTGTGTTCGAAATGGGGGTAAAACGCTAGGGACGACAGTCGGTGGGTTCGATTTTGAGTTGAAAATAAATAGTTGCTTTTAAGGAATTTAAAATAATTAAATAATATAATTTCCCTAATATACTCTCCCTCCCCTTCTTTCTTCAGGTCAACGCACCATTTAAAATAAAATAAAATAAAAAAACTGCAACCCTCGATTCCCGTCGCCACTCCCCATCGGAGGGCCACCGCCTCTGGCGCCTCCACCGCCGCACCCCCCTCTGACCCCGCCGCCTCTTCTCCTCCCTCCTCCTCTCTCCCTTGCTCGCTCCAGCACCCAACCCCGTACCCGAATCGATTTAACCTAAAACCGCACCCAGTAAAACCTGCCACTCCCTGGACCGCCATGCGCCCCACCTGGCCGCGAGCTCGAAGTGCGCACCACCTCAAACGCTGCAGCCTCGCCCCATCCTCCGACCTCCTCTTCTCCTCCACCTCTTCTTCTCGCGAGCCCCCCTTTCTTATTCCTACATCCGCTGAAACCCCCCCTCTTCTTCTAAAACGCAGTGAGTCCGTCTTGTATTTATTTATTTATTTTTCTTCTTCTTTGTTTAATTTATGTTAAATAAATTGCAAATAAAAAAATTCAGTTTTGTTCGATGGTTTACAATGCGAAGTTTGGATTTTTAATGAGAGTAAAACGTGATTTTTATGATATAAAGGATTATTTTATTTTTCTTAATATAAAGGCGAGATTTTTAAAAGTGAAAAGATCGAATTTTTATTTATATATATAGCATAGGAAGATTTGATTTTCATTGTATGAACGTCATTATAAAAGTTGGATTTTTATCTATAGGTGTGGCATTTAAAATTTTGATCTTTTTTTGGTATGAACGAGCATGAAAAGATTCGACCTTTATATAGAAACAGATTTTTATATATATTTAGCGATGAAAAAGAAGTGATTTTTAAGAAGTTAAAAATATAATCTTTTCTATATAGTAGCGCCGATAAAAATATAATCTTTTCTATATAATAGCACCGATAAAAATATAATCTTTTCTATCTAGTAGCGTCGATAAAAATATAATTTTTATCTATATAGTAGCGGTATAAAAATATAATTTTTATAACGTAACAGCGAAGTAAAAATTCGATTTTTCTATATAGAGAAAGCGATGTAAAAATAGAATTTTTATCTATATAGTAGCAAAGTAAAAATTCAATTTTTATATATTGAATAGCAAAATAAAAATTCGATTTTTATATATGTAGTGAATACGGGTGACGAAAGTGAAGAAAGGCGAGAACGACGAAGACCTCTACAAAAGGAGAGTCGAGATGTTTGGATTAGCTATTGGTGAGAACTTCTCACTCTTCAATTCCTTTTTTAGTTATATATATACTAGGATGCAGACGGTGCTTAGCAACACCCGACACCCGTCATCCACAGACCATGGATGGCTTGTTTGTTTGATTGATGTGTTGTGAAAATTGATTGTGTTGTGGAATGATTGAATAATAAAATATTCTTGTGTTGAAAGGAAATAAAATATTTATATAGTTAAAATATTTTATCGTTAAAAATATATTTTTTAACGTGAATGTGAATAAATAAATATTTATAAACAAATCGGCCGATTTGTTTATATACACTGATTTGACTGATATTGATTGGGTTGATAAAATTTTACATATTGCCCAACTGCACAAATAAAATCTGTGTTTGTTGATTTGAAACCCCACACGGGTATTGGGATAATATACGACATACACTAATCCTAATAATTAGTTGTATGTCGATCGATTGATGACAGGCTGTTATAAGCGTTAGATATCTATATTTGATGCTGATACAGTGTAGTGCACTTTGGATGATGGTTGATTATTTATCGTTGCTATTTTATACATGTGTTGTGTGGAATCCATATAATTAACTTTATATGGTAATTGATTGGGCCTCATTCCAATCGGTAAAATAAAGAATATTATAAAATAAAGGTTCATGTGTTGACTGTACTCATCCGTTGAGATTAGTCATGTGTTGAACGAAGTATTTTAACAATAAAATTTACATCTTTATCATTATAAAATAAAGGTTCATGTGTTGACTGTACTCATCCGTTGAGATTAGTCATGTGTTGAACGAAATATTTTAACAATAAAATTTACATCTTTATCCTATATAAAATTAGAAACTAACTGGAAAATAGATAAGATGTGTGGTCTCCTGGATATTGATCTGATGTTGGTTTCGGCCTTCGAGGTTAATATTTAGGGAATCGTTCTCTTACTAATTTACGGTTGGAGTCTGATTTGAAATCAAACGATAGATACCATAATTTTTATAAAATATATTGAATAACAAAAATAGTCACACGTGGACAGTACTCATTCGTTGAGATTAGTCATGTGTTGAAAAAAATATAGATCCACGTATTGAACATGATAAATATTCATTTGTAGAATAGAATAACGGAATTATTGAAATATATAAAGCCGTGTTGATTAAAGATGCGCTATTTTGACGCGAACGATATTTATATCGATTATATTCGTTTTTGAATTTGATTTGAATAGAAAACGAATTGAATTTGATTTGAATAGAAAACGAATTGAATTTGATTTGAATAGAAAACGAATTTGATTTGAATTGAATAGAAAAGGAATTTGATTTGAATTGAATAGAAAACGAATTTTATTTGAATTGAATAGAAACCGAATTTGATTTCAATTGAATAGAAAACGAATTTGATTTGAATTGAAGTGAATAGAAAAAGAAAATGAATTAGAATGGAAATCGATTTGAATTTGAAATGAATGTTGAAATTGTTTTTGAAACAAATTTGAAACGATTTATAAAATTTATTTAAAAAAGGAAATCGACGAAATATATATTATATATATAATATAATGGCCTGAATAGAACGCGCCGCGCCGCGGCAGTTCGTGAATTTCGACCATTGACTTCGAATTGACGTTGCGGGAGATCCGACCATCGGATTCTCCTAAAACCGGAACCGTTGGGTTCGTATCGAAAAGAGCTTTCCAATGAATATTAGAAATTTGAAATCTAACGGTTGGATTTGGAGTTATGTCCAAATCAAATTCGAAAAAGGTCACTGTGAGTGCAGTTTGATGGCCGTTGTTGGAAATCGACTGTACGGGCCTTGATAAAATTATTAAAAATATTGATAATTTGTGTAAAATCATAATATGTGAATTGGAGAGAACTAGGATGAAAAATTCCATATTTGAAAGGATAAAAATAGATTTTTATCGAAATGAACTAGTTTTGAACTAGAATTAAAATCAATTTATTTTTGAAATAAATAAATTGAATTTGAAAGTGATTTTAAAAATAATCAATATTCCCAATACGTGGATTGGACTGGAGTTGAATCGAAATTATCTTCGGAATATTTCGATGTTGGATTTCGTGACTATACAGATATTGTTATGGGAATTTGAAAGATATATTTTATATCATTATTTCCAGTACGATATTTGTTGGTTTCAGAATTTGATATTGAATAGAATCCAGTATATTTTCTATTCAGAGTCTTATATTTAATATCAAATGTAATTTGGGTTTGTTGTGAATCGTGTTTTAAGATGACATTGGTTCTTTAACCCAGTTAAAGGCAGAATATTGATTTTTGAAAGGATTAAAACTAAGTGGAGTTTTAATGAATCTTTAATTAGATTAAAATGTGAATTGATAATTTAAATTATCAAATCTGAAAAGTGATCGAGAGTGGAGTATCACCAGTTTTGCTCCAAAGCGATAGTTAAATCTGTAATTAGATTTGAACGTGAAATGGTAATTAATTTTACCGATAACACCATGGTGTTAGATATGGAGTATTTCCAGTTTTGCTTCATGGGATGAATAGGTTGGGATTGGGAAATAAAATAAATAATTACTTCGGTGTGGTTCGCTAATCTCGACTAGTTTGGAAAACCATAATTTGGTTTGAAATGACATCCAAAGGAAGATTAAAGGATAAATTTAAAGAATTTATCTTGGATAAAATTAATGGGAACCTTTCCCTAAGAATATGAAATTTAGAAACTAGCTGTAGGTTAGCTAAGAAGAATGGTTTCCTGGGTATTGATCTGATGTTGGTTTCGGCCTTCGGGGTTAATATTTGGGAAATTGTTCTCTTGTTGATTTACGGTTAGTAGCTACTGAATTGGAATGAGGCGTATGTTGTGTTTGTGTAACATTTGTTTTTAATATACGCGGGTTGTTCGGAAAGGCCGGGTGTAACGAACCATAATTTCTGTATATTTAAAATTTAAATTTAAATTAAATAAATCGCATACTATTGGTTAAATTTATATTTATTTATATTACGAGCCTGAAATGGCGCGGTAGTTTGAAAATTCGATTTTAAACTTTGGAAAAATATATAAAATTCATGTTAAATCAGAATTGGGTAAAACTGGAAACGTTAAAATCGAATTTTCAAACTACCGCGCCATTTCAGGCTCGTAATATAAATAAATATAAATTTAACCAATAGTATGCGATTTATTTGGAATAACTGAAATCGTTTGGAATGAATTATATTCTGTATGAATATATATATCGATTTGAAATATTTTATATGAATATAATATAATGGTATGGAAATAAATCCTGGTTTGGAATATAATCGGTTTGGGAATGATCGAAATATTTTGATATGAAATTTTATTCTTTTGAATATAAAATGAGCTCGAATCAAAATCCCAACCTCAAGTGGAGTTACCCCATTTCAAAGTCTTGTTTCAAACTCCCTTCAACCATTTTTACATTTCGAGAATTCAAACCATACTCGTATATAGTTTTTAAACAATTCAAATATCCACGATTACTTTTTATTCCAAAATTTTAATTCAAAAGAATTATTTACACTTGAGTCCAACTATTGGAATAAATCCAAAATTATATTTAAATCCGAATTTCAAATTCCAAATTAATTTGGAAATTTTCCTTAATCATTTCAAATGTCATCGAGAATCCATAATTTAAAAGAAAATAATAATTTATCGAAAATCGATACATTTCCTTTAAATGAAATTTCACATCGAATATATTTCAAATAATTTTAAAAATTATTTAACCAACCGATGTCCGTATATAATTTGATATCCTATGGCCAAGTGATTTAATTTTTATTTCTCGATATTCAGGGATGGATCTATCATTTCAATCCAAATCAGGGTCACAGAGATGTATCATTTCACTCTGTGTTCTTAATTCATTTTATCGATAAATCCCGGGTTTATTCGATGCCCGTAACATCAAGGGGTACATAGGATTTATCGTCACATGGGCGCACAACATCATGTACTGAATACCAGAATAATTCAACAGTATAATTTCAGAAATCAAGTAAACCAAGGCATCCATCACAAACATTCATTCGAACAGTAAATCGAATCATATATGGATTTGACTGGTGTCGGTGTTTCCTAATTGGAAATTTAAATAACCAATTATCGATTATTATTGCATGTAACACACTGGCATGTCAAATTCAAGCAATCATTCACCAAATCAAACACAACCATGCAACCAATTCATTTCATACTTAAATTCGATAAATATGGGATTAATTTAGTATTTCGTGAGCGAAGAAACACTCACCTTCGGTTTCAAATTGAATCGAACACCCAGAAAAGGCCCAAAATTTGACAGTCTTCAAACGCTGCCAGGTCAGTGCCAAAACGTCCGCAACTCCGCCACGATCCCAACGCAACCAACCGTTCGTCAATCCGAGTTCGTATGAAGAAGTTATCAGTGTTTTTCTATACGGATTTAAATATAAAACAAATAAAATAAATATTCCCACCCAAACAGACGTTGACACGTCAGCAACCCATACCTTCTCTTCCCGCTCCTATCTCAGTTCGGCTACAGTAATGCCGAACGAAGAACCCATCCATGCGCCTCCTTTGACCAACAAATACTCCTTCCTCCGATCATTTCAGCCTTCGAGACAGCCATCATCCGAAACTTCGTCGAGAGCCGCCTCAGATGGGACCACCGCCGTGAGCTCCGGTGACCTGAGTCGCCGCCAGCGAACTGAAGAACGAACGGGTTTTAAAACCCTAATGCTCCAAATTCCGACCAACCATGCACCTAAAAATCAAACGAATACCATCCACGAACTCCTCATGACAATCTCTACAAAACCCATAACTTGATTTCTGCAATTAGGATCAAAATCGAAAAATCCTAATTTTGAAACCCTAATTCGAAAATCCGAACCTTTAACTGCGATTTCCGGCTAGACGGTGCACTGCATGTCAGATCTGAGACCACCCACGAGTTCGTATCGTCGAGACCTTCGTTTTGACATATAATTTGCTAGGTATTGGAGAGGTTTCATTTTCAAGATTGTATTTTTTTGTTTTTCTTGGGTTTTGAAAATATTTCTGCCATTAGAGAAAGGTAGGTGGAGAGAAAACAACGTGAAATGAAAGAAATGGGCTGAGTAGGGTGGAAAGGAATTTATTTATATACATATAAGAGGCCCCTATTATTAGAACAAACAATTATCCATTTACGATGCTCTCGTTCACATTTTCTCTCGTACGATCAAACGGTAAGTCGGATTGTAACGCAAATTAAAACCCTATAATAGTTCATCGTTCCGGTTCTGATGGCGCCAGTTTCGTCGAATTCCGAGACGGTCGCCAAAACAGTCAAATTTCGCAGTTAATTAAATAAATAAGATATTCAATTATTCGATTAACTGTTGTAATTCGAATTTAAATATCTATAAAATCCTATTTAAATATTTATAAATTCATATTTAAACCAAATTACAATTTAGATAAATTTACAAATTTATTTCACATATATTTTAAATTCCACATTTAATTATTTTCAAATTTCAAACTTGAATATCAAGTTAAATATAAACAAATAAAATTCCAACTTTAACTTAACCTTCAAATTAAATATCCTTAAAATTCAATTTAAATCAATTTATAACTTAAATAAAATTTTATAAATCAAATTCACATATTTTATATTCCCATATATATAATTATTTAAAATTTAACAAATCCGGAATTCAAATTTTAATCGCAAACGCTTATAATTTCTTTATATAAATTCCATAGCGACCTTTCGAAATTTTGATTTAGTCACAACTTGCAATTTATCCAGCGAAATTTCAATTTCTTACATTCTCTGGAAAGATATGATTAATTCGATTCTAACGTTTCCAGTTTTACCCAATTCTGATTTAACATGAATTTTATATATTTTTCCAAAGTTTAAAATCGAATTTTCAAACTACCACGCCATTTTAGGCTCGTAATATAAATAAATATAAATTTAACCAATAGTATGCGATTTATTTAATTAAAATTTAAATTTTAAATATACAGAAATTATGGTTCGTTACACCGGGTTTACACCCATTCTGAATAACTGATTCGACGTTAAGTCGAAGATGATGACGGTGGTCGAAGACCGGAAGTCTTCACATCGTTTGGATAATTACTGACGATCCTGATTGGGCTGTACACCCAAGAGGATGGAAATAGTTAGTGGTCGTCCAGACGTACTTGGAGATCGATGGATATGCGAGGAAAGTGCCTCCGGTTTCGTTCAGACCCAGAGCGAACTTGTAAATGGATTGTGTGTCTGACATTGGATTTTATTCTGTGTTGGTTGATCTCCGTTAAATATATATATCTGTTTGGTGGCGGAGAATTTATTCTCTTGCTTAACGCCCTTCTCTGAGACGTACGAGCTTAGAGGTTATATATCGATAGATATCAATCGCATGGCATGAATTGCCTGTGTGGCATGCTGAGTTGCATGGATCAAGACTTCTGTTGAAAAGCAAAGTCTTGTGGTTGATGATCAAAGCACGGCCTACGTGGAAGCTTTGTGTATAACGTGAATTCGCGAGCCTCACACCTCGGTATGAGTTAAAAATGGGATAGGGACTGCAGGGAGAGCACGACGTTTCTTTCTAGCTTTGGTGGTGTCAGTGACTTACCAGCCTTGACATTTATATACTTTTCACCTATGTGGTTGTTAGATGAGGCGCCTCGATTTTAGGTCTGTAAGGACCGGGAAACGTGTGTTCAGGAATAATTAATCCTCAAACGTAAGAGAGGACCGACCCTGAAGCATCCAGGGGTTACCCAGAGTGTGTAGTCCTGAGGCATTTGCTAGAGTGTCTCGAAGCGGAGAGGAGCTTGCCCCTTGCCTTGACTCATGATGGAAATCCAATTTCCAATACATGTGTCTCGGTTTTATTTGTAGAGCCTAGTATGGCGACATAGTGGTATGGGGCACTTATGCCGTCTATGATTTATATTTATGATGGAAATTGTTTTGACACTATACACTTACAATAGTATCAAATGATTATTTTTAAACGTACCAAGCATGTTTGGCTGTTATAAGGGAAAACCCTATCCTCCGGCTTGCGTTGCATTGTGTGATGGGACCTGGGTCTTATAATAGCTTCATTTTTCGAAAAAGCATTGCGTTGTTTATTGATATGCACTGGTATTCTTGGGAGGAAACTGTAATAACCCGGAAATTCTGGGCCAGTTTAAAATTTTTATTTTGGCAATTTTGGCGGATTTAGAATATTTAAAATGGATAGTTTTAAATAATATCGACGAGAAATTTATTTTGAATATAAATAGAACGTATATATTATATACGCCGTCGTTAGAATATAAATATTTATATATAATTATAAATGGAATTGAAAATGGCGCGGTAGTTCGATAATTCGATTTCAAACTTCAATTGAATGTACCGGGTGCAAAACAAACCGGATTTTAGTGAAACCAAAAATAATAGGATCTAATTGATAATATCTTTCCAACGAATCCGACAAATCCACATTTCTTAGCGGGAATCAAAAGATATGTCCAGTTGAAAATTCTGAATAGTCGCTATGGAATTCAGGCCCTTAAAAATGGGCATTTTGCAAACGACCTCGGATTTCGACGAAACCAGTTTTGTTGGGTCCATGATGTCGAGTTATTGCTAGATTCCAAATTTCATAAATTTTCGAATCAATATGTGAGCATGGCGAAGGAAAACGCGTTTGACCTGTTTTAGTTGATTTTAATCGACTGGAAAATGGCCATTTTTCCAACGGTCTCAGAATTCGACGAAACTAGTTTTGTTAGGACCGTATCGTCAATACGAAGCTAGAAAATATTTTTCTGGAATTTTTCTAGTTAGTATGTGGCCCCGGTAATTTGAAACGTACGTTTAAAATTCAATATAGTGATTTAAATGTAAATTTAAAGGAAACTGATTCAAACAGTCGAATCAGCTTACGATACATATCCCATTGTGTTCGGAATGGGGGTAATACGCTATGGACGACAGGCGGTGGACCTCGTTTCGAGGTCGTATGTAAAAGTACCTTTTTGGAAATTAAATAATTAAATAATTAAAAATAAAAATTTCTTCTCCCTCCTCCCTTTATCTTTCTGGCCCCCCCGTTCGTTTCATTTCAGAATCAAAATAAAAAAAAAGAAAAAAAAAGAGAACGAAGAACGAAGAAGGAGGAGCAGGCGCCCCCCCCCTTCCACTGGCGATCGATCGCCTCCCCCCCAGCGAAGGCGGCGCCGCCCCAGTCTCTCTCCCCTCCTCTGGCAAATCGCGAAGTTGGAGCGCCCCCCCCCCCCCGTCGTTTTCACCTGCCGCAAACCCCCCCCCCCTCGCGCTGAGCGCGAAACCCTAACCCCGAGCCCCCCCTCGCAGCAGCGGCCGCCGGCCTGACAGCCCCACCTCTGTAAGTTTTTTTATTTTTTTTATTTTTTTATTTTATATAAACAGAAAAGAAAACTGGTTTTTTTTGGATTTTTAAAACTGATTTTTATAAATTTAGATTAGAAAGAAAATACGATTTTAATTGAATATAAAGTTATAGATTTTATTTACATACGGATTAGAGTTTTAAACATGTAAAGATTTGATTTTTGAACTAATAAAAACATGATTTTTATATTTTTAAAGGATTAAAAATATGATTTTTATATTTTTAAAGTATTAAAAATATAATCTTTACTATATAGAAGTGGTAGAAATATGATTTTTGTTTAGGTAGAGAACTAAAAATATAATTTTTACATGATAGGAATATTAAAAATATCATCTTTATATGTGTAGAAAAATAAAAATGAGATTTTTATAAAGATGAAATCTTTAAATTTGAAAAGGCGAAGTCTATATGTTTATAAAGGCGAAATCTTTAGGTGGAAAATAGCGAGATAAAAATATAATTTTTATCTATATAACATAGTAATAAAAATATGATTTTTATATATTGAACTTCGGAATAAAAATATGATTTTTATATATTGAACTTCGAAATAAAAATATAATTTTTATCTATATAACATAGTAATAAAAATATGATTTTTATATATTGAACTTCGAAATAAAAATATGATTTTTATATATTGAACTTCGAAATAAAAATATGATTTTTATATATTGAACTTCGGAATAAAAATATGATTTTTATATATTGAACTTCGAAATAAAAATATGATTTTTATATATTGAACTTCGGAATAAAAATATGATTTTTATATATTGAACTTCGAAATAAAAATATGATTTTTATATATTGAACTTCGAAATAAAAATATGATTTTTATATATTGAACTTCGAAATAAAAATATGATTTTTATATATTGAATAGCGAAGTAAAATTCGATTTTTACATATGTAGTGAAAGCGGACAACGAAAGCGACAAAAGGTGATTTGGCGAAGATTTCCTGCATTAGAAGTGCCGTGGAGCTAGGATAGCTATCTGTGAGAATTTCTCACCTTTCAATTTCATTTCTATTTATATATATATACTAGGATGCAGTCGGTGCTTAGTAGCACCCGACACAATCGTCCACAGACCATGGACTTGTTTGTTTGGTTGCATAGATTAGTTATATGATGTGATTTGAATTGGGTTATTTGGTGATTTTGGATTGATGTGTGAATGGCATGGGCCTTCACTAGACCGGGGATAAGGCTAGGCCTTGTCCCGTTTCTAGTATCGTGCCGTTATGCCGCCGAAATTTTCTAAAATAAGTTAGAAAAATAAAAATACCATTTTATTGAATAAATGAATTGAATAGAAATTCATGTGTTGAAATAAAATGTTTTATCGTTAAAAATATAATTTTTAACGTGAATATGAATATAGTGAATGTGAATAAATAAAATATTCATTTACAAACCGGACGGTTTGTTTATGTACACCTATTTGAATGACGTTGATTGGGTCGATAAATTTTACACATCGCCCAACTGCACAAATAAAGTATGTGCTTGATTGTTTGAAACCCCACACGGGTGTTGGGATGAAATTTGAAGTTCACTCATCCTGATTGATTGAATATGTCGATCGATTGATTGACAGGCTGTTATAAGCGTTAGATATCTATATTTGATGCTTATACAGTGTAGTGCACTTTGGTTGATGGTTGATTATTTTTCAATGCTATTATATACATGTGTTGTATGAAAATCCATACAATTAACTTTATATGGTAATTGATTGGGCCTCATTCCAATTTGAAAAATAAAGAATATTATAAAATAAAGGTTCATGTGTGGACAGTACTCATCCGTTGAGATTGGTCATGTGTTGAACGAAATATTTTGATAACAACCACTATTTTGAAAAAGAAATATTTGAAATAGAATATTTGAAAATAGAAATTTATGAAGCCGTGTTGATTAGATTGACGCCATTTTGACGTGAACGATATTTATATCGATTTTAAACGATTTCGAAATGAATTGAATTGAAAACGATTTCGAAATGAATTGAATTGAAAACGATTTCGAAATGAATTGAATTGAAAACGATTTCGAAATGAATTGAATTGAAAACGATTTCGAAATGAATTGAATTGAAAACGATTTCGAAATGAATTGAATTGAAAACGATTTCGAAATGAATTGAATTGAAAACGATTTCGAAATGAATTGAATTGAAAACGATTTCGAAATGAATTGAATTGAATATGAATTCAAATTGAATTGAAATTTGAATTGAATAGAAATGAATTTTAAAACGAATTTATAAAGAAGAATTCAATTTTGAATTGAATTGAAATGGAAGTTGAAATTGCTTTTGAAACGAATTTAAAACTGTTTATATAATTCGTTTTAAATAGAAATCGACGAAATATATTATATATTATATATATAATATAATGGCCTGAATAGAACGCGCCGCGCCGCGGCAGTTCGTGAATTTCGACCATTGATTTCAAATGGACATTACGGGAGATCCGACCGTCGGATTCTCCTAAAACCGGAACCGTTGGGTTCGTATCGAAAAGAGCTTTCTAGCGAATGTTAGAAATTTGAAATCTAACGTTTGGATTTGGAATTATGTCCAAATCAAATTCGAAAAAGGTCGCTGTAAGTGCAGTTCGATGGCCATTGATGGAAATCGACTGTACGGGCCTTGATAAAATTATTAAAAATAGTAATAATTTGTGTAAAATCATAAGAAATGATTTGTGAAGATTTGGGATGAAAAAATTTCATGTTTGAAAAGATAAAAATAGATTTTTATCGAAATGAACTAGTTTTGAACTAGAAATATAATTCTATTTATTTTTAAATAAATAAATTGAATTTGAAAAGGGTTTTAAAAATAACCAAAATTTCAAATGATTGCATTGGAGTGGATTTGAATCGAAATTGTCTTCGGAATATTTCGATGTTGGAATTCGTGATTATACAGATGTTGTTATGGAAATTTGAAAGATATATATTTATATCGTTATTTCCAATACGACATTTGTTAGTCGTAGAATTTGATATTGAATATAAGCCGATATATTTTCTATTCAGAGCCTTGTATTGAATATCAAATGTGATTTGGGTTTGTTGTGAATGGTGTCTTCACTAACACTGTTCTTGAACCCAGTTGAGAAAAAAATTAAATCTTTTTATTTAGATTTAATGAAGTGTACTAATTAAATGATATTTAATTGGAATTGAATTGGTATTGATTTTTGGGTTTATAGTGAACAGTGTTTTAAATAACACTCGTTCTTTAACCCGATAATTAATGGAAGGTGATTTTGGGTTTATCGTGAACCATGTTTTAAATGACACTGATTCTTTAACCCAGATAATGATTAAAACTAAGTGGAGTTTTAATGAATCTTTAATTAGATTGAAAAGATCGAGAATGGAGTATCACCAGTTTGGCTCCAGGCGATAGTTAAATCTTTAATTAGATTTGAACGTGAAATGGTAATTGAATTTACCGATAACACCGTGGTGTTAGATATGAAGTATAACCAGTTTTACTTCATGGGATGAATAGGTTGGGATTGGGAAATAAAATAAATGATTACTTCGGTGTGGTTCGCTAATCCCGACTAGTTTGAATTGATATTCAAAGGAGATTAAAGAATAAATTTAAAGAATTTATCTTGGATAAAATTAATGGGAACTTTTCCCAAAGTATGGGAATATTTGAATAAAAGAATATTCTGAATTGGAATGAGGCGTATGTTGTGTTTGTGTAACACTTTTATAATATATACGCGAGTTATTCAGAAAGACCGGGTTTGTCCCATTCTGGATAACTGATTCGACGTGGTGTCGAAGATGAAGACGGTGGTCGAAGACCAGAAGTCTTCACGTCGTTTGGGTGATTATTGATGATCTTGATTGGGCTGTACACCCAAGAAGATGGAAACAGTTAGTGATCGTCCAAACGTGCTTGGAGATCGATGGATATGCGGGGTACTAGGTGCCTCCGGTTTCGTTCAGACCCAGAACGGACTTGTAAATGGACTGTGTGTCTGACATTGGATTTTAGTCTGTGTGATTGATTTCTATTAAATATATATCTGTTTGGCGGCGGAGAATTTATTCTCTTGCTTAACGCCCTTCCCTGAGACATACGAGCTCAGGGGTTATATACTGATGGATATCAAACACATAGAGTGAATTGCCTGTGTGGCATGCCTAAGTGGCAATAGATCGAGGCTTCTGTTGAAAAGCAAAGTCTTGTGGTGATGATCAAAGCACAGCCTGTGTGGCACAGCTTTGTGTAACGTGAATTCGCGAGTTTCACACCCGGTATGAACCAGAAACGGGAGACGGACCTCAGGGAGGGCATGCGTTTCCTTCTAGCTAAAAAGTGGCGTCAGTGGTTTTACATGCCCTGACGAGTTTAACTTATGTGGTTGTTGCTGTTGCGAGGCGCCTCGATTTGATCGGACGATCCGGGTCCGATGGAGTCATTTGTTGGCTCATTTACGCCCCAAAGGGCGGGGAAACGTAGTGTTCAGGCATTTTAATCCACATCGGTGGACCGGCCCTGTCGCTCCAAGGCTTGACTGAGTACTTGCCTGAGACATGGGCTAGATTGTCTCGAAGTCGGTGAGGACTATCTTTTGCCTCGGTTCATAGATGGAAATCCAATTTCCGAATACGTGACTTTGCGGTTTTATTTGTAAACCTATATATGGCGACATAGTGGCATGGGACGCTCATGTCGCTTATGATTGATACCTATGATTTGAAGTTCTTTTATACACTATACACTTATAATAGTATCAAATGATTTCTTTTAAACGTATCAAGCATTCTTGGCTATTATAAGGTAAAAACCCTATCCGCCGGCTTGCGTTGCATTGTGTGATAGGACCTGGGTCTTATAATAGCTTCATTTTTCTTTATTTAGCATTGCGCTGTTGTTTTATGCACTGGTATTCTTGGGAGGAAACCCGTTCCGTGTCATACGGCGTGGTCCCTTGATTTACCTAACTTTAAAATAAAGATTAACTGTTTTAGTTCTCACACCAGTCACATGACTGACCTGGAGTTTATTGTTTTAACCTAAACTCTGGGTGCCCTTATTTTGACACGGGCAGCTAGTAGTTTTGGTTTTGCAGATTTATATTCACAGGATCCTGGTTTACAGCTGGAACGATATCCGGAAAGCTTTGTATCCGTATATCTCCTTCTAGTTGTGTATTGTTTTATTTTTCCGCTGCTATGTATTTAAATGTAATTTAAATCTCTGATATTTCTGTGTAATATTCGTTTATACTCTGTATAGGCTTGTAATCTGATGCGTTGTTGTAATATACAATGAAATGTTCTTCTGTATGTGTTCTGATTTTGTCGTGTTCTCAACGATAGGGCGTTTCGAACGGCCTGGATCGGTTTAGCGACTGGTTTGGACCGAGCGAAATTCCTTGCCGTCACAGTTGGTATCAGAGCTTTGGTTTACAAAGCAGAGAATAAGACACATTAGAACCTTACGAAAGAATTCATCAGATATTGGATTAGTAATATCCAATTAGAATGACTCGTTAGAGATAGGATCAGTAGTATCCTAGAACGGGTGTGAAGAGTATATTTTTCAAATGAAAACATTTTTGTTTTGAAAATTTAAATCAACTATTCGTATTTGATTATTTGTTTATATTGATTTTGGACAATTCAGTATATAAAGAATTTGCATATACGCCTTGCAAACGTATATTCAAAGTTTTAATATACTGGATAGATATGGAATCACATTCTAGTCGCCCGGAGATGGTACTGATGATTGTCATGACATCATCAGTATTTATGTTCTTGTTTCGAAGGTGTGATATTCTATATATTTCCATTAGGCTGGTGTGAGAACCAAAACTTATATATAGCTACAATACATTGTTGTGAATTGGCATCAAAAACATGATTTTTATATATATATCAAGTTATGAATTTGAAACTCTAATCCACTAATTGATTGATGTTTGTGTTGTTTGTTTGCTAATTTTTAACCATTTAGCCTAATTATATCAAATTTTGAATTATATTGAAATTTGGTCGCATTTGCTTGCATATACATATGCTTATATTGAACAGGTCATAGCAAGGAGGCTAGAGCAGAGAATAAAATTTGTTTGCCCGACAAATAGGTACATGTTTACTACATAATTTACTGTTTGTTTGGGTGATGATGATTTTATGAGCCTATTGGCTAGCCGCTTGGCTTTTTCTTTTTCTTTTTGAGATCTGAAGGACCGGGGAAGCTATTTGAAATTCCCCGATGCTCCCGGTGCAGGGGAGGTTATGGCGAAATTTTTCAAAAATTTAGGGTGTTAGCCAAAATTTTTGAAATTTTGAAAATTCTCAGAAACTAAAGAGTTGGAGAATGGAAGTTAGACCGAGCGTGGAGCTGATTAATCAAACCACTTTCGACTTTGTTCCTTTTCGGGGACGAAAAGTTTTAAGTGGGGGAGATTGTAATAACCCGGAAATTCTGGGCCAGTTTAAAATTTTTATTTTGGCAATTTTGGCGGATTTAGAATATTTAAAATGGATAATTTTAAATAATATCGACGAGAAATTTATTTTGAATATAAATAGAACGTATATATTATATACGCCGTCGTTAGAATATAAATATTTATATATAATTAAAAATGGAATTGAAAATGGCGCGGTAGTTCGATAATTCGATTTCAAACTTCAATTGAATGTACCGGGTGCAAAACAAACCGGATTTTAGTCAAACAAAAAATAATAGGATCTAATTGATAATATCTTTCCAACGAATCCGACAAATCCACATTTCTTAGCGGGAATCAAAAGATATGTCCAGTTGAAAATTCTGAATAGTCGCTATGGAATTCAGGCCCTTAAAAATGGGCATTTTGCAAACGACCTCGGATTTCGACGAAACCAGTTTTGTTGGGTCCGTGATGTCGAGTTATTGCTAGATTCCAAATTTCATAAATTTTCGAATCAATATGTGAGCATGGCGAAGGAAAACGCGTTTGACCTGTTTCAGTTGATTTTAATCGACTGGAAAATGGCCATTTTTCCAACGGTCTCAGAATTCGACGAAACTAGTTTTGTTAGGACCGTATCGTCAATACGAAGCTAGAAAATATTTTTCTGGAATTTTTCTAGTTAGTATGTGGCCCCGGTAATTTGAAACGTACGTTTAAAATTCAATATAGTGATTTAAATGTAAATTTAACGGAAACTGATTCAAACAGTCGAATCAGCTTACGATACATATCCCATTGTGTTCGGAATGGGGGTAATACGCTATGGACGACAGGCGGTGGACCTCGTTTCGAGGTCGTATGTAAAAGTACCTTTTTGGAAATTAAATAATTAAATAATTAAAAATAAAAATTTCTTCTCCCTCCTCCCTTTATCTTTCTGGCCCCCCCCCCCCGTTCGTTTCATTTCAGAATCAAAATAAAAAAAAAAGAAAAAAAAAGAGAACGAAGAACGAAGAAGGAGGAGCAGGCGCCCCCCCTTCCACTGGCGATCGATCGCCTCCCCCCCAGCGAAGGCGGCGCCGCCCCAGTCTCTCTCCCCTCCTCTGGCAAATCGCGAAGTTGGAGCGCCCCCCCCCCCCCCCCCCCGTCGTTTTCACCTGCCGCAAACCCCCCCCCCTCGCGCTAAGCGCGAAACCCTAACCCCGAGCCCCCCCTCGCAGCAGCGGCCGCCGGCCTGACAGCCCCGCCTCTGTAAGTTTTTTTATTTTTTTTATTTTTTTATTTTATATAAACAGAAAAGAAAACTGATTTTTTTTGGATTTTTAAAACTGATTTTTATAAATTTAGATTAGAAAGAAAATACGATTTTAATTGAATATAAAGTTATAGATTTTATTTACATACGGATTAGAGTTTTAAACATGTAAAGATTTGATTTTTGAACTAATAAAAACATGATTTTTATATTTTTAAAGGATTAAAAATATGATTTTTATATTTTTAAAGTATTAAAAATATAATCTTTACTATATAGAAGTGGTAGAAATATGATTTTTGTTTAGGTAGAGAACTAAAAATATAATTTTTACATGATAGGAATATTAAAAATATCATCTTTATATGTGTAGAAAAATAAAAATGAGATTTTTATAAAGATGAAATCTTTAAATTTGAAAAGGCGAAGTCTATATGTTTATAAAGGCGAAATCTTTAGGTGGAAAATAGCGAGATAAAAATATAATTTTTATCTATATAACATAGTAATAAAAATATGATTTTTATATATTGAACTTCGGAATAAAAATATGATTTTTATATATTGAACTTCGAAATAAAAATATAATTTTTATCTATATAACATAGTAATAAAAATATGATTTTTATATATTGAACTTCGAAATAAAAATATGATTTTTATATATTGAACTTCGAAATAAAAATATGATTTTTATATATTGAACTTCGGAATAAAAATATGATTTTTATATATTGAACTTCGAAATAAAAATATGATTTTTATATATTGAACTTCGGAATAAAAATATGATTTTTATATATTGAACTTCGAAATAAAAATATGATTTTTATATATTGAACTTCGAAATAAAAATATGATTTTTATATATTGAACTTCGAAATAAAAATATGATTTTTATATATTGAATAGCGAAGTAAAATTCGATTTTTACATATGTAGTGAAAGCGGACAACGAAAGCGACAAAAGGTGAATTGGCGAAGATTTCCTGCATTAGAAGTGCCGTGGAGCTAGGATAGCTATCTGTGAGAATTTCTCACCTTTCAATTTCATTTCTATTTATATATATATACTAGGATGCAGACGGTGCTTAGTAGCACCCGACACAATCGTCCACAGACCATGGACTTGTTTGTTTGGTTGCATAGATTAGTTATATGATGTGATTTGAATTGGGTTGTTTGGTGATTTTGGATTGATGTGTGAATGGCGTGGGCCTTCACTAGACCGGGGATAAGGCTAGGCCTTTTCCCGTTTCTAGTATCGTGCCGTTATGCCGCCGAAATTTTCTAAAATAAGTTAGAAAAATAAAAATACCATTTTATTGAATAAATGAATTGAATAGAAATTCATGTGTTGAAATAAAATGTTTTATCGTTAAAAATATAATTTTTAACGTGAATATGAATATAGTGAATGTGAATAAATAAAATATTCATTTACAAACCGGACGGTTTGTTTATGTACACCTATTTGAATGACGTTGATTGGGTCGATAAATTTTACACATCGCCCAACTGCACAAATAAAGTATGTGCTTGATTGTTTGAAACCCCACACGGGTGTTGGGATGAAATTTGAAGTTCACTCATCCTGATTGATTGAATATGTCGATCGATTGATTGACAGGCTGTTATAAGCGTTAGATATCTATATTTGATGCTTATACAGTGTAGTGCACTTTGGTTGATGGTTGATTATTTTTCAATGCTATTATATACATGTGTTGTATGAAAATCCATACAATTAACTTTATATGGTAATTGATTGGGCCTCATTCCAATTTGAAAAATAAAGAATATTATAAAATAAAGGTTCATGTGTGGACAGTACTCATCCGTTGAGATTGGTCATGTGTTGAACGAAATATTTTGATAACAACCACTATTTTGAAAAAGAAATATTTGAAATAGAATATTTGAAAATAGAAATTTATGAAGCCGTGTTGATTAGATTGACGCCATTTTGACGTGAACGATATTTATATCGATTTTAAACGATTTCGAAATGAATTGAATTGAAAACGATTTCGAAATGAATTGAATTGAAAACGATTTCGAAATGAATTGAATTGAAAACGATTTCGAAATGAATTGAATTGAAAACGATTTCGAAATGAATTGAATTGAAAACGATTTCGAAATGAATTGAATTGAAAACGATTTCGAAATGAATTGAATTGAATATGAATTCAAATTGAATTGAAATTTGAATTGAATAGAAATGAATTTTAAAACGAATTTATAAAGAAGAATTCAATTTTGAATTGAATTGAAATGGAAGTTGAAATTGCTTTTGAAACGAATTTAAAACTGTTTATATAATTCGTTTTAAATAGAAATCGACGAAATATATTATATATATTATATATATAATATAATGGCCTGAATAGAACGCGCCGCGCCGCGGCAGTTCGTGAATTTCGACCATTGATTTCAAATGGACATTACGGGAGATCCGACCGTCGGATTCTCCTAAAACCGGAACCGTTGGGTTCGTATCGAAAAGAGCTTTCTAGCGAATGTTAGAAATTTGAAATCTAACGTTTGGATTTGGAATTATGTCCAAATCAAATTCGAAAAAGGTCGCTGTAAGTGCAGTTCGATGGCCATTGATGGAAATCGACTGTACGGGCCTTGATAAAATTATTAAAAATAGTAATAATTTGTGTAAAATCATAAGAAATGATTTGTGAAGATTTAGGATGAAAAAACTTCATGTTTGAAAAGATATAAATAGATTTTTATCGAAATGAACTAGTTTTGAACTAGAAATATAATTCTATTTATTTTTAAATAAATAAATTGAATTTGAAAAGGGTTTTAAAAATAACCAAAATTTCCAATGATTGCATTGGAGTGGATTTGAATCGAAATTGTCTTCGGAATATTTCGATGTTGGAATTCGTGATTATACAGATGTTGTTATGGAAATTTGAAAGATATATATTTATATCGTTATTTCCAATACGACATTTGTTAGTCGTAGAATTTGATATTGAATATATGCCGATATATTTTCTATTCAGAGCCTTGTATTGAATATCAAATGTGATTTGGGTTTGTTGTGAATGGTGTCTTCACTAACACTGTTCTTGAACCCAGTTGAGAAAAAAATTAAATCTTTTTATTTAGATTTAATGAAGTGTACTAATTAAATGATATTTAATTGGAATTGAATTGGTATTGATTTTTGGGTTTATAGTGAACAGTGTTTTAAATAACACTCGTTCTTTAACCCGATAATTAATGGAAGGTGATTTTGGGTTTATCGTGAACCGTGTTTTAAATGACACTGATTCTTTAACCCAGATAATGATTAAAACTAAGTGGAGTTTTACTGAATCTTTAATTAGATTGAAAAGATCGAGAATGGAGTATCACCAGTTTTGCTCCAGGCGATAGTTAAATCTTTAATTAGATTTGAACGTGAAATGGTAATTGAATTTACCGATAACACCGTGGTGTTAGATATGAAGTATAACCAGTTTTACTTCATGGGATGAATAGGTTGGGATTGGGAAATAAAATAAATGATTACTTCGGTGTGGTTCGCTAATCCCGACTAGTTTGAATTGACATTCAAAGGAGATTAAAGAATAAATTTAAAGAATTTATCTTGGATAAAATTAATGGGAACTTTTCCCAAAGTATGGGAATATTTGAATAAAAGAATATTCTGAATTGGAATGAGGCGTATGTTGTGTTTGTGTAACACTTTTATAATATATACGCGAGTTATTCAGAAAGACCGGGTTTGTCCCATTCTGGATAACTGATTCGACGTGGTGTCGAAGATGAAGACGGTGGTCGAAGACCAGAAGTCTTCACGTCGTTTGGGTGATTACTGATGATCTTGATTGGGCTGTACACCCAAGAAGATGGAAACAGTTAGTGATCGTCCAGACGTGCTTGGAGATCGATGGATATGCGGGGTACTAGGTGCCTCTGGTTTCGTTCAGACCCAGAACGGACTTGTAAATGGACTGTGTGTCTGACATTGGATTTTATTCTGTGTGATTGATTTCTATTAAATATATATCTGTTTGGCGGCGGAGAATTTATTCTCTTGCTTAACGCCCTTCTCTGAGACATACGAGCTCAGGGGTTATATACTGATGGATATCAAACACATAGAGTGAATTGCCTGTGTGGCATGCCTAAGTGGCAATAGATCGAGGATTTTGTTGAAAAGCAAAGTCTTGTGGTGATGATCAAAGCACAGCCTGTGTGGCACAGCTTTGTGTAACGTGAATTCGCGAGTTTCACACCCGGTATGAACCAGAAACGGGAGACGGACCTCAGGGAGGGCATGCGTTTCCTTCTAGCTAAAAAGTGGCGTCAGTGGTTTTACACGCCCTGACGAGTTTGACTTATGTGGTTGTTGCTGTTGCGAGGCGCCTCGGTTTGATCGGACGATCCGGGTCCGATGGAGTCATTTGTTGGCTCATTTACGCCCCAAAGGGCGGGGAAACGTAGTTTTCAGGCATTTTAATCCACATCGGTGGACCGGCCCTGTCGCTCCAAGGCTTGACTGAGTACTTGCCTGAGACATGGGCTAGATTGTCTCGAAGTCGGTGAGGACTATCTTTTGCCTCGGTTCATAGATGGAAATCCAATTTCCGATTACGTGACTTTGCGGTTTTATTTGTAAACCTATATATGGCGACATAGTGGCATGGGACGCTCATGTCGCCTATGATTGATACCTATGATTTGAAGTTGTTTTATACACTATACACTTATAATAGTATCAAATGATTTCTTTTAAACGTATCAAGCATTCTTGGCTATTATAAGGTAAAAACCCTATCCCCCGGCTTGCGTTGCATTGTGTGATAGGACCTGGGTCTTATAATAGCTTCATTTTTCTTTATTTAGCATTGCGCTGTTGTTTTATGCACTGGTATTCTTGGGAGGAAACCCGTTCCGTGTCATACGGCGTGGTCCCTTGATTTACCTAACTTTAAAATAAAGATTAACTGTTTTAGTTCTCACACCAGTCACATGACTGACCTGGAGTTTATTGTTTTAACCTAAACTCTGGGTGCCCTTATTTTGACACGGGCAGCTAGTAGTTTTGGTTTTGCAGATTTATATTCACAGGATCCTGGTTTACAGCTGGAACGATATCCGGAAAGCTTTGTATCCGTATATCTCCTTCTAGTTGTGTATTGTTTTATTTTTCCGCTGCTATGTATTTAAATGTAATTTAAATCTCTGATATTTCTGTGTAATATTCGTTTATACTCTGTATAGGCTTGTAATCTGATGCGTTGTTGTAATATACAATGAAATGTTCTTCTGTATGTGTTCTGATTTTGTCGTGTTCTCAACGATAGGGCGTTTCGAACGGCCTGGATCGGTTTAGCGACTGGTTTGGACCGAGCGAAATTCCTTGCCGTCACAGAAACCCGTTCCGTGTTATACGGCGTGGTCCCTTGAATTACTCTCTCTTAAAGTAAAGTTTTAAATAACTGTTTTATTTCTCACACCAGTCACATGATTGACCTGGAGTTTTTTGTTTTAACCTAAACTCTGGGTGCCCCTATTTTCTACACGGGCAGCTAGTAGTTTTGGTTTTGCAGATTTATATTCACAGGATCCTGATTTACAGCTGGAACGATGCTCGGAAAGCTCTGTATCCGTGCATTACCTTCAGTTTTGCTTTGTATTATTTTCCGCTGCTGTGTAATTTATTGTAATCTCTGATATTATTCGAATGTAATTTATTCATTTGTACTCTGTATATTCTTGTATCTGATGGAATTGTTGTAATAGCAATGAAATGTTCTCCCGTCTGCGTTCATTTGTGTGTTGTTCTCAAAGTATCCGCTCTTTCCTTCACGGGGAAGTAACGGGTTCTTACATATTTGGTCTATAAAAGATCACAACAGTCTTATTATTTAGGCACCCGGATGTTTTTTTGACTGTAGTAAAGGAAATAGATTTTAATATTATTGTTATAGTTTTGTAATATATTTCCTGGCATGCCTACTCATCCTTACCTAATGCTGATGATTAGCTGACGTGTTACCGAAAAAGCTTGCAGCGGGAACCTAAAAGAGCATGGCGATCACCATAAAGGTATTTGTTTCCTTGATTATCCTAGTTACTAAACTTATTGATTTCCAAGTTTCAAACTATATTTTATCAGAAAACCTGCAAGTTTGAAAGTATGTTTGATGTCTTCTTTCATTCCAAAAATCTGAGCATCGTGGACATCAATTTTAAAATGAACAGGAGAGGAGAATCGGTGGAGTCCAAAATATAACTCATTTTGAGCCTCTCCTTATTAGCCGCCATTCTAGGATAAATATATTTAGTAGGCAAATCATATTCCATTAGGCCTTTGATTTTAGCTTTCTGCTTAATTTCCAAGCTTTGAGAATATAGGAATTCCTCCAGCTTCTTAATATCAATTTGATATTGTCTCAACAGGTTGGTATCACCTGGGTTGGATAGCAATAGGTTATAAATTCTGTTATTCTCATCTCGAAGGTCCTGAACTTGACTGGAGAAGCTCAGATGATTTTTGCACCAATTTTTAAGGTGAATATTTATAGTTTATAACTTGCATATGAACTAAAATAAATAATTGCTAGTGAATTTCATTTTCAAATAGAGCACATACTGTATTCATTGAAAACTGCACTAAGTCTCAACATTGAGGTAACCCTGAGACGAAATGAAAATAAAATGACTTCAAATTTTGGAAGAGTGCACGAGTCTATGGGAAGTGAAGGTATTTGTTCTCTAGTGTTTATTTAAACATTTATTTTTGCTCTGAATCTCAGTGTATTCTTTTATTCAGCCTTTGAGGAGGATTAACCACCCTAACATAGTGAAACTAAAGGAGGTTATAGGGAAGAATGATGTATTACATTTCATATTTGAGTACACGGTAACCTTCTTTCCTTATTATTTTTGTCTGGTTCGACTTTACCACAAACAAAATGTAAAATTTTAAAGTCACGTCTTTTATCATATCAGGATTCAACCTTTGTCAGCTCACCCAAGATCGAATCAAGATTTTCTTAGAAGCTCAAGTCCGTAGTTGGTGCTTTCAAATATTTCAAGCTCTTGCGTACATGCACCAGCGTGGCTATTTCCATAGTGATCTGGAGCCCATTACCTAATGTTTACTTAGGTATCCCATTTTGATGTACCTAATGCTATATTGGTTACCATATAATTAAGTAGAGATACTTCAGTGCTAAACACGATGATGTTATTATGTTCATTACCTTGTTGTTTTATATTATTACACGAAGTTCTACTGCGGAATAATAGATAGATGCATCAATGGTTTGTGTCTATGATGATCATCTAATGCATGACATACAAAATATTTGAAAGAGCTTTTATAGGACTATAGAGGGGAGCACATAGTTAGACCATTTTGTTATTCTCTCACCATTATGACGTCTTAGACCATCCTGAGTAATATGAAGAACCCTTGAAAATACGCTTATGACCCATGTCCTTGAAGGCTATAAGAATATATTTACTATGATCGACAATCTAAAAATGAGAAGGAATTTTTGTGTATAGGTACAAATCAATTTTGAAAGTTAAATCAGTATGATTTGGATATATTATCATATGACGAATATTTTTATCGCACTGTCCGTTGTGCTCCTTTATGTTTTATGTCTAATTCCAAGATAAAGTAGGTGTGCTTAGCAGCTAGCTGTAGATTTTTACGTTAAAAACGCCGAAGCTTTTCTAAATGTCTGTTCTTATTTTTTAGATCTTATTTATTTGAAAGTTAAAATTATAAAAACATATCTTCTTTATTATGTATTCTAGAAAGCGACCTAAGTGTTAGGTAACAGTTTGCATCTAATATTGAGAAATAAAGAGAGATACAGAGTATGATGTAAACTGATTTTAGGCAGCGTTAATTCAGATATATACATGTTTGAATTGTCGGCAGTTATTTGCATTTTGTGTTTACCTTTTACATGTGCATGCATGCAACTATCTAAGCCTCTGATGCTCACACTTTTTTAACAGTATTTTCTTTTTGTTCTCCCTCTACCGTCTTGCAGTTATGCATGATATGCATCTTATTCATATCAATCTGAAGCCTGAAAACATTCTTTTTGTTTCTCCTGAGTACGTTAAAGTGTCGGACCATAAGGTACCTTGTTGAATGGGTCATATATGTTACACTAACCAATTGGATATGCAGGACAATTGTCTCATTTAACTTCAATAACTTGCTTTTTAGCCATGAATCCTTGATTAACATTAAAAAAATATTTTACTAATTGCATGATTATTTCTAGTTTAATAAGGCTGGATCCTGCTCTTTAAGATTATTATCAAAATCTAGTGCTATCAAGATAATAGATTTTGGCAGCACAACAAATGATAGCCAAGATCATAGTTATACCATATTAACGACATTATTGTGCTCATGAGGTCATTTTGGGTAGGAGATTGGTGTTATTTATTTTACATATATGCTTTGTTCACCTGCTCTAAATAATGTCATGTTCCAGAGTAATTTCTGTGATTGAAATTACAATTTGCTCAAATTTGTTCACTATTATCTTCGAAACTGTTATTTCTTTTTCAAACATGTTCGTTTTATATCTCTCTTTTTTTGATCCTGCTTAGTATATGATAAAATCAATTACAATTTCTATTTTTTTGATCCTGCTTAGTATATGATAAAATCATATACTGTTATTTCTTTTTCAAACATCTTCGGTCCTATTTTTCAAACATGTTCGATTTAAATCAATTACAATTTCTATTTTCTCCATCCTATTTTTTTGAATATCCTTCTTTGTTTACTTCTACCCGTTTTTGAATTTAAAAGTGACAATTTCAACTTAAATTTTTGCTGTGATGAGCTATAAATGTATTTTTAGAGCACATGATTATATTAGTAAATTTATCCAAATAACTCTGAGAATTTCCCCTTAAAAAAAGGGATGTAATGTATAATAGAAAATTGGAAGGGATTTAATGTTAATATTTTATGATCACTAGGTTGTATGTCAAAATTTCCTCTGATTTTAGTTATCATTTTAATCCATTTCCTAACTATTGGGTTTGAAATATTGTCAGTCGACATGCTGAAAAATATTTTAGGAGGGGTCGTTTGAAGTCGCCTGATGGTTCCTCTTCAAGAGATGGCATCAAAGCTGATTTTAAATTGCCTCGTCTTGAGCATATCATCAAAGAGGTTGACTGCCCATGAAGCACTTAGGCATCCATTCTTCACAAGGAGAAATCGTTCACGGTCTTAGCTTATATGCTTGCTGCTACTCTGTGTCTGGACAACAACAATATCAATGTTCTTTGTGCTTTGATCAATCAGCATTGGTTGCTTCCAGTGTGTTGTGCTGTGTTGCTCAGAAGACGAGAAGGCTGTGCTTTTGAGATATCACTTTTGTATAGAGCAAATACATGATTTGCTGTGTTTTTATTTGATGACCAACAAGTTGGCTGTTTTGCTTTATCTTTGCTGTAAATGTGTGGAAGGTGGATAATCTGGACAATGCAATCAATTCTTCTTTTATTAAAAAAAAAGAATATTTTTATCGCAGTTCACATATTTAACCTTTAGAGACATCATGGGCCATGGGGGTGTTAGTTGTAAGGGTTCAGTATTCTCTTACTTTTATCTCATCTTGCATCATGATAAAAGCCAATCGTTTTATGTTATTTGGGGTCTTACTAGGTTACAAAAAAGCTGTTGGTACTTTAAATCTAAACATCTGACTTTTGTATGATTCATTTAAATAGGTAAATTTAATAATTTATGATTTATTTATTACATTTACTGTTGCATTTTTTATTTCAATTAAATATTCATTAATATAATGATATAATGTTGGTTTATATTTTGTTTTTTCCTTTTACGTCTTCAACCCATTAATGGTTTAGAGTTACAAAATAGTCAAACATCAAGAGTACATTGATCCTGCTTAGTATATGATAAAAATGTATGTGCTTGTAACTGATTTAAATAAATGTACAATTCAATTTAGTTGCATCATGATAAAATATGCTATAACGTCTTTATTAGGGTTAGACTTAAAATAAGTTTAACAAATAATTTTATATTTTCATATTAAACACCTTAACGGTCGTTTTTTCCACCGTTGTGCGGTAATACTAGTATGTAGATATGTATATAATTAACGTAAAAAAATTACATGTTTAAACCTTCGAAATTTATTTACTTTGAAATATGAATAGCTACATTTATTTCAGTGCCCTCCTCTATTTATTGTGTCATTAATATTGCACCATGCATCTCCTTCCAAATTGACACATTCTTCTTAGTTACCTTTCATAAATTAATTTATTACCCTTCATTTCATTAAATTCTTTCCTTCATTCTATTTTTCTCACTATGTTTCATTCCTTATGTTACTTAACCATGCATTCATTTATCTTTTCCCCTTTTTGTTTTCCATTGTTATTGTTTTTCCTTCACAAGCAAACCACTTATATATATGTATGAATGTATGTATGTATATATATATATATATCTTCTATTATTTCTTTACTTCCCATTTATTTTCTCTCTCTTTATTATTTACCTTTGAAATTTGAATAAAGAAAGATAAGTGTGGTCCCATCACACCTAGTCAGCTAATTAAATTCCTTTGTAATCTACTATATATGAACATAACATTAGGGGAAATGAAACTAAGAAATTAAACAATATTAATATATATATATAAACATCCAATAGGAAATTCCAAAAAAACCTATCTCCCCAAACATAACACAGTCGCCACCGAGCCTATTCATGGCTGATATTGTCGCGATTTTCCATCATAATATCCCCCAATCCATGCCAAATTATTCGAAGGTTATAAAACCAAAATCAAAAAGCAAGGCTAGATCTTTCATCTCGTACGGTTGTGACCTATTCTCGATCACTGGAGTGGTAGAATCTCAGCTTCATAGGGTGGCGCCATGGTGAACAAGGTTTGCGAGAGTTGGTTCGGCTATTCCAGGAAATTATTAAAGAGGAAGACGATAGTTAACGGTGAATAAAAGGGTGATTAATATTTGATTATTTTATTAACTATGTAATTATTAAATGTATAAAACCATGTAACTTTCTCAAACGAAAACAGAATCGCATGAAAACAACTTGCGTTGGAATCACAAGAATGAGAGCTTCGCAATGGAAAAGACCAGAACAGAAACAGAACACGTTGGAATTTGATACGAAATCAAAATAAGGTGAGAAAATCTATTCTTTTATTTATATAATTAAAGTTTATTAATTATGGTTGTGTCCGCTGTTAAATTCTATGTGATGTTATTCATGATTTTGTTTGGGTTGATGAATGCTGTTAAGTTGATCTGTTGATTGAACGAATTATTTTGGTTGAAACCAAAATAACATGTTTGTTGAATAAAATTGTTGAGACAATAATTTGTCATGTTTGTCAAAACAAGTTTGTTAAAACAAATTTGTTAATTTTTGTCAAGATAAGGTAACTAAAATAAAATTATCATTTATGTTAGAGTTGTCTAATTAGAATAAAATCATTATTTTGTTAGAGTTGTCAAACTAAAATAAAATTATCATTTATGTTAGAGTTGTCAAACTTGACTAAAAACACCGTCTTGTTAGCAAATGTGATGTTAGAATAAAAACACAGTTTTGTTAGCAAATATGTCATTTACATACTTAGGAAATAGTGAAAAACAAAATATTGATTTTGTTAAATTAGAAAGTAAAATATTCATTTGGTTAAATAGAAAGTGTTAAAACCATATCTTTATGGTATATATAAAAATGTTGCAATAGAGGAAAATTAACTTTTTTGTTAATTAGATGACGGTTAAACAAAATTAACAATTTTTGTTAACTAGGTGATGGTTAGACAGAAGTTACATTTTTGTTCATTAAATTAGTTGAAATAGAAATATGTCAATTTGTCATTCGAATACATAGAATAAAAAGTTCATTTTATTTAGAAATGTTCACATAGAATAAAAGCTTATTTCATTGAGAAATGTTCACATAGAATAAAAGTTCATTTTATTTAGAAATGTTCACATAGAATAAAAGCTCATTTTATTGAGAAATGTTCACATAGAATAAAAGTTCATTTTATTTTGAAATGTTCACATAAAATAAAAAGCTCATTTTATTGAGAAATGTTCACATAGAATAAAAGTTCATTTTATTTAGAAATGAATAAAAAGTTCATTTTATTTAGAAATGTTCACATAGAATAAAAGTTCATTTTATTTAGAAATGTTCACATAGAATAAAAAGTTCAATTTTATTTAGAAAAGTTCACATAGAATAAAAAGTACATTTTATTTGAAATGTTCATATAGAATTAAAAAGCACCTTTTTATTTACATATAAATGTGAAATAAAAAGATGAATTGAAAAAGTACACTTTTATTTACCTATTAGATGTGAACAAAAATATAAATTGCTAGTAGTACAATTTTAGTGTCATTTTCTCACTAGAAATATAAATATACATTTTGTTAGAAATGTACATTAGAAATATAAATGTACATTTTGTTAGAAATGTCATATATGATTAAAAATACACATTTGTCTAGAAATGTTACTTTAGAATTAAAACATCACTTTTGTTAATAATGTTCATTTAGCATTAGAACACCGTTTGATTAGAATTGTTTAATTAGAATAAAACACCGTTTATGTTAGAATTGCCAACACAGAATATAAACACCGTTTATGGTGGAAAAGGTACATTTGGTTAAAAGCACATTTAGTTATAAAATGAACATTAGTAATAAAAGAACAATTTGATTAGCGAACAAGAATAAACATTTTTGCCAAAATTTGATTAGCGAACAAAAATAATCTTTTTGTTAAAAGAATGATTAATGAGAAAATAACATATATTTTTTTGGTCAAAACATGATTAGTGAAAAAAATATTCATTTTTATAATAAACATGTTATTGAGATTAAAAATGGACATTATATTTTTATCCATTCAAAGGAATGAATTAGAAAATGTATATTTGTATACATTTAAAAGAATGAATGGGGAAATGTATATTTTTATGAATTAAAAAGAAGAAGTTAGAAATGTATATTTTTATACATTAAAAGAATGAAGTAGAAATCACATTTTTGTCATCTAATAAGAATTATACAAAAATACATATTTTTGTGTATTAAAAAAAAAGATTAAACAAAGATGAACAATTGTTTACATTAAAAAGGAGTCGATCAAAATATATAGTCTTGTTTACTTAAAAAAAAAGTTAAACTAATATATAACATTTTTGGTCATTTGAAAGAGTTAAACCAAAATATAACATTTTTGGTCATTTGAAAGAGTTACACCAAAATATTCACTTTTATTCACTTAAAAGGATTTCACCAAAATATACATTTATACTTTTGGTCATTGAAAAAGGATTACACAAGGAATAGGAAAGTACATTTTTATGTTAAAACATGTTAGCGAAGAAAATATTCATTTTTATGTTAAAACATGTTAGCGAAGCAGAATATTCATTTTTATGTTAAAGCATGTTAGTGAAGAAAATATTCATTTTTATGTTAAAACATGTTACCGAAGCAGAATATTCATTTTTATGTTAAAACATGTTACCGAAGCAGAATATTCATTTTTATGTTAAAACATGTTAGCGAAGCAGAATATACATTTTTGTTAGAAAATGTAAATTAGAATAAAAAGGACATTTTTTTTAGAAAATGTTTATTACAATGAAAGGTTATATTTTTATTTGCATTCCTTGTTGCAAATAAAACTAGAATTGAAAAGTCACATTTTTATTTGCATTCCTTGTTGCAAATAAAACATGCATAAAATGTCACATTGAAATTTCGATACATTTTTGTCATGAAATGTCGTATGAAAATAAAATAACATTTTGCTACAAAAATGTTAGTAACAGAATTTACATTTTATTGTAAGAAGAATTAAAAACCATGTTATTCATATGTGTGAAATATATGTCTGCGATGTTGAATTGTTAAACGTATTACAGATAATGTTAGAATATTCAAATCGAATATTACACTTCCATTTACAAGTCATCCGACTTGTTTATGTGATTGGGTCGATAATTTTTACACATCGCCCAAGTGCACAATTAATTTATTATTTGTTTGTTGGATGAAACCCCACACGGGTGTTGGGATGATATTTGATCTACACCAATCCCAGTATTTAGTGTAGAATCCACTTTGGTTGTTATTTGGTTGCTTGATAGTTATTTCTCATCGATTACATGCAATATATGGATGTTGATTGAGTCACATTCCAATAAAGAATATTCTAGAAAAAAATATTTTAGAAAATATATTTTAGAAAAGAATATATTTTAGAAAAATATATTTTTATTGAAATGTACTAGAATAAACCATTAAATTCAGATTTAATGAATTTTTCCAATTATTTAATATTTAATTGAAATTGAATTTAATAAAGTGGATTTTGGGTTTGTCGTGAATAGTGTCTTAAATAACACTGTTCTTAAACCCCTTATGAAAAGAATAATCTTTTAATTTAGATTATTAAAGTTTTCAATTATATTTAGTAATTGAAATAAGAAATGTGAGTTGGGTTTATTGTGAACCGTGTTTTTAAGTGACATGTGTTCTTTAACCCAGCTGACAATGAAAATATGATTTGGAATTTATAAATCTTTTATTAAGATTTAAATGGGAAATTTCCAAAAGTCAAGTTTTCCAATTTAATATATCAAATTGGAGTTGAATGGAATTCAAATTAATAATAACTGAGATAAGCTTATGTAAAAGAAAACCGATACTACATATGGAATTTAAGAGGCTTTGCCATTATTCCATTTATATTATTGGTCGGATACAGAAATTTATAACGATTATATTTTGATTTGATTTCTGTGGAGATTCCATATTTTATGGAAGAAGATTTTGGGTTTACCGTGAACTATGTTTTAAATGACATTAGTTCTTTAACCCAGTTAAGAATAAGATTAATTTCTTAAATTTGAATAATCATTGAATAATGTTTTTTTGATATTTAAAACCAAATTAGGGTTTTAATAAATCTTTAAAAGAAAGACTTAAGAATAAATGTAAAGAACTTATCTTTGATAAGATAATATGAATAATTCATTAGAAGAATAATTCTGAATTGGAATGTGGCGTTGGATGTGTTTTTATAGTATTTGATTTTTAATTATAAAAATACGTGAGTTATTCGGGAAGACCGGGTTTAACCCATTCCGAATAATTACTACGATGATGAAGAGTCGAAGATGAAGACGGTGGTTGAAGACCGACGATCTTCACATCAGATGGATGTGTTGCTACAGAGACCCTTGATGGGAGTAGCTACCTTGAAGGGGCTTCAGTGGTGGCTGTCCGGACTATTGTTGATTGTTCGGATTTGGTTTTCGCTCAGACCCAGAGCATAAGCTAGTAAATGGATGCATGTCTGACATTGGATTTCGTTCCATGTGAATTAAATCGATTTCTGTTAATGTATGTCTGTTTGGTGGTGGAGGATTTATTCTCTACTTAACACCCTGGTATATGTTAATACTGATTGATCGCATGGCGTGAATTATCAGTGTGGCACGCCAAGATGCAATTGATCAAGGCTTTTGTTGAAAAGCAGGGCCTTGTGGGATGATCAAAGCATAGCCTATTACGGCATAGCTTTGTGTATATCGTGACTTCGCGAGCCTCACACCCCGGTATGAGTCAAAAAGGGGATATGGACCGTAGGGAGTGCACACGTTTCTTTCTAGCTAGTGGTAGTGTCAGTGCTTTAACACAGCCTGACATTTTACTTATGTGGATGATGGATTTTGAGGCGCCTCGGATTTTTATAGGCCGATAATGGTCATATTATAGGTTCAAAGGAACCGGGAAACGTGTGTTCAGGCATAACCAATCCACTGCCGATAGGCGGGGACCGGCCCTACCGCTCCAAGGGTTCACTGCTGGGGATCCTGAGGCATTTGCTAGAGTGTCTCGAATCGGAGAGGAGCTTGCCCCTAGCCTCGACTCATGATGGAAAATCCAATTTCCAATACGACCTTGCGGTTTTGATTGTAGAACTAGTTTGACGACATGATATATGGTACCCATGCCGTCTATGATTGATACATTATGATTGAAATTGTTTTTGAAATATATATATACCCATATATATACACACTAATATTAAATCCGTTTTATCGTATCAAGCATCTTTTGACCATTATAAGGTAAAACCCAATCCTCCGGTTTGCGTTGCATTGTGTGATGGACTTGGGTCTTATAATGGTTTCATTTTTCTAAAAAGGCATTGCGATGTTTAACGATTTACTTTATTTTATGCACTGGCAATCCAATGGAGTAAACCCGTTCCGCGTTAGCGGCGTGGTCCTGTGATTCGCCTTATTATTAGATAAGTCTAGTTAAGATTTCTCATACCAGTCCCATGACTGACCTATAGTTTGTTTCACTGGCAAACTCAGGTGCCCATATTTTCCACACGGGCAGTCGAGTAGCTTTTGCAGATACATTTACAGGATCCTGGTTTACAGCTGAAGCGGTATTCGGAAAGCTCTGTATCCGTGTATTCCTTTCGGTTGTATATTTGTATTATTTTCCGCTGCTATTTAAATGTAATTTAAATCTCTGATATCATTGTATTTCTATTGTGTAATAAATTCATACTCAGTTATATTCTTGTACTCTGATGTAAATGTTGGAATCAGCAATAAAATGTTCTTCAGTTTGTATTCTGATGTGTGTTGTTCTCAAAGCAATCCAGCCTTTCCTTTACGGGGAAGTTTGGGTCGTCACACTCAGGCTCACTGAAGGAGGCGCAAAGCAGTTTGGTGGAGCGATTTTCTCGGAGGCAATGGACGCGGCTGTTCAGATCTTAAAAGGGCTAGGGTTTACTGAAGGAATGGGAGGAGAAGGCGGAGCGGACCGGTCCATGGTGATGAGGTGAAAGGCGGAGCTCACGGGAGCAGCTCGATTTGGGTGGAGAGAGTTTTATTGAAGACTCGCCATTTTTTCAGATTTGGGGCAAAGTTTTGCTGAATAAAAAAAATGAGAACGGTGGAGACTAAAAGGAAGGGA
The DNA here is from genome assembly GCA_030737875.1 of Allium sativum. Taxonomy (NCBI): domain Eukaryota; kingdom Viridiplantae; phylum Streptophyta; class Magnoliopsida; order Asparagales; family Amaryllidaceae; genus Allium; species Allium sativum. The sequence continues at coordinate 89,385,013 of CM060916.1, read as the reverse complement.
ACGGGAATGTTAAAGGAGCGGTGGAAAGGAAAATAAGGACACGCGTTAACAACACACAAGAAAACGAATAAGTGTTGAGATCACCGATAATTCTGTACAGATGTAAATTTTCCTTAACAAATAATTTCTGGGTATAAGTACCCTATATTACACTGTAAATACAAACACTAATGAGAATTTACACATTTGAAATGCAACTTACATTAAAATTTAAAAGCCAATTTAAGTCTGAGTAAATTAAAGTAAATTCTCAAATTACATAAAATTCAAAATTCATCAGAAATAAAAAAAATAGTTTAAAACTCATCAAATAAAAATAGAATCAAACATTAAAATTTTAAATTCACACTTGTAAAATAAATTAAAAATTGCTTAAATAGACTAAATTCCAAAATTACAAAAAAATAATTTTTTTAAATACCAAAATTCAAATAAATGTCATCTTTTAAATGTTAAAAATTTTGGTTCGTTACAATTACAATCATTTATATTTATTTGTTTCCTGAACTTTTTAAATAATTGGTCATTATTATTATTTATTGCTTATTTATTATTTATTGTTTATTAATTAACTATTGCAAGTGGTGAAAACACTTGCTAAAGATAACTTTTTGCAACAAGTCTGGAAGCACGGTTACAAATATATATATATATATATATATATATATATATATATACACACACACACACATGTATATATATTAACTATTATGTTTATACTTCTTATATTATAACCGAATATTATTTAGGGAAAAATAATTTTTAAAAGTGTTTTTTTTGCAAGTGGCTTTACCTATTGCAAAAAAATTACAGTTATCGCAACTGGTGAAAACAGTTGCTAAATATATATTTTTTGCAACTGGTTTGAAACTGTAGTTGCAAATAATATGTCTATTGCAACAGGATTGAAAGAGCAGTTGCTAAAAGTATGTTTTCGCAACAGGCATGAAAGCGCTGTTGCAAAAAATATACTTTTCGCAACAGGAAGGAAAAGCCTGCTGTTAAATTTTGTCTATTGCAACAACTACGAAAGGTCTATTGCTAAATATCATTTACTGCAACTGACATTTGAGGCCTGTTGCAAATAGCTAGTTGCAGTAGGGTATTTTTCTTATAGTCTCTGATACGGAAATTATTATTGATTTTGACTGGTCTGATTTCCGTGGAGATTCCATTTTGATGGAATAGGATTTTGGGGTTTAACGTGAACTAAGTTTTAAGTGACAATGGTTCTTTAACCCAATTAAAGGTAGGATTGATTTCCTAAAGTTGAATAATCATGAAATAATGTTTTTTTGGAAGATTAAAAACAATTGGAGTTTTAATAAATATTTAATTAGATTGTAATGAGAATGGGATAATTAAATTTACCGAATTCATGAAATGATCGAGAATGAAGTACCCCGAGTTTTACTCTAGGCGATAGTTAAATCTTTAATTAGATTTGAACAAGAAATGGTGATTAATTTTACCGATAACACAGTAGGTGTTAGATATGGAGTACTACCAGTTTTGCTCCATGGGATGAATAGTTTGGGATTCAGATTAATAAATAAATGATTACTTTGGTAAAGTTCACTAATCCCGACTAGTTGATAAACCTTAATTTTGTTTAGAATTGTGAAAAGATAAAATAAAATCTTTTGAAATGGATATCCAAAGGAAGATTAAAGAATAAATTTAAAAGAATTTATCTTTGATAATTTAATGGGAACCTTTCACTAAAAATGTGAATATTTGAATAAAAGAATATTATGGATTGGAATAAGGCGTATGATGTGTTTTTATAGCACTTGATTATTGATTATAAAATACGCGAGTTATTCGGAATGACCGGGTTTATCCCATTCTGAATAACTGATCTGGAAACAAAAAGTCGACGATGAAGACGGTGGTTGAAGGCCGGAGATCTTCACATCGTTTGGATGATCACTGATGTCTTGATTGGGTTATGCACCCAACACAAGGTAATAAGTGTTGATCGTCCATACGTACTTGGAGATCGACCTGATATATGCGAGGACTTCTCTCCTGTATTGGACATATGGGATGAGGAATAAGGTGCCTCTGGTTTTATTTAGAACTAGAATGAACTTGTAAATGGATGGTATGTCTGACATTGTATTCCTTTATACTGTATTTGTTGATCTCTGCTAAATATATATCTGTTTGGTGGCGGAGAATTTATTCTCTCGTTAACCCCTTCTCTAAGGCGTACGAGCTTAGAGGTTATATATTGGTGAAAAGCAGTGGTACGGTATGGATTGACACTGTGGCATGTTGAGATGCATGGAATAAGGCTTTTTTTTGAAAAGCAGAGTCCTATGGTTGATGATCAAAGCACAACTTTAATTAGCACATCTCTGTGTAGCATTTATTCGTGAGATTCACACCCTGGTATGAGCCAGAAATGGGATGAGGGACCGCAGGGGTGCATGCGTTTCTTTCTAGTTAAGAGTGATGTCATGGTATGGAGCCCGGGCATTTTACTTATGTGGATATTGGAAAGCGAGGTATCTCGGATTTGAGTTCCTAGTGGCTCTTGATATGGTCGACGTACTGACCAGATTTTATGCCTCATAGGGCAGGGAAATGTATTGTTCAGGAATAACAAATCCACTAAAGTAAGTGTGGACAGGCCCTACCGCGGGAGCTCACCTGAGTTCGAGTCCTGAGGCACGGGCTAGAGTTTCTCGAATTCGGTAAAGAAGATCTCTTGCCTTGGTTCATGATGGAAATCCAATTTCTAATACGACATCGTGCGGTTTTAATTGTAAAACTAGTATGGCGACATAACATATGGAACCTATGTCGTCTATGATTGATACATTTATATTTGAAGTTGATTTTAACACTATGCCCCTATAGTAATATCAAAATGATTTGTTTTAAAACGTACCAAGCATTTTGGCTATTATAAGGTAAAACTCTATCCTCTGGCTTGCCTTGCATTGTGTGATGGGACCTGAGTCTTATAATAGCTACATTTTTTTCAAAAAGCATTGCGTTGTTTATAAACTGTTTGTTTATGGTAATCTTGTGAGTAAACCCGTTTCGTGTTATACGGCGTGGTCCCTTAGTTTATCTAACTTTAAAATCAAGTTAATAACTGTTTTAGTTCTCACACCAGTCCCATGAACTGACTCGGAGTTTATTGTTTCAAACTAAACTATGGGTGCCCATATTTCCACACGGGCAACTAGTAGTTTTGGTTTTCGCAGACACTTCATTTTACAGGATACTGGATTACAGCTGGAGCTATATTCGGAAAGCTTTGTATCCATACATCTCTTTTAGTTGTGGTTGTAGATATTTTTCTCTGCTCATTTTATTCATGTATTATATTTTCCGTTGTTTAAAAATTGTAAATCTCTGATATTTTCTTCTATAATATTTATTCATACTCTGATATATTCTTGTACTTTGATGTAAATTCTTGTAATAGCAATGAGATGTTCTATTGTTTGTGTTCTGATGCGTCGTGTTCTCAAGGCACTCCGGGTTTTCCCATAAGGGGAAGTTTGGGTCGTCTCATTTTGGTATCGGAGCTTTGGTTTACAAAGCTCGAGAACAAGACACATTAGAACCGAACGAAAGAATTCATCAGAGATAGGATTGGTAATGTTCTATGAGAATAACTCGTTAGAGATAGGATCAGTAGTATCCTAGAACAAGCTTGAAGAGTGTTGTTTATTAAAAACAAAATTAATTTTGAAAATTATACCGTATAAAATGTATTTGGATCTATTATTTTATATTGAATTTAGACTATCGAGTATATGAAGATTATGCATATACGCCTAGCTAGCTTATATACGAGTCTCAAATATACTGAATGGATATAGAATCACACTCTAGTCATCCGGAGATGATTCTGATAATTGTAGCTACATCACCAGTATCTATGTTCGAGTTTCGAAAGTGAGATATCTATATATTTCCAATTGATTAGTGTGAGAACCAAAACATAGCTAGAATTTATTGTTTGTTATTTGACACACAAAATATGATTTTTGAGTGTATTAAAGATATATATTTGAAAAGCTAATCAACTAATTGATTGCTGGTTGTGTTGTGTGATTATTAGTTCGACTAATTATATTGGAATGATCAAACCAATAAGAGAATAAAAGGTTAATAAAGCCAAAATGAATCAAACATTGAACTGAATTGAAAATTTATTGGAATTGCATATATGTACATGTGTATATAATGAACAGATCATAGCATGGAAGCTAAGAAGAGGAATAAAATTGTATGCCCGACAAATAGATACATATTTACTATACTTATTAGGGCTTGATGATTTTATGAGACGATTGGCTAGCTGCTTGGCTTTTTCTTTTCTTTTTCTTTTTGATTGATGAGGGCCCTGTGAGGCAAGTTGTGGTTTTACCGATAGGGCGGTACAAAGTAGGTTATGGTGAAATTTTTCGAAAATTAAGGGTGTTAGTCAGATTTTTAAGAAATTAGAAAATTCTTAGAAACTAAAAAGTTGAAGAATGAAAGCCTAAATGAAAGTTAAGTTGCTTAGTTAAACAACTTTCGACTCCGTTCCTTTTCAAGGATGAAAAGATTTTAAGTGGGGGAGATTGTAACAACCCCGAATTTCTGAACCAATTTAAATATATATTTTAGCTGTTTGAATGGATTTTAAGAATTTTAAATGATTTATTTTGAGAATTAATGATTTAAAATTTATTTAAATCAAAGTCAGAACATATAAATTTATATTTATTATAAAACGAACTTGAAATGGCGCAGTAGTTTGAAAATTTGATTTTAAACTTCAATTGAATATACATAATTCAATACGAATCAGAATTTAATGAAACAAGGAATGTTGGAATATTTTGAACTGTAATTTTCTAACGAATGTAAGAAACTGAGATGTCACTTTGTAAATTGTTAGTTATGTCCAGTTTAAAATTTAGAATAGTTGTTACAGAATTTATATATTTTTTAAATATATTTAAGCCCTTAAAAATAGCAATTTTGCAAACGACATCCATTTTCGATGAAACCACTTCTGTTGGATCCAAAACGTCAAATTATTGTTAGGTTTAAAATTTCATAATTTTTGGAGTCAGTATGTGGCCCCGGTAAATTAAAATGTAAGTTGAAATCTATTTTGAATGTTATATTAATTTATATTTTAGTTTTAACAAAAACTGATCAAGACGATTGAATTGGCTTACGACACATATTCCATTGTGTCCGTAATAGGGGTATTTAGTTTGGAACGTCAGCTGTTGGTTTTATTTGGCTTACTAAAAATGTATTTAAATCGAAGTTAGAATGAATAAATTTATTTTAATTATAAAATGAGCCTGAAATGGCGCGACAGTTTGAAAATTCGATTTTTAACTTTAACTGATTGTACAGGATTCAAAATAAACCAGATTTTGGTAAAACTAGAAATATTTAAATCTATTTAGAAATATCTTTCTAACGAATTTGAAAAATTGAAATTTCATAGCGGGAATAAAAAGTTATGCCTAGTTTAAAATTCAGAATAGTCGCTATGGAATTTTTATGTATATTTTAATATTAAAAATAGCCAGTTTGCAAACAACCTCCGTTTTCGACGAAATCTCTTTTATTGGATCTAGAATGAAAAATTATTATTAGATTCCAATTTTCATAATTTTTGGAATCAATATATGAGCGTGGCAAAAGAAAACGTGTTTTGTCAATTTCAGTCAAATTTGATCGACCAGAAAATGGCCATTTTTTAAATGGTCTTCAAATTCGATGAAATTAGTTTTGTTAGGAATGTATCATCAAAACAAAGCTAGAAATAATTTTTCTAGAATTTTTAGAGTCAGTATGTGAGATGACCCCAAACTTCCGTGGTTCGAAAGTAAGGATAATCATTTTGGAATACAACATATTTACAACAAAAACAGATCTCAGATAATTATCATAACACATAAACCACTGCAGCAGAAATAAATGTCATCGGCATCATAATATCCAATACATCAAAGTACGCAGTACAGGATACAACTTAGCCAAATAAAGAGTCTCAACAAAGGGGAAATAAGTTTCAATGGAAAAGAAACAAGTCTCAAACTCCATTACATACATCAAAGCTACAGAAGATAAAATGTCTCAAAGCAGAAGCAAAAACTAGAGAAAAGGTCTTCTTCTTCTTCCTTCCAAGCAAGCTCCAATCAGAATGTATCACCTGAACCTGTCAATTGGCTGCCCGTGTGGAAAGAGGGCACCCGAGTTTGCAAAAGTGAAACAAACTACGAGTCAGTCAAGGGACTGGTATGAGGAATCTTCCTATACTAACTATCAATATGGCGAATCACAGGACCACGCCGCTAACGCGGAACGGGTTTACTCCATTGGATTGCCAGTGCATAAGTAAAGTAAATCGTTCAAATAACGCTATGCTTTTTAGAAAAATGAGATCATTATAAGACCCAAGTCCCATCACACAATGCAACGCAACGCAAACCGGAGGATAGGGTTTTACCTTATAATGATCAAAAGATGATAAATACGCAAAACGTATCACTACTAGTGTGTATATGTTTTCATAAATCATTTCAATATAAATGTATTAATCTTAGACGGCATAGTACCTCATCCTACTATGTCGCCATACTAATCATACAATCGAAAACGAGATGTCGTATTGGAGATTTGTTTTTCCATCATGAGTCAAGGCTAGGGAGGAGCTCCTCACCGATCCGAGGCACTCTAGCAAATACCTCAGGATCACACCTATGGGCAACCCTTGGATAGCTGCAGGGTCGGTCCACTCCGAAGGGTCGTGGATTAGTTATACCTGAACACACGTTTCCCGGTCCTTTCGGACCTATAATATGGCCACTAACAACCTATAAAAACACGAGGTACCTCATAATCCATCATCCACATAAGTAAAATGTCAACGCTGGTAGGTCCCTGACATTACTCTAGCTAGAAAGATAACGTGTGCACTCCCTGCGTTCCCTTCTCCCGTTTTAGACTCATACCGGGGTGTGAGGCTCGTGAGGTTACGCTATACACAAAGCTATGCCTAAACAGACTATGCTTTGATCATCAACCACAAGGCCTGCTTTTCAACAAAGCCTTGATCATTGCATCTTGGCGTGCCACATTGACAATTCAACGCCATGCGATCGATAACTATTACTACATACCAGGGTGTTAAGCAGAGAATAAATTCTCCACCACCAGACAGGCATATATTAATACCAATCGATTTAATTACATGAAGTGAATTTCAACGTCAGACACGCATCCATTTACAAGTACGTTCTTGGTCTGAACAAAACAGGAGACACCAAAAAGGCGCTCGCTTATCCGCACGACCAACACACACGTCCGGACAATTACTGCTTCAACCTCGTCCCGGGAGCAAGTCAGTCCAAGGCATCAGTAGTCGTTGTCCATTCGATGTGAAGATCGCCGGTCTTCAACCATCGTCTTCTTACATCTTTGATTTAATCGCCGTTCAATTATTTGAAATGAGTTAAACTCGGTCTTTTCAAATAATTGTCGCATAATTATAATTTAAAACATTTCATATATATTTATAACTATTTATCGCTATTTTTATTTATTTGAAAATAGCTCAAAATAAATAAACGACGCTTCGGGTCAGTGGGTGGCCCTGGCGCTGTTTTTACCAAAATTTGATTTACACATATCTTAGAATCTAACCGTCGGATTTTGATGAAATTTATATCGTTGGAATGCTCTTCCCAAAGCGGTCCTAACGGTTCCAGTTTTGGGAAAATCCAACGGTCAGATCTTTCGGTATAATCGTTTGAAGTTACGATTGTCGATACGCGAACTGCCGCTCTCGTTTCGTTAAATTTTATATTTATATATATAATCCACTTCGCGATTCCCATTATTAACATCCATTCTTTTTATAATATAAAAACAATATTTTTGTTTGCCAATTCTAATGCGACAAAAATGACGGTTTCAATAATGTATATTTTTATATTCAATAAAATAACATTTTTGTTCGCCAATTCTAATGCGACAAAAATGACGGTTTCAAAAATGTATATTTTTATATTCAATAAAATAATATATTTGTTCGCCAATTCTAATGCGACAAAAATGACGGTTTCAAAAATGTATATTTTTATATTCAATAAAATTACATTTTTGTTCGCCAATTCTAATGCGACAAAAATGACGGTTTCAAAAATGTATATTTTTATATTCAATAAAATAATATTTTTGTTCGCCAATTCTAATGCGACAAAAATGCTGGTTTCAAAAATATATATTTTTATATTCAATAAAATAATATTTTTGTTCGCTAATTCTAATGTGACAAAAATGACGGTTTCAAAAATGTATATTTTTATATTCAATAAAATTACATTTTTGTTCGCCAATTCTAATGCGACAAAAATGACGGTAAAAATGTACGTTTTCTTTAATTATATAAAAATGTTCTTTTTATCCTATTCGTTTCCAATACATAAAAATGTACTTTTTATCCTATTCGTTTTAAATACATAAAAATGTACTTTTTATACTATTCGTTTTAAATACACAAAAATGTACTTTTTATCCTATTCGTTTTAAATACACAAAAATGTACTTTTTATCCTATTCGTTTTAAATACACAAAAATGTACTTTTTATCCAATTCGTTTTAAATACAGAAAAATGTACTTTTTATCCTATTCGTTTTAAATACATAAAAATGTACTTTTTATCCTATTCGTTTTAAATACATAAAAATGTACTTTTTATCCTATTCGTTTTAAATACACAAAAATGTACTTTTTATCCTATTCGTTTTAAATACACAAAAATGTACTTTTTATCCCTTTTTCTTTTACATTGAAAAATGTAATTCTTTTATCTTTACATAGAAAAATGTAAATTCTCTAATTATCTTTATTACATTAGGAAAATGTAAATTTTCTATTTATCTTTATTACATTAGAAAAATGTAAAATTTCTAATTATCTTCTTAATGCACATTTTTCCTTATAGGGGGTATTTTCCTATCTAACTCAACTCAATTTTGTGTCAAAATATGATAACAAAAAATAATGGTTTTTATCTAACCATTTCTATTTACCCAACGTCGTAATTTCAATGTCCACACATACAACACAATATATGATTTGGTGTATAAATTTGATGAATCACAATAAAAGGTCTCATCTTTATTTTATTTGTAAATCAAATAAAATATCTAATCTTTATTTTATATTATAAATCAAAATAAAATATCAAATCTTAATTTATCTTTTAATTAAAATTTAAAAGATTTAAACTTTCTTTATTATTTTATAAGTCATAAATCAAAATAAAGATTCAACTTTTGTTATTATTATGCAAATCAAAATAAAGATTCAACTTTTGTTTTATTTTGCAAATCAAAAATAAAGATTCAACTTTTGTTTTATTTTTCAAATCAAAAATAAAGACTCAACTTTTGTTTTATTTTGCAAATCAAAAATAAAGATTCAACTTTTCATTTTGTGTTGTGAATCAAAAATAAAGATTTGAACCTTCTTTGGTAAATCAGAATAAAGATTCAATTTTTCATTACTACAGAGGAATAAAAATAAAAATAAAAATGATAAAGATGAGAACTTTATAGAGATTACATCAGAATTTATAGATCTAAACTGTACTGACCCGACTTTTCGAACCTCGAAAGTCGACACTAAATACATCCACGGTATTCGTGTGCCAAACATCCAAGTGCCGGAAAGTCGAATTGTTGGGTAAAATTAAAAAAAAAAGTAGAACAAGGAAGAAAGAATAGAACATCAGAATCTCACAGCGGAACAGAAATATATAATATCAACATAGTACAAAGGGTTACTCTAAATAAAGGAATTTCAGAGTTACAATAACCTAAGTACCATAATCATCCTGGACAGTTATAACTGCCTGTCCTCACAATGCTGATATGTACATAACTAATATAGTACAACTGAAATAAAAAAAAGTAGATAGATAATGGAAGCCTCCAGCTCGTCTTCCAAACTTTAAAGCATCCAAAGTAAAACCTGCCATACTCAGCCTACTTGAAGGAGTACGTGAGGATTTTAGGGGAAAAAAACCAAGCGTCAGACATCAGTCTGGTATGAGAAAACTCAAGATTGCATGTAACAATATTAAGGGGACCATGCAGATAACCGCTCCGGTTTTCCCCTCAAAATAAACCAACCATTTATTAAGTTTACTATAGTTGTATTATAGATAATGTCTAGGGTGTAGAATATAAATAAATCACATAGATGGAATGGTTACATTGGTTACATTCGACAACTATTAAGCGTACAAACAAATCCGCTAAGGTACGTTCGTATATTGGATTTTCCATCGGAGATCTCTCAATACAGATCCAAACTCCATGCACAAGGGTCAGAAAGTACCTCCGAGCGTCGCATATCTCTAGATAAAATATACCATAAGGTAAACACAACTGGCCCACGCACGAAACACCGAAGTGCACCACGTGGAACTAAATATATCCAACTCCCGCGCGCAACTTCGAGGAGCTCCCGCACGATTCAATATAAGCATACACTAGATATGGAGTCAATATATCCTGCCATAGGTTAGTAAAACCTCAGATTGTGCTCTTACTCTGTTTTTAGCCATATCCGATGTTGAGGTTTCGTTCAGCATCTTTCACACGAGTCTTCATCGCTCGAACATAACACGGATCCCAAATTGGATTCCTACTTCTCGAACAGATCACGAATCACTACTTTGATCTGAGCATCACGAGAAGTTTCCCAACCTTAATATAGATTCACTTTTCTTCTTCAACCGCTTCCAAAACGTAGAACTCGTACTCTAGTTTTGAAGTGGTATTCGATGAGTAAAACACTTATCGGTCCCGGACTCTTCAAAACTAATCGATGAATTTCCAGTTAACTCAATTCCGGTTCTTTCAAAAGTATGTGAATGCTAGAGACGTTTCATACCAACACTCCTCCCCGTGGGTTCTCATTGGTATGGAATCGTGAAGCTTTCCCGATACTTCTTAAGTTATAATGGTATAGTTCGATAGTAGACTAATTGACTATCTAGTCAAAACAATAGCTTATAGAAACCATGGTTCGTACGCTTAACTTGTTTCCGACATTATCAACTTAACTATCCCTCGGTCAAGAGTGAGGCCAGGTAAGTTAGAGCACTGGTTGCATATCACCCCTTGCCTAGGCACCCCATTCTTGACACTCACAGATAGATAAGTCTACTCGTCGGCTTATTAGAATTAAGCACAATATCCATGATATTCAATAAACAGCTAAGTAATCAATATGATTAACACGTTTCCAGCATTCCCAACCTATCTATTCCTTAGCCAAGAGGGAAGCCGGTAGGTTAGAGCTCTATTGCTCCGTCCCTACTCGACATCAATCTTAACTCTCACAAATAGATAAGCCTACTTCGTTGGCTTATTAGTGTTAAGCATTATCAATTACCATTTAATCTAGTGACTTAATCATGACAAGGTTTAGCAATTCATAACCCTTTCTAACCTTTGTTTTATTTGAAAATATATTTTAGAAAGAAGATATTTTAGAAAGAAGATATTTTGAAAAGAAGATATTTTAGAAAGAAGATATTTTAGAAAGAAGATATTTTAGAAAGAAGATATTTTGAAAAGAAGATATTTTAAAAGGAAGATATTTTAGAAAGAAGATATTTTATACTTTAAAATACTCTTGTAAGAATTAAGAAATAATATTAAAAAGATAAGACAATTTACATAAGCTTAAAGTGCCTTTACAAAACTTTAAAATCTAAAAACAAGGTTAAACGGGTACTTTTGCATTTGTGAAGTTTTGGTCAATTTTGATGGGTTACTTAGCATTTTACTATTCAATCACTTCAAGGTAGTAAACATACAAGTAAAACAAGATCTAATATGATAAGAAATCACTAAAGATGTCATTACAAAGTTCCATACAAAGTGTTGAAAACACAACAATTCAAACTGCATCTATAGCGACTATCGCTATAAGTGCACTTTCAAGTTCAAGTCCACAATATGTCAGTTCCCTACGAATCCTTATGTGCTTTGTTTCAAGTCCATTCCACTTGTTATACAAGTCAATTCAAGTCCAAATCCAAGTTCATTCAAGTCCATTCCAATCCATTAACATGGATCACATATGTCGCTTACTTTTAAAGTAAGAATCAAGTTAACATTTTTAACATTAGTTCTAACATTCAAACAAGTTTAAGCATAGTAAAGGACATGCAAATGGTTTTTATTTGCTGTCCTATATAGTGAGTAAACTCACTTTAGTCCTTAGCAAATCCAAGCTCCAATAATAAGAATAAATATCCAAGCTAGCAAGCTCCTTCCTTTCCTTGCTTTTCCTTGCTTTTCCTTACTTCTTCCTTGTATATAACGCACGACCTCAAATAGAAAATAGAGAGGTTCTTCGATTTTTCAACTTCTAACTAGCTAGAAGGTCTTGAAATGGTATAAGAAGGCTACACTCAAAGTTTGAGTTGATTTGGAGTTGGTTTGAGTATAGTTTGAGAAAGTTAGTAAGGAAGAGAAAGAAGATGAAGATAAGCCATTAAAGCTTCAATTTTTGCTTAGGAATTTTGTAAATGAAAAGAGAAGGTATGCCTCTTCTTTTATAGGAAAAGCAAGGTAAATGGGAAAAGACCTAAAAGCCCCTAAAACCCTAATCTTATGTCATCTTGCTTATGTCATCTCGCTTATGTCATCTTGCTTATGTCATCTTCCTTATTTCCTAAATATCTTGCGTATGTCATCTCGCTTATGTCATCTTGCTTATGTCATCATAAATATTTAGTTAACCCTAAATATGAAAAATATTTTTATTTGCAAATTACTTTCCTAATGATTAATTAGAAACTCATTCAAATTTTCAACAACTTTTATTGAGAAAATAGCTATATATCGATAAAACTGTTTTCGGTCACATTTTCGACATTTTTCCAAAAAATATATTTTTGAATTTTTCTTTCTGAAATGAGTTTAGGATCATTGAATATTAATTAAAATATGTTTAACAAGGTTATAAAATCACATTTATAACATTTAACAATATTCCAAATAGTTACGATATTTGGAGATTAAGTGTTCTAATTTTCCGGGTCTTTACATTCTCTCCCACTTAAAACATTTCGTCCTCGAAATTCAAACGAGAATGGAAATCAAAGAAGAAGAAGAATAAGAAGAAGAAGAAAAAGATGCATATATAGATTACTTCCAAAAACTATATACAAACTAAACAACAAAAGGCATACAATACTAAGATAGGAAATCCCTAGTCTAAGATCAAGTCTGGATAAGACTTCCTCAGATTATCCTCCGTTTCCCATGTACAATCAAGAGCATCCTCACTCCATTGTACCTTGACTAACTTCACAACCTTAGTCCTAAGCTGCTTTATATCTCTATCTACAACTCGAACCGGCTGTCTCAATATAGTCAAATTCGTCTCTACCTCCAAGTCTTCCTATTGCGACGCTTCTACTATCATCGAGGGATCATGCACATATTTACGCAAACGTGATACATGAAATACATTATGCACTCCGAATAACCTAATTGGTAACTTGATTCTATATGCGAGTGTACCGATCCTCTCCAGAATTGGGAACGGTCCAATATAACGAGGAGCCAACTTCCCTGCCCTTCCAAACCGGACAACACTTCTCATCGGGGAAACTTTTACAAATACAAAATCTCCAACTGAGAATTCCAAATTTCTTCTCCTTTCGTCTGCATAGCTCTTCTGCCGATTCTGTGCTTCCTTGATTCGCTTCCTAATATCTGAAACCTTATCAGATGCTTCTCGAATCATATCTGGTCCAAGTATAAGACGATCTCCAGGTTCTACCCAACATGATGGAGATTTGCAAGGCCTTCCATACAATGCTTCAAAAGGTGCCATTCCAATGCTGGCTTGATAACTATTGTTGTATGAAAACTCAACAAGTGGTAAATGCTCTTCCCACGAGCCTCCAAAATCTAAAATGCATGCCCGAAGTAAATCTTCTAATACTCGGTTCACCCTTTCCGTTTGCCCATCAGTCTGCGGATGATAAGCGGTACTCAAACTGAGCTCGGTCCCCAATGTATCATGCAATCCCTTCTAGAAATGACTTGTGAAGATTGGATCTCTATCACTCACGATACTAGTTGGAATGCCATGAAGCCTAACTATCTCTTTAATATACAACAATGCTAAACTAGAAGCAGTCCTTGTTGCCTTTACTGGTAAGATGTGCGCGCTTTTGGTTAACCGATCTACAATAACCCACACACCTTCATTACCTCTCCTCGTCCTAGGCAACCCATCAATAAAATCCATAGAAATCTGATCCCATTTCCACTTAGGAATCTCGAGTGGCTGAAGTAGCCCGACCGTCTTTTGATGACTACCCTTCACTTGTTGGCAGTTTGCACACCTACTTACAAATATCGAAACATCCCTCTTCATGCCCTCCCACCAAAATATCTGCTTCATATCTTGATACATTTTAGTTACCCCTGGATGTATCGTTAATCGTGAATGATGGCTTTCCGTTAGAACATCCTGCCTGATTCCATTAACATTCGGAACACATAACCTACCATTCATCCTCAAAATTCCACGGTTATCTACTTCGAATTCGGGCCATTTCTCTAGAGCAATATTCTCACTTACCAACTTAGCAGTCCTGGCAAGATGAAGATCTCTAAGCTGGTTCTCTTCGATACGACTAATCAAGCTTGGTCGAACTTCTATATTTTCCATAACTGCATATCTTCTACTGAGCGCGTCGGCTACAACATTAGCCTTTCCTGGGGTATACGTGATGTCTAGATCATAGGCTGCAAGAAACTCCAACCACCTTTGATGCCTCATGTTCAAGTCTTTTTGCGTAAAAAGATACTTCAAGGATTTGTGGTCCGTATATAACTTGAACTTCTCACCTAACAAATGATGCCTCCACATTTTTAATGCAAACACAACTGCTAATAACTCCAAGTCATGAGTCGCATACCTCGTTTCATGTGGTTTGAGCTGACGGCTCGCATAAGCAATAACTCTCCCATGTTGCATCAACACAGCACCTAACCCAGTTCCACACGCAACGGTGTAAACAGTCAAACCTTCACCTCCATCTGGCACAGTAAGGACAGGAGCACTAGTTAACTTTTCCTTAAGCTTTATGAAGGCTTGCTCGCACTTCTCTGTCCATACAAATTTGATATCTTTCTTCGTCAGCTTTGTTAAACAAGAAGCGATATTTGCGAAATCCTGGATAAACCTTCTATAATAGCCAGCTAGACCCAAAAAGCTTCTAATATCTATAGCGCTTTCTGGCCTTCTCCAGTCTTGAACAGACACAACCTTCGCAGGATCAACAGAAATACCTTCAGTAGAAACAACCTTGCCCAAAAATCTAACTTCCGAACGCCAAAAATGACACTTCGAGAATTTTGCCTTCAAAACATTGTCCCTCAATGTTTCTAGCACTATCCTCAAATGGCGTGTATGTTCTTCCTCGGTCTTAGAGTAGACAATAATATCATCAATGAATACAAGAACAAACTTATTCAACACATCTCGAAAAACCCGATTCATTAGGTCTACAAAATATGCTGGAGCATTAGTTAGACCGAACGACATAACTAACCACTCATAAAATTTATCGAACCTAAAAGCGGTTAAGGGTACACTCTCCTCTGCTACCCTCAACTGATGGAATCCTGTAGCAAGATCTAGTTGAGAAAACACTTGAGCTCTATGAAGTTGGTCGAACAAGTCATCTATCCTAGGAAAAGGATACTTGTTCCTAATAGTTCGTTTGTTGAGCTCGCGATAATCGACACATAATCTTAATGAACCATCTACCTTTGTAGCAAAGACAACAGGCGCTCCCCAACTCGAACGACTTGGTCGGATCAAGCCCTTCTGTAATAGATCATCCACCTGAACAGATAGCTCCAACTTCTCCTTCGGTGCTAACCTTCGAACAGGCAACACGATAGGCTTTGCATCTTTAACCAAATCAATGCGAAACTCTATCTCCCGATGTGGTGGTAAACCTGACACCTCCTCGAAGACATCTGCAAATTCTCGAACAATGGGAATAGAACTCAATTCTTCCTCCGCCACATCCAAGGAATAAAGGAAACTAGTCATAAGTGAGCTAGGTCCTCCACAAAATACTATGAAATATTTTCCCTTCGTCGGTCTTAAATGAGACGATCCCCTTCTTACAATCTAGAACCGCAGTATACCGAGATAGCCAATCCATTATGAGTAGGACATCGAAACCCATAAAACCCAAAACATAAAAATTGCAAGGGAAGATTTCATCATAATAAGAAATCGGAACTCCTAAGCATCCCATACAAAGATTTGTCGAGCCCCCAATAGGGTTTGACATGCAAATAGATTCTAAAGCCATTATTGGCTCAAGTTTCAGTTTATCAACAAGAGTACGTGAAACACCCCACCTCCGTTAGGGTCACTCTCAAAGGGAATGCCCTAATTTTGGTGGAGGTTTATAAGTATAAGTCACAGATATACAAGACAGATATAAGAACACATATTTTTGAATAGCGGAAAACAACAACTTTTATTTCATTTAAAATACGTGTTACACCAACCATACCATAATTGTCTTACAATACTTCCAAAAAACATAACATCTTCATAACTGTCTTGATTACATTATTTAAAGAAGCATAAAGAAAACATAAATAAACTGCAAAAGTCCCATAGTTGTTGTCCAAAGCCATAGTCCAAAACGAAAAGATCAAAGCAATACATTCTTTCTCTTCAACCTGGATATGAAGGCTGGTCAAGCTGCGGTATTCCCTCCCTGTGGACCTGGGGGGAGGAAACGGAAGAAAATAAGACGAAAGAAAAGTAGAGTCAGACATAAAGCCTGAGTAAGTCTAGGACTATTCAGTCTATGAATAAAGAACTGGGTATGATAAGTATAAACTAGAAATGGGAAAGCACCATAAACTTAGTTAAGTTGTCTAGGGTCGAATATACTATCGTACCCCATATTAATCTCTGTACCCATATAAACTAGTTCCCAACGGGCACCCCATAATCAGGGTAAAGTGATCCATTTTATGATGATCGGCTCCTACTCGCATAGTTACATGTGTCTTACGACCCCCGATGTTGTAGTTACCTATGCTGGTGCCACCATGGGGTGTATCAAGTCCCATGGTGGCGGCCCGACACAATCCTAGAATGCACAGGTATGCTACTGGTGCCCAGTGCCTTATTTTTCTGCGCCGGAGTGTGTGCACGCCCGCACCCCGTTAGAACCTACACTGCTGCACCACCGCCGTCGATTTGACCTCTTACAATCAGCCCAGTAATCGTGCCCCACCCTGCCTAGTTTCAGGGTATCATGATACCTTATAGGGTTACTGCTGAAAAGGGTCCCCCGCTACTAGGTTTTTCTCTTTCTAGCCAACATGCTAAGTTGGTTAAGTGTGTTATAAACCTAACCCCCAATCAGTCTGTTTAGTTTAGCATGTTCCATTTTGATTAAGTATTAATATAATTTACTTAATCCTATCAATCCTGACTCAGCCTTAATTGTCTTATTAAAGCCTTGACCTCTCACATTAGACAGGTATTGTTGTGGCTGCCTGTTGCCGGTTATGTCCGGGCAGTCTTACGCCACAACTCAGTCTAACCTCGGGTCCTTATTGGGCTCCGTGTTTAACCACCCACATTGGATAGGTATTGTTGTGACTACTGGATAGCCGGGCGGTTCCGGGCAGGTTTACATCACAACTCAATCCAACCTCGGGTTAAACACATCGTATTTTTCTACATTTACATATTTTGTCTCTTTTCTTTTTATATGTAAATATTTGCGGCCCATTATTCAAATTCATCTTTATTGGTTAAATTTCATTTATGCCACTTAATTGTTCTTTCAAGGTTGTTGGCGTGCGTCAAACAAGCCAACACATATGTTCTATATTTTAGCCCAAACGTCATTACCCCCGTATTATACGTTCGCTCCAACGTAAGGTGTGTTGGGTTTAATACTTAAACCCAATTTAGCCAAGTGAAAAGGGGAGGCTTATAACATGATGTTTATAAGATAACATGAAAAAGGGGAGTGTGAACGCATGAACTTGCAACGAACGATTCAATTAACATAAAATAGGCACATGTGAACTTGCAATTTTAACATCATATGATCATGGCATAACATGAATCATTTTATCCATATAATCATAGCTTAAACAATACTTAAACATAAATCATTCTATTCATATGGTTAATGCATAGACAATACTTAATCATGAATTATTTTACTCATATGATTATGGCATAAGCAGTACTTAAACATGGATTATTCTAGTCATATGATAATGGCATAAACTTAAACATGAATCATAGGTTCAACTAACCATGTAAACTTGAAATTAAGAATCTAACTAAATTAGATATCATTATTATTGGCACGGGGTCTTGACTAGAAATATAAGTCTATATTTTTATTTAGGCATAATATAAACTAATCATGTTCATAAAATCACTATATGTTAACAAAAGGTACTTACTTTTGTAACTAATACAAAAGTATGGTTCAACTAGACTTATCCCAACCTAATTCTTATATGAATCATGGTTTTTAATCCATTTATAAAATTATAGCATAAACGTATCTAAACTTACATCATGGTTTTCATTTTTATCTATGTAAATTTGCAAGAGGAATGTAATTCTAATGTAATTCTAATGTAACTTATGATAACAACATGAGCCTAAAAACATGTTTTTCTATTGGGCATAATAACGAACATAGTTTAGTCATGTTCATAAAGGTGCTTACTTTTGTTTCTAACACAAAAGTATGATTTGCCAATTTTTAACATAGATTCATATAAATCATAGTACTTAGTCGGTTCAATTACACACTAAAAGTGGTCATAAAAGTATGTACATCATATTAGCATAATAACGAATCATATACTTGCATGAATTCCAATTAAAATATCATAACATATAGTTGTTAACATGAATCATATACTTGCATGAATCTTAAATAAACTATTACAACGTATAGTTGTTACTTTCAACATGAATCATATACTTGCAATGATCAAATGGGTGTTGTAAATAACTACCACAAACATGTAGTTTTCAATATGAATCATATGCTTGCATAAGTCCCAATCAAAATTCCACAACATGTGGTTGTCAACATAAGCCACATACTTGTATGAATCAAACCATAGCATTGCCAAATCGTTTAGAATCAAAATAACATACAAATATAAGTCATTATTGTCACAATTCCATTTCGTTTCCAACGCAAATTGCGTACTTGCAAATATCCAATCGTATACCATAATATTCCCAAATCGTTTTGCATCAAAGAAACATGCAAATATAGATTATTATCGCCACAATTCCATTTCTTACATTACACAAATCAACACAATTATTTAATTCATACCGGAATAGCACTCTACTTACAACGTATGGTGAATCTTCAATTCAGAAATCTGAATTCTGAATTTGGAGACGCTATTTTTTTGTTGTAGGCGTTGCTTTGATTGATTTGATGTTGCTTTAAGCTTTGAATTATCTCCTAGTTGTCTCTCTATTTCTGACGTCTATCTTCAGTCTCTCCTCAGCAGCATGACGGTCTCATCTCCATTTTAGTTTGAGTGAATTAGGGTTAGTCTTAGGTCCTTTTTATAGAGTTTGTGAGTTGATTTAGACCGTCGATGAAGCTTGGTTTAATAATAGCCGTTCGTTCAAAGGAGGGACCAACCAGGAGCTGACACCTAGCCCTAGTGACAAGGCAAGGCTCAGAAAATCGACCAAACACAGACCTGGCCAGCCAGGGTGGGCTGGGTTCGACCTGGCTCAGGGGCCAGGTCGACACCGTGTCGACTTGGCAGTCGACACGGGTTACCCAGGTCGACTGCCCAGTCGACCTGGCTAGCCCCAGGTCGACTGCCAAGTCGACCTGGGTGCTTTGGGCGGGAATTTTCCCGCCTTGGCCAATTGGGCCCGATTTTGAATTTTGAATTAGTTTTTCTGAGCTGTTTTCGTCTGTTCGAATTTTAAACCTAATTCTGAAACTTCCGGAGGCCATATCTTGGTCATACGGACTCCGATTTTCGAAAACTCGGACTCTATTTCGCGTATTTTTCCGAGACGAACGCAATGGCGTATACCTTTTCCCTTAATTCTTTGATTTGAAATTAATTATACTTTAATTTATGAATTTCACGGTTATAGAATACACGGGGTGTTACATTCTCCCCCACTTGAAAGGATTTCGTCCCCGAAATCTTCAAGTTAGGAAGAATGTATATCCTAACATCCAAACATCCATCTACTCATCCATCAAACACGAGCATCCAATGTCCTTAAAAGACTTCTAATGCTTCATGATCATATGCGAAGTGTGTGTACATGTACTTATCTAATGCAAAATCAGGCGGTCTACTGATTCAGTTGACCTCCTTAATGCGAATTATGTAAGTGCTATGAATCCATTATGTATGCAAATCCTCCTATTCATGATTCTACATGAGTGCACAATCATTCATATAAATGCAACATCCATATGACAACGCATTAAAGTTCAACCATATACGAATGCAAACATATATGCATATGCAATATGAAGTTACTGAGCCGATCTAAAACCTAGATTGTGTGTGTATATGCAACCACGAGCAACCACTAGCAATCACTTGCAACCACTTGCAACCATCATCCATAACATGTTTCAATTACATGTTTTCATCCAAAGAGTTTCTACCTAAAAGATAGGGTCGAGGAGATATACCTAAAAAAAAGATAGATAAAAGCGCAACTTAAGGAAAAGGAAGGATCAAAGATGTACCCTCGAAAAGAAAAGGGTAGGCAGCGTGTATTCTAGCTTCAGTCTCCCAAGTTGCATCTCCTTCGGCGTCGCTCCACTGAACTTTGACGAGCTTGACTTCGCGGTTGCGTAGCTTCTTCACTTCCGTTCCTAATATGCGTGTTGGAACTTTCCTCACGGTTGCTTTGCGTTCCACTTCCGCTTCTTCTAGGATATTTGGCTCTACCACTTCAGCAGACTCATGTAGACATTTTCGGAGATGTGAAACATGAAAAACGTTGTGAACTCCGGCCGATCTTTCGGGTAGCTCTAATCTATAGGCCATTTTCCCAATTGTTCCTATATAAAGGTATAGTCGAATGATAGAAGCAAGTAAAAACTTTGTGCCCATTAGGCAATGTCAAAACTGGAAACCTATGCCACACATATATTGATTAGGAGAAGAACTCTCTAAGCATCAGCCCCGAAGACCGAAATCAACATCAGACTGACACCCAAAGAATTACTCAACCCAACCACTATATATGATTCTAGGAAACTAAGCATGATGGACTCCTTTTAGGTCACAAGGGAGTCCCTTCCTAAGACAAACCCGTATCCTATAAAACCCAAAAAGTTTGGTCAATCCAATGAACACCCTCAAGCCCCAACATGTGTTACTAACAGATGAGTCATACTCCCTATGGGGTTTGCAACATAAATTGGATTGAGAATGGGACCGAGAGGATATACACAAAAGATAGCACGCAAGTAAGCTCTACAGGAAGAGAGGGATCAAAGATATACTCTTAAGAAGAGATATGATGCACGAATCTAGTCTTCAATCTTCTAGGTCGCATTTCCTTGAGCTTAACTCCATTATGCTTTGTCCGTCTTTAACTTCACAATTTCGTAGCTTCTTAATTCTTGTTTCCAAAATATGAGTTGGAACCTATTTCACTGTTGCCTCTCGTTCCACTTTCACTTATTCTCCTTCTAGTATACTTGGCTCAAGCATAACTGCGTACTCATGGTTCCATGCAAGCTTTCCAAAATTCACTAGTGAATCTTGGATCTTGTTCACTTACTAGAAGGTATTCCACATAGATGAATTATCTCTTGAAAATAAACAAATGTCAACTATGTTGCCAAATGTACTTACTAAGGTGATTCTTTACGACTTATGCATAAGCGAAATGAACCTTCTGCCTTAGTGGTGAACACTACCGGAGCGCCCCATTCTGAAATGCTCCTTCTAATGAACCCCTTCTCTAGAAGCTTCTTTAATCTATTTACTGAGCTCTTTCCTTTCCCGTGGAGCCATGTGTCTAACGGGCAATGCAACGGGCTTTGCATTATCTACAAGATATATGCGGAAGTCTATCTCCCGCTTCGGAGGCAAGCCCTTCACCTCTTCGAAGACATCCGGATATTCCCGGACCACTCTAACTGATTGCAAATTTTCAACAGAGGCATCTAGCGATTCAAGATAACTAAGCATAACCGCATACGAGGGATTACAAGAAATTTCCAAAGTATTACCGAGCTGGGTTAGGAGCCTAACAACCCTTTTCTCACAATCAAGGATGGCCCCATTACTGGATAGCCAATCCATGCCCAAAATCAAACCATATCCCGAAAAGCCCAAAACAAAGGCACTACATTTAAATTCTACGCTTAGAATAGAAATTTTCAATCCCAAACAGATCATAGACAAATGAGCTGGGCCCCCAATTGGGTTTGAAACAATTAAGGGGTCCTCTACCATACTAGTTTTTAGGTGCAGAGATTCTTCTAAAGCAGACGAGATAAAGGAGTGTGATGCGCCAGAATCAAATAAAGTGCGAACGGGGTGATCATAAAGATAAACTACACTTTCTACAGAAGTATTTATACCTCGTTGTTGCAGAGGTGGCGCCTCTAGCACATGAACCTGTACCCCTGTGGTGGATCCAGCCCTCTGCCCCTGTCCTCGTTTCTTTGGGCAGTCCTTAGCCATGTGGCCTGTCTCACCGCAAGAAAAGCACCCACCATTCATCTTGGCCTTCTTTTTCCGACAATCTTTCACTAAGTGCCCCACTTTGCCACAGAATTTACACTTCCTCTTCTCTTGGGACTTGTTGTCTTTCCCGCCCTTCTCAAAGTCTGTCTTCTCAGGGCAGTTTTCGCTGATGTGTTCAGTCTCCCCACAATGAAAACATTCTCCTTGCTTTCTTTTCCTCTTTCTACAATCCTTGGCTATGTGCCCTTCCGTACCACAAAAATTGCATTTCCTTTTTTTCTCGTTTCTTATTATTACTGTTACGATCCTTTCTTGTTTGACTATTATTCGTCTTCCTACTCTGAGACTCTTCCGCTTGCTGGTTCACGTGGAGGAGGAGGAGTGAAAGCGTCAGCAGCTGGGGAGTAAGGTTTCCAGAAATGCTGAAACAGAAAGGATAGATTCAAAACGAAGGATAAGAGATAGTTCCTATGGCTTTGGGGGGGACTTTGCCCTTTTTAAAATAAAATAATATTTTTCTTTTAAAAATGCTTCTTTAAATTTCTTTTTGAATAAATTTTTCGAAACGTTTTATCTTATCTGGTAAACCTATGCTCTGATACCAAGTGAAACACCCCACCTCCGTTAGGGTCACTCTCAAAGGGAATGCCCTAATTTTGGTGGAGGTTTATAAGTATAAGTCACAGATATACAAGACAGATATAAGAACACATATTTTTGAACAGCGGAAAACAACAACTTTTTTTCATTTAAAATACGTGTTACACCAACCATACCATAATTGTCTTACAATACTTCCAAAAAACATAACATCTTCATAACTGTCTTGATTACATTATTTAAAGAAGCATAAAGAAAACATAAATAAACTGCAAAAGTCCCATAGTTGTTGTCCAAAGCCATAGTCCAAAACGAAAAGATCCAAGCAATACATTCTTTCTCTTCAAGCTGGATATGAAGGCTGGTCAAGCTGCGGTATTCCCTCCCTGTGGACCTGGGGGGAGGAAACGGAAGAAAAGAAGACGAAAGAAAAGTAGAGTCAGACATAAAGCCTGAGTAAGTCTAGGACTATTCAGTCTATGAATAAAGAACTGGGTATGATAAGTATAAACTAGAAATGGGAAAGCACCATAAACTTAGTTAAGTTGTCTAGGGTCGAATATACTATCGTACCCCATATTAATCTCTGTACCCATATAAACTAGTTCCCAACGGGCACCCCATAATCAGGGTAAAGTGATCCATTTTATGATGATCGGCTCCTACTCGCATAGTTACATGTGTCTTACGACCCCCGATGTTGTAGTTACCTATGCTGGTCCCACCATGGGGTGTATCAAGTCCCATGGTGGCGGCCCGACACAATCCTAGAATGCACAGGTATGCTACTGGTGCCCAGTGCCTTATTTTTCTGCGCCGGAGTGTGTGCACGCCCGCACCCCGTTAGAACCTACACTGCTGCACCACCGCCGTCGATTTGACCTCTTACAATCAGCCCAGTAATCGTGCCCCACCCTGCCTAGTTTCAGGGTATCATGATACCTTATAGGGTTACTGCTAAAAAGGGTCCCCCGCTACTAGGTTTTTCTCTTTCTAGCCAACATGCTAAGTTGGTTAAGTGTGTTATAAACCTAACCCCCAATCAGTCTGTTTAGTTTAGCATGTTCCATTTTGATTAAGTATTAATATAATTTACTTAATCCTATAAATCCTGACTCAGCCTTAATTGTCTTATTAAAGCATTGACCTCTCACATTAGACAGGTATTGTTGTGGCTGCCTGTTGCCGGTTGGGTCCGGGCAGTCTTACGCCACAACTCAGTCTAACCTCGGGTCCTTATTGGGCTCCGTGTTTAACCACCCACATTGGATGGGTATTGTTGTGACTACTGGACAGCCGGGCGGTTCCGGGCAGGTTTACATCACAACTCAATCCAACCTCGGGTTAAACACATCGTATTTTTCTACATTTACATATTTTGTCTCTTTTCTTTTTATATGTAAATATTTGCGGCCCATTATTCAAATTCATCTTTATTGGTTAAATTTCATTTATGCCACTTAATTGTTCTTTCAAGGTTGTTGGCGTGCGTCAAACAAGCCAACACATATGTTCTATATTTTAGCCCAAACGTCATTACCCCCGTATTATACGTTCGCTCCAACGTAAGGTGTGTTGGGTTTAATACTTAAACCCAATTTAGCCAAGTGAAAAGGGGAGGCTTATAACATGATGTTTATAAGATAACATGAAAAAGGGGAGTGTGAACGCATGAACTTGCAATGAACGATTCAATTAACATAAAATAGGCACATGTGAACTTGCAATTTTAACATCATATGATCATGGCATAACATGAATCATTTTATCCATATAATCATAGCATAAACAATACTTAAACATAAATCATTCTATTCATATGGTTAATGCATAGACAATACTTAATCATGAATTATTTTACTCATATGATTATGGCATAAGCAGTACTTAAACATGGATTATTCTAGTCATATGATAATGGCATAAACTTAAACATGAATCATAGGTTCAACTAACCATGTAAACTTGAAATTAAGAATCTAACTAAATTAGATATCATTATTATTGGCACGGGGTCTTGACTAGAAATATAAGTCTATATTTTTATTTAGGCATAATATAAACTAATCATGTTCATAAAATCACTATATGTTAACAAAAGGTACTTACTTTTGTAACTAATACAAAAGTATGGTTCAACTAGACTTATCCCAACCTAATTCTTATATGAATCATGGTTTTTAATCCATTTATAAAATTATAGCATAAACGTATCTAAACTTACATCATGGTTTTCATTTTTATCTATGTAAACTTGCAAGAGGAATGTAATTCTAATGTAATTCTAATGTAACTTATGATAACAACATGAGCCTAAAAACATGTTTTTCTATTGGGCATAATAACGAACATAGTTTAGTCATGTTCATAAAGGTGCTTACTTTTGTTTCTAACACAAAAGTATGATTTGCCAATTTTAAACATAGATTCATATAAATCATAGTACTTAGTCGGTTCAATTACACACTAAAAGTGGTCATAAAAGTATGTACATCATATTAGCATAATAACGAATCATATACTTGCATGAATTCCAATTAAAATATCATAACATATAGTTGTTAACATGAATCATATACTTGCATGAATCTTAAATAAACTATTACAACGTATAGTTGTTACTTTCAACATGAATCATATACTTGCAATGATCAAATGGGTGTTGTAAATAACTACCACAAACATGTAGTTTTCAATATGAATCATATGCTTGCATAAGTCCCAATCAAAATTCCACAACATGTGGTTGTCAACATAAGCCACATACTTGTATGAATCAAACCATAGCATTGCCAAATCGTTTAGAATCAAAATAACATACAAATATAAGTCATTATTGCCACAATTCCATTTCGTTTCCAACGCAAATTGCGTACTTGCAAATATCCAATCGTATACCATAATATTCCCAAATCGTTTTGCATCAAAGCAACATGCAAATATAGATTATTATCGCCACAATTCCATTTCTTACATTACACAAATCAACACAATTATTTAATTCATACCGGAATAGCACTCTACTTACAGCGTATGGTGAATCTTCAATTCAGAAATCTGAATTCTGAATTTGGAGACGCTATTTTTTTGTTGTAGGCGTTGCTTTGATTGATTTGATGTTGCTTTAAGCTTTGAATTATCTCCTAGTTGTCTCTCTATTTCTGACGTCTATCTTCAGTCTCTCCTCAGCAGCATGACGGTCTCATCTCCATTTTAGTTTGAGTGAATTAGGGTTAGTCTTAGGTCCTTTTTATAGAGTTTGTGAGTTGATTTAGACCGTCGATGAAGCTTGGTTTAATAATAGCCGTTCGTTCAAAGGAGGGACCAACCAGGAGCTGACACCTAGCCCTAGTGACAAGGCAAGGCTCAGAAAATCGACCAAATACAGACCTGGCCAGCCAGGGTGGGCTGGGTTCGACCTGGCTCAGGGGCCAGGTCGACACCCCAGTCGACACCGTGTCGACTTGGCAGTCGACACGGGTTACCCAGGTCGACTGCCCAGTCGACCTGGCTAGCCCCAGGTCGACTGCCAAGTCGACCTGGGTGCTTTGGGCGGGAATTTTCCCGCCTTGGCCAATTGGGCCCGATTTTGAATTTTGAATTAGTTTTTCTGAGCTGTTTTCGTATGTTCGAATTTTAAACCTAATTCTGAAACTTCCGGAGGCCATATCTTGGTCATACGGACTCCGATTTTCGAAAACTCGGACTCTATTTCGCGTATTTTTCCGAGACGAACGCAATGGCATATCCCGTTTCCCTTAATTCTTTGATTTGAAATTAATTATACTTTAATTTATGAATTTCACGGTTATAGAATACACGGGGTGTTACAGTACGAGAAATGAAATTGAGGGAAGCACCGGTATCAAATAAGACACGAATAGGAATGCCAAAAATATATAGAATACCTTCCATAACTTGCTTCCCCTTTGCTGTTGCAGAAGTGGAAGGTGTTGAAGCTAAAACAAAAGCTCGAGGTTGTTCGCCCTTCTGAAGAAGTGGACACTCCCTAGCAAAATGACCCGGCTTATGACAGTTGTAGCAGCCATCCCTTGGAGCAAACTGAGTCTTGATTGTCTGTGATTCAACCTTCGGATACTTAGCCATTGGTGCCTTAAGCACAGGTGCCCTTTCCACCTGTTTCTTCTTAGCCTCCGTACAGTTCTTAGCAAAATGGCCCTTCTTCCCGCAGTTATGACAAGTAAACCTAGATATATCTTTATTTGGTTGAAACTTCCTCTTATTCTCGCCTGTCGGTGCCGAATTAGCTGATTTCGGAACCAAACCTTCAAACCTCAATCCCATGTTTACCAAATCCAAATAGGGTGCCAAGATGTGGTTTGTCATATCTCGATGAAACTCAGGACGTAATCCTGTAATGAACTTATCATTCTTCTTCAGTGGCGTATCAATTAGACCTGGTCCGAATAAAGACAATGTAGTGAATCGCTTCTCATACTCTGCTACCGTCATAGCCCCCTGCTTCAAGTCCATGAAACTCTTGTATAATAAGGTCTTCCCAGCTTCCGGAACATATTTCTTTTCAAATTCCTCCTTAAATTGGGCCCAAGAAAAGTCGTTCTCTTGGACACCAAAAGTAATCAGATTCCACCAATCCATAGCTGTATCAGTTAAATGTCGTGATGCCAATCGACGCTTCATTGCATCATCTAGCTCCATATCCCCAAATATACGGTCGCATAGCTTGAGCCAAGTCTGAACTTCTACAATTGACTCTGAGCCACTAAATCTCCTTCCCCCAAGCCTCTCATAGTCACGACAAAGTGAAGAAAATCCCTTCTGAGGAATGACTTGCACGACTTCCTCTACAACACCTACTATTGGTTCCTCCACAGAAGCTGCATTCCTTGGTGCACGATTCTCACCATTAGTGACAGTACTAGCTCGGCCACCTCTACCTCTTCCTCCTCTAGTATTTGCAGTACGAGTACTCATAGTTTACTACCTGAATTATAGCAAACATCTTTAGAATACTTGAGGATAGAATTATTTCAAGGAAACGATACAAAGAAGGGTTCACCACTAAGAAGGACCTTATTCAAGAAAGGGTTGCGAGAAATAGACATTCCTAAGGAATATTTTCAAAGTCTAGTTTTCAAAATACAAATACGCTCTCATATGTATAATACACTCGACTCATTCTAGGGTGTCGCTTACCCCATCTCTAATGAGCCATACCCAACCAAAGCCAAGGTGTCCGCTCAACCTTGTGCTCTGATACCAAATGTAACGACCCGACTTTTCGAACCTCGAAAGTCGACACTAAATACATCCACGGTATTCGTGTGCCAAACATCCAAGTGCCGGAAAGTCGAATTGTTGGGTAAAAAAAAGAAGAAGTATAACAAGGAAGAAAGAATAGAACATCAGAATCTCACAGCGGAACGGAAATATATAATATCAACATAGTACAAAGGGTTACTCTAAATAAAGGAGTTTCAGAGTTACAATAACCTAAGTACCATAATAATCCTGGACAGTTATAACTGCCTGTCCTCACAATGCTGATATGTACATAACTAATATAGTACAACTGAAATAGAAATAAGTAGATAGATAATGGAAGCCTCCAGCTCGTCTTCCAAACTTTAAAGCATCCAAAGTAAAACCTGCCATACTCAGCCTACTCGAAGGAGTACGTGAGGATTTTAGGGAAAAAAAACCAAGCGTCAGACATCAGTCTGGTATGAGAAAACTCAAGATTGCATGTAACAATATTAAGGGGACCGTGCAGATAACCGCTCCGGTTTTCCCCTGAAAATAAACCAACCATTTATTAAGTTTACTATAGTTGTATTATAGATAATGTCTAGGGTGTAGAATATAAATAAATCACATAGATGGAATGGTTACATTGGTTACATTCGACAACTATTAAGCGTACAAACAAATCCGCTAAGGTACGTTCGTATATTGGATTTTCCATCGGAGATCTCTCAATACAGATCCAAACTCCATGCACAAGGGTCAGAAAGTACCTCCGAGCGTCGCATATCTCTAGATAAAATATACCATAAGGTAAACACAACTGGCCCACGCACGAAACACCGAAGTGCACCACGTGGAACTAAATATATCCAACTCCCGCGCGCAACTTCGAGGAGCTCCCGCACGATTCGATATAAGCATACACTAGATATGGAGTCAATATATCCTGCCATAGGTTAGTAAAACCTCAGATTGTGCTCTTACTCTGTTTTTAGCCATATCCGATGTTGAGGTTTCGTTCGACATCTTTCACACGAGTCTTCATCACTCGAACATAACACGGATCCCAAATTGGATTCCTACTTCTCGAACAGATCACAAATCACTACTTTGATCCGTGCATCACGAGAAGTTTCCCAACCTTCATATAGATTCACTTTTCTTCTTCAACCACTTCCAAAACGTAGAACTCGTACTCTAGTTTTGAAGTGGTATTCGATGAGTAAAACACTTATCAATCCCGGACTCTTCAAAACTAATCGATGAATTTCCTGTTAACTCAATTCAGGTTCTTTCAAAAGTAAGTGAATGCTAGAGACATTTCATACCAACACTCCTCCCCGGGGGTTCTCATTGGTATGGAATCGTGAAGCTTTCCCGATACTTCTTAAGTTATAATGGTATAGTTCGATAGTAGACTAATTGACTATCTAGTCAAAACAATAGCTTATAGAAACCATGGTTCGTACGCTTAACTCGTTTCCGACATTATCAACTTAACTATCCCTCGGTCAAGAGTGAGGCCAGGTAAGTTAGAGCACTGGTTGCATATCACCCCTTGCCTAGACACCCCATTCTTGACACTCACAGATAGATAAGCCTACTTGTTGGCTTATTAGAATTAAGCACAATATCCATGATATTCGGTAAATAGGTAAGTAATCAATATGATTAACACGTTTCCTGCATTCCCAACCTATCTATTCCTCGGCCAAGAGGGAAGCCGGTAGGTTAGAGCTCTATTGCTCCGTCCCTACTCGACATCAATCTTAACTCTCACAAATAGATAAGCCTACTTCGTTGGCTTATTAGTGTTAAGCATTATCAATTACCATTTAATCTAGTGACTTAATCATGACAAGGTTTAGCAATTCATAACCCTTTCTAACCTTTGTTTTATTGAAAATATATTTTAGAAAGAAGATATTTTAGAAAGAAGATATTTTGAAAAGAAGATATTTTAGAAAGAAGATATTTTACAACAACAACAACAAAGCCATATATCCCAAACAAGTTGGGGTTGGCTAGATATGGAACCCAAAATTAAAATAAAATAAAATTAATAATGATGATAATATATATATATATAAAGGGTTTAAAATAACCAATCAAATAAAAAGTCGTCCGATAAAGGTTTTTTTTAAATAATAATAATAAGAAGAAGTAAAAATGTTCAATAAAAGTGAAATAAAATCTAAAATAGTAAATAAAAAGTAAAAAGGTTCAGTAAACGTGAAATAAAGTCTAAAAAAAAACAACACTATGGTTCTGGTACATGAATTGCCAATTTCCATGCACTCCTATCAACTACCAGCTCTTCCGATAAACTCCAGTTACTTAAATCTCTCTTTATTATCTCCTCCCATGTCAAGATATTTTAGAAAGAAGATATTTTAGAAAGAAGATATTTTGAAAAGAAGATATTTTAAAAGGAAGATATTTTAGAAAGAAGATATTTTAGAAAGAAGATATTTTATACTTTAAATTACTCTTGTAAGAATTAAGAAAAAATATTAAAAAGATAAGGCAATTTACATAAGCTTAAAGTGCCTTTACAAAACTTTAAAATTTAAAAACAAGGTTAAACCGGTACTATTGCACTAGTGAAGTTTTGGTCATTTTTATGGGTTACTTAGCATTTTACTATTCAATCACTTCAAGGTAGTAAACATACAAGTAAAACAAGATCTAATATGATAAGAAATCACTAAAGATGTCATTACAAAGTTCCATACAAAGTGTTGAAAACACAACAATTCAAACTGCATTTATAGCGACTATCGCTATAAGTGCACTTTCAAGTTCAAGTCCACAATATGTCAGTTCCCTAAGAATCCTTATGTGCTTTGTTTCAAGTCCATTCCACTTGTTATACAAGTCAATTCAAGTCCAAATCCAAGTTCATTCAAGTCCATTCCAATCCATTAACATGGATCACATATGTCGCTTACTTTTAAAGTAAGAATCAAGTTAACATTTTTAACATTAGTTCTAACATTCAAACAAGTTTAAGCATAGTAAAGGACATGCAAATGGTTTTTATTTGCTGTCCTAAATAGTGAGTAAACTCACTTTAGTCCTTAGCAAATCCAAGCTCCAATAATAAGAATAAATATCCAAGCTAGCAAGCTCCTTCCTTTCCTTGCTTTTCCTTGCTTTTCCTTACTTCTTCCTTGTATATAGCGCACGGCCTTAAATAGAAAATAGAGAGGTTCTTCGATTTTTCAACTTCTAACTAGCTAGAAGGTCTTGAAATGGTATAAGAAGGCTACACTCAAAGTTTGAGTTGATTTGGATTTGGTTTGAGTATAGTTTGAGAAAGTTAGTAAGGAAGAGAAAGAAGATGAAGATAAGCCATTAAAGCTTCAATTTTTGCTTAGGAATTTTGTAAATGAAAAGAGAAGGTATGCCTCTTCTTTTATAGGAAAAGCAAGGTAAATGGGAAAAGACCTAAAAGCCCCTAAAACCCTAATCTTATGTCATCTTGCTTATGTCATCTCGCTTATGTCATCTTGCTTATGTCATCTTCCTTATTTCCTAAATATCTTGCGTATGTCATCTCGCTTATGTCATCTTGCTTATGTCATCATAAATATTTAGTTAACCCTAAATATGAAAAATATTTTTATTTGCTAATTACTTTCCTAATGATTAATTAGAAACTCATTCAAATTTTCAACAACTTTTATTGAGAAAATAGCTATATATCAATAAAACAGTTTTCGGTCACATTTTCGACATTTTTCCAAAAAATATATTTTTGATTTTTTTTTTCGAAATGAGTTTAGGATCATTGAATATTAATTAAAATATGTTTAACAAGGTTATAAAATCACATTTATAACATTTAACAATATTCCAAATAGTTACGATATTTGGAGATTAAGTGTTCTAATTTTCCGGGTCTTTACATAAACTGACATGCTATATCATGATATCACAACGAATATTAATCAACCATACAACAATCACAACATCGTATATCAGAAATAATAACATACAATGATTCACATAACAAATATAATTAAATTATTTAATTATTCAAAATTTAGAAATCTCACAGTCATTGCAGATTTGGCCAAAATTTCAAACAGTCAGAATGGTCCCGTTTCAGTCTCAACACGTTATATTCGCTGTTATGATTCCAATGTTTCTGAAATCGTCAAATTCTGAGTTGAAACGAATCAATTATTGTTAAATCAAGCTTTAAAACAATTTAAATTAATTAATTAATTAATTAGTTAGGAAATTAACCTTTCTTCTTCCTTCAGTTTACAGGCCGTGGGTTTTCACTTCTCAGTTCAAATCTAGAGTTGCAATTTGCGATCGACACAGGACACGGGAGGGGGATCGGACGGTGGCACAGTGTCGGGCTAGGGGCGGCGCTCGAGGGGGGAGTGGTGGCGGCTGGCTCGATGCGCCAAGGTGGGGCCGATGGCGGTGCAAAGGCGGCGCCTTTGGGGGTTCGGTGCTTGGATTTCAGGCGACTAGAGGTCGATCAACTCGTATGAGATTGAAGGGGGAGGAAAGGGCTTCGATTTGGTATGTGGTTTGGGTTCCAATACGAAGAGATGAAGGAGAAATTAGGAGGAGAAGGTGCGTGCGTTCATAGCCATTGCTTGGAGTGGCGGCTGCGATACACGATGGAAGAAAAGGGTTTTGGAATTTTGGCCATTAGTTATATATTTTAAATGAATTTTTACATTTAAATCCATAACTTTTTACCCGTTCTATTTCCAGTCCAGCAGAAAGTGACCCTAGCCAATAACCCATATTCCGGATCCAATGGGACAGGTCCCGTCAGCCCAAATGGCTGTTGTGGCCTGTATTATTTAATTTAAAAATTAATTCCTTTATTAATTTAATTCGTTCGGCTAAATAAATTCACTGAGGCCACACACGGACTCAGAAAAATCCAGAAAAAATATATTTGTCTTTGTTATGACGATATGGTCCTAACAAAACTAATTATGTCGAATTCTGAGTCTGTTTGAAAAATGGCTATTTTTCAGTCGTTTAAATTTAACTAAATCGACCAAACACATTTTCCTTCGCCATGCTCACATATTAATTCGAAAAATTCAAAAAATTGAAACCTAGCAATAATTCAACATTCCGGTTCCAACAAAAGTGGTTTCGTCAAAAACAGAGATCGTTTGAAAATTGACTATTTTCACTGGCTTTAATATTATTTAAAAATGAAAATTTTAATTTCTGCCACATTTTTCCACCAAATTATTTAAAATAAAAATTTAAAATTGGTTCAGATTTTCCGGGTCGTTACAATCTCCCCCACTTAAGAGTTTTTCGTCCTCGAAAAGGAAACAAAGTAAAGTAGGAAACAAGACGGAAAATATAAACTGGGGTAAACGTACCTTAATACAAAAGTTATTCGGAGATGTCCACTCTGCACTTGGGGTAAGCCTTTTTGATGCTATCCTCTGTCTCCCAAGTACAGTCTCTAGGATCCCCACTCCATTGAACCTTGAGTAGGTTGATCCTCTTGTTCCACAAAATTTTGGTTTCTTTGCCAATGATCTTAATCGGGTCTTTCCTCACTGTCAGATTTGGAGCAATATCTAGGACCTGTTGATTTAGTTCATCCTCTATCAGATCTGGATCATGCACATGCTTGCGGAGTTGAGACACATGAAATACATCATGCACCCCTGTCAACCGGTCAGGCAGCTGCACTCTATAGGCGAGAGTACCAATCCTTTCTAGGATAGGGAATGGACCAATGAATCTCGGTGCCAACTTTCCCATCTTCCCAAAGCGAATCACGCCTCTCAAAGGAGAAACCTTCAAGTATACTCGATCACCCACAGAGAATTCTAGATTTCTTCTTCGCTGGTCTGCATAGCTCTTCTGTCGGCTCTGAGCAGTCAACAAGTGCTTCTTAATCAAGTCAAACTTATCCGATGCTTCACGAACCATGTCGGGGCCCAAGACTAGTCGATTGCCTGACTCTACCCAACATGCCGGAGATCTGCATGGCCTGCCATATAGTAGTTCAAACGGTGACATCTTCAAGCTTGCTTGGTAGCTATTATTATGGGAGAACTCCACCAAGTGCAAGTGGTCCTCCCATGAACTGCCATAATCAAGAATGCAAGCTCGCAACAAGTCTTCCAAAACACGATTCACCCTCTCAGTCTGGCCATCTGTCTGAGGGTGATAGGCAAGCTCTTCTTGAAAAGCTTCCCAGAATTTGCTGGTAAATAATGGATCCCGATCACTGACAATGCTTTTGGGAACCCCATGTAGTCTGACTATCTCTTTAAGATAAAGCTGTGCCAAACTACGAGCTGTTCTATTGGACCGAACAGGGATAAAATGGGCAGACTTTGTTAAGCGATCCACAATCACCCATATGCTGTCATTCCCTTTTCTGCTTCGGGGCAAGCCATCTATAAAGTCCATAGAGATTTCCTCCCACTTCCAACCAGGAACTCCTAGCGGTTGCAACAAACCTGCAAGTTTCTGTTGATCACTTTTAACTTGCTGACAAGTGGGACATCTAGCAACGTAAATAGAAATATCTCTCTTCATCGCTTTCCACCAAAAGGTGCGCTTAAGATCATGGTACATTTTGCTTACACCTGGATGGACGCTGATTTTAGATTTGTGGCACTCATCCATAACTTCTCTTTTTAGCTCAGCAATGTCTGGCACAAAAATTCGCCCTTGCAATCTAAAGGTCCCATTATTGTCAATCTGGAAACTCGAGGCCTCGCCCTTTCGAACTCTCTCACAAAGCTTCTGAATAAATTTATCATTCTTCTGAAGAGCAGAAATTTTATCAATCAAAGTAGGAGTGATAATGAGACTGGCGATAATGAGATTGTTGCATTCTGCATTCTTTCTACTGAGCGCATCGGCTACAACGTTGGCTTTTCCCGGAGTATATAGGATATCCAGGTCATATGATGCAAGAAATTCAACCCAGCGTTGCTGCCTCATATTCAAATCTTTTTGGGTAAAAATGTGTTTCAAGGATTTGTGATCCGTGTAAATTTCAAACTTCTCACCCAAGAGATAATGCCTCCATATTTTAAGAGCAAACACAATAGCCATTAGCTCAAGATCATGCGTGACGTAATTCTTCTCATGCGGTTTCAGCTGGCGGCTAGCATATGCGACTACTCTGCCTCTTTGCATCAGCACCGCACCAATACCTTAAATAAGGGATAACATGTTAAAATGAGATTTGACATTAGAAGAAAATGTTATCTCTGACATGTTAATTTATAAAAGAAACAACCTTGCTTAGAAGCGTCGGTCCAGACCTTCAAATCCTGATTGCCATCTATGATGGTCAACACAAGAGCATTGTTCAACCTCTTCTTTAGCTCTTGGAAAGCTGTCTCGCATTTCGGTGTCCAATTGAATTTTGTATGTTTCTTGGTCAGGTTTGTCAATGGGCAAGCTACCTTCGAGAAATCTTTGACAAATTTCCGATAATAGCCAGCCAGTTCTAAGAAACTTCTGACCTCTGTGGGAGTTCTAGGCTGCTTCCACTCTTGGATAGCTGAGATCTTTCCTGGATCTACTGAGATGACTTCCTTTGATACAACATAGCCGAGGAATTTCACCTCTTCTTGCCAGAATATGCATTTAGAAAATTTGGCTTTCAGCACATTTCTTCTTAAAATCTCCAAGACTTCTCTGAGATGCTGTTCGTGCTCAACAGTGGATTTAGAAAAGATGAGGATGTCATCAATGAACACGAGCACAAATTTATTTAAAACATCTCTGAACACTCTATTCATCAGATCAACAAAATATGCTGGAGCATTACATAGACCGAAGGGCATTACTAGCCATTCATAAAAGATATCCGGTCCTCTGAAAGTAGTTAAAGGCACACACTTTTCTGCAATGCGAAGTTGATGGAAGCCTGTAGCTAGGTCCATCCTAGAAAATACCCGCGCTCCATGCAAGCGGTCGAGCAAGTCATCTATACGAGGCAGTGGGTATCTGTTTTTCAGAGTTTGTTTGTTGAGATCACGGTAGTCTACACATAGCCTGAGAGTACCGTCTGATTTTGGGACGAACACCACTGCTGCTCCCCATTCTGAGAAGCTGGGCCTGATCAGACCATTCCACAAAAGCTGCTTGGTTTGATTTCTCAGCTCCTCTCTTTCTTTTGGCGACATTCTCCGAATGGGATGTACGACGGGCCTCACATTCGGAGCTAAATCAATTTTGAAGCTGATTTCTCTATGCGGGGGTAAACCCTCAACTTCTTTGAATACATCAGCGTAATCTTTGACGATATGGATATCCTCAATAGAAGTAGGGGCAACTTCTAGAGAAGACCAGAATTCTTTTTTGTCAGTGGTTGAGCCGTGGCATGGTATAGAAATAGTCTTTCCCAATTTAGTTTTAATTTTGACTATTCTTTCAGCGCATAATACTTCAGCCTCATATTCCGTCAACCAGTCCATTCCCAATATGATATCATATCCGGAGAAATTCATGACGATCAAATTAAAAGGGAACGAGAAATAAGAATAAGAAACATGTACTCTACAATACTGTTCGAGAACAAGAGAACCTCCTATCGGGCTATGGCCTCTAATCAAATTTTTGAGTTTCCTTGGTTTCAGTTTCAACTTTTTAATTGCATCATTCGAAATAAAGCTTCGTGCAACACCAGTATCAAATAAGACAGTAATAGGGATGTTCTTAATATTAAGCGTACCTCCTAAGACATCGGGTTTACCTGGCCCCTCGGCAAAAGCTGGTGCATCTGCTCCCTCATAAACATGTGCCACTTCAGTTTTCTTCAACAGGGGACAGTTTCTGGCAAAGTGCCCGGCTTATGGCAGTTATAGCAATCCTGGGTGTTCCTGGGGTTCTGACCACGATTCTGAGAATTCTGGCAACGATTCTGGGAACTCTGACCACGGTTATGACTAGGGCCTGAATCATTTCTCTTGACCTTTTTAGGTGCTCTGCACTCATAATCAAAATGTCCAATCTTGCCGCAGTTATAGCACGTCACCTTGCTCCTGTCCCTCTTCTTCCCTTAGGACTTAGCGGTTGAAGAATTGCTCGCCTCCGGTTTCTTGTTAGCCTGTTCCTTCTGGTTGTTGCCTTGGCCTTTCACTCTATCCTGCGGTTCGGACTCGTCATTTTCCTCGTAGCGGCACGCCATCTCTACTACCTCATTGAAAGGAAGCTTGATATGAGCAGTGACTCGGTTCAAATATTTCTTTGACAGGCCCTTGATAAATTTTTTATTCTTCTCTACCGGATCTTGAATCAAACCAGGAGCATATCGTGAAAGCTCATCAAACTTCCTCACATACTCAGAAACGGTCATATTCCCTTGCTCTAGGTTAACGAACTGCTCGCGCAGGCGCTCTCTAGCTTGTGGGGGTATATACTTCTCATTGAAAAGTTCCTTAAATTTGGCCCAAGACATATTGGCTACGTCATTGCAGATCTTGATCGTATCCCACCAATGCCCGGCTTCCTCTTTTAATTGCCATACTGCCAGGTAACGCTTTCGCTGATCTTCCAGTTCTAAGCCCTCTAGGATCTTTTCACAATCTTTAAGCCATGCTTCTGCCTGAATCGCAGACTCTCGCCCTGTGAAAGGTACACCTCCTAGGTTTTTGAATTTCTTTGACATTCTCTCCAAATTGAAGGGCTGTGGAGGTGGAGTTGGTTCGGCTACGACCTCTGAAGTATGTTGTTCCTGAGTGATGGGGGTCTCGTCTCTAGCTTGCCCTCCAGCTCCTACACGGGCTCCTCCTCTGGCCCCGCCTCGAGCTCCACCTCGGGCTCCGCCCGGGGCTGTTCTTGCTCTAGTATCCATTTAAATCAGTCTGTACCATCAAGGAAAGAGTCAGACCAACAAAATGAGAATTTTCAAGAAAATATAAGACAAGGACAAGATGAAAAGATGATGATGTAATGACTGATAAATATGTGCTATTCTGCCGTGCTCATTCTAGGACATTACTAGTCCTATCTCTAATGAGCTACTCGTCTTAGAATAATGTGGATTCTATCTAGACGAATTGTTCTAAATATGTTATATTCCGAGGCTAAGGTTAACCTTAGGATCTGATACCAACTGTGATGACCCCAAACTTCCGTGGTTCGAAAGTAAGGATAATCATTTTGGAATACAACATATTTACAACAAAAACAGATCTCAGATAATTATCATAACACATAAACCACTGCAGCGGAAATAAATGTCATCAGCATCATAATATCCAATACATCAGAGTATGCAGTACAGGATACAACTTAGCCAAATAAAGAGTCTCAACAAAGGGGAAATAAGTTTCAATGGAAAAGAAACAAGTCTCAAACTCCATTACATACATCAAAGCTACAGAAGATAAAATGTCTCAAAGCAGAAGCAAAAACTAGAGAAAAGGTCTTCTTCTTCTTCCTTCCAAGCAAGCTCCAATCAGAATGTATCACCTGAACCTGTCAATTGGCTGCCCGTGTGGAAAGAGGGCACCCGAGTTTGCAAAAGTGAAACAAACTACGAGTCAGTCATGGGACTGGTATGAGAAATCTTCCTATACTAACTATCAATATGGCGAATCACAGGACCAGGCCGCTAATGCGGAACGGGTTTACTCCATTGGATTGCCAGTGCATAAGTAAAGTAAATCGTTCAAATAACGCTATGCTTTTTAGAAAAATGAGATCATTGTAAGACCCAAGTCCCATCACACAATGCAACGCAAACCGGAGGATAGGGTTTTACCTTATAATGATCAAAAGATGATAAATACGCAAAACGTATCACTACTAGTGTGTATATGTTTTCATAAATCATTTCAATATAAATGTATTAATCTTAGACGGCATAGTACCCCATCCTACTATGTCGCCATACTAATTATACAATCGAAAACGAGATGTCGTATTGGAGATTTTTTTTTCCATCACGAGTCAAGGCTAGGGAGGAGCTCCTCACCGATTCGAGGCACTCTGGTAAATACCTCAGGATCACACCTATGGGCAACCCTTGGATAGCTGCAGGGTCGGTCCACTCCGAAGGGTCGTGGATTAGTTATACCTGAACACACGTTTCCCGTTCCTTTTGGACCTATAATATGGCCACTAACAACCTATAAAAACACGAGGTACCTCATAATCCATCATCCACATAAGTAAAATGTCAACGCTGGTAGGTCCCTGACATTACTCTAGCTAGAAAGATAACATGTGCACTCCCTGCGTTCCCTTCTCCCGTTTTGTACTCATACCTGGGTGTGAGGCTCGTGAGGTTATGCTATACACAAAGCTATGCCTAAACAGACTATGCTTTGATCATCAACCACAAGGCCTGGTTTTCAACAAAGCCTTGATCATTGCATCTTGGCGTGCCACATTGACAATTCAACGCCATGCGATCGATAACTATTACTACATAACAGGGTGTTAAGCAGAGAATAAATTCTCCAGCACCAGACAGGCATATATTAATACCAATCGATTTAATTACATGAAGTGAATTTCAACGTCAGACACGCATCCATTTACAAGTCCGTTCTGGATCTGAATGAAACAGGAGACACCAAAAAGGCTCTCGCTTATCCGCACGACCAACACACACGTCTGGACAATTACTGCTTCAACCCCGTCCTGGGAGCAAGTCAGTCCAAGGCATCAATAGTCGTCGTCCATTCGATGTGAAGATCGCCGGTCTTCAACCATCGTCTTCTTACATCTTTGATTTAATCGCCGTTCAATTATTTGAAATAAGTTAAACTCGGCCCTTTCAAATAATTGTCGCATAATTATAATTTAAAACATTTCATATATATTTATAACTATTTATCGCTATTATTATTTATTTGAAAATAGCTCAAAAAAAATAAACGACGCTTTGGGTCCATGGGTGGCCCTGGCACTGTTTTTACCAAAATTTGATTTACACATATCTTAGAATCTAACCATCGGATTTTGATGAAATATATATCGTTGGAAAGCTCTTCCCAAAGCGGTCCTAATGGTTCCAGTTTTGGGAAAATCCAACGGTCGGATCTTTCGGTATAATCGTTTGAAGTTACGATTGTCGATATGCGAACTGCCGCTCTCGTTTCGTTAAATTTTATATTTATATTTCTATATATAAACCACTTGGTGATTCCCTTTATTAACATCCATTCTTTTTAAACTATAAAAACAATATTTTTGTTCGCCAATTCTAATGCGACAAAAATGATGGTTTCAACAATGTATATTTTTATATTCAATAAAATTACATTTTGTTCGCCAATTCTAATGCGACAAAAATGACGGTTTCAAAAATGTATATTTTTATATTCAATAAAATTACATTTTTGTTCGCCAATTCTAATGCGACAAAAATGACGGTTTCGAAAATGTATATTTTTATATTCAATAAAATAATATTTTTGTTCGCCAATTCTAATGCGACAAAAATGACGGTTTCAAAAATGTATATTTTTATATTCAATAAAATAATATTTTTATTCGCCAATTCTAATGCGACAAAAATGATGGTTTCAAAAATGTATATTTTTATATTCAATAAAATTACATTTTTGTTCGCTAATTCTAATGCGAAAAAAATGATGGTAAAAATGTACTTTTTCTTTAATTATATAAAAATGTTCTTTTTATCCTATTCGTTTCAAATACATAAAAATGTACTTTTTATCCTATTCGTTTAAAATACATAAAAATGTACTTTTTATCCTATTCATTTTAAATACACAAAAATGTACTTTTTATCCTATTCGTTTTAAATACATAAAAATGTACTTTTTATCCTATTCGTTTTAAATACATAAAAATGTACTTTTTATCCTATTCGTTTTAAATACATAAAAATGTACTTTTTATGCTATTCGTTTTAAATACACAAAAATGTACTTTTTATCCTATTCGTTTTAAATACACAAAAATGTACTTTTTATCCTATTCGTTTTAAATACACAAAAATGTACTTTTTATCCTATTCGTTTTAAATACACAAAAATGTACTTTTTATCCTATTCGTTTTAAATACACAAAAATGTACTTTTTATCCTATTCTTTTTAAATACACAAAAATGTACTTTTTATCCTATTCGTTTTAAATACATAAAAATGTACTTTTTATCCTATTCGTTTTAAATACACAAAAATGTACTTTTTATCCTATTCGTTTTAAATACACAAAAATGTACTTTTTATCCCTTTTTCTTTTACATTGAAAAATGTAAATCTTTTATCTATACATAGAAAAATGTAAATCCTATAATTATCTTTATTACATTAGAAAAATGTAAATTTTCTATTTATCTTTATTACATTAGAAAAATGTAAATTTTCTAATTATCT
Source organism: Allium sativum (assembly GCA_030737875.1). NCBI lineage: Eukaryota > Viridiplantae > Streptophyta > Magnoliopsida > Asparagales > Amaryllidaceae > Allium > Allium sativum. Next base: position 89,343,027 of record CM060916.1, on the reverse strand, counting down.
TCTTAATGCACATTTTTCCTTATAGGGGGTATTTTCCTATCTAACTCAACTCAATTTGGTGTCAAAATATGATAACAAAAAATAATGGTTTTTGTCTAACCATTTCTATTTACCCAACGTCGTAATTTCAATGTCCACACATACAACACAATATATGATTTGGTGTATAAATTTGATGAATCACAATAAAAGGTCTCTTCTTTATTTTATTTGTAAATCAAATAAAATATCTAATCTTTATTTGTAAATCAAATAAAATATCTAATCTTTATTTTATATTGTAAATCAAAATAAAATAACTAATCTTATTTTATCTTTTGATTAAAATTTAAAAGATTTAAACTTTCTTTATTTTATAAGTCATAAATCAAAATAAAGATTCAACTTTTGTTCTTATTATGCAAATCAAAATAAAGATTCAACTTTTGTTTTATTTTGCAAATCAAAAATAAAGATTCAACTTTTGTTTTATTTTTCAAATCAAAAATAAAGATTCAACTTTTGTTTTATTTTGCAAATCAAAAATAAAGATTCAACTTTTGTTTTATTTTTCAAATCAAAAATAAAGATTCAACTTTTGTTTTATTTTGCAAATCAAAAATAAAGATTCAGCTTTTCATTTTATGTTGTGAATCAAAAATAAAGATTTGAACCTTCTTTGGTAAATCAGAATAAAGATTCAATTTTTCATTACTATAGAGGAATAAAAATAAAAATAAAAATAAAAATGATAAAGATGAGAACTTTATAGAGATTACATCAGAATTTATAGATCTAAACTGACATGCTATATCATGATATCACAACGAATATTATTCAACCATACAACAATTACAACATCGTAGATCAGAAACAATAACATACAATGATTCACATAACAAATATAATTAAATTATTTAATTATTCAAAATTTAGAAATCTCACAGTCGTTGCAGATTTGACCAAAATTTCAAACAGTCCAGAATGGTCCCGTTTCAGTCTCAACACGTTCTATTCGCTGTTATGATTCCAATGTCTCCGAAATCGTCAAATTCTTAGTTGAAACGTATTAATTATGGTTAAATCAAGCTTTAAAACAATTTAAATTAATTAGTTAGGAAATTAACCTTTCTTCTTCCTTCAGTTTACAAGCCGTGGGTTTTCACTTCTCAGTTCAAATCTAGGGTTGGAATTTGTGATCGACACAGGACACGGGAGGGGGATCGGACGGTGGCACGGTGTCGGGCTAGGGGCGGCGCTCGAGGGGGGAGTGGTGGCGGCTGGCTCGGTGCGCCCAGGTGGGGCCGACGGTGGTGTAAAGGCGGCGCCTTTGGGGGTTCTGTGCTCGGATTTTAGGCGACGAGAGGTCGATCAACTCGTATGAGATTAAAGAGGGAGGAAAGGGCTTCGATTTGGTATGTGGTTTGGGTTCCAATTCAAAGAGATGGAGGAGAAATTAGGAGGAGAAGGAGCGTGCGTTCATGGCCATTTCTTGGAGTGGCGACTGTGATACACGATGGAAGAAAAGGGTTTTGGAATTTTGGCCATTATTTATATATTTTTAAATGAATTTTTACATTTAAATCCATAACTTTTTATCCGTTCTATTTCCAGTCCAGCAAAAAGTGACCCTAGCCAATAACCCATATTCCGGATCCAATGGGACAGGTTCCGTCAGCCCAAACGGCTGTCTGTGGCCTATATTATTTAATTTAAAAATTAATTCCTTTATTAATTTAATTCGTTCGGTTAAATAAATTCACTGAGGCCACATACGGACTCAGAAAAATCCAGAAAAAATATTTTTTTCTTTGTTATGACAATACGGTCCTAACAAAACTAATTTCGTCGAATTATGAGACTGTTTGAAAAATGGCTATTTTTCAGTCGTTTAAATTTAACTGAAATCGACCAAACACATTTTCCTTCGCCACGCTCACATATTAATTCGAAAAATTATAAAAATTGAAACCTATCAATAATTCAACATTCCGGTTCCAACAAAAGTGGTTTCGTCGAAAACAGAGATCGTTTGAAAATTGACTATTTTCACTGGCTTTAATATTATTTAAAAATGAAAATTTTAATTTCTGCCACATTTTTCCACCAAATTATTTAAAATAAAAATTTTAAATTGCTTCAGATTTTCCGGGTCGTTACAGTATGTGGCGCTGATAAATTAAAATGTATGTTTAAATTAAATATACATTGACCTATATTTTAATTTTTAAGAAAAACCTTTTGAAACAGTCGAATTAGCTTACAGGACATACCCATTGTATCCGAAATGGGGATATATGTCTAGGGGCGACACTCGTTGGGTTTGATTTGGAATATGTGGCATTAAGCTAGAATTATCAGAATAAAATGAAAACTAAATAGATATATATACTATTATATATACCTGAAGATACACCGTACAATACTCCAAACGATAATTCTATGAATCAGCCGCTACCCTCTCAAATTAATGGTCACAAACCTCCCGATTAAAAACGTTATAATCTCCAAATCCAATCCAAATTAGCCCCTGATTCCAAAGCTAAACATGGTGAGATTTTCGTTCTCCTCGATTCCATGCAGTGATGATGGGTTGTAGTGGATTGCGCTGTTTGATTTTGCCCCACAAAGGGACGCCGCTCGCACGCAAATCGAAGGCAGTATGGACCACCGAGTTGTGTGCCACTTAGGGCATGGGTGGAGCATGGCGGGGGCTTCGTTTTGGGGTAGTCAGATCGGCGGCTAGGGTTCTCGAGTGGCGTGCTTTCTTGGAAGGATGGGTGTGGTTTTCTGGCATCATGGAACCTGTAATGGATGTGAGAACAAAGGTCAGGGAAGAAGACAGTAAGGGTATATCCCCTTAATTGGTCAATTTCAGATTTGTAAATTAAATAAAAATTGGTCAATTTCAGATTTATAATAAAATAAAATTGTTTTAAATATAAAAGTAGTAATGTTTTTGTAAATAAAGGTAGTAATGTTTTTGTAAATAAGTATTGGTTTTAAAAATATAAACATAAAAATAGATTTATTTTTATAAACATAGAACGAGAAGAACATCATTTTGAAATAAGAGGAGAATATTGTTTTGAAATAAAAGAAGAACATCGTTTTGAAATAAAAGAAGAATATTGTTATGAAATAAAAGCAGAACATCGTTTTGAAATAAGAAGAGAATATCGTTTTGAAATAAAAGGAGAGCATCGTTTTGAAATAAAAGGAGAACATCGTTTAAAAAAAGAAAAAAAAAACATTGATTTAGAAATCAAAATAAACATTGTTCTGTAAAATAAAACAAACATTATTTTGATGAAATAAACATTGTTTGGTAAAGCCAATTTTACGTTGTTTTGTAAACAAATTATACATTGCTTTTGTGTAAATTTTCAATATAATAACATTGTTATAAAAATGAATTTTTTATAAAGAAATAGCTTAAATTAGGAATATGATTTTTATATAACATGGATGAAAACTATAATTTTTAATATACATAACCTGTGAAATAGATTGTGACGGAACTGTTTGGAAACAAAGCGGAATCCAAACTGTACCGGAAATACACACTGACGGAGTGGAAACCAAAGGTGAGAACTCCTCACTAAAAATTCTGCACAGTTTTTATTTATTTTCATAATTGGAAAATATATAGAATTGCTAGTTTAGATTTTTATCTGTTTAATCATTGGAAACTATATACAATGCCTGTTAGATCACTTTCCCTCGTCCACAGATCATGGACGATATAAAATTGACTGTATTGTGTGTTATTTGTGATGTGAAATGTTTTAACATATTAAAAATGATGTTAATATTAATAGGATAGTGAAATTTAAATTATAAATATTCATTTATAATTTGAACAGTGAAAATTGGTTAAATTTAATAACCAATAATTCGTTTAAATAAACTGTTGTTGTTTAAAAACCCCACACGGGTATTGGGTTGATACTTGACATACACTAGTCCCAATATTTATTTGTATGTCAATCGATGGATTGACAGTCTGTGATGAGTGTTATTTATTTATTTAAATGCTCACACAGTTGTAAATTTCACTTTGGATGTGAATGGACTGTTTAATGATTATTTATCATTATTGTTGAATACATCCAGTGTATGAAATCCATATAACTAAAATTATATGGTAATTGTTTGAGTCGCATTCCGATTCAGAAATAATTAATGTTTTATAATGGATAATGTTTTATAATTGGTGTTAAATAAATAAAAAATATCATTTAAGGAAGAAATATTATTTTAGGATAAAATATCATTTTAGAATAAAAGACATTTTAGGATAAAGTACATTTTTAGAGTAAATAATATAAAAGAACATTTTTATGTAAAAGTACATTTTAGAGTAAATAATATAAAAGAAACATTTATATATAAAGGGATATTTTTAATGTAAAGTAACATTTATAATATAAATAACATTTATAATGAAATAACATTTATAATATAAAAGGACATTTATATGTGGAAGTATCATTTTTATGAAAAAGGATTATTTATATGAAAAAGAAGCATTTTTATGAAAAGGATCATTTATATGAAAAACGAATCATTTATATGAAAAAGATCATTTATATGAAAAAGAACATTTTTATGAAAAAGAAACATTTTTAATGTAAGAAACATTTTTGTGTAAAAGCACCATTTTAATGTAAAGAACATTTTTATATAAAAGAACATTTTAATGTAAGAGTTCATTTTATATAAAGAATATTTTAAATAAGGAATCTTTTAAAATAACGAACATTTTAAAATAATATTCAGTGAGGAATAGAATTCTGATTTTGGTGTCCGTTTTAGATGGACACAAAAATATAGAAATACGAAGCCGTGTTAAGTAGCAAAAGCCATTTTAACCCAAACGGGTTTATCACCGATTTTATTCATTTCGTAATGAATATAAAAAAGAAATGATTTCAAAATTTAATACCATGAAAATATTATCATTTTATTATGGTAAAGATATAGAATATTCAATTTTGATTTAAAATTAAAAATGAAGTTGGATTCGTTTTAAAACGAATTTATAAAATAAGCTTTAAATGGAAATCAATGAGATATATATATAATATATATTATATATATAATATATATTATATATATATAATATATATTATATATATATAATATATATTATATATATATTTATTTAATGGCCTGAATAGAACGCGCTATGCAGCGACCGTTCGCGAATTTCAACCATTAACTTCAAATTGATGTGACAGGAGATCCGACCTTTGGATTCTCCTAAAACTAGAGCCACTAGATTCGTTTCGAAAAGAGCTTCCTAATGAATATAAGAAGTTTGAAATCTAACGGTTGGATTTGGAATTACGTCCAAATCAAATTTGGAAAAGGTTGCTATGGATGTAGTTCGGTGACTGTTATTGGAAGCCAACTGTACGGGCCTTGATAAAATTATTAAAAATATGGAAAAATTATATAAAATCATATAAATGATTTGGAAAGAATTTGGATGAAAATTCCAATTTTATAAAGATAAAAATATATTTTTATCAAAAAATGAACTAGTTATTAACTAGAATAAAAATCCATTTAATTAATATTTAATTGGAATTAAAGAGGATAAATTGGATTTTGGGTTGTCGTGAACAGTGTCTTTAATAATATTGTTCTTAAACCCCGATTAGAAAAGAATAAATCTTTTAAATAAGATTTAATGTAGTTTTCCAATTAATATTTAATGGGAGTTAAATAGAATATAATTTTGGAATTTATAATTCTTTTAATTAAGGTCATTAGAGTTTCCAATTATATTTAGTGATTGGAATAAAATGAAATGTGAATTGGGTTTATTGTGAACTGTGTTTTAAATGACATTTGTTCTTTAACCCAATTAACAGTGAAAAGATAATTTGAATTTATAAATCTTTTATTAAGAGTTAAAGGAAAAATTTCCAAAGTAAAGTTTTCCAATTTAATATATTAAATTGGGATTGAATGGAATTTGATTTAATAAACATCGTGATGAGCTTCTGTGAATGAAGACCGTTACTATTAATGGAATTTAAAGGGCCTTGCCGTTATTCCATTTATATTATCAGTCTGATATGGGAATTTATATCGATTATATATTGATCTGATTTCTGTGAAGATTGGAAGATGATTTTGGGCTTATCGTGAATATTGTTTTTAAATAGCATTTGTTCTTTAACCCTGTTAAAGATAAGATTAATTTCTTAAATTTGAATAATCATAAAGTAATGATTTTTGACATTAAAACCAAATTGGAGTATTACTAAATTAGATTGAAATGGAAACGAGATAATTAGATTTATCAAATTCTTGAAATGATCGAGAATGGAGTACCCCAAGTTTTACTCCAAGCGATAGTTAAATCTTTAATTAGATTTGAATGTGAAATGGTAATTAAATTTACCAATAACACCGTGGGTGTAAGATGTGGAGTACTGCCAGTTTTGCTCCATGGGATGGATAGGTTGGGATTAATAATAAATGATTACTTCGGTAAGGTTCGCTAATCCCGACTAGTTAAATAAATCTTTTGAAATTTATGTTCAAAAGAAGATTTAACAATAAAGTTAAAAGGATTTATCTTTGAAAAATTTAATGGGAACCTTTCCCTAATAATATGAATATTTTATTTAAAGAATATTCTGAATTGGAATGAGGCGTATGATGTGTTTTACCGCACTAATTTATAAAATAAGTGAATTATTCGGAAAGACCGGGTTTAACCCATTTTGAATAATTTCTACGATGATTAAGAGTCGAAGATGAAGACGGTGGTTGAAGACCGAAGTTCTTCACATTGTTTGGGTGATTACTGATGTTTTGATTGGGTCGTACACCCAAGACAAGGTAATAAGTGGTGGTCTTCCAAACGTACTTGGAGATCGATGGATATGCGAGGACCTTTCTCCTGTATTGGACATATGGGACGAGGAATAAGGTGCCACCGGTTTCGTTCAGACCCAAAACGGACTTGTAAATGGATGGTATGTCTGACGTTGTATTCCTTTATGCTGTATTCATTGATCTCTGCTAAATATATATCTGTTTGGTGGCGGAGAATTTGTTCTCCTGCTTAACACCTGTGACGGCCCGCCCCGCACCAACCGACATTTACTCCAATTGTGCGCTGTACACATGTCCAATTGGCATGGGACGGTCGCCAAAGAAGAGAAAGAAAGAAGATGAACCAAATAAAGAACCTGTAATATGTCTCACAGCGCATGGGATAAAATATAATAACCAACATATACTTGACATAAAACAGATGAGACAGTGCATAAGCTGAAAATCAGAACTAAACATCACAGCAGCGGAAATCCAAAAGTACAGCTTATTACAACTTCAAAATACTGTCTCTAAGATAAACAAAATAGGTATGCTACTAATGCCCAAAGTAGATACCGATCACGACACAGGGAGAATAACTATATATCATACGTGGAGCCTCCTGCTCGTCTTCAGTCCATCTACCAAGCGCACTACCAGCTATCCCTGTCTCTAGTCTGCTCGTGTGAGCACCCAGAGTAATAAGAAGAAACATAAAACTCTGGGTCAGACATTTGTCTGGTATGAGTGGTAGCAAGCATAAACAGAATAGTAACAGGTATACTAAGTCATACCTGAACCTGGACCTGCAACCAAAGAGTTAGTACTACACGGTACAACACTCTATGATGTCACAAACACATAATATAAGTATACGGGGGTGGGGATGTGTGTGTCAAACAATCAAACATAGCAACCATCCTCACAACTCTCACTCAGTGCGTAAAGCATACGGTATCTACTTCTTTGATCACCATAACCCTTCAAGAAAACGACAGAACTCAACTTTGTACGACTATGTCCATTCCTACTACCACCAACGCCAAACCTATGGGATCACGCCCAACGTATCCATGATCCCACTCCATTGGTAGGTAGCTGTAACGACCCGTGTTCTACACATCGTAGGATTGTAGAATATTTATTTCTTTCCCGTGTGAAGTCGTATGGTCATATAACTTTGGGAAACATTTATTTGAGTCATTTCCCCTGTTCATGACTTTTGTCGATTTTTAAATGACCATTTTGCCCCTAGTCAGTACTGTTTTGGCCATAACTTTTGATAGGGAAGGAATTTTGACCTGAAACCACTTCCATTAGATTTGTTTGATGGTTTCTCTTTCCGTAGAGTGGTCATAATAGCAAAACGGACTTACCGTTTGGGAGATATGGCTGAAACAAGGTTTGGAGGGTGAAAAACTGCATAATTGGGCTAAACCGGGTAGTTAGCAATTGGGCCCATAAGGGGATTTCGGGATTGGGGCTGTATAAGGGTTGATTAGGGTTAGAAAACATCCTTTTAGTCATTTTTCCAGCCACCATTTCATTTCATAGAACCCTATTAATGGCCTCTAACCTCTAAATCACTCCAAACCACTCCAATTAGAAGAAAAGAGATTAGCAAGATCAAATCAAAGGGGATCTACACCAAATCAACCTTGAAGTCGCTGTTTTGCATTGGAATCAACATCAAATCCAAGTTTTATTTCAGATCTTGTTTTATTTGTGGCTAAGGTGAGTGATTAGCTTGCTTTATGCACTAATTGGGGTTATTTGGGGTGATTAGTGCTAATTAGTGTTTTTAGACGAAAATAAATTCTGGAAAAATGTTTATAAAATCATAAATAATGTTTTAGACCTCTGATATGAGTTTGGGTTAATTTGAAGAAGTTTTGCTAATCATATGCTTAAACATGATTAAGAGGGATTAAGGGAAAACATGGGGTTTTGGCTATGTTTGATCCATTTTATCATATCATATGGTTGTTTTGGTGTTTGAGGTCACTTGTATGTGTTGTTATGACTCTTGGGTATGCTTTATGATTGATTTCAATAGTTAGAATGGTCGAAAACGTCGTCGAGAGACGTATAAACACTTGTTGGAAAGTCTCAGGAAAACTGCAGGTTTTCGGATCGGATCGGAGGAGGGGCTCGGATCGGGAATGGCGATTGGGCAAAGACTCCGAACCGAACCGGAGATTGGTGCGACGCATTTGGCAAAAAGGAAGGCCATGTGTGTGGAACTGGATCGGATCGGCTGAAGGCAAGGTGAACGGATCGGGGTAGGACTAAGGGACCGGATCGGATTAGAATAGGGGACGGAACAGAACAGGGCAACAGGAATTGGGATCGGATCGGAGGGAAGCAACGGACCGGAATATAGGAAATAGGATCGGATCGGATTAGCATAGGGGAACGGAACCGGAGCGAAGAATAGAAGGGTGAAGCAACTCGACCCGACCCGGTGTAGACGCTCGACCCGACCCGCTTGAAGGACTCGACCCGACTCGATGTACACTGGGGCAACCTGAAGGATTTCGACCCGAACTGGCGTAGCTTAGGATAACCGACCCGAACCGATGGCGATGAATGAGCATGGATCCGAACCAAATCCAAGAGCAAAGAAGGAAGAACCGATCCGACCAGTATTAACCAATAACCCGAGATGCAAAGGTAGTACAAAAGGAAGTTAGAACCACTTACCAATGGATTTGTGCTTAGCGTTGGTAATAAGTTCACTTCATGATTGGACTTTGCTGCGGGACGTGTGCTAAGGAGCTGTCGATGTCTGTGACTTTGGATCACTAGGTGTTGGAGGTAGAGAGACAAACTCGGGCTTTGGATATGGTGCGACTAGGGAGCTACCTACCAATGGAGTGGGGTCATGGAAACGTTGGGCGTGATCCCATAGGTATGACGTTGGTGGTAGTAGGAATGTACATAGTCGTACAAAGTCGAGTTCTGTCGTTTTAGTAAAGTGCTCTAGTGATCGAAGAAGTGGATGTCGTATGCTTTACGCACTGAGTGAGAGATGTGAGGATGGTTGCTATGCTTGATTGTTTGACATACACATCCCCACCCCCGTATATTTACACGCCATATGTTAGTGACATCTTAGAGTATTGTACCGTGTAGTACTAACTCTTTGATTGCAGGTCCAGGTTCAGGTATGACTTAGTATACCTGTTATTATTCTGTTTATGCTTGCTACCACTCATACCAGACTAATGTCTGACCCAGAGTTTTATGTTTCTTCTTATTACTCTGGGTGCTCACACGAGCAGACTAGAGACAGGGATAGCTGGTAGTGCGCTTGGTAGATGGACTGAAGACGAGCAGGAGGCTCCACGTATGATATATAGTTATTCTCCCTGTGTCGTGATTGGTATCTACTTTGGGCATTAGTAGCATACCTATTTTGCTTAGCTTTGAGACAGTATTTTGAGGTTGTAATAAGCTGTATTTGATATTTCCGCTACTCTGATGATGTTAGTTCAAGTTTTCAGCTTATGCACTGTCTCATCTGTTTTATGTCAAGTATATGTTGGCTATTATATTTTATTCCATGCGCTGTGAGACATATTACAGGTTCCTTATTTGGTTCATCTTCTTTCTTTCTCTTCTTTGGCGACCGTCCCATGCCAATTGGACATGTGTACAGCGCACAATTGGAGTAAATGTCGGTTGGTGCGGGGCGGGCCGTCACACTTGGTATCAGAGCTCTAGGTTGTGCAATTCACCTAGGGAAAGACACTAGGGAGAGATAGTACGTATATGAGAGCGCGTATTTGTGATTATTTTGGTTTTCAAAAGCTATATCTATATATAGTATTAGTATGTTTAAGAGTGAAGTCGCATTGCACTGCACTGGCACCACTATGGAGATGGTTAATCGTTTTCTCTTTAACAGATTTGACGATGAGCCGAGGAAGAGGTGCTGGCAGAGGGGCCAATAATGGGAATCCCCCTGACATGAGGGCTATGTTTACCAACCTCATGAGAGAGATGCTTGTGGATATTCAGAGGGAGGCTCCTAATGTTGCCAATGCTGGAGGTGTAGCGGTGCAAGCGCCTAGGGTCGATTTCGCCAAGCTGAGTAAGGATTACACTAATCTTGGTGGAAAGCCGTTTCACGGAACAGAGTCGGCCACGGATGTTCAGGATTGGTTGGATAGCTGTGATCGGATCTTCGATGACTTGGGTATCGAGGATGCGATGAAGAGAAGGCTAGCGTCTCGTCAGCTGTAAGGACGAGCGATGAATTGGTGGAATGCTATTAGGGCAGCCACACCAGAAGATCAAGTTACTTGGGATCAGTTTAAAGCTCGCTTTAGCGACAAGTATATCCCAGCTGCCCAGAAGTCGGAATTGTTTAGGAAGTTCTTGGAGCTTAAGCAGAATGGGAGGGCAGTATCGGATTATGTTGCTGAGTTCGACACTTTGTCAAAGTATGGGTTATCTTTAATCGATACTCCCGAAAAGAAAAATGAGAAGTTCATCACTGGTTTGGATGAATACTTAGGGGAGAGGCTGATTAATCACATCGATGAGACGTTTGAGTCGATCGTGGGAAAAGCTTTGAGGTCAGAAAGTCTTTACCCTAAGCCGAAGACTGGGGTTGTTGCTGCATCTGCTGAAGAGCCAAAGCCGCAAGCAAGCGGTGGAGGCAAGAATAACTCTCAGAATAAGAGGAAGCAGAATCAAGCTAAGGATGGCCAGAAGAAAAGCAGGAAAGAAGTCGAGTGCTTCAAATGTGGAAAGAAGGGCCATTATGCGAGAGAATGTAGGGCCAAGACAGTGGGAAAGAAGTGCTTTAACTGTGGCCAAGAGGGGCATTTTAAGGATAAGTGCCCGCAACCTCTGAAGGAGAATCAGATGGTGAAAGCATATGCCATCAATGCTGTTCCTTCTTCGTCGAATGCCCCAACTGCGGCGGAGAAAGGAAAGGGAGTCGTCATTCAAGGTATGCTTTCCATTTATGATCTTCCTGTTAGAGTTTTGTTCGATACCGGGGCTTCCCATTCCTTCATATCTAGTGACCTGGTAGATAGGTTGGGATTGGAACCCGAGTTAGTCGATAGACCATTAGCTGTGACGAACCCGATTGGTGGTTCAACAAACCTCAGTATGATCTGTCGTAATGTGGTCTTATCGAGTCATGGATGTATGTTTGTTTGTGATTGCTTTGTTTTGGGCTTTACTGGGTATGGCATTATTTTGGGAGTCGATTGGCTCCAAAGATACGGGGTGGTGGTAGACTGTGAGGGCTTTTTGGTGACAGTTAGGGCGGATGATGGGCGGAGGGTAGTGTTTGGTAATCTACCCTGTGATGGGGTAATGGCTAGTTTTGTAAATTCCCTCGACATCCCGCATGATGAGTTATCAGGTTTGCCCGTGGTTGGCCAGTACCCGGACATCTTCGAGGAAGTGACCGGACTTCCACCACACCGAGAGATTGAGTTTCGTATTGATTTAGTGAAAGATGACAGACCTATAGTGATGCCACTTCGTCGTATGGCACCACGAGAACAGCGAGAGCTCGAGGTGCAAGTTAGCGATCTTATGAAGAAGGGATTTATTAGAAGAAGTGTCTCCGAGTGGGGAGCACCAGTTGTGTTTGCTACTAAGGCAGATGGTTCCCTTCGATTGTGTGTGGACTATCGCGAGTTAAATAAGGTGACGAGGAAGAATAAGTATCCTCTACCACGGATAGATGATTTGTTTGATCAACTGGAAGGAGCGAGAGTGTTCTCCCAGTTGGACCTCGCGACAGGATTTCATCAGCTCCGTGTAGCAGCTGATAGTATAGCTAAAACGGCATTTAGGACGCCGTCTGGGTTTTATGAGTGGTTGGTCATGCCATTCGGGTTGACCAATGCACCAGCATACTTCGTGGATCTTATGAATAGAGTATTCAGAGACCAACTGAACAAGTTTGTTCTTGTGTTCGTAGACGATATCCTTGTTTACTCGAGGACAGAAGAGGAACACAAGGAACATTTGAGAATTGTGTTGGAGGTGTTGAGAAGACACCAATTGAAAGCGAAGTTTTCTAAGTGTCACTTCTGGAGGAGGGAAGTGAGGTTCTTGGGCCATGTTGTTTCAGAGAATGGTATTGCCGTGGACCCTGCGAAGGTGGCTACGGTACAAGATTGGTCTGCGCCCAAGAATGCCAAGGATGTAAGAAGCTTCTTGGGGTTAGCTGGATATTATCGTAAGTTTATCAAAGACTTCTCCAAGACAGCGGCACCGTTGACTCAGTTGACTAAGAAGAATCAAGCCTTCGTTTGGGACGGCGGGTGTGAAAAAGCATTCAAGAGTCTAAAGGAAAAGTTGACGCGTGCGCCAGTGTTGGTCATTCCTAAGGGAAATGAAGAGATGACGGTATACACGGATGCTTGTGGTACCGGACTGGGTGCGGTATTGATGCAAGGAGGTAGGGTTGTAGCTTATGCTAGTCGACAGCTAAAGCCACATGAGAAGAAGTATCCTACCCATGATTTGGAATTAGCAGCGATTGTATTTGCGATGAAGATGTGGAGACATTACCTCTTGGGAGAAAGATTTGAGCTGTTTACCGATCATAAATCGTTGAAGTATCTCTTCTCTCAGAAAGATCTGAATCTCCGTCAGCAGAGATGGTTAGAGTTCTTGGCTTCGTATGATTTTGATATCGCGTATACACCTGGGAAGGGTAATGCGGTAGCCGATGCCTTGAGTAGGAGACATGCCAGCTTAGGGGCAATGTTTCTTGAATGGAAGCAGCTGGAGTATATCGCGGGGTTTGATTTCAGACCAAGGTGCGAATTGGATCCAGTTATGCTATCTAGCTTGACGATCAGACCCACTTTGATTGAGAGGATTGGTTCCAGTCAAAGGAACGACCCTAATTTATTGGAAGTCATCTCCAAGTTGGAAATGAATATCGATGAAGAGATGAACAAGTATGGGCTTGATCGAGATAGATGGCTTAGAAAGAATGGAAAGCTTGTTGTACCCAATGTCAATGGATTGAGAGATGAAGTGCTTAGAGAATGTCATCACTCAAAGCTGACTATACACCCCGGTGGTAATAAGATGTATCGAGACATGAGACAGACTTACTACTGGGAAGGGATGAAAAGAGACGTTGGGAAGTTTATATCCAAGTGCATGAATTGCCAGCTAGTTAAAGCCGAGCAAAAGAAGCCTAGTGGGTTGTTGCAACCATTAGAAATTCCCGAATGGAAATGGGAACAAGTTTCGATGGATTTTATCGATGGTTTACCGAGAACCAGATCGGGACATGATAGCATTTGGGTAATTGTGGATCGACTGACCAAGAGTGCAAAATTTATACCAGTTAAGTCGAACAGAACTGCAGCTAAGTTAGCAGCACTATATATGAAGTGGGTAGTGAGATTTCATGGAGTACCCAAAGGCATTGTGAGTGACCGAGATCCGTTGTTTACTAGTGGATTTTGGAAGAGCTTACAAGAGGCTTTAGGATCAGAATTACATCTCAGTACCGCATATCATCCTCAGACCGATGGTCAGACGGAGAGGGTGAATCGGATATTAGAAGATCTCTTGAGAGCTTGCATATTGGATTTTGGTGGATCATGGGATGATCATTTGCATCTAGTGGAGTTTGCATATAATAATAGCTACCAATCCAGTATCGGTATGGCTCCATATGAAGCTTTGTACGGAAGACCGTGCAACTCACCATCATGTTGGATAGAGACTGGCGAGAAGTTTGTGCTTGGACCAGATGTGGTGAGAGAAACTTCCGATAAGATCAAGATCATTCAGCAACGAATGAAAGCTGCTCAGGATAGGCAGAAAAGCTATGCTGATAAGAGAAGAAGAGACTTGAAATTCTCCGTTGGTGACTTGGTGTTTGTCAAGATCTCTCCGTTGAAAAGCGTCATACGATTTGGCAGGAGAGGCAAGTTGGCACCAAGATTTGTGGGTCCTTTCCAAGTTCTCGAGGAAGTTGGGAATTTGGCATATAGAGTTGGCTTACCAGAGAAAATGGCAGGAGTTCACAATGTGTTTCATGTTTCCCAACTAAGGAAGTTCGTTCACGACTCAAATGTGACTATTTCACCTGATCAGTTAGAGGACTTCGAAGTAGAACCTGAGGCGGTTGAGAACCGCAAGCCGATTCGTATTGTGGGGCATGATACGAAGCAACTTCGAAGAAAGTCGGTGAAGCTAGTCAAAGTTCAGTGGGCCGAGGACGAAAATGATTGTACTTGGGAGACAGAGGAGAGCATCAGAAAGGCTTATCCAGAACTCTTTGCCTGGTAAGATTTACTTTACGATTTAGTTATTCCGCATGCTAGGATAGATTTGTTTTGCTGTTTTGCATGTTTGATGGTTGTTTTATGATTGATAGGCATGCGGGACCCTTGTGTGTGTTTTGATTAGGGAATTTCGGGGGCGAAATTTCTTAAGGGGGGGAGAATGTAACGACCCGTGTTCTACACATCGTAGGATTGTAGAATATTTATTTCTTTCCCGTGTGAAGTCGTATGGTCATATAACTTTGGGAAACATTTATTTGAGTCATTTCCCCTGTTCATGACTTTTGTCGATTTTTAAATGACCATTTTGCCCCTAGTCAGTACTGTTTTGGCCATAACTTTTGATAGGGAAGGAATTTTGACCTGAAACCACTTCCATTAGATTTGTTTGATGGTTTCTCTTTCCGTAGAGTGGTCATAATAGCAAAACGGACTTACCGTTTGGGAGATATGGCTGAAACAAGGTTTGGAGGGTGAAAAACTGCATAATTGGGCTAAACCGGGTAGTTAGCAATTGGGCCCATAAGGGGATTTCGGGATTGGGGCTGTATAAGGGTTGATTAGGGTTAGAAAACATCCTTTTAGTCATTTTTCCAGCCACCATTTCATTTCATAGAACCCTATTAATGGCCTCTAACCTCTAAATCACTCCAAACCACTCCAATTAGAAGAAAAGAGATTAGCAAGATCAAATCAAAGGGGATCTACACCAAATCAACCTTGAAGTCGCTGTTTTGCATTGGAATCAACATCAAATCCAAGTTTTATTTCAGATCTTGTTTTATTTGTGGCTAAGGTGAGTGATTAGCTTGCTTTATGCACTAATTGGGGTTATTTGGGGTGATTAGTGCTAATTAGTGTTTTTAGACGAAAATAAATTCTGGAAAAATTTTTATAAAATCATAAATAATGTTTTAGACCTCTGATATAAGTTTGGGTTAATTTGAAGAAGTTTTGCTAATCATATGCTTAAACATGATTAAGAGGGATTAAGGGAAAACATGGGGTTTTGGCTATGTTTGATCCATTTTATCATATCATATGGTTGTTTTGGTGTTTGAGGTCACTTGTATGTGTTGTTATGACTCTTGGGTATGCTTTATGATTGATTTCAATAGTTAGAATGGTCGAAAACGTCGTCGAGAGACGTATAAACACTTGTTGGAAAGTCTCAGGAAAACTGCAGGTTTTCGGATCGGATCGGAGGAGGGGCTCGGATCGGGAATGGCGATTGGGCAAAGACTCCGAACCGAACCGGAGATTGGTGCGACGCATTTGGCAAAAAGGAAGGCCATGTGTGTGGAACTGGATCGGATCGGCTGAAGGCAAGGTGAACGGATCGGGGTAGGACTAAGGGACCGGATCGGATTAGAATAGGGGACGGAACAGAACAGGGCAACAGGAATTGGGATCGGATCGGAGGGAAGCAACGGACCGGAATATAGGAAATAGGATCGGATCGGATTAGCATAGGGGAACGGAACCGGAGCGAAGAATAGAAGGGTGAAGCAACTCGACCCGACCCGGTGTAGACGCTCGACCCGACCCGCTTGAAGGACTCGACCCGACCCGCTTGAAGGACTCGACCCGACTCGATGTACACTGGGGCAACCTGAAGGATTTCGACCCGAACTGGCGTAGCTTAGGATAACCGACCCGAACCGATGGCGATGAATGAGCATGGATCCGAACCAAATCCAAGAGCAAAGAAGGAAGAACCGATCCGACCAGTATTAACCAATAACCCGAGATGCAAAGGTAGTACAAAAGGAAGTTAGAACCACTTACCAATGGATTTGTGCTTAGCGTTGGTAATAAGTTCACTTCATGATTGGACTTTGCTGCGGGACGTGTGCTAAGGAGCTGTCGATGTCTGTGACTTTGGATCACTAGGTGTTGGAGGTAGAGAGACAAACTCGGGCTTTGGATATGGTGCGACTAGGGAGCTACCTACCAATGGAGTGGGGTCATGGAAACGTTGGGCGTGATCCCATAGGTATGACGTTGGTGGTAGTAGGAATGTACATAGTCGTACAAAGTCGAGTTCTGTCGTTTTAGTAAAGTGCTCTAGTGATCGAAGAAGTGGATGTCGTATGCTTTACGCACTGAGTGAGAGATGTGAGGATGGTTGCTATGCTTGATTGTTTGACATACACATCCCCACCCCCGTATATTTACACACCATATGTTAGTGACATCTTAGAGTATTGTACCGTGTAGTACTAACTCTTTGATTGCAGGTCCAGGTTCAGGTATGACTTAGTATACCTGTTATTATTCTGTTTATGCTTGCTACCACTCATACCAGACTAATGTCTGACCCAGAGTTTTATGTTTCTTCTTATTACTCTGGGTGCTCACACGAGCAGACTAGAGACAGGGATAGCTGGTAGTGCGCTTGGTAGATGGACTGAAGACGAGCAGGAGGCTCCACGTATGATATATAGTTATTCTCCCTGTGTCGTGATTGGTATCTACTTTGGGCATTAGTAGCATACCTATTTTGCTTAGCTTTGAGACAGTATTTTGAGGTTGTAATAAGCTGTATTTGATATTTCCGCTACTCTGATGATGTTAGTTCAAGTTTTCAGCTTATGCACTGTCTCATCTGTTTTATGTCAAGTATATGTTGGCTATTATATTTTATTCCATGCGCTGTGAGACATATTACAGGTTCCTTATTTGGTTCATCTTCTTTCTTTCTCTTCTTTGGCGACCGTCCCATGCCAATTGGACATGTGTACAGCGCACAATTGGAGTAAATGTCGGTTGGTGCGGGGCGGGCCGTCACAGTAGCTCCCTAGTCGCACCACATCCAAAGCCCGAGTCCGTCCATACACCTCCAATACATAGTGATCCAAAGTCATAGACACTGACAACTCCTTAGCACACGTCCCGCAGCAAAGCCCAATCACGAAGTGAACTCATTGGTTCCCGTCTGGATCCTGAGCTCGAACTTCCACTTGAACTACCTTTGCATTTCGGGTTATGGATCTTCATTGGATCGGTTCGGATTCCTTCCATCATCATTGGGATCGTGGTCTCCATCACCTCGGTTCGTGACTGCTACCTCGGGTCGGATCGGAGTGCACCATCGATTCGTGGCTTCCAGTCCCATCTGGATCGGATCGGGGTCCTTCATGGTACACTGGATCGGTTCGTGGCTTCCAGTCCCATCTGGATCGGATCGGGTTCTCCACCACGCCGCGGCTCGGGTCACGCCTCCTGGTCATAGCTCCAAGCCCTTCGCCCTCCTTCAAGTCTCCGGTTCGTTGTCCTCAAGGTGATCAGATCGGATCGTGTCGTTATCACTCCAGGCGGGTCGGGTCGGAGTCTTCAATCACCAAGCCTTGAATCGCGACTTCTCGGATCGGTTCGGATCCTTCAGCTCGTGGCGCAGCTTGCTTCGCTATAACGATCCGGTCGGTTCGTGGTGAAGGGAAATGGGCGGTTCGGATCGGGTAGGGGGCGATCCGATCCGATTTCCTGCACCGATTCCTGCAACCTTCCAGCAAGTGTTTATACGCCTCTCGACGGCGTTTTCGACCATTCTAACTATTGAAACCAATCACAAAGCATGTCATAGTGTCATAGCAATACGTACAAGTGACCTCAAACACCAAAACAACAACATGATATGATAAAATGGATCAAACATAGCCAAAACCCCATGTTTTCCCTTAAGCATATGTGAGCATAACTAATGGTATGATTAGCAAAACTTAACCAAATTATCCCAAACTCATATCAGAGGTCTAAAACATCGTTTATGATTTTATAAATATTTTTCCAGAATTTATTTTCCTTTAAAAACGCTGATTAGCACTAATCACCCCCAACTTAGCCATAATTAGTGCAAAAAGCAAGCTAATCACTCACCTTAGCCACAAAACAACTAAGATCTGAAATAATTCTCTGATTTGATGTGAATCCCAATGCTAACAGCAGCTCCAAGGTTGATTAGGTGAGGATCTTCTTTGATTAGGAGTTACTAAGCCAAATCCTTGACCAAGAGATGATTTGGAGGTGATCTAGAGGTTGGAGGCCATTTTTAGGGATCCTTGGTGATAAGTGGAGGCTAGAAAACTGAAATGGAATGATTCTCCATCTCATCTCAGCCCTCCCATAACCCTAATCCCGAAATGGGTTATGGGCCTACTCACTAATCACCCGATTCGGCCCGGTTAAGCAGTTTTTCACCCTCCAAACCTTGTTTCAGCCATATCTCCCAAACGGTAAGTCCGTTTGGCTATTATGACCACTCTACGGAAAGAGAAACCATCAAACGAATCTAATGGAAGTGGTTTCAGGTCAAAATTCCTTCCCTATCAAAAGTTATGGCCAAAACAGTACTGACTAGGGGCAAAATGGTCATTTAAAAATCGACAAAAAAAATCATGAACAGGGGAAATGGCTCTAATAGATGTTTCCCAAAGTTATATGACCATACGACTTCACACGGGAAAGAAATAAATATTCTACAATCCTATGATGTGTAGAACACGGGTCGTTACACTCTTCCCCCCTTAAGAAATTTCGCCCCCGAAATTCCCTAATCAAAACACACACAAGGGTCCCGCATGCCTATCAATCATAAAACAACCATCAAACATGCAAAACAAGCAAAACAAGTCTATCCTAGCATGCGGAATAACTAAATCGCAAAGTAAATCTTACCAGGCAAAGAGTTCTGGATAAGCCTTTCTAATGCTCTCCTCTGTCTCCCAAGCACAATCATTTTCGTCCTCGCCCCACTGAACTTTGACTAGCTTCACCGACTTTCTTCGAAGTTGCTTCGTATCATGCCCCACAATACGAATCGGCTTGCGGTTCTCAACCGCCTCAGGTTCTACTTCGAAGTCCTCTAACTGATCAGGTGAAATAGTCACATTTGAGTCGTGAACGAACTTCCTTAGTTGGGAAACATGAAACACATTGTGAACTCCTGCCATTTTCTCTGGTAAGCCAACTCTATACGCCAAATTCCCAACTTCCTCGAGAACTTGGAAAGGACCCACAAATCTTGGTGCCAACTTGCCTCTCCTGCCAAATCGTATCACGCTTTTCAACAGAGAGATCTTGACAAACACCAAGTCACCAACGGAGAATTTCAAGTCTCTTCTTCTCTTATCAGCATAACTCTTCTGCCTATCTTGGGCTGCCTTCATTCGTTGCTGAATGATCTTGATCTTATCGGAAGTTTCTCTCACCACATCTGGTCCAAGCACAAACTTCTCGCCAGTCTCTATCCAACATGATGGTGAGTTGCACGGTCTTCCGTACAAAGCTTCATATGGAGCCATACCAATACTGGATTGGTAGCTATTATTATATGCAAACTCCACTAGATGCAAATGGTCATCCCATGATCCACCAAAATCCAATATACAAGCTCTCAAGAGATCTTCCAATATACGATTCACCCTCTCCGTCTGACCGTCGTTCTGAGGATGGTATGCGGTACTGAGATGTAATCCTGACCCTAGAGCCTCTTGTAAGCTCTTCCAAAACCCACTAGTGAACAACGGGTCTCGGTCACTCACAATGCTTTTGGGTACTCCATGAAATCTCACTACCCACTTCATATACAATTCTGCTAACTTGGCTGCCGTTCTGGTCGATTTGACTGGTATAAATCTTGCACTCTTGGTCAGTCGATCCACAATTACCCAAATGCTATCATGTCCCGATCTAGTCCTCGGTAAACCATCGATAAAATCCATCGAAACTTGTTCCCATTTCCACTCGGGAATTTCTAATGGTTGCAACAACCCACTAGGCTTCTTCTGCTCGGCTTTAACTAGCTGACAATTCATGCATTTGGATATAAACTTCCCAACGTCTCTTTTCATCCCTTCCCAGTAGTAAGTCTGTCTCATGTCTCTATACATCTTATTACCACCGGGATGTATAGTCAGTTTTGAGTGATGACATTCTCTAAGCACTTCATCTCTCAAACCATTCACGTTGGGCACAACTAGTCTTCCATTCTTCCGAAGCCATCCATCTCGATCAAGCCCATACACATTCATCTCCTCTTCGATACCCATCTCTAACTTGGAGATGATTTCTAGTAGGTTAGGATCGTTCCTTTGGCTAGAACCAATCCGCTCTATCAAAGTGGGTCTGATCGTCAAGCTAGCTAGCATAACTGGATCCAATTCGCACCTTGGTCTGAAATCAAACCCCGCGATATACTCCAGCTGCTTCCATTCAAGAAACATTGCCCCTAAGCTGGCATGTCTCCTACTCAAGGCATCGGCTACCGCATTACCCTTCCCAGGTGTATACGCGATATCAAAATCATACGAAGCCAAGAAGTCTAACCATCTCTGCTGACGGAGATTCAAATCTTTCTGAGAGAAGAGATACTTTAACGATTTATGGTCGGTAAACAGCTCAAATCTTTCTCCCAAGAGGTAATGTCTCCACATCTTCAGCGCGAATACAATCGCTGCCAATTCCAAATCATGGGTAGGATACTTCTTCTCATGTGGCTTTAGCTGTCGACTAGCATAAGCTACAACCCTACCTCCTTGCATCAATACCGCACCCAGTCCGGTACCACAAGCATCTGTATATACCGTCATCTCTTCATTTCCCTTAGGAATGACCAACACTGGCGCACGCGTCAACTTTTCCTTTAGACTCTTGAATGCTTTTTCACACCCTCCGTCCCAAACGAAGGCTTGATTCTTCTTAGTCAACTGAGTCAACGGTGCCGCTGTCTTGGAGAAGTCTTTGATAAACTTACGATAATATCCAGCTAACCCCAAGAAACTTCTTACATCTTTTGCATTCTTGGGCGTAGACCAATCTTGTACCGTAGCCACCTTTGCAGGGTCCACGGCAATACCATTCTCTGAAACAACATGGCCCAAGAATCTCACTTCTCTCCTCCAGAAGTGACACTTAGAAAACTTCGCTTTCAATTGGTGTCTTCTCAACACCTCCAACACAACTCTCAAATGTTCCTTGTGTTCCTCTTCTGCCCTCGAGTAAACAAGGATATCGTCTACGAACACAAGAACAAATTTATTCAATTGGTCTCTGAATACTCTATTCATAAGATCCACGAAGTATGCTGGTGCATTGGTCAACCCGAATGGCATGACCAACCACTCATAAAACCCAGACGGCGTCCTAAATGCCGTTTTAGCTATACTATCAGCTGCTACACGGAGCTGATGAAATCCTGTCGCGAGGTCCAACTGGGAGAACACTCTCGCTCCTTCCAGTTGATCAAACAAATCATCTATCCGTGGTAGAGGATACTTATTCTTCCTCGTCACCTTATTTAACTCGCGATAGTCCACACACAATCGAAGGGAACCATCTGCCTTAGTAGCAAACACAACTGGTGCTCCCCACTCGGAAACACTTCTTTTAATAAATCCCTTCTTCAAAAGATCGCTAACTTGCACCTCGAGCTCTCGCTGTTCTCGTGGTGCCATACGACGAAGTGGCATCACTATAGGTCTGGCATCTTTCACTAAATCAATACGAAACTCAATCTCTCGGTGTGGTGGAAGTCCGGTCACTTCCTCGAAGATGTCCGGGTACTGGCCAACCACGGGCAAACCTGATAACTCATCATGCGGAATGTCGAGGGAATTTACAAAACTAGCCATTACCCCATCACAGGGTAGATTACCAAACACTACCCTCCGCCCATCATCCGCCCTAACTGTCACCAAAAAGCCCTCACAGTCTACCACCACCCCGTATCTTTGGAGCCAATCGACTCCCAAAATAATGCCATACCCAGTAAAGCCCAAAACAAAGCAATCACAAACAAACATACATCCATGACTCGATAAGACCACATTACGACAGATCATACTGAGGTTTGTTGAACCACCAATCGGGTTCGTCACAGCTAATGGTCTATCGACTAACTCGGGTTCCAATCCCAACCTATCTACCAGGTCACTAGATATGAAGGAATGGGAAGCCCCGGTATCGAACAAAACTCTAACAGGAAGATCATAAATGGAAAGCATACCTTGAATGACGACTCCCTTTCCTTTCTCCGCCGCAGTTGGGGCATTCGACGAAGAAGGAACAGCATTGATGGCATATGCTTTCACAATCTGATTCTCCTTCAGAGGTTGCGGGCACTTATCCTTAAAATGTCCCTCCTGGCCACAGTTAAAGCACTTCTTTCCCACTGTCTTGGCCCTACATTCCCTTGCATAATGGCCCTTCTTTCCACATTTGAAGCACTCGACTTCTTTCCTGCTTTTCTTCTGGCCATCCTTAGCTTGGTTCTGCTTCCTCTTATTCTGAGAGTTATTCTTGCCTCCACCGCTTACTTGCGGCTTTGGCTCTTCAGCAGATGCAGCAACAACCCCAGTCTTCGGCTTAGGGTAAAGACTTTCTGACCTCAAAGCTTTTCCCACGATCGACTCAAACGTCTCATCGATGTGATTAATCAGCCTCTCCCCTAAGTATTCATCCAAGCCAGTGATGAACTTCTCATTTTTCTTTTCGGGAGTATCGATTAGAGATAAACCATACTTCGACAAAGTGTCGAACTCAGCAACATAATCCGATACTGCCCTTCCATTCTGCTTAAGCTCCAAGAACTTCCAAAACAATTCCGACTTCTGGGCAGCTGGGATATACTTGTCGCTAAAGCGAGTTTTAAACTGATCCCAAGTAACTTGATCTTCTGGTGTGGCTGCCCTAATAGCATTCCACCAATTCATCGCTCGTCCTTGCAGCTGACGAGACGCTAGCCTTCTCTTCATCGCATCCTCGATACCCATGTCATCGAAGATCCGATCACAGCTATCCAACCAATCCTGAACATCCGTGGCCGACTCTGTTCCGTGAAACGGCTTTCCACCAAGATTAGTGTAATCCTTACCAACTTGGCGAAATCGACCCTAGGCGCTTGCACTACTGGGCCACCACCAACTCCGGGATTAGGAACTGCCCCTTGCACTTCTCTAAGCATGTCTCTCATGAGGTCGGTAAACATCGCCCTCATGTCAGCGGCATTTCCATTATTGGCCCCTCTACCAGTACCTCTCACATATCGGCTCATCGTCAATCTGTAAAAGGAAAACGATTAACGACCCCATAGTGGTACTAGTGCAGTGCAACTTCATTCTTATACTACTAATAGTATATATATATACATAGCTTTTGAAAACCAAAGTAATCACAAATACGCGCTCTCATATACGTACTAACTCTCCCTAGTGTCTTTCCCTAGGTTAACTACGCAACCTAGAGCTCTGATACCAAATGTGACGGCCCGCCCCGCACCAACCGACATTTACTCCAATTGTGCGCTGTACACATGTCCAATTGGCATGGGACGGTCGCCAAAGAAGAGAAAGAAAGAAGATGAACCAAATAAAGAACCTGTAATATGTCTCACAGCGCATGGGATAAAATATAATAACCAACATATACTTGACATAAAACAGATGAGACAGTGCATAAGCTGAAAATCAGAACTAAACATCACAGCAGCGGAAATCCAAAAGTACAGCTTATTACAACTTCAAAATACTGTCTCTAAGATAAACAAAATAGGTATGCTACTAATGCCCAAAGTAGATACCGATCACGACACAGGGAGAATAACTATATATCATACGTGGAGCCTCCTGCTCGTCTTCATTCCATCTACCAAGCGCACTACCAGCTATCCCTGTCTCTAGTCTGCTCGTGTGAGCACCCAGAGTAATAAGAAGAAACATAAAACTCTGGGTCAGACATTTGTCTGGTATGAGTGGTAGCAAGCATAAACAGAATAGTAACAGGTATACTAAGTCATACCTGAACCTGGACCTGCAACCAAAGAGTTAGTACTACACGGTACAACACTCTATGATGTCACAAACACATAATATAAGTATACGGGGGTGGGGATGTGTGTGTCAAACAATCAAACATAGCAACCATCCTCACAACTCTCACTCAGTGCGTAAAGCATACGGTATCTACTTCTTTGATCACCATAACCCTTCAAGAAAACGACAGAACTCAACTTTGTACGACTATGTCCATTCCTACTACCACCAACGCCAAACCTATGGGATCACGCCCAACGTATCCATGATCCCACTCCATTGGTAGGTAGCTCCCTAGTCGCACCACATCCAAAGCCCGAGTCCGTCCATACACCTCCAATACATAGTGATCCAAAGTCATAGACACCGACAACTCCTTAGCACACGTCCCGCAGCAAAGCCCAATCACGAAGTGAACTCATTGGTTCCCGTCTGGATCCTGAGCTCGAACTTCCACTTGAACTACCTTTGCATTTCGGGTTATGGATCTTCATTGGATCGGTTCGGATTCCTTCCATCATCATTGGGATCGTGGTCTCCATCACCTCGGTTCGTGACTGCTACCTCGGGTCGGATCGGAGTGCACCATCGATTCGTGGCTTCCAGTCCCATCTGGATCGGATCGGGGTCCTTCATGGTACACTGGATCGGTTCGTGGCTTCCAGTCCCATCTGGATCGGATCGGGTTCTCCACCACGCCGCGGCTCGGGTCACGCCTCCTGGTCATAGCTCCAAGCCCTTCGCCCTCCTTCAAGTCTCCGGTTCGTTGTCCTCAAGGTGATCAGATCGGATCGTGTCGTTATCACTCCAGGCGGGTCAGGTCGGAGTCTTCAATCACCAAGCCTTGAATCGCGACTTCTCGGATCGGTTCGGATCCTTCAGCTCGTGGCGCAGCTTGCTTCGCTATAACGATCCGGTCGGTTCGTGGTGAAGGGAAATGGGCGGTTCGGATCGGGTAGGGGGCGATCCGATCCGATTTCCTGCACCGATTCCTGCAACCTTCCAGCAAGTGTTTATACGCCTCTCGACGGCGTTTTCGACCATTCTAACTATTGAAACCAATCACAAAGCATGTCATAGTGTCATAGCAATACGTACAAGTGACCTCAAACACCAAAACAACAACATGATATGATAAAATGGATCAAACATAGCCAAAACCCCATGTTTTCCCTTAAGCATATGTGAGCATAACTAATGGTATGATTAGCAAAACTTAACCAAATTATCCCAAACTCATATCAGAGGTCTAAAACATCGTTTATGATTTTATAAATATTTTTCCAGAATTTATTTTCCTTTAAAAACGCTGATTAGCACTAATCACCCCCAACTTAGCCATAATTAGTGCAAAAAGCAAGCTAATCACTCACCTTAGCCACAAAACAACTAAGATCTGAAATAATTCTCTGATTTGATGTGAATCCCAATGCTAACAGCAGCTCCAAGGTTGATTAGGTGAGGATCTTCTTTGATTAGGAGTTACTAAGCCAAATCCTTGACCAAGAGATGATTTGGAGGTGATCTAGAGGTTGGAGGCCATTTTTAGGGATCCTTGGTGATAAGTGGAGGCTAGAAAACTGAAATGGAATGATTCTCCATCTCATCTCAGCCCTCCCATAACCCTAATCCCGAAATGGGTTATGGGCCTACTCACTAATCACCCGATTCGGCCCGGTTAAGCAGTTTTTCACCCTCCAAACCTTGTTTCAGCCATATCTCCCAAACGGTAAGTCCGTTTGGCTATTATGACCACTCTACGGAAAGAGAAACCATCAAACGAATCTAATGGAAGTGGTTTCAGGTCAAAATTCCTTCCCTATCAAAAGTTATGGCCAAAACAGTACTGACTAGGGGCAAAATGGTCATTTAAAAATCGACAAAAAAAATCATGAACAGGGGAAATGACTCTAATAGATGTTTCCCAAAGTTATATGACCATACGACTTCACACGGGAAAGAAATAAATATTCTACAATCCTATGATGTGTAGAACACGGGTCGTTACAACACCCATCTCTGAGACGTATAAGCTTAGAGGATATATATTGGTAGAAATCAATGGTATGGTATGGACTGACAATGTGGCATGCTAAGATGCAAATGATCAAGTCTTTTGTTGAAAAGCAGAGCCTTGTGGTTGATGATCAAAGAACATCCTATTTAGGCATAGCTTTGTGTATAGCGTTACTTCGCGAGCTTCTCACCCTGGTATGAACCAAAAACGGGATGAGGACTGCAGGGAAATGGACATATGTTAGTTTCTAGCTAGGAGTAAGGTCATGGTATGGAGCCCAGACTATTTACTCATGTGGATGTTGCTTATTACTTGATGGATAAAGAGGCGCCTCAGATATATATATATCGTTAGATGTTCTGGTCGACATTACTGACCAGATTATTTTATGCCCAATAGGGCAGGCTAATATATAGTTTACGGTATTGCCAATCATCGACGGATGACCGACCCTGTTGATAACCACAGGTGCAGTTGCTGCTGTATCCTGAGACTCGGGTTAGAGAGTCTCGAATCGGTAGGGATAATCCCTTGCCTCGGTTCATAGATGGAAACCCAATCTCCAATACGCGATATTCGGTTTTAGTTGTAAATATATATACGGCGACGTAATATAATTGTACCTACGCCGCCTATGATTAATACATTTATAATTGAAGTTGATTTCTTCACTTATAGTAATAATAAAAGATGAAATTTCGCGTATCAAGCATTTTTGGCTAATATAACGGAAAACTCTATCCTCCGACTGTGTTCATTGTATGATGGGACCTGAGTCTTATAATAGCCTCATTTTTTCAAAAAGCATGCGTTGTTTTATTTTAAACCAAGGTTCATGTGGAGTAAACCCGTTCTGTGTTATACGGCGTGGTTCCGTGAATTACCTAACTTTAAAATCAAGCTAACAACTGTTTTAGTTCTCACACCAGTCCCATGATTGACCTAGAGTTTATTTTTTTTGATTTACGTGTGGAACCTAAGACTTCACTCAGGCCATTGCTTGTCGGTCTTAGTAAACCCCACGGGTAGTGGTATACCTCGATTTTTCAACGCCTTCAGACTACCTAGGTAGTCACCCTAGAAACTGGCAGAGGTGGCCCTCGAACCTGAGACCTATGTCTCAACCCAATTCGCCCACCTCTAACCAGCTGAGCTAGGAGTGTCGGGTCTGACCTAGAGTTTATTGTTTTAACCTAAACTCTGGGTGCCCATATTTTCCACAGGCAGCTAGTAGTTTTGGTTTTGCAGATATTATATTCACAGGATCTTGTTTACAGCTGAAGCGATATTCAGAAAGCTCTATAGCCGTGTATTTCTTTCAGTTGTAGTTTGTATTATTTTACCGCTGCTATTTAAAATTTAATTTAAATATCTGATATTGTTTTTATCAAATGTGTAATATTTATTTATACTCTGTGATATTCTTGTACTCTGATGTAATTGTTGTAATAAGTAATGAAATGTTCTTCTGTTTGTGTTCTGATGAGTGTTTGTTCTCAATTCAGTCCGTACTTTCCTTAACGGGGAAGTTTGGGTCGTTTCATTTGGTATCAGAGCTTTGGTTTATAGAGCTCGAGAACAAGACACATTAGAACCGAACGAAAGAATTCATCTGAGATTGGATTAATAATATCCAATAAGAATAACTCGTTAGAGATGGGATCAGTAGCATCCTAAAACAAGTGTGAAGAGTATTATTTTCTTTAAAATGAAAATGAAAACAAATTTTTTTTTTGAAAATTTATACCTTAAATACGTATTTGAATATTTTATTTTATTTTGTTTTATTCTGGACAATCGAGTATATAAAGATTTGCATATACGCCTAGCTAGTGTGTATACGAAGCCTCAAATATACTGGATAGATATAGAATCACACTCTAGTCGCCCGGACATGATTCTGATGATGGAGCTCCATCATCAGTATTTGTGTTCGAGTTTCGAAAGTGGTATATCTAAATATTTCCATTTGACTGGTGTGAGAACAAAACTTAGATATGGTCTATTGCTGTGACTTGCATTGAAATATGATTTTTGACTATATATAAAAGTTATATATATTTAAAAAGTTAATCACCTAATTGATTGCTGGTTGTGATGTTTGATAATTAGTTTAACTAATTAAAATATTGGAATGATAATTAATCTAACCAATATGAGAAAGAATGATAAATTTAGCTAAATCGAATTTAATATTGAACTGAATTAAAAATTGATTATAATTGAAAGTTGAGTTGATTAGTTAAACAACTTTTTATCTCCGTTCCTTTTCGAGGACGAAAAGATTTCAAGTGGGGGAGATCGTAGCAACCCGGAAATTCTAAGCCAATTTAAAATTTTTGTTTTAACTGTTTTGATGGATTTTAAATATTTTAAATGATTTATTTTAAATAATAACGACTAAAAAATTTATTTAAATTGAAGTTAGAACGAATAAATTTATTTTAATTATAAAACGAGCCTGAAATGGCGCGGCGGTTTGAAAATTCGATTTAAAACTTTAACTTAATGTACAGGATTCAAAATAAAGCGGATTTTGGTAAACCGGAAATATTTAAATCTGTTTAGATATATCTTTCTAACGAATCTGAAAAATTGTAATTTCATAGCGGGAATAAAAAGTTATGCCTAGTTTAAAATTCAGAATAGTTGCTATGGAATATATATATATATATTAATATTAAAAATAGCCATTTTGCAAACGACCTCCGTTTTCGATGAAACCACTTTTGTTTGATCCGGGATGACAAATTATTGTTAGATTCTAATTTTCATAATTTTTGGAATCAATATGTGAGCGTGGCAAAAGAAAATGTATTTTGTCAATTTCAGTCAAATTCGATCGACCAAAAAATGACCATTTTTCAAACGGTCTTCAAATTCGACGAAATTAGTTTTGTTAGGACCGTATCGTCAAAACAAAGCTAGAAATATTTTTTCTGGAATTTTTAGAGTCACGATGTGGCCTCGGTAAATTAAAATGTACGTTTAAATTAAATATAAATTGATTTATATTTTAATTTTTAAGAAAAACCTATCGTAACAGTCGAATTAGCTTACCGAACACATCCCATTGTGTCCGGAATGGGGTATTTAGCTAGAGGCGACACTCGTTGGGTTCGATTTGGAATACGTGGCATTAAACTAGAATTATCAAAATAAAAGGAAAACTAAATAGATATATATACTAGTATATATACCCCCAAGATACACCGTACAATACTCCAAACCCTAATTCTATGAATCAGCCGCCACCCTCTCAAATTAATGGCCATAAACCTCCCGATTAAAAACGTTATAATGTAACACCCCACCTCCGCTAGGGTCACTCAAAAAGGGAATGCACTAGCTTTGGTGGAGCATTATCTAGGTAAACATGCACAGAAATATTACAAGACAGAACATATAAAACAGCGGAAGAAAAACCAAATTTCATTTCTTTAAAATCTAGAAAGGTCTAAAGCCTTTTACATCAAAATGCCATTAAATCCATTACATCGAAATCTGTCTTGCAATAGTAAAGAAGCATAAAACCATAGTCATAAATCATTCCCCAAGTACAACAGTAAAGCAAGCCATAGCCAAGAGAAATCCAAGCCGTTCGTGAAAGAGCCTTGGAGCTTGGTAAGATCCGAACTAAGCTGTATTCCCATCCTACGAACCTGGGGTGGGGGGGGGGGGGACCGAAGGAAAAGAGGCGAAACAAAACGGGTCAGTCATAAAGACTGAGTAAGTCCTAGTGACTTTCAACATAGAAACAAGTAAAGATAACATGACATGTATAAAGTAAACATAAGGATGATGACAAGATAGGCAAGTTAAACTAAGATGACAAGATAAACTATACTAACCAGATAAACTACGGTAACAAGATAAACTAAGCAAACCAGATAAACTACGTATAACATTACAAGTTTAACATTCTCTACACCAACTGTACTAGTATCCCACTCGTATCATCCTTTCCATGTATATGTACAGTCCCTTGCCGTATATCGTACGGGTTTCATCACATATTTCTATACTACTTCAACGTAGTGCCACCATTCTTGAAATCGTTTGGACTACCACCCTTGTACTGGCTAGGTTTCCTTATCATGAACTATCGCGTGTTCAACTAGGATTTATGCCACCTAGGACCACTAGGGATTATACTACCTATTGAACGTTTTCTAGATTCGATTAGGGTTTATGCCACCTAGGACCACTAGGGATTATGCTACCTAACGAACAACACCCTTTTTCCCACGTAATGAACTATTAATCGATCGGCTCCCTACAAGTCCTAGCTCGTTCATGTGTCTGTGTCATACGACCCAATCACGAAATGTAGTCACCTGTGCTAGGTCCACCATAGGGTGTATCAAGCCCTAGAGTGCCAACCACCGATACGAATCAAGCACGCACAGTGTAAACCTAATGGTGCCCAATGCCTGCTTTTTCAACTCCGGACTACGTGCGCGACCATAGTCCGCCTGAACCTACAATGGCGCACCAACTCAGCCGTCGTTCTGGTCGCTTACAATCAGCCCAGTAATCGTGCCCCACCCTGCCAAGTTCCAGGGTACCGTGATACATCTAGTGGGTTACTGCTGAAAAGGACCGCGTAACTAGGGTTTCCGTCCAGTAGGTTAATTGTTGTCATTTAAATTCGAGACTTAACCCCATCAGTCTAGCATGTCAAGTTGGTTAAGTGTTGTCATTCAACTTCGTGACTTAACCCGCCTACGTGTCATGTCAAATTGGCTAAGTGTTGTCGTTCAAGTTCATGACTTAGCCCTACGAATCGTGTGTCAAGTTGGTTAAGTATATTCAAGCGGTTCATGACTTAACCCTATCAAATCATCGTGTCAAATTGGTTAAGTATATTCAAGCGGTTCATGACTTAACCCAACCAGATCATTGTGTCAAATTGGTTAAGTATATTCAAGCGGTTCATGACTTAACCCTATCAGATCATCGTGTCAAATTGGTTAAGTATATTCAAGCGGTTCATGACTCAACCCTATCATGTGGAATTAATTCATTAATGCACCCCAACCTCTCACATCAGACATGTTGTTGTGGTCACTGGATATGTCGGGCGGTTCGAGGCAGAATTACACCACAACTCAGTCTGACACCAGGTTTTCAAGTGCGATATGACCAACTACCCACATTGGATCCTATTGTTTGCAGTAACTGGATTTGCCGGGCGGTTCCGGGCAGAATTACACTGCAAACTCAACCCAACCACGAGTTGGCCATTTTCAAGTTCATTCTAAGTGTCATGTCCATGTTCAAGTTTCATGTCAAGTTTCATGGCGAGTTTCATGTCCATATCCAGGTTCAGGTTAAACAGCGTTCATGTTTCAAGTTTGCCTTTTATCAAGTTCATATTTCATGTTCATAACCAATTCATGTTTTGCCTATTTTACCCAAATCGTATTCCCATCGTACGTAAACGTGAATCGATCCATACTACAAATAAATCCAAATCTTAGAATAAAGGGAATAAAACTATGATAGGAAAAAGGGACGAGCATAAAGCAATAGAAGGGGTTACATGACTAGCGTGACATAATTTGAGATAATTGGTTACAACATTACTGGCATATAGAAATTCAAATCAAGCAAGATAAGGCGATAGTCATGGTAAATGCTGACATAAAAGAATAGGCATGCAAAAGCAAGCCAAATACAAGGATAATGGATCCAATGGTTTTGGTGTACATAATAGCGAATAAACTAAGCATGTCACACCCTAGGTTTGCGATTCAACATAATGCCAATTCGAAGCACAACATGGTTTTCAATTATAGTGTTATGGGCATGAACAATCAACTATAATAGTCTTAGGCAATTAACCCCAGTAGTCATAGGTAGAAATCTCATAGTTATGAATCATAAGCGACTCATCACAATAATCATGGATAATTATCAAAAATAGTTCTAGGCAAATAGTCATAGGCAATTAACAGTAATAGTTTCAAAGTCATGGTCATAGATAATAGCCTTATGTTCATAATCATAGGTGATTCGCCACAATTGTCCTCGTCATAGTCATAGGCATAGGCATAGTCTTATGTTCACAGTCATAGGCATAGTCTTATGTTCTTAGTCATAGGCATAGGCATAGTCTTATGTTAATCGTCATAGTCATAGGCATAGGCAAAACCTTATGTCCACAAGTCAAGATCCAATAATTTATGTTACAATCTAGCGATTGAATAATAAACTAGGTCCAACAACATGAATGGGCATGATTCAATCGATAAGAAATAACCCAAAATCATAGATTCAAGAAGAGACAAGAACAGATCTAAATAGATAATCAAGCTTAGGTCTAATTTCATTTCATTCCATGTCCATATTAAATTTAACAAGTTTAAATATCAAAGTAACTAGAACTTACAGATCGTGGTCTAAGAAATTGAGATGCAGAAGTTGAATCTAGAAACTAGTCGTCGATTGGTTGATTCGATGGATTTTGATTTGATAGCAGAAGCAAGCCCCCAATATGCAATTCCTTGCCGTAGTCTTCAAGAATTAGTCTTCGTGTTTTACTTTAATTTATTTATTTGTTTTTCTCAGAGGCAACATAAGGACAGAAAGAATTGGTGCAGAGAGAATGAGGCTTGGAGGCTGTTTATATATGTTTAGAGTCGCGAATCTAGTCAGAAAATTGGTCCAAATACATCAGAATGAACCCAGGATGAAAACCAGGTTTTGGCACCAGGTCAACCATAGGGTCGACCTGGTCATGGGGAGGTCAACACCCCAGTCGACCTGGTTGAGGGGGTGTAACGACCCGGAAAATCTGAACCAATTTAAATTTTTTAAATTGGCTGAAATAATGGATTTTAAATATTTAAAATAAATATTTTAAATAATAGCAATGAAAACTGAGTTTGAATCGACAATTGAAAACGAATATAATTAATTCTAATTGTAAACAAGGCCTGAAATGGCGTAGTAGTTTCAAAAATTGAATTCAAACTTTGTCGGACTGTACCGGGTGCAAAACAAAACGGATTTGAGTGAAACCAAAAATATTTAAATCTGTTAGTGAATACCTTTCTAACGAGTCTGAAAAATCGAATTTTCATAGCGGAAAGCAAAAGTTATGGCCAAATGAATTTTCAAAAAGGTCGCTATGGAATTTATATAGCCCGTGAAATTGGCCATTTTGCATACGACCTCAGAGTTCGACGAAACCACTTTTGTTGGATCCGGGATGTGAAGTTATTGCTAGGTTTCAAATTTCATAATTTTTGAAGCTAGTATGTGAGCGTAGCAAAGGAAAACGTGTTTTGGTCAATTACAGTTAAATTGGATCGACCAGAAATGGGCATTTTTGCAAACGGTCTCAGAATTCGACGAAACTAGTTTTGTTGGGACCGTATCGTCAAAACATAGCCAGATTTATTTTTTTGGAATTTTCCGAATCAGTTTGTGGCCTTGGCAAATTGAAATGTACGTTCAAGTCGAATATTGAATGTTACATATTTTAAATTGAATGGAAACTGACTGAAACAGTCGAATGGGCCTACGAAACATATCCCATTGTGTTCGGAATGGGGGTAAAATGCTGGGGACGACAGTTGTTGGGTTTGGATTAGAGTTCTTATGAGATAAGGGGTATTTTTGAAATTTTAAAAATATATAAATAAAAGAAAAAAATATGATTAGGCCTCATCCTCTTCTCTCTCCCCGACACTCCAGACCGCGCAGCGGAAATGAACTCAACCCATTCTCTCCCCGATTGCTCTCCATCCGCTCAAAATTAGACCTCCATCCTGTTGAGGATTTTGTAGAGCTTGTCAAGATCTTCAAATCCATAGCAAGTTTGGATTTTTTCATTGAGTATCCTTCGAGTTTCGAAGCCCCGAAGTTGCCGACTTTGCGCCGCCGCCAACATCACCTCTGACCACCGAGTTCGACGAGGTTGCCCTCGTTCTGCGCGCCTCTCCTTCCTCTTCCAGGTGGCAGTGGCCGATTGTCCTATAGTGCAACGGTTGTCGAGAAAAATCAAAACCTAGTTCTGAACAGGTTTAGAGAGGTACGGTTGATTTAATATTAAACTGTTCTATAGCACTTTAAAGCACTATGGTTTTAGATTTCACTGTAAAAATCATATCTTTTTCGTTTCTTGACAAAATTCAGTGAAACAAGAGACAGTGGACTCGTGTGGACGTCTTCTACATTTTAGAAGAGACAGCATATTTTTCTGAGCCTTCTGCTATTTTTGGTGGAGTGGAACCCAACGTGAGATTTCTAATTTATAAACGATATGGAAAACGACGATGTATAAATTATATAGTCGATGTATGAGTTATATAAGCGTTGTACACCTCTTGTATAAGCGTTGTATAAGTTGTACGTTCGATGTATAAGTTATATATGCGTTGTAAAAATTATATATGTGTTGAAATAGAAGTGAATTGCTATATATATATATATACGCCTCTCGTCCACAAACCATGGACGATATTTATTTGTTGTGATTGGTGTGAAAATTGATTGATAGCGAATGGTTGATTGGAATTGTTTGTGGTTGATATTGATTGATTGTGGTTGAAAAATACCCGTTTGTGGTTGAGAAATATTTGGTTGAAACCACATAGGATTATTTTGTGGAAATGAAATAAATATACATGTCGCCTGCGTGCGAACTAGATGCATGATTCCCCATTGTCAAAAACCGCGAGGTTTTAAGGTAGAGCGAGGAGCCGTACTAGGGACGGTCCCGGTTTTAACTACCCTGCCGTTATGCTGCCGAAATTTTGAATAATATTCATGTGTTTGAATTATTTTCATTTGCTGAAACTATATTTATTCGCTGAATAGAAACCCTTCATGTGTTGAATCGATATTCATTCGTTGGATAGAAATTCATGTGTTGAATGGTATTCGTGTTTTAAATATAAAAATCACATTTTTATCTATATATATAAACTATAGAAAACCTTCATGTGTTGAATCGATATTCATTCGTTGAATTGAAATTCATGTGTTGAATGGTATTCGTGTTTTAAAATATAAAAATCAAATTTTTATCTATTTATATAAACTATAGAAAACCTTCATGCGTTGAATCGATATTCATTCGTTGAATTGAAATTCATGTGTTGAATGGTATTCATATTTTGAAATAAATTGTTTTATAATAAAAATCACATTTTTATCATCTATATGAAATGTATAAAATAATCCCGTTTTGAAAGAAATTGTTTTATAATAAAAATCCTATTTTTATTACCTATATGAACTGTATAAAATAATAGAGTTTTGAAATGAATTGTTTTACAATAAAAATCACATTTTTATTATATAAATTAATTGTTAAAAATAGTGAAGTGTTGAAATAGAAGACAGTTAGATAAAAAAATCATTTTTATCAAATGTATGAAAAGAATATTGCTTTGAAATCGAAGAATCGATGTATATATAAATAGAATTAAAATATTTAATCGAATAACGACGCTGCAGTTCGTATTTTGAAATCGAAACTTCAAACGATTATACCGGGAGATCCGACCGTCGGATTTTCCCGAAACTGGAACCGTTGGATTCGTTTTGAAAAGATCTTTCTAATGATGTAAATTTTTTTGAAGATCCAACGGTTAGATTTTCAGATATGTGTAAATCAAATCTGAAGAAAAACTGCGCCACGGCCGCGTTATGGCCCGAAGCGTCGTTTTAAATAAATTGGCTATTTTAAAATAAATAAAAATAGTAATAAATCTTTATAATATATTATAAACGATATGGATGTGATTTAGAAATTAACTGAAGGTTGGCCAAGTCGAATGGTTTCCTGGGTGTTGATCTGATGTTGGTTTCGGCCTTCGGGGTTAATATTTGGGAAATCGTTCTCTTACTGATTGACGGTTAGTGACTAATGAATTGAAATGGTGCGTATGTATGTTAGTGTTGCACTTGTTTATTATATACGCGAGTTGCTCAGAAAGACCGGGTTTATCCCATTCTGAATAACTGAATCGACGATAAGAAATCGAAGATGAAGACGGTGGTCGAAGACCGAAGATCTTCACCTTGTTTGAATGGTAACCGAGGTCCTGATTGGGAGGCATCCCGAAATATGGATAATGAGTGGTGATCGTCCTGACGTACATGGTGATCGATGGGTTTGCGAGGTATATAGTGCCTCCGGTTTCGTTCAGACCCAGAACGGACTTGTAAATAGACTGTGTGTCTGACATTGGATTTTATTCTGTGTTGATTGATCTCTGTTAAATATACATCTGTTTGGCGGTGGAGAATTTATTCTTTTGCTTAACGCCCTTCTCTGAAACGCACGAGCTCAGAGTTTGTATATCGATAGACATCAGTCGCATGACATGAATTGCTAGTGTGGCATGCCTAAGTGGCAAATGATCAGGGCTTCTGTTGAAAAGCAAAGTCTTGTGGTGATGATCAAAGCACCGCCGGTGTGGCGTAGCTTTGTGTATAACGTGAATTCGCGAGCCTCACACCCGGTATGAACCAGAAACGGGAGGAAGGACCTCAGGGAGGACATGCGTTTCTTTCTAGTTATAAGTGGCGTCAGTGGTTTTACACGCCCTGACGAGTTTGACTTATGTGGTTGTTACTGTTGCGAGGCGCCTCGATTAGATCGGACGATTCGGGTCCGATGGAGTCATTCGTTGGCTCGTTTACGCCCCAAAGGGCGGGGAAACACATTGTTCAGGCATTTTAATCCACGTCGGTGGACCGGCCCTGACGATCCAAAGGCTTGACTGAGTACTTGCTTGTGGCTCAGGCTAGAGAGTCACGAATTCGGTAAGGACTATCTTTTGCCTTGGTTCATGACGGAAATCCAATTTCCAAATACGTGACTGTGCGATTTTGATTGTATACCTATATATGGCAACATAGTGGTATGGGGCATTAATGCCGTCTATGATTGATAATTATGATTTGAAATTGTTTTCAAAACATATAAACACTAGTAATAATATCAAATGCTTTGTTTTATTCGTATCAAGCATATTTTGGCCGTTATAAGGTAAAAACTCTATCCTCCGGTTTGCATTGCATTGTGTGATGGGAATTGAGTCTTATAATGGCTTCATTTTTATAAAAAGCATAGCGTTGTTTCAAAGAATGATTTGTTTTAAAGCACTGGCAATCCAATGGAGTAAACCCGTTCCACGAAAGTGGCGTGGTCCTGTGATTAGCCATATTATAAATGTGTTGAGTAGATTTCTCATACCAGTCCCATGACTGACTCGTAGTTTGTTTCACTCTCAAACTCGGGTGCCCCGTTTTCTACACGGGCAGCCTTGTGTTCAGGTTTAGCAGGCTTTATCTGGATAGCTGGAGCTGAAGATGGATTCTATTATTTATCTCTTTTTATGCTGTTCAGCTCCTATTGTACATATTTTGTTTGTTTCCGCTGTAGACATTTATGTATAGCTGAACTGTATTTGTACTAAGTAAGATCATGTATACTGTGTAACTCTGATGATTACTTTTATCCAGTATATTCTATTGTTCATTATTTGGTGTATTTATTTAATTCTGTTCTGCTGTTATCTGTTTCTGTGTTATAATCCAAAGATTACCCTTGTCTCCGTCTGTACGGGAAATGGGGTCATCATAGGGGGGGGTGGACTCCCCAGTCGACCTGGGTATATGGGCGGGAATTTTCACGCCAGGTTTCTCTAGGTTTGAATTTCGAATTTCTGGCTTTATTTTCGAGCTGTTTTATTTTATTCAAATTCCTGAAACTTCTGAGGGTCATAACTTGGTCATACGAACTCCGATTTTCGAAAACTTAGACTCGATTTCATGTAGAATTCCGAGATGAACGCAATGGCGCAACCCGTTTCCCTCGATTCTTTTTCTAAATATTAATTATACTCTGATTTTTTATTTTAAATCTTTAATTAAAATACGGGGTGCTACATTCTCCCCTCCTTAAAGGATTTCGTCCCCGAAATCTCTAAGTTAGGAAGTATGTATCCTACCATCCATCATCCATCTACTCAAAACATCATCCACAAGCAATCATTGTCCTTAAAAGATTCCTAACGCTGTATGTCTATATGCAGAAAGCGTGTGTATATGTACTTATCTAATGCAAAAGATCAGGCGGTTACTGATTCAGTAGACCTCCTTAATGCAAAATATGTTAGTGTAATGAGTCCAACATGTATGCAAATTCCTAACATACTTTATAATCTCTACATGAGTGCCCAAACATTCATTCATATGCAACATCCAAATGATAGCATATCAAGTTTCCATCCATGTGCAAGTATAAACATTCATGCATATGCAATATGAGATATGACTGAGCCGATCTAGTGCCTAATGTGTGTTCAAGCATCCACGAGCAACAACTAGCAACCACTTGCAACCACTTTCAACCATCAACCATAACATGTCTCAAACACATGTTTACATCCATTAGTTCCTACCTAAAGGTATAGCCGAATGATAGAAGCAGGTAAAGAAAAACTTTGTGCGCTAAACACCAGCCCAAGACCAATATATATGATTCTAGGAAACCAAGCATGATAAACTCCTTTTAGGTCGCAAGAAATCCCTTCATAAAACCAACCCATATCCTATAAAGCCCAAAAAGTTTATTCAACCCAACAGACACCCTCAAACCCCAATATATTTCACAACCAGATGAGTCACACTCCTTATGGGGTCTACAACAGAAATAAGATTGAGAATAGGACCGAGAGGATATACATAAAATATAGCATGCAAGTAAGCTCTACAGGAAAAGAGGGATCAAGGATATACTCTTAAAAAGAGATATGATGCGCATATCTAGTCTTCAATCTTCTAAGTCGCATTTCCTTTAGCTTAACCCCATTGTGCTTTGTCCGCCTTTAACTTCATAATTTCGTAGCTTCTTAATTCTTGTTTCCAAAATATGAGTTGGAACTCATTTCACTGTTTCCTCTCGTCCGACTTTCCCTTGTCCTCCTTCTAGTATACTCATAACTGCGTACTCATAGTTTCATGCAAGCTCTCCAAAATTCACTAGTGAATCTCGGATCTCGTTCACTTACTAGAAGGCATTCCACATAAATGAATTATCTCTTGAAAATAAACAAATGCCAACCATGTTGCCAAGTGTACTTACTAAGGTGATTTTCTATAACTCGTGCATAAGCGAGATGAACCATCCGCCTTAGTGGCGAACACTACTCGAGCGGGTCAATAAATGTACCAATAGATTCTAGGTAACTAAGCATGGAAGGACCCTAAGGGTTACACTAGACTTCGAGGGCATTACCGAGGCGAGTCAAGAGCCTAACTACCCTCTTTTCATACTCGAGAATGGTACCATTTCTGGATAACCACTCCATCCCTAGAATTAACCCATAGCCCAATGACATAAGCTTTACTTCAATACTTAGCATAGACTTTCTCAAATCCAAACAAGTCATGAATAAATGAGCCGATTCCTCAACAGGATTTGAGACAAAAACGGGATCCTCTACTACGCTAGTACTAAGGTGCAGAGACTCAACTGTCGAAGCAGAATTAAAAGGATGTGATGTACAAAAACAAAGTTCTAACGGGATGATAGAAAAGAAAGATAAACCTTTAACATAAACATTCCACCTCTTCGGTACGCTAGTAGTGAGAGCATACAACTGCCCTCTCGACGATCTTGTCCTTTGCCCTTGTCCTTGTCCTATAATACTTAACTACATGTCCCTTTTTACCATACTAAAGATACTCTCTCTTGTCATGGGTTTTATTATTCCTTCACTTTGGCCTCTTTCCTTTCACCTTTTCCTCCTTTGTGGATTAAGCCATATTAGCAAGTTTTTCATCCTTAGGCTTGTGTTCTTTATCCCTGTTCTTACTATCCTTGTATAGTTTGTTGATAAGTTTCTCGAAAGCTACCTCCATCGCACGGCGACTCTACAAAGCTTGAAATAAGATTAGTCGCAGATGGAACTAATGTGACTACAGATGGAGCAAAGAAAAGAAAGGGATTCAAACAAGGAAACAAAAGATAATGCTAATGGCCTTTGGGGAATAGCCTTTAAAAAAATAAAACTTTTATTGAAAAATGCTTCTTTGTAAATGGTTTTGTAAATAATTTCAAAAGGTTTTTAAAAACTTTTGCCCAGTTTGGTAACCTTCTACTCTGACACCAAATGTAACACCCCACCTCCACTAGGGGCACTCAAAAAGGGAATGCACTAGCTTTGGCGGAGCATTATCTAGGTAAACATACACAGAAATATTACAAGACAGAACATACAAAACAACGGAAGAAAAACCAAATTTCATTTCTTTAAAATCTAGAAAGGTCTAAAGTCTTTTACATCAAAATGCCATTAAATCCATTACATCGCAATCTGTCTTGCAATAGTAAAGAAGCATAAAACCATAGTCACAAATCATTCCCCAAGTACAATAGTAAAGCAAGCCATAGCCAAGAGAAATCCAAGCCGTTCGTGAAAGAGACTTGGAGCTTGGTAAGATCCAAACTAAGCTGTATTCCCACCCTGCGAACCTAGGGGGGGAACGGAAGGAAAAGAGGCGAAACAAAACGGGTCAGTCATAAAGATTGAGTAAGTCCTAGTGATTTTCAGCATAGAAACAAGTAAAGATAACATGACATGTATAAAGTAAACATAAGGATGATGACAAGATAGGCAAGTTAAACTAAGATGACAAGATAAACTACGGTAAGAAGATAAACTAAGCAAACTAGATAAACTACGTATAGCATCGCATGTTCAACATTCTCTGCACCAACCGTACTAGTATCCCAACTCCTATCATCCTTTCCATGTATATGTACAGTCCCTTGTTGTATATCGTACGGGTTTCATCACGTATTTCTATACTACTTCAACGTAGTGCCACCATTCTTGAAATCGTCTGGACTGCCACCCTTGTTCTGGCTAGGTTTCCTTATCATGAACTATCGCGTGTTCAACTAGAATTTATGCCACATTGGACCACTAGGGATTATGCTACCTATTGAACGTTTTCTAGATTCGATTAGGGTTTATGCCACCTAGGGCAACTAGGGATTATGCTACCTAATGAACAGCACACTTTTTCCCACGTTACGATTATTAATCGATCGGCTCCCTACAAGTCCTAGCTTGTTTATGTGTCTGTGTCATACGGCCCAATCACGAAATGTAGTCACCTGTGCTAGGTCTACCATAGGGTGTATCAAGCCCTAGAGTGCCAACCACCGACACGAATCAAGCACGCACAGTGTAAACCTACTGGTGCCCAATGCCTGCTTTTTCAACTCCGGACTACGTGCACGACCATATCTGTCGGAACCTACAATGGCACACCAACTCAGCCGTTGTTCTGGTCACTTACAATCAGCCCAGTAATCGTGCCCTACCCTGCCTAGTTCCAGGGTACCGTGATACATCTAGTGGGTTACTGATGAAAAGGACCGCGTAACTAGGGTTTCCGTCCAGTAGGTTAAGTGTTGTCATTTAAATTCGAGACTTAACCCCATCAGTCTAGCATGTCAAGTTGGTTAAGTGTTGTCATTCAAGTTCATCACTTAACCCGCCTACGTGTCATGTCAAATTGGCTAAGTGTTGTCGTTCAAGTTCATGACTTAGCCCTACGAATCGTGTGTCAAGTTGGTTAAGTATATTAAAGCGGTTCATGACTTAACCCTATCAAATCATCGTGTCAAATTGGTTAAGTATATTCAAGCGGTTCATGACTTAACCCTATCAGATCATCGTGTCAAATTGGTTAAGTATATTCAAGCGGTTCATGACTTAACCCTATCAGATCATCGTGTCAAATTGGTTTAGTATATTCAAGCGGTTCATGACTCAACCCTATCATGTGGCATTAATTCATTAATGCACCCCAACCTCTCATATCAGACCTGTTGTTGTGGTCACTGGATGTGCCGGGGGGTTCCGGGCAGAATTACACCACAACTCAGTCTGACCTCGGGTTTTCAAGTGCGATATGACCAACTACCCACATTGGATCCTATTGTTTGCAGTAACTGGATTGGCCGGGCGGTTCCAGGCAGAATTACACTGCAAACTCAACCCAACCTCGAGTTGGCCATTTTCAAGTTCATTCTAAGTGTCATGTCCATGTTCAAGTTTCATGTCAAGTTCGTGTCAAGTTTCATGGCGAGTTTCATGTCCATATCCAGGTTCAGGTTATAACAGCGTTCATGTTTCAAGTTTGGCCTTTTATCAAGTTCATATTTCATGTTCATAACCAATTCATGTTTTTCCTATTCTACCCAAATCGTATTCCCATCGCACGTAAACGTGAATCAATCCATACTACAAATAAATCCAAATCTTAGAATAAAGGGAATAAAACTATGATAGGCAAAAGGGACGAGCATAAAGCAATAGAAGGGGTTACAAGACTAGCATGACATAACTTGAGATAATTGGTTACAACATTACTGGCATATAGAAATTCAAATCTAGCAAGATAAGGCGATAGTCATGGCAAACGCTGACATAAAAGAATAGGCATGCAAAAGCAAGCCAAATACAAGGATAATGGATCCAATGGTTTTGGTGTACATAATAGCGAATAAACTAAGCAAGTCACACCTTAGGTTTGCGATCCAACAAAATGCCAATTCGATGCACAACATGGTTTTCAATTATAGTGTTATGGGCATGAACAATCAACTATAATAGGCTTAGGCAAATAAACCCCAATAGTCATAGGTAGAAATCTCATAGTTATGAATCATAAGAGACTCATCACAATAATCATGGATAATTATCAAAAATAGTTCTAGGCAAATAGTCATAGGCAATTAACAGTAATAGTTTCAAAGTCATGGTCATAGATAATAGCCTTATGTTCATAATCATAGGTAATAATTCTCATAGTCAAGAGTCATAGGTGATTAGCCATAATTGTCCTCGTCAGAGTCATAGGAATAGTCTTATGTTCACAGTCATAGGCATATGCATAGTCTTATGTTCACAGTCATAGGCATAGTCTTATGTTCTTATTCATAGGCATAGGCATAGTCTTATGTTCATCGTCATAGTCATAGGCATAGGCAAAACCTTATGTCCACAAGTCAAGATCCAAGAATTTATGTTACAATCTAGCATTTGAATAATAAACTAGGTCCAACAACATGAATGGGCATGATTCAATCGATAAGAAATAACCCAAAATCATAGATTCAAGAAGAGACAAGAACAGATCTAAATAGATAATCAAGCTTAGGTCCAATTTCATTTCATTCCATGTCCATATTAAATTTAACAAGTTTAAATATCAAAGTAACTAGAACTTACAGATCGTGGTCTAAGAAATTGAGATGAAGAAGTTGAATTTAGAAACTAGTCGTCGATTGGTTGATTCGATGGATTCTGATTTGATAGCAGAAACAAGCCCACAATATGCAATTCCTAGCCGTAGTCTTCAAGAATTATTCTTCGTGTTTTACTTTAATTAACTTATTTGTTTTTATCAGAGGCAGCATAAGGACAGAAAGA
This sequence comes from Allium sativum, assembly GCA_030737875.1. Lineage (NCBI taxonomy): Eukaryota > Viridiplantae > Streptophyta > Magnoliopsida > Asparagales > Amaryllidaceae > Allium > Allium sativum. The sequence goes on along the minus strand of CM060916.1, from coordinate 89,298,614 downwards.
ATTGGTGTAGAGAGAATGAGGCTAGGAGGCTGTTTATATAGGTTTAGAGTCACGAATCTAGTCAGAAAATTGGTCCAAATATATTAGAATGAACCCAGGCTGAAAACCAGATTTTGGCACCAGGTCGACCATAAGGTCGACCTGGTCATGGGGAGGTCGACACCCCAGCCGACTCTCTAGTCGACCTGGTTGAGGGGGGTCGACTCCCCAGTCGACCTGGGTATATGGGCCGAAATTTTCCCGCCAGCCTTCTCTGGGTTTGAATTTTGAATTTCTGGCTTTATTTTCGAGCTGTTTTATTTTATTCAAATTCCTGAAACTTCTGAGGGTCATAACTTGGTCATACGAACTCCGATTTTCGAAAACTCAAACTCGATTTCATGCAGAATTCCGAGACGAACGCAATGGCGCAACCCGTTTCCCTCGATTCTTTTTCTAAAAATTAATTATACTCTAATTTTTTATTTTAAATCTTTAATTAAAATACGGGGTGTTACATATAATCTCCAAATCCAATTCGAATTAGCCTCTGATTCCAAAGCAAAACATGTTGAGATTTTCGTCCTCCTCGATTCCATGCGGTGATGATGGGTTGTAGTAGATTGGGCTATTCGATTTTGCCCCACAAAGGGATGCAACTCGCACGCAAATAGAAGGCAGTATGGACCATCGAGTTGCGTGCCACTTAGGGCATGGGAGGGGCATGGCGGGGGCTTCGTTGTGGAGTAGTTTAATCGGCGGCTAGGGTTCTCGAGTGGCATGCGTTCTTGGAAGGATGGGTGCGGTTTTCTGGCATCATGGAACCTGTAGTGGATGTGAGAACAAAGGTCAGGGAAGAAGACAGTAAGGGTATATCCCCTTAATTGGTCAATTTCAGATTCGTAAATTAAATAAAAATTTGTCAATTGCAGATTTATAATAAAATAAAATTGTTTTAAATATAAAAGTAGTAATTTTTTTTGTAAATAAAGGTAGTAATGTTTTTGTAAATAAGTATTGGTTTTAAAAATATAAACATAAAAATAGATTTGATTTTATAAACATAGAATAAGAAGAACATCTTTTTGAAATAAGAGGAGAATACTGTTTTGAAATAAGAGGAGAATACTGTTTTGAAATAAAAGAAGAACATCGTTTTGAAATAAAAGAAGAATATTGTTTTGAAATAAAAGAAGAACATTGTTTTGAAATAAGAAGATAATGTCGTTTTGGAATGAAAGGAGAGCATCATTTTGAAATAAAAGGAGAACATCATTTAGAAAATAAAAAAAACATTGTTTTAGAAATCAAAATAAACACTGTTCAGTAAATAAAAAAAACATTATTTTGATGAAATAAACTTTGTTTGGTAAAACAAATTATACGTTGTTTTGTAAACAAATTATACATTGTTTTTGGGTAAATTTTCAATATAATAACATTGTTATAAAAATGAAATTTTTATAAAGAAATAGCTTAAACTAAGAACATGTTTTTCATATAACATGGATCAAAAATATAATTTTTAATATACATACCGTGTGAAATAGATTGCAATGGAATTGTCTGGAAACAAAGCAGAACCAAGCCTTACCAGAAATTCAGAAATACACACTAACGGAGTGGAAACCAAAGGTGAGAACTCCTCACAAAAAATTCTGCATAGTTTTTATTTATTTTCATAATTGGAAAATATACAGAATTGCCAGTTTAGATTTTTATCAGTTTAATCATTAGAAACTGTATATAATGCCTGTTAGATCACTTTCTCTCGTCCACAGACCATGGACGATTTAAAATTGACTGTATTATTGAGACGACCCCAAACCCCGTACTGACGATGGCAAGGGTAATCCTTGGAATATAACACATAAACAGATAACAGCAGGACAGAATTAAATAAATACACCTGATAATGAACAATAGAATATACAGGATAAACGTAATCACCAGAGTTACACAGTATACAGGATCATACTTAGCACAAATACAGTTCAGTTATACATAAATGTCTACAGCGGAAAACAAACAAAATATGTACAATAGGAGCTGAACAGCATAAAAAGAGATAAATGATAGAATCCATCTTTAGCTCCAGCTATCCAGAAAAGCCTGCTAAACCTAAACACAAGGCTGCCCGTGTAGAAAAAGGGGCACCCGAGTTAGAAAGTGAAACAAACTACGAGTCAGTCATGGGACTGGTATGAGAAATCTACTCAACACATTTAAAATATGGCTAATCACAGGACCACGCCACTTTCGTGGAACGGGTTTACTCCATTGGATTGCCAGTGCTTTAAAAACAAATCTTTCTTTTAAACATCGCAATGCTTTTTATAAAAATGAAGCCATTATAAGACTCAGTTCCCATCACACAATGCAACGCAAACCGGAGGATAAAGTTTTTACCTTATAACGGCCAAAATATGCTTGATACGAATAAAACAAAGGCATTTGATATTATTATTAGTGTTTATATGTTTTGAAAACAATTTCAAATCATAACTATCAATCATAGACGGCATTAATGCCCCATACCACTATGTCGCCATATATAGGTATACAATCAAAACCGCACAGTCACATATTTGGAAATTGGATTTCCGTCATGAACCAAGGCAAAAGATAGTCCTTACCGACTTCGAGACTCTCTAGCCCGAGCCTCAGGACCCAGAATCAGGTGGGACCTTGGAGCGACAGGGCCGGTCCACCGATATGGATTTAAATTCCTGAACATTGCGTTTCCCCGCCCTTTGGGGGCGTAAATGAGCCAACGAATGACTCCATCGGACCCGGATCACCCGATCTAACCGAGGCGCCTCGCAACAGTAACAACCACATAAGTCAAACTCGTCAGGGCGTGTAAAACCACTGACGCCACTTCTAACTAGAAAGAAACGCATGCCCTCCCCGAGGTCCTCTCCCGTTTCTGGTTCATATCGTGGTGTGAGGCTCGCGAATTCACGTTATACACAAAGCTACGCCACACAGGCGGTGCTTTGATCATCACCACAAGACTTTGCTTTTCAACAGAAGCCCTGATCACTGCATATTAGCATGCCACACAGGCAATTCACACCGTGCAGCTGATGGCTATCAATCACACAGAATAAATTCCAATGTCAGACACTGTCTATTTGTAAGTCCATTCTGGGTCTGAACGAAACCGGAGGCACTATATACCTCGCAAACCCATCGATCACCACGTACGTCTGGACGATCACCACTCATTATCCATATTTCGGGATGCCTCCCAATCAGGACCTCAGTTACCATCCAAACGAGGTGAAGATCTCCGGTCTTCGACCACCGTCTTCATCTTCGGTTTCTTATCGTCGATTCAGTTATTCAGAATGGGATAAACCCGGTCTTTCTGAGCAACTCGCATATATAATAAACAAGTGCTACACAAACACTACTACGCATCATTTCAATTCATTAGTCACTAACCGTCAATCAGTAAGAGAACGATTTCCCAAATATTAACCCCGAAGGCCGAAACCAACATCAGATCAATACCCAAGAAACCATTCGACATAGCCAACCTTCAGTTAGTTTCTAAATTTCACAACCATATCGTTTATAATATTTTATAATGATTTATCGCTATTTTTATTTATTTTAAAATAGCCAATTTATTCAAAACGACGCTTCGGGCCATAACGCGGCCGTGGCGCTGTTTTTCTTCAGATTTGATTTACACATATATGAAAATCTAACCTTGGATCTTCACAAAATTTATATCATTAGAAAGATCTTTTCAAAACGAATCCAACGGTTTCAGTTTCGGGAAAATCAGACGGTCGGATCTCCCGGTATAATCGTTTGAAGTTTCGATTTCAAAATACGAACAACAGCGTCGTTATTCGATTTAATATAATTATATATATATATATGTATATATAATCGATTCTGGCGTTGTTTTTCTTCAGATTTGAATTAAACATTCCAGACAATCCAACCGTTGGATTTTTACAAAGTTGGTGTCGTTGGAAAGATACTTCCAAAGCGAACCCAACGGTTGCGGTTTCGGGAAAATCCGATGGTCGGATCTCCCGCACTAATCGTTTGAAATCACAATTTCAAAATACGAACTGCAGCTTCGTTTTTCGATATATTTCAATTCTATTTAAATATATATATATCAATTCTTCGATTTCAAAACCATATGAATTTCATACATTTGATAAAAATGATATTTTTATCTAACTGTTTTCTATTTCAATACTTCACTATTTTTAACAATTCATGTATATAATAAAAATGTGATTTTTAATGTAAAACAATTTATTTCAAAACTCGACTATTTTATATATTTCATATAGGTGATAAAAATAGGATTTTTTTTATAAAACAATTTATTTCAAAACAAGATTATTTTATATAGTTCATATCGATGATAAAAATTGGATTTTTATTATAAAACACTTTCTTTCAAAATATGAATACCATTCAACACATGAATTTCAATTCAACGAATGAATTTCGATTCAACACATGAAGGTTTCCTATAGTTTATATATATTGATAAAAAGGTGATTTTTATTTTTAAAACACGAATACCATTCAACACATGAATTTCTATCCAACGAATGAATATCGATTCAACACATGAAGGTTTTCTATAGTTTATAAATATCGATAAAAGGGTGATTTTTATATTTAAAACATGAATACCATTCAACACATGAATTCTATTCAACGAATGAATTTCAATTCAACACATGAAAGTTTTCTATACAACGAATAAATATAGTTTCAACAAATGAAAATAATTCTAACACATGAATATTATTCAAAATTTCGGCAGCATAACGGCAGGGTAGTTGAAACCGGGACCGTCCCTAGTACGGCTCCTCGCTCTACCTTAAAACCTCGCGGTTTTTGACAATGGGGAATCATGCATCTAGTTCGCACGCAGGTGGCATGTACATTTTTTTCATTTCCACAAACTACTCCTATGTGGTTTCAACCAAATATTTCTCAACCACAAACGCGTATTTTTCAACCACAATCAATCAATTTCAACCACATACAATTTCAATCAACCATTCACTATCAATCAATTTTCACACTAATCACAACCAATAAATATCGTCCATGGTTTGTGGACGAGGGGCGTATATATATATATATATATACATATATATATATATATATTTATATATAGCAATTCACTTCTATTTCAACACATATATAATTTTTACAACGCATATATAACTTATACATCGAACGTACAACTTATACAACGCTTATACAAGAGGTGTACAACGCTTATATAACTCATACATCGACTATATAATTTATACATCGTCGTTTTCCATATCGTTTATAATTTAGAAATCTCACATTGGGTTCCACTCCACCAAAAATAGCAGAATGCTCAGAAAAATATGCGGTCTCTTCTAGAATGTAGAAGACGTCCACACGGTCACGATGTTTCCCATTTCATCGAATTTCGTCCAGAAACGAAAAAGATATGATTTCTCAAAGTTTGCAATGGTTTAAAGGTGTTAAAATCAGTTCAAAGAAAATCAGCCGTATACCTCAGTTTTTGATTCGAAACTAGGTTTCGAATTTTCTTCAATCCGTTGCTCGAGGCCAAAATCGGTCAGCTCCACGTCGAAGAGCCTCGAAAGGCGCGCATATCGGTGGCGGGGGGTCAGGTGCGACAGCGCCACCAGGGTGCGATGGCGGCTGGAATTTCCGATCTTCTCGAGCTCGATTCTAGCTCCACAGGCCACGAAAATTTCCAACTTTATATGGATTTGAAGATCTCGAAAAGATCTTCAAAAAGTTCAACTGTGGCACGAGCTAATTCGGCGTGGATTGATCGGAAAATGAGGGGGAAAGTTTGAAGATGCTCTGTCGTTGACGTCGGGGAAAGAGAAAGATATATATATATATATATATATATATATATATATATATATTTTATAAAAATCTGATTGACCGGCAGGTTTTATAAGGGGTTTTCTGACACGACCTCCAATCCAAACCCAACGACTGTCGTCCCTAGCGTTTTACCCTCATTCCGAACATAATGGGTAATGTTTCGTAGGCCCATTCGACTGTTTCAGTCAGTTTTTATTCAATTTAAAATATATAACATTCAATATTCGATTTGAACGTACATTTCAATTTGCCAGGGCCACAAACTGATTCGAAAAATTCCAGAAAAGTAAATCTTGCTATATTTTGACGATACGGTCCCAACAAAACAAGTTTCGTCGAATTCTGAGACCGTTTGCAAAAAGGTCCATTTCTGGTCGATCCAATTTAACTGTAGTTGACCAAAACATATTTTCCTTTGCCACGATCACATACTAGCTTCAAAAATTATGAAATTTGAAATCTATAAATAACTTCACATCCCGGATCCAACAAAAGTGGTTTCGTCGAATTCCGAGGTCATTTGCAAAATGGCCAATTTCACGGGCTATATAAATTCCATAGCGACCTTTCTGAAAATTCATTTGGCCATAACTTTTGCTTTCCGATATGAAACTTCGATTTTTCAGATTCCTTATAAAGGTATTCACTAAAAGATTTAAATATTTTTGGTTTCACTCAAATCCGTTTTGTTTTGCACCCGGTACAGTCTGTCGAAGTTTGAATTCAAAATTTGAAACTACCGCGCCATTTCAGGCCTTGTTTATAATTAGAATTAATTATATTCCTTTTCAATTGTCGATTCAAACTCAGTTTTCATCTTTCTTATTTAAATATTTATTTTAAATATTTAAAATCCACTATTTTAGCCAATTTAAAAATTTTAAATTGGTTCAGATTTTCCGGGTCGTTACAATCTCCCCCACTTAAAACTTTTCGTCCCCGAAAAGGAACAAAGTCGAAAGTGGTTTGATTAATCAACTCTACGTTCGATCTGGCTTCCATTCTCCAACTTTTCAGTTTTTGAGAATTTTCAAATTCTTCAAAAATTTGGCTAACACCCGGAATTTTCGAAAAATTTCGCCATAACCTCCTTTGTACGGGAAGAGGTTTGGAAATTTATTGGGCCGTATTAGGTACCTAATAAATCCTAATAAGCATACACATATTTATAGTGATATATTCTGGTGTTTACAAGGGAGCGTGTATAGATAATAACTCCAGAGATTAAATTCTCGTCACCCTGTCAAAGCCTGAGGGAGTGTGTATTTTAATTGCTCCAGAGGATAAATCCTCGTCACCTCATCCCGTGTGGGAAATAAATAGTCCATGTGCCGTATCTAATGACTAGAGAGACGTGATTATTGTCAACTACAGACCCGTGTGGGGATTTTATTAATCTGGCAATTTATCGTTACAATTTAAATAATCCATATCAGTCATCAGTTCAACCTGTAAAATATAGTCATCGCCATACAAGCCTCTCGCTCGTATGGTAAATCTTCCACCTCATCACACAAGCTCCAAATGCTTATGTGGTATATGATGAAGTATGCCTATCGTCAGAAGTATGCCATGTAATGTAGTTCAAAATTAATTGTTAGTATCCTATGGCGACGTTTATTATTTCACACAGAATAACCAGCACTCTGCATCCAATGGCATTCACAGGAGTTGATATAATAATATTTCGCATCCAACTCATTAAGGTTTACCTATTTGTCGGGCATGCAAATAAAATCTTTACTCAACCGCTATCCATTTACCTGTTCAAACATATATAATGCACATGTATATATTTCTATCTATTTTCTAATCAGTTCAATGTGTGATATAATTGAATAAATTCTATCATTCATCCTATAATTGATTAAATTAACTATCGTTTCAATAATTTTTATTAATCAAATCTACTATCACACAACGCAAACAACAAACAATTTGTTTTTAACTTTTCAAAAATATACTAATCAATTTCTATACTCTTTTAAAATCATTCAGACTATAGAATTAAAAGTGCACATCCATGGGAAGAAAATAACAACAGAGTAGAGAATTAATTGGTAATGCAAAGTATGATAAATGTACCTTGCACCGGAGTCAGTCAGAGATATCCACTCGGCATCTAGGATAGACTTTCTGAATGCTCTCGTCAGTTTCCCAAGTACAATCTCGCGGATCTCCACTCCATTGCACTTTGACTAAGTGAACCTTCTTGTTCCTCAGCTCTTTGGTTTCTTTGCCAATGATCTTGAGCGGCTCTCTTCTCACAGCTAATTCTGGAGTAATTTCAATATCCTGTTGAGCTGCTTCTTCCACGATCAAGTCTGGATCATGAACGTGCTTTCGAAGTTGAGATATATGAAATACATCATGCACCCCAGGCAACCAATCTGGCAATTTAACCCTATAAGAGAGAGTTCCGATCCGTTCCAGAATAGGTAACGGACCAATGAATTTGGGCGCCAACTTCCCAGTTTTACCGAACCGGATAACTCCTATCATCGGCGATACTTTCAAATATACATAGTCACCAACAGCAAACGATATATCTCTTCTTCTCCTATCGGCATAGCTCTTTTGTCGGCTTTGAGCGGCGAGTAATCGCTTCTTAATAAAGTCGACTTTGTCGGCAGCTTCTCGGATCATATCTGGCCCGAACACAAGTCTATTTCCGGGTTCGACCCAACAAGCAGGAGATCGGCACGGTCTACCATACAATGCTTCGAATGGTGACATCGTCAGGCTCGCCTAGTAGCTGTTGTTATAAGAGAATTCAGCCAAATGTAAATGGTCTTCCCATGATCCACCGAAATCTAGAACACAAGCCCACAATAGATCTTCTAGTATACGATTCACCTTCTGAGTTTGACCATCTGTCTGAGGATGATAAGCGGTGCTCAAGTTCAGTTTTGTTCCTAGCTCTACTTGAAATGCCTCCCAGAATTTTCTAGTAAATATTGTATCTCTATCACTGACTATACTGAGCGGCACTCCATGTAGTCTAACTATTTCCTTGAAATATATCTGCGCCAGACTCTGAGCAGTTCTGTTTGATCTGACAGGTATGAAATGGGCGGTCTTCGTGAAGCGATCTACGATCACCCAAATACTGTCATTTCCTTTTCTGGTTCTGGGCAAACCATCAATGAAGTACATGGAAATATGTTCCCACTTCCAACCTGGGATGTCCAGCGGTTGCAACGGTCCAACCAGTTTCTGTTGGTCGCTTTTGACTAGCTGACAAGTTGGGCATCGGCTAACATATATTGAAACGTCTCTTTTCATAGCCTTCCACCAGAATGTTCGCTTGAGATCGTTGTACATTTTGGCCACACCGGGATGGATACTCAGCTTGGACTTGTGACACTCGTCTAACACTTCCCATTTTAGCTTGGGGATGCCAGGAATACAAATCCTTCCTTTCAATCTCAAGATTCCGTCGTTATCTATTTGAAAACACGAGGGTTCGCCTTTCTGAATCCTTTTGACCATATGCTTAATAAAGTTATCCTCCTTCTGAAGAATAGATATTTTGTCAATTAAGGAAGTCGTAATAATAAAGCTGGCGATCATTGCATTCTTTCGGCTCAGCGCATCGGCCACGACATTGGCTTTCCCTGGAGTGTATAGAATCTCAAAATCATATGCTGCAAGGAACTCTAGCCAACGTTGCTGCCTCAGATTCAAGTCCTTCTGGGTGAACAGATATTTCAGTGACTGATGGTCTGTATACAGCTGGAATTTCTCACCCAGAAGATAGTGTCACCAGATTTTCAAAGAGAATACGATAGCCAATAACTCAAGATCATGAGTTACATAGTTTTTCTCATGCGGCTTCAGCTAACGGCTAGCATAAGCGATCACTTGACCCCTTTGCATTAACACTTCTCCAAGGCCTTCTCTAGAGGCATCTGTCCAGACGTTCAAATCCTCATTGCCATCTATTATTGTTAACACTGGGGTAGTTGTTAGTTTCAGCTTCAACTCTTGGAAAGCTTCCTCACATACCGGAGTCCAATTGAATCTCGAATGTTTCTTCGTCAGTTTCATTAAAGAACTAGATGTCTTCGCGAAATCCTTAATGAATTTCCGATAATAACTGGCTAACCCGAGAAAACTTCTAACTACTGTTGGCGTATGAGGCTGTTTCCAATTCTGAATAGCACTGATTTTACTGGGATCCACTGAAATTCCTTGCTTTGACACTACGTGGCCAAGAAATTTGACTTCTTCTTGCCAGAATATACATTTGGAAAACTTTGCTTTCAACATATTCTTTCTGAGAATTTCTAACACTTGTTCCAAATGTTTTTCGTGCTCGCTTTTTGACTTAGAGAAGATAAGGATATCATTAATGAAAACCAGAACAAATTTATTCAAAACTCCTCTGAACACTCTATTCATCAAAACGACGAAGTATGCTGGAGCGTTACGTAAGCCGAACGGCATTACTAACCACTCATAACATAAGTCGGGACCTCTGAATGCTGTCATTGGAACACACTCTTCGGCAATTCGAAGCTGGTGGAAGCCTATGGCTAGGTCCATTCGTGAAAATACTTGTGCGCCATTTAATCGATCCAACAAGTCATCGATTCGCGGCAATGGATATTTGTTCTTTATAGTCTGCTTGTTCAAATCGCGATAATCCACACATAGTCGTAGAGTACCGTCTGATTTTGGGACAAACACCACTACTGCTCCCCAATCAGAGAAACTAGGCCTGATCAGACCCTTCCATACTAGCTGTCGTGTTTGATTGTCAAGTTCTTCTTTCTCTTTCAAGGAAATTCTTCGAATAGTGTGAACTATCGGCCTTGCATTCTAAATCAAAGCAATCATGAAATCTATCTCTCTCTGCGGAGGTAAGCGAACAACTTCTTCAAACACATCCGCATAATTTTTGACGACAGGAATATCTTTCACTAGGTCGGGAATATTCTCTGTGACTTCAGGGATATTTTCTAGTTGGGCTGGAGAAACATTTAGAGCCGACCAAAAGTCCTTTCTATTTGAATTCGGGCCTTCACATGGTATGGTTATATAATTCCCTGATTGGGACTTTGCCTTAACAACTCTCTCAGCACACCTAACCTCAGCTTCATATTTGGTTAGCCAATCCAATCCCAGAATAAGATCGAATTCAGTAAAATTCATGACGATAGAAATAGTAGGGAATTTATAACAGGAAAAAGAGACACGCACCTCACAAACCCAACTGAGATCGATGGAACCCCCAACCAGATTTTGGACAGTCATTGGTTCTTTGAGCTTCTTCAATTTCAAATTCAACTTCTTGACTGCACTCTTTGCAATAAAGCTTCGTGACGCGCCAGTATCAAACAGTACTTTAACTGGAATGTTCTTGACATTGAGCGTGCCTTCTAAAACATCAGACCTTTCCTGAGCAGATGAAGATGCAGGCACTTTTGCCACTTCATTTACATGCACTGCTTCGGATTCCTTAAATTGCCTGCAGTCCTTTTCAAGATGGCCAATCCGATGGCATTGACAGATTTTTCTATTCTCTCGAAACTGGTTATCGGGTTTAAACCCCTTCTTTCGTTTCTTCGAGGTTTTACACTTCCTGGTCAGATGCCCCTGTTTATTGCAGTTAGAGCATGTGGCAGTTGTTACCGGTTCCTTCTTAGATTTAGCCCTTTTCCTCTTGGCACTGGGCTTCTTACTGATCTCAGACATTGTACTGGCCTCAGGACGATCAGTTTCAGAATCAATTTTATTACTAGAGCTGACTTCCTCTTCGTACTGTAACATACCTTTCTTGTCTAGATCTTCATAATGGTAAGTCATGTATATCATTTCTGAAAAGGGGAGCTTCACATTCCTCATTACACTGTTCTGATATTTTCTTTGAAGCCCATTGATAAATCTCAAATTCTTCCTCTTCGGATTTTCAATTAGATGAGGGGAAAAGTGAGAAAGTTCGTTGAATTTCTTATGATATTCTGGGACGGTCATATCTCCTTGTTTCAGATAAGAGAATTCATCACATAATCGCTCAGTCGCTTCGGGAGGAGTAAATCTTTCCAGGAAAATCACTTTGAATCTGTGCCAGGTGATATCATCTTCTGGATTATCTTTGATGATTGTTTCCCACCAGATTAAAGCTTCTTCTTTAAGCGCCCAAGATGCTATTAATCTTTTCTGATCATCCCTCAACTGGATACGTTCAAATATTCTTTCTGCAGAGCTCACCCAAGCTTGAGTCTGAATTATAGATTCATTGCCCGAGAACTGTGCTCCGTTCAGATTTCGATATCTCTTTAATAGAGCCTCTAGATCGGGTTCTGCATTTCTTCTGTTTCTGACACTCATCTTTCTAGTACTTCTGCAAATAGCAGATCAAGTGTCAGGTCACAGAAAAGATAATTTAAAATATAGAAACACATACTTCAAATGTAAATGTGTCTATCGAGCTGTAATTTCATCCTGCTTTACTCATACTAGGATATTACTGATCCCATCTGTAATGAGTTACCCGTCCTAGAACACTACTGGTTCTATTTCTGACGAGTTCGTTAATATGTTATATTCCAGCACTAAGCTTAACCAAGGCTCTGATACCACGTTGAGACGACCTCAAACCCCGTACTGACGGTGGCAAGGGTAATCCTTGGAATATAACACATAAACAGATAACAGCAGGACAGATTTAAATAAATACACCAGATAATGAACAATAGAATATACTGGATAAACGTAATCATCAGAGTTACACAGTATACAGGATCATACTTAGCACAAATACAGTTCAGCTATACATAAATGTCTACAGCGGAAAACAAACAAAATATGTACAATAGGAGCTGAACAACATAAAAAGAGATAAATGATAGAATCCATCTTCAGCTCCAGCTATCCAGAAAAGCCTGCTAAACCTGAACACAAGGCTGCCCGTGTAGAAAAAGGGGCACCCGAGTTTGAAAGTGAAACAAACTACGAGTCAGTCATGGGACTGGTACGAGAAATCTACTCAACACATTTAAAATATGGTTAATCACAGGACCACGCCACTTTCGTGGAACGGGTTTACTCCATTGGATTGCCAGTGATTTAAAAACAAATCTTTCTTTTAAACATCGCATTGCTTTTTTAAAAATGAAGCCATTATAAGACTCAGTTCCCATTACACAATGCAACGCAAACCGGAGGATAGAGTTTTTACCTTATAACGGCCAAAATATGCTTGATACGAATAAAACAAAGGCATTTGATATTATTACGAGTGTTTATATGTTTTGAAAACAATTTCAAATCATAACTATCAATCATAGACGGCATTAATGCCCCATACCACTATGTCGCCATATATAGGTATATAATCAAAACCGCACAGTCACGTATTTGGAAATTGGATTTCCGTCATGAACCAAGGCAAAAGATAGTCCTTACCAACTTCGAGACTCTCTAGCCCGATCCTCAGGACCCAGACTCAGGTGGGCCCTTGGAGCGACAGAGCCGGTCCACCGATGTGGATTAAAATTCCTGAACATTTCGTTTCCCCGCCCTTTGGGGCGTAAATGAGCCAACGAATGACTCCATCGGACCTGGATCGCCCGATCTAACAGAGGCGCCTCGCAACAGTAACAACCACATAAGTCAAACTCGTCAGGGCGTGTAAAACCACAGATGCCACTTCTAACTAGAAAGAAACGCATGCCATCCCTGAGGTCCTCTCCCGTTTTTGGATCATATCGGGGTGTGAGGCTCGCGAATTCACGTTATACACAAAGCTATGCCACACAGGCAGTGCTTTGATCATCACCACAAGACTTTGCTTTTCAACAGAAGCCCAGATCACTGCATCTTAGCATGCCACACAAGCAATTCACACCGTGCAACTGACGGCTATCAATCACACAGAATAAATTCCAATGTCAAACACACTATCTATTTGCAAGTCCGTTCTGGCTCTGAACGAAACCGGAGGCACTATATACCTCGCAAACCCATCGATCACCACGTACGTCTGGATGATCACCACTCATTATCCATATTTCGGGATGCCTCCCAATCATGACCTCGGTTACCATCCAAACGAGGTGAAGATCTCCGGTCTTCGACCACCGTCTTCATCTTTTATTTCTTATCGTCGATTCAGTTATTCAGAATGGGATAAACCCGGTCTTTCTGAGCAACTCACGTATATAATAAACAAGTGCTACACAAACACTACTACGCATCATTTCAATTCATTAGTCACTAACCGTCAATCAGTAAGAGAACGATTTCCCAAATATTAACCCCGAAGGCCGAAACCAACATCAGATCAATACCCAAGAAACCATTCGACTTAGCCAACCTTCAGTTAGTTTCTAAATTTCACATCCATATCATTTATAATATTTTATAATGATTTATCGCTATTTTTATTTATTTTAAAATAGCCAATTTATTCAAAACGACGCTTCGGGCCATAACACGGCCGTGGCGCTGTTTTTCTTCAGATTTTATTTACACATACCTGAAAATCTAACCATTGGATCTTCACAAAATTTACATCATTAGAAAGATCTTTTCAAAACGAATCCAACGGTTCCAGTTTCGGGAAAATCCGACGGTCGGATCTCCCGGTATAATCGTTTGAAGTTTCGATTTCAAAATACAAACTTCAGCGTCGTTATTCGATTTAATATAATTATATTTATATATATATATATAAATATAATCGATTCTAGCGTTGTTTTTCTTCAGATTTGAATTAAACATTCCAGACAATCCAACCGTGGGATTTTTACAAAGTTGGTGTCGTTGGAAAGATATTTCCAAAGCGAACCTAACGGTTGCGGTTTCGGGAAAATCCGATGGTCGGATCTCCCGCACTAATCATTTGAAATCACAATTTCAAAATACAAACTGCAGCTTCATTTTTCGATATATTTCAATTCTATTTAAATATATATATATCGATTCGTCGATTTCAAAACCATGTGAATTTCATACATTTGATAAAAATGATATTTTTATCCAACTGTTTTCTATTTCAATACTTCACTATTTTTAACAATTCATGTATATAATAAAAATGTGATTTTTAATGTAAAACAATTTATTTCAAAACTCGACTATTTTATATATTTCATATAGGTGATAAAAATAGGATTTTTATTATAAAACAATTTATTTCAAAACAAGATTATTTTATATAGTTCATATCGATGATAAAAATTGGATTTTTATTATAAAACACTTTCTTTCAAAATATGAATACCATTCAACACATGAATTTCAATTCAACGAATGAATTTCGATTCAACACATGAAGGTTTTCTATAGTTTATATATATCAATTAAAAGGTGATTTTTATATTTAAAACACGAATACCATTCAACACATGAATTTCTATAAAACGAATGAATATCATTCAACACATGAAGGTTTTCTATAGTTTATAATTATCAATAAAAGGGTGATTTTTATATTTAAAACACGAATACCATTTAACAGATGAATTCTATTCAACGAATGAATTTCAATTCAACACATGAAGGTTTTCTATACAACGAATAAATATAGTTTCAACAAATGAAAATAATTCTAACACATGAATATTATTCAAAATTTTGGCAGCATAACGGCAGGGTAGTTAAAACCGGGACTGTCCCTAGTACGGCTCCTCGCTCTACCTTAAAACCTCGCGGTTTTTGACAATGGGGAATCATGCATCTAGTTCGCATGCAGGCGGCATGTATATTTTTTCCATTTCCACAAACTAATCCTATTTGGTTTCAACCAAATATTTCTCAACCACAAAAGGGGTATTTTTCAACCACAATCAATCAATTTCAACCACAAACAATTTCAATCAACCATTCGCTATCAATCAATTTTCACACCAATCACAACCAATAAATATCGTCCATGGTTTGTGGACGAGGGGAGTATATATATATATATATATTTATATAGAGCAATTCACTTCTATTTCAACACATATATAATTTTTACAACGCATATATAACTTATACATCGAACGTACAACTTATACAACACTTATACAAGAGGTGTACAACGCTTATATAACTCATACATCGACTATATAATTTATACATCGTCGTTTTCCATATCGTTTATAATTTAGAAATCTCACATTGGGTTCCACTCCACCAAAAATAGCAGAAGGCTCAGAAAAATATGCGGTCTCTTCTAGAATGTATAAGACGTCCACACGGTCACGATGTTTCCTGTTTCATCGAATTTCGTCCAAAAACGAAAAAGATATGATTTTTCAAAGTTTGCAACGGTTTAAAGGTGTTAAAATCAGTTCAAAGAAAATCAGCCGTATAACTCAGTTTTTGATTCGAAACTAGGTTTCGAATTTTCTTCCAATCCAATGCTCGAGGCCAAAATCGGTCAGCTCCACGTCGAAGAGCCTCGAAAGGCGCGCATATCGGTGGCGGGGGTTCAGGTGCGACGGCGCCACCAGGGTGCGGTAGCGGCTGGAAGTTCCGATCTTCTCGAGCTCGATTCTAGCTCCACAGGCCACGAAAAATTCCAAACTTTATATGGATTTGAAGATCTCGAGAAGATCTTCAAAAAGTTCAACTGTGGCACGACTAATTCGGCGTGGATTGATCGGAAAATGAGGGGGAAGTTTGAAGATGCTCCGCCGTTGACGTCGGAGAAAGAGAAAGACTTTTTTTTTATATAAAAATCTGATTGGCCAGGAGGTTTTATAAGGGGTTTTCTGACACGACCTCCAATCCAAACCCAACGACTCTCGTCCCTAACGTTTTACCCCCATTCCGAACACAATGGGATATGTTTCGTAGGCCCATTCGACTGTTTCAGTCAGTTTTTATTCAATTTAAAATATATAACATTCAATATTCGATTTGAACGTACATTTCAATTTGCTAGGGCCACAAACTGATTTGAAAAATTCCAGAAAAATAAATCTAGCTATGTTTTGTCGATACGGTCCCAAAAAAACTAGTTTCATCGAATTCTGAGACCGTTTGCAAAAAGGCCCATTTCTGGTCGATCCAATTTAACTATAATTGACCAAAACATATTTTTCTTTGCCACGCTCACATACTAGCTTCAAAAATTATGAAATTTGAAACCTAGCAATAACTTCACATCCCAGATCCAACAAAAGCGGTTTCGTCGAATTCCGAGGTCGTGTACAAAATGGCCAATTTCACGGGCTATATAAATTCCATAGCGACCTTTCTGAAAATTCATTTGGCCATAACTTTTGCTTTCTGCTATGAAACTTAAATTTTTTAGATTCGTTAGAAAGGTATTCACTAACAGATTTAAATAATTTTGGTCTCACTCAAATCCGTTTTGTTTTGCACCCGGTATAGTCTGTCGAAGTTTGAATTCAAATTTTGAAACTACCGCGCCATTTCAGGCCTTGTTTATAATTAGAATTAATTATATTCCTTTTCAATTGTCGATTCAAACTCAGTTTTCATCTTTCTTATTTAAAATTTTTATTTTAAATATTTAAAATCCACTATTTTAGCCAATTTAAAATTTTTAAATTGGTTCAGATTTTCCGGGTCGTTACAATTATGTGCTGTTTGTGATGTGAAGTGTTTTAACATATTAAAAATGATGTTAATATTAATAGGATAGTGAAATTTAAATTATAAATATTCATTTATAATTTGAACAGTGAAAATTGGTTAAATTTATTAACCAATAATTTGTTTAAATAAACTGTTGTTGTTTGAAAACCCCACACGGGTATTGGAATGATATTTGACATACACTAGCCCCAATATTTATTTATATGTCAATCGGTGGATTGACAGTTTGTGTTGTGTGTTATTTATTTATTTTAATGTTCACACAGTTGTAAATTTCACTTTGGATGTGAATGGACTGTTTAATGATTATTTATCATTATCGCTGAATACATGCAGTGTATGAAATCCATATAACTAAAATTATATTGTAATTGTTTGAGTCGCATTCCGATTCAGAAAAGAATAATGTTTTATAATGAATAATGTTTTATAAATGATATTAAATAAATAAAAATATCATTTTAGGAAAAAATATCAATTTAGGAAAAAATATCATTTTAGAATAAAATATCATTTTAGAATAAAATATCATTTCAGAATAAAAGACATTTTAGGATAAAGTACATTCTTAGAGTAAATAATATAAAAGAAACATTTATATGTAAATGGATATTTTTAATGTAAAGTAACATTTATAATGTAGATAGCATTTATAATGAAATAACATTTATAATGTAAAAGGACATTTATATGTAAAAGAATCATTTATATGGAAAAGATCATTTATATGAAAAAGAACATTTTTACGAAAAAGAAACATTTTTAATGTAAGAAACATTTTTGTGTAAAAGAACCATTTTAATGTAAAGAACATTTTTATATAAAAGAACATTTTAATGTAAGAGTTCTTTTTATATAAAGAATATTTTAAATAAGGAATCTTTTAAAATAACGAATATTTTAAAATAATATTCAGTGAGGAATAAAATTATGATTTTGATGTTCGTTTTAGATGGACACAAAAATATAGAAATATGAAGCCGTGTTAAGTAGCAAACGCCATTTTAACCCGAACGGGTTTATCGACTGATTTTATTCATTTCATAATGAATATCGAAAAGAAATGATTTCAAAATTTAATACCTTGAAAATATTATCATTTTAATATGGTAAAGATATAGAATATTCAATTTTGATTTAAAATTGAAATTGAAGTTGGACTCGTTTTAAAACGAATTTATAAAATAAGCTTTGGATATCGATGAAATATATATGTATATATATATATATAATGGCCTGAATATAACGCGCAGCGCAGTGACCGTTCGCGAATTTCAACCATTAACTTCAAATTGATGTCACGGGAGATCTGACCGTCGGATTCTCCAAAAACCGGAACCATTCGGTTCACGTCGAAAAGAGCTTTCCAATGAATATAAGAAGTTTGAAATCTAATGGTTGGATTTGGAATTATGTCTGAATCAAATTTGGAAAAGGTCGCTATGGATGTAGTTCGGTGACCGTTATTGGAAACCGACTGTACGGGCTTGATAAAATTATTAAAAATATGGAAATTTATATAAAATCATAATAAATGATTTGGAAAAAATTTGGATGAAAATTCCAATTTTATAAAGATAAAAAATATATTTTTATCGAAAAACGAACTAGTTATTAACTAGAATGAAAATCCATTTAATTAATATTTAATTGGAATTAAAGAGGATAAATTGGATTTTGGGTTGTCGTGAACAGTGTCTTTAATAACATTGTTCTTAAACCCCGATTAGAAATAATAAATCATTTAAATAAGATTTAGTGTAGTTTTCCAATTAATATTTAATGGGAGTTAAATAGAATATAATTTTGGAATTTATAAATCTTTTAACTAAGGTCATTAGAGTTTCCAATTATATTAAGTGATTTGAACAAAATGAAATGTGAATTGGGTTTATTGTGAATTGTGTTTTAAACGACATTTGTTCTTTAACCCAATTAACAGTGAAAAGATAATTTGAATTTATAAATTTTTTATTAAGAGTTAAAGGAAACTTTTCCAAGGTAAAGTTTTCCAATTTAATATATTAAATTGGGATTGAATGGAATTTGGTTTAATAAAAATTGAGATGAGCTTCTGTGAATGAAGACCGTTACTATATATGGAATTTAAAGGGCTTTGTCGTTATTCCATTTATATTATCAGTCTAATACGGGAATTTATATCGATTATATATTGATCTGATTTCTGTGAAGATTCCATATTTAATGGAAGATGATTTTGGGTTTATCGTGCACAATGTTTTCAAATAACATTTGTTCTTTAACCCAGTTAAAGTTAAGATTAATTTCTTAAATTTGAA
Source organism: Allium sativum (assembly GCA_030737875.1). NCBI lineage: Eukaryota > Viridiplantae > Streptophyta > Magnoliopsida > Asparagales > Amaryllidaceae > Allium > Allium sativum. The sequence goes on along the minus strand of CM060916.1, from coordinate 89,278,878 downwards.
TAATCCTAAAGTAATGATTTTTGACATTAAGACCAAATTGGAGTACTACTAAATTAGATTGAAATGGAAACGAGATAATTAGATTTATCAAATTCTTGAAATTATCGAGAATGGAGTACCTCCAGTTTTACTTCAAGCGATAGTTAAATCTTTAATTAGATTTGAACATGAAATGGTAATTAAATTTACCGATAACACCATGGGTGTTAGACATGGAGTACTGCCAGTTTTGCTCCACGTGATGGATAGGTTGGGATTGGGATTAATAATAAATGATTACTTCGGTAAGGTTCGCTAATCCCGACTAGTTAAATAAATCTTTTGAAATTGATATTCAAAAGAAGATTTAAGAATAAAGCTAAAAGGATTTATCTTTGATAAAATTAATGAGAACCTTTCCCTAATAATATGAATATTTTATTTAAAGAATAGTCTGAATTGGATTGAGGCGTATGATGTGTTTTACAACACTTGTTTATAAAATACACGAATTATTCGGAAAGAACGGGTTTAACCCATTCTGAATAATTTCTACGATGATTAAGAGACGAAGATGAAGACGGTGGTTGAAGACTGGAGTTCTTCACATCTTTTGGGTGATTACTGATGTCTTGATTAGGCCGTACACCCAAGACAAGGTAATAAGTGGTGATCGTCCAAACGTACTTGGTGATCGACGGATATGCAAGCACCTCTCTCCTGTATTGGACATATGGGACGAGGAATAAGGTGCCTCCAGTTTCATTCAGACCCAGAACGGACTTGTAAATTGATGGTATGTCTGACGTTGTATTCCTTTATGCTGTATTCGTTGATCTCTTCTTAATATATATTTGTTTGGTGGTGGAGAATTTATTCTCCTGCTTAACACCCTTCTCTGAGACGTACAAGCTTATAGGTCATATATTGGCAGAAATCAATGGTATGGTATGGACTGACAATATGGCATGCTATGATGCAAATGATCAAGGCTTTTGTTGAAAAGTAGAGCCTTGTGGTTGATGATCAAAGCACAGCCTATTTAGGCATAGCTTTGTGTATAGCATTACTTCGCGAGCTTCACACCCCGGTATGAACCAAAAACGGGATGAGGACTGCAGGGAAATGGACATATGTTAGTTTATAGCTAGGAGTAACATCATGGTATGGAGCCCAGAATGTTTACTCATGTGAATGTTGCTTATTACTTGATGGATAGAGAGGCACCTCGGATATATATATCGATTGATGTTCTGGTTGACATTACTGACTAGATTATTTTATGCCCCATAGGGCAGACTAACATATAGTTTATAGTATTGCCAATCATCGGCGGATGACCGGCCCTGTTGATAACCGTAGGTGCAGTCGCGGTTGTATCCTGAGACTCGGGCTAGAGAGTCTCGAATTGGTGGGGATAATCCCTTGCCTCGGTTCATAGATGGAAACCCAATCTCCAATACGCGATATTCGGTTTTAGTTGTAAATATATATACGATGACGTAATATAATGATACCTACGCCGCCAATGATTAACACATTTGTATTTGAAGTTGATTTCTTCACTTATAGTAATGATAAAAGATGAAATTTCGCGTATCAAGCATTTTTGGCTATTATAAGGGAAAACTCTATCCTCCAACTGCGTTCATTGTGTGATGGGACCTGAGTCTTATAATAGCCTCATTTTTCCATAAAGCATTGTGTTGTTTTATTTTAAACTAAGGTTCATGTGGAGTGAACCTGTTCCATGTTATACGGCGTGGTCCCGTGATTTACCTAACTTTAAAATCAAGCTAATAACTATTTTAGTTCTCACACCAGTCCTATGACTGACCGGGAGTTTATTGTTTTAACCTAAACTCTGGGTGCCCATATTTTCCACACGGGCAGCTAGTAGTTTTGGTTTTGCAGATATTATATACACAGGACCTATTTACAGCTGAAGCGATATTCGGAAAGCTCTGTAGCCGTGTATTTCTTTCAGTTGTATTTTGTATTATTTTTTCGCTGCTATTTAAAATGTAATTTAAATCTCTGATATTGTATTTATCAAATGTGTAATGTTTGTTTATACTTTGTGATATTCTTGTACTCTGATGTAATTGTTGTAATAAGCAATGAAATGTTCTCCTGTTTGTGTTTTGATGAGTGTTTGTTCTCAATTCAATCCGTACTTTCCTTAACGGGGAAGTTTGGGTCGTTTTAGGCTTTATCGAGGATTGGGGGAGCAGGAGGACCTTCTGAAGGTGGCGCAGGGTTCATGAGGAGGCGCAGCGGATGGTGTCAATAAGGGGAACTTCGGTGATCAATTGGGAAATGCGATCGTGTGTTGAGTATTCGAGGGCAGCTGGTCAGGTCGACGTGAGGCGGGTCGAGCTGGATTTGAAGGTGATGGTTAGATGAAGTTTCGAGTGGAGAACATCATAGTGGTAGTGGTGACGGAATTGGGTGGTCGGGGGAGGAGTTGAGGAGGGTCAAAATGAGGGGTCAACGCTGGGTAAGGAATAGCGGGTCACAGGAAGTAGTCGCATTATTAAAACATGGAAGAAGTATTAACGGCTAAGTGGAATCAGGAAGTTGGTTAAGAGTTAATTATTTACTAAATTAAAATGTTAATGATTATTGTATATATATTAGCAATATTAATACTTACTCATACATTATCTGAATTCAACGAAACAGAGTCTGTTAGAATCATTGAATCGAACACTACACCATGGAGCTGGCCAGAGCAGAAATGGAAGCTATTGGGATTTTTGATAAAATTAAACGCCGGTTTAATTTTATTAAAAACAATCGTTATTCAAACGATTTCAGAAACTGATCAAAGTGAGAACTCCCTTACACAAAATTTTGTACAGTTATTTATTTTTATAACTGAATATATATTGTTTGCCTATGACTGTAATGTGTAACGACTTAGAAATCCGTACCATTCGAGTCGACTGAATATAACTCACGTCCAACCCAAATTGCATGAAAATACGAATCATTAATAGAAAGAAGTTAGAGGATGAGAAATAGAAAGATAGAAAATTAGAATAAAAGAAAATAGATAGGAGATTGAACTGAACAACAATAAAGAGTCTCACAATCGCAGCGGAATAAAATATAATATATCAATAATCACTTTTGAAATACAACAATATTTGGACTTGCATACATCATCAGAGTATATTACATACACAACACAGCGGAATAAAACTCTAAATATCTAACGTCGAAGCCTCCTGCTCCATGCTCTTCTAGAGAATCTGAAAAATCCTGAACTATTGGACTGCCCATACAAATTTGGGCACCCAAGAGTTTAGAAAAAAAATAGAAAAATAAACTCTGGGTCAGTCATGGGACTGGTGTGAGTAAACAATTTTAAACAGCTTGATTTTAACTTTCAAAATCTTTTTTGAAAGAAAAGATAATCGTAAGACCGATCCACATGTAAATACGGATGGTTTTTACCTTACGATAACCCAAAACATTTTGAAATCAATATTATTCTGATATTATGATAATGTCTAAATACAAATAAATATCAATCTAGCGGAACGCTTGCATCTCACGCTCCACATATATAGTATACAATCAAAACCGCGGGCGCTTATTGGAGATTGGATTCCGACTATGACAAGGTATGGAACCACCTGCCGCTAGTGTATCTCTAGAGGGGAATACACTGGGTTCAACAAGAACGTCTTGCAACCCGGCCCATACATGACCGACCACTCATTTCGCTTGACTGTATCGAATGTATATCACCAACGCTTGGGATCAGCAACCGTTTCCCAAAAGGGACAACATCGATAGATTAAAGAAACAAATGAAATTTCTCTAGATTGGTGATTATACATCCTAATGGGAGCGACCCATATAGCCATGCTGCCTGCCCGATTTTTGTCATTTCCTGGTTGTGAGGCTTGAGGCTGAACTTACCCTTGGATATACACATCTTCATTCACTTTGAATGCCACATCGTCAAACCCGCCAAATCACAAATTGATTTCGCCAAAAATATCCCGGGTATAAAGCTAAGAGAAACGAATTCCTCCGCCACCAAACGTAAATACGTTTTGAGGAAATCAACTTACACAATTCATAAGGCATACTCTGTCAGACATTCGTCCATACAAGTTGTCCTGGGACTGGACAAACCGAAGGCACTATCCTGTAAACAGAATAGCCCTTGTATAAACTCCATCTTCATTTGTCTTTAATAATCTCTGACTCGAAACGTATATATCGTATCGAAGTGGAATTAGATTCTGGTCTCTTTGAAACGATAACGTAAAGGTCCAGATTTGATAGTCGGTTATTTAAATATCAAATATAAAATAAAATAAATAGATTTAACTCTGTTGGATTTGCAAAGCTTAATTTAAATAAAACTTTGATTATTCAAATATTAACTTTGTATGTATATTTATTTGAAACACAATTATTAACAAAACTCTTATTCTCAATCCTACGTGATAATATCACTTTCGAACATCTGTTTCATAACTGCAATGATATTTAACTCAACACTCATTTTGAACACAAACTAATACGATCTATCGGATAATAGTGAAATCGATCAAGTTGGGGTATTTTAATTACCTCTCAGACCTTGAGTCGAACTCATTCTCATCGTCAAAGTTCATAGAAGTTCAATATCCAAATTATTTGACAAAACCATAAATTGGTATACTCATTTGATTTCCAAAACTTAAACCATTTCAATCAACGATGTTGTTTTGTACCGTTCCTCAATTTAATTTGATATTAAATCAGGGAAATTAAATCCAAAGGATCGACTGGATTTCCTTTTCCTTTAAACAAATTTATCTTGTGACATAATTTATCCAAATTTAAACTGCTATTTAGTTATACTGTTATCTTACCAAAATCTGTTGATAAAACTAATTAACGACTCACCGTTTATTTCGAAAACAGATAGTTTAAAATGATTACAACTAATCTTTGTTTTTAAATAGTAAAATTATTTTAACATAATCTATTAAATTTCTTCTTCAAAACAATTTAAATCCAAAACTCAAGTATTTTTCTGAGTTACTTTTCAGAAAATGCTTTAGCAGTCCCAACGGTAAATAACAGTTCTTATAAAAGACGACATTGAAGTCGTTAACCCAACTTGCACAAACAATTATATAAACACAATTCAATATTATCAACTGATAATAATATATCTCAACATCGTATATTAACTGATAAAATATGTCAAGCTAATATAATAGATGAATGGTGTTTATTTCTGCTAATAGGGTTGAGTTAATTACATATATAGTGAAATAGTGTTTAATTTCACCGATAGATGTCAATAAAATATATCATTACGATATGCATAATTAAAAACAACTTAATCAAGCAATTCAAAATTTACAGAATTACAGATCTTTACTTGATCAATACTTTACACGTTATTTTAGTTCACGACTAAATTTATGTTTGATAAATTTTAAAAATATTTAGTATAAAAATCTATTTTTAATAAATCAATTATTTAGATTAAATTTCTTAAACTCGATATTACATTGAGTTACTTAATCTTATCATCAATCGATGAATCATACTAACACTAGCTAAATTGCTCGACTATATTTTCTTGACCTAAGCTTATATATCCATCAATACATATATGTTATTTATATTTAGATTTCAAACTTGGAATAGTAATTTCTTTACTTTTTTTTATTGAATGGGCCGAGCCCAACATGCCGTGGCCTGTGCGTTAACACTCCCATGCTATATGCGCCTGTCCTTTGGATGATGGCTTCCTCTTTTTGTTCACTTCTTTTCTTTGTTTCTCTTTTCCTTCCTCTTACTGTTTTTACGTTTCTCTATCCTTTCTTTTTCTACTTTGTTTCATGCTTTTATTTGCCAGCTGGATTCCCTACTTCACGTTTTTTTTTTTTTTTAGTTTTACTTACATCACGCATACAACAACAATCCAAATACCACATCTAACGCCCCCCTGCATGAGCATAATTCGTATGCACCAAATGGGCACACTGCCACTTCTTTATGATTCCCATTCCAGAAAATTTAGCGTCCACCAACACCCCATCTTCCCTTCTTTCCTTTCTGTTCTTTCTTCTTATTTCTTTTTGCCTGGTACTTGTTTAATTGCCTACACATTTTTGGTTTACTGCTTTCTTTTGGTTTCTTCCTTTGTGTTCTATTTTGAAACTTCCAGTGCATGGTTTCTTGTGCACATGCACAACCATGGCTCTGCACCCAGGCCTACCTCGATCGCCACGACCGACCAAGCTCCATCCTCAGACGACGACTCCACTGCTCCTCCTTACTCCAGCGCCCAGGAACGAAATCCGGACCAACAACCGAGCTTCACACAGAACCGCTGTTCACCAAACATCTTGCACCGCCTCCATCCTTCACCAGACATCACCGTATTTTTACCCAAGGTCGGTGACAACCCATTCTCCTCTTCTCACCTGGAGCGTACTCCTGAAACACCACCCTGGCCGCGAAGTTCAGACAACAGTGCATTGCTTGTTTAATCCAAAACAGCAAACGATTTATTTAAAAATTTATGTTGTACTTCGATCTTAAAACTGACTAGAATTAGATTAAATGATTTTATTTTATTTTCATTTCCAGGTGCTATCTTTTATAAGCAACAGAGCATTGTTCCTTTGTTATAGGCACTTTTATGTCTTTGTGTAATAAACTGGAAAATCTGGGCCAGTTTAAAATTTTTATGTTGGCAATTTTAGCGAATTTTGATTATTTAAAATGAATTATTTTAAATAATATCGACGAGAAATTTATTTTTAATATAATTCGAACGTATATTTTATACGCGTCGTCGTTAGAATATAAATATTTATATATAATTATAAATAGAATTGAAAATGGCGCGGTAGTTCGATAATTCGATTTCAAACTTCAATTGAATGTACCGGGTGCAAAACAATCCGGATTTTAGTGAAACCAAAAATAATGGAATCTAATAGTGAATATCTTTCCAACGAATCCGAAAAATCAAAAGTTCGTAGCGGGAATCAAAAGATATGTCCAGTTGAAAATTCTGAATAGTCGCTGTGGAATTTATATATATTTTTATATATATAAAGCCCTTAAAAATAGCAATTTTGCAAACGACCTCGGATTTCGACGAAACTAGTTTTGTTGGTTCCGTGATGTTAAGTTATTGCTAGATTCCAAATTTCATAATTTTTCGAATCAATATGTGAGCGTGGCAAAAGAAAACGCGTTTGACCAGTTTCAGTTGATTTTAATCGACTGGAAAATGGCCATTTTTCAAACGGTCTCAGAATTCGATGAAACTAGTTTTGTTAGGACCGTATCGTCAATACGAAGCTAGAAAATATTTTTCTCGAATTTTTCTAGTTAGTATGTGACCCCGGTAATTTTAAATGTACGTTTAAAATTCAATATAGTGATTTAAATGAAAATTCAACGTAAACTGATTGTAACAGCCGAATCAGCTCACGATACATGTCCCATTGTGTTCGGAATGGGGGTGAAACGCTATGGACGACAGGCGGTGGGCCTCGTTTAGAGGTCGAAAATAAAAGTTGCTTTTTAATGATAAATAATAAAATAATAAAAAAATAAAAAAAAAATAACCCTCTCCTCCCTATAACCTTTGGCCCCCCCCCCGTTTTCGTTTAACAGATCGAAGAAATAAAAAAAAAAAGCTCGAGACCGCATCGCTGGCGCCTGCGCTGCGCTCGTCGCCATCGCTTCCCCCCTTTCCACATCTCCTCCGCCCAACCGCCCTCCGACCAAGCTGCCGGAGCTGACCTCGAACCCCCTCCTCTAGCTCCCCCTCGCGTCACCATTCCTCTCAATCCCCTAAACCAGAAATCCCCAATCGAAGCCACTGTGAACCCGAAGCCCTGAAGGCCGCCAGCCCCGACGAGCTCCGCCGTCCCAAGGCCAACCGCCACCTCCAGCAGTCCCCTTCCCCCTTCAATCGACGGTGGTAGACCCCCCCCTTAAAAGAAAGGTCAAATTTAAATTATTTATTTCAGTTTTTTTATTTATGTATTTTCTATAAAAACTGGAAATTTAAGTGATGATTTTTAATAAGGAAGATGCAAGTTTTATATTAAGAAAATTTTGATTTTGATGGCATGAAGATTTAGATTTTATTATAAAGAAAGGTTCGATTTTTTTTATATAGAAAGAAGTGATTTTTATTTAGAAAAAAATTGATTTTTCTTTATGAAAGTATACGATTTTTCTAAGTAGAAAGATTAGATTTTTTTTTTATATATACGAAGAAAGTTATGATTTTCTTTAGAGAAAAGATCGTATTTTGAAATGTGAAAAGATCGTATTTTTATATAGTTGATTTACAGAAAAGATAGGATTTTTATTTGTAGAAAAGATTAGATTTTTAGCAAAGTAAAAATTCGATTTTTATATATAGAATAGCAAAGTAAAAATTCGATTTTTATATATTGAATAGCAAAGTAAAAATTCGATTTTTATATATAGAATAGCAAAGTAAAAATTCGATTTTTATATATTGAATAGCAAAGTAAAAATTCGATTTTTATATATGTAGTGGCTACGGTCAACGAAGGTGACAAAAAGGCGAAACGACGAAGGCTTCTGCAAATGAAGAGCCGTGGAGCTAGGATAGCTATATGTGAGAATTTCTCACCTTTCAATTTATTTTTCTAGTTATATATATATATATACTAGGATGCAGACGGTGCTTAGTAGCACCCGACAAAATCGTCCACAGACCATGGACTTGTTTGTTTGGTTGCATAGATTAGTTATATGATGTGATTTGAAATTGGTTGTTTGGTGATTTTGATTGATGTGTGAATGGCGTGGGCCTTCACTAGACCGGGGATAAGGCTAGGCCTCGTCCCGTTTCTAGTATCGTGCCGTTATGCTGTCGAAATTTTCTAAAATAAGTTAGAAAATAAAAATATCATTTTATTGTGTAAATGAATAATAGAAATTCATATGTAGGAATAAAATGTTTTATCGTTAAGAATATAATTTTTAACGTGAGAATGAATATAGTGAAAGTGAATAAAATAAAATATTCATTTACAAACCAGACGGTTTGTTTATGTACACCTATTTGAAGGACATTGATTGGGTCGATAAATTTTACACATCGCCCAACAGCACAAATAAAATATGTGTTTGATTGTTTGAAACCCCACACGGGTGTTGGGATGAAATTTGAAGTTCACTCATCCTGATTGATTGAATATGTCGATCGGTTGATTGACAGGCTGTTTTAAGCGTTGGATATCTATATTTGATGCTTATACAGTGTAGTGCACATTGGTTGATGGTTGATTATTTTTCCATGCTATTATATACATGTGTTGTATGAAAATCCATATAATTAACTTTATATGGTAATTGATTGGGCCTCATTCCAGTTTTAAAATAGAATATTTGAAAATAGAAATATGTGAAGCCGTGATGATTAGATTGACGCCATTTTGACGTGAACGATATTTATATCGATTTTAAACGATTTCGAAATGAATTGAATTGAAAACGATTTCGAAATGAATTGAATTGAAAACGATTTCGAAATGAATTGAATTGAAAACGATTTCGAAATGAATTGAATTGAAAACGAATTCGAATTGAATTGAAAGTGAAATGAAATGAATTCAAATTGAATTGAAATTTGAATTGAATAGAAATGAATTTTAAAACGAATTTATAAAGAAGAATTCAATTTTGATTTGAATTGAAAAGGAAGTTGAAATTTCTTTTGAAACGAATTTAAAACTATATATATATAATTCGTTTTAAATGGAAATCGACGAAGTATATATTATATATATTATATATATAATATAATGGCCTGAATAGAACGTGCCGCGCCGCGGCAGTTCGTGAATTTCGACCATTTATTTCAAACGGACATTACGGGAGATCCGACCGTCGGATTCTCCTAAAACCGGAACCGTTGGGTTCGTATCGAAAAGAGCTTTCTAACGAATGTTAGAAATTTGAAATCTAACGGTTGGATTTGGAGATACGTCCAAATCAAATTCGAAAAAGGTCGCTGTAAGTGCAGTTCGATAGCCGTTGATGGAAATCGACTGTACAGGCCTCGATAAAATTATTAAAAATAGTAATAATTTGTGTAAAATCATAAGAAATGATTTAGAAAGGATTGGGATGAAAAACTCCATATTTGAAAAGATAAAAATAGATTTTTTATCGAAATGAACTAGTTTGAACTAGAATTATAATTCTATTTATTTTTAAGTAAATAAATTGAATTCGAAAAGGGTTTTAAAAATAACCAGAATTTCCAATGATTGCATTGGAGTGGATTTGAATCGAAATTGTCTTTGGAATATTTCGATGTTGGAATTCGTGATTATACAGGTGTTGTTATGGAAATTTGAAAGATATATATTTATATCGTTATTTCCAATACGACATTTGTTAGTCGTAGAATTTGATACTGAATATAAGCCGATATATTTTCTATTCAGAGCCTTGTATTGAATATCGAATGTGATTTGGGTTTGTCGTGAATGGTGTCTTCACTAACACTGTTCTTGAACCCAGTTGAGAAAAGATTAAATCTTTTTATTTAGATTTAATGAAGTGTACTAATTAAATGATATTTAATTGGAATTGAATTGGTATTGATTTTTGGGTTTATCGTGAACAATGTTTTTAAATAACACTTGTTCTTTAACCCGATAATTAATGGAATGTGATTTTGGGTTTATCGTGAACCGTGTTTTTTAAATGACACTGATTCTTTAACCCAGTTAAAGATTAAAACTAAGTGGAGTTTTAATGAATCTTTAATTAGATTGAAATGATCGAAAATGGAGTATCACCAGTTTTGCTCCAGGCGATGGTTAAATCTTTAATTAGATTTGAACGTGAAATGGTAATTGAATTTACCGATAACACTGTGGTGTTAGATATGAAGTATTACCAGTTTTACTTCATGGGATGAATAGGTTGGGATTGGGAAATAAAATAAATGATTACTTCGGTGTGGTTCGCTAATCCCGACTAGTTTGAATTGATATTCAAAGGAGATTAAAGAATAAATTTAAAGAATTTATCTTGGATAAAATAAATGGGAACTTTTCCCAAAGTATAGGAATATTTGAATAAAAGAATATTCTGAATTGGAATGAGGCGTATGTTGTGTTTATGTAACACTTTTATAATATATACGCGAGTTATTCAGAAAGACCGGGTTTATCCCATTCTCAACAACTGATTCGACGTGGTGTCGAAGATGAAGACGGTGGTCGAAGACCAGAAGTCTTCACGTCGTTTGGGTGATTACTGATGATCTTGATTGGGCTGTACACCCAAGAAGATGGAAACAGTTGGTGATCGTCCAGACGTACTTGGAGATCGATGGATATGCGGGGTACTAGGTGCCTCCGGTTTCGTTCAGACCCAGAACGGACTTGTAAATGGACTGTGTGTCTGACATTGGATTTTAGTCTATGTGATTGATCTCTATTAAATATATATCTGTTTGGCGGCGGAGAATTTATTCTCTTGCTTAACGCCCTTCTCTGAGACGTACGAGCTCAGGGGTGATATATTGATGGATATCAAACGCATGGAGTGAATTGCCTGTGTGGCATGCCTAAGTGGCAATTGATCGAGGCTTCTGTTGAAAAGCAAAGTCTTGTGGTGATGATCAAAGCACAGCCTGTGTGGCACAGCTTTGTGTAACGTGAATTCGCGAGCCTCACACCCCGGTTGTGAACCAGAAACGGGAGAGGACATCAGGGAGGGCATGCGTTTCTTTCTAGCTAGGGTGGTGTCAGTGACCTACCAGCCCTGACATTTATATACTTTTCACCTGTGTGGTTGTTGCTGTTGCGAGGCGCCTCGGTTAGATCGGACGATCCGGGTCCGATGGAGCCATTCGTTGGCTCATTTACACCCCAAAGGGTGGGGAAACGCATGTTCAGGCATTTTAATCCACATCGGTGGACCGACCCTGACGATCCAAGGGTCACTCGAGCTCTGATCCTGAGGGGCGGGCTAGAGCGTCTCGAATCGGTTGAGGACTATCTTTTGCCTCGGTTCATAGATGGAAATCCAATTTCCAAATACGTGACATTTGCGGTTTTATTTGTAAACCTATATATGGCGACATGATATATGGTACCCATGCCGCCTATGATTGATACTTATGATTTGAAGTTGTTTTATACACTATGCACTTATAGTGGTATCAAATGATTTGTTTTAAACGTATCAAGCATTCTTTGGCTGTTATAAGGGAAAACCCTATCCCCCGGCTTGCGTTGCATTGTGTGATAGGACCTGGGTCTTATAACAGCTTCATTTTTCTTTATTTAGCATTGCGCTGTTTGTTTTATGCACTGGTATTCTTGGGAGGAAACCCGTTCCGTGTTATACGGCGTGGTCCCTTGATTTACCTAACTTGAAAATAAAGAATTAATAACTGTTTTAGTTCTCACACCAGTCACATGACTGACCTGGAGTTTATTGTTTTAACCTAAACTCTGGGTGCCCTTATTTTGACACGGGCAGCTAGTAGTTTTGGTTTTGCAGATTTATATTCATAGGATCCTGGTTTACAGCTGGAACGATATCCGAAAAGCTTTGTATCCGTATATCTACTTCTAGTTGTGTATTGTATTATTTTCCGCTGCTATGTATTTAAATGTAATTTAAATCTCTGATATTTCTGTGTAATATTCATTTATACTCTGTATATTCTTGTATTTTGATGTATTGTTGCAATATACAATGAAATGTTCTTTTGTATGCGTTCTGTTTTGTCGTGTTCTCAAACGATAGGGCGTTTCGAACGGCCTGGATCGGTTTAGCGACTGGTTCGGACCGAGCGAAATTCCTTGCCGTCACATTTGGTATCAGAGCTTTGGTTTACCAAGCTCAGAGAACAAGGCACATTAGAACCATACGAAAGAATTCATCAGATATTGGATTAGTAATATCCAATGGGAATGACTCGTTAGAGATAGGATCAGTAGTATCCTAGAACGAGTGTGAAGAGTATATTTTAAAATGAAAACAAATTTTGTTTTGAAAATTTAAATCAATTATTCGTATTTGATTATTTATTTTATATTGATTAGGACAATCCAAAATATAAAGATTTTTGCGTATGCGCCTAGCTAGCGTGTATTCGAAGTTTTGATATATTGGATAGATATAGAATTACACTCTAATCGCCCGGAGAGGATTTTGATGATGGAGCTCCATCATTAGAATTTATATTCGAGTGACGAACGTGTAATATCTATATACTTCCTATTGACTGGTGTGAGAACCAAAATTATATAGGGCCTATTGTTGTGATTTGGCATCAAAAATCTGATTTTTGACTATATATATCAAAGTTATGCATTTGAAAAGCTAATAACCTAATTGATTGATGTTTGTGTTGTTTGTTTAATTGTTTGATAATTTTGAACCATTATGCCTAACTGAATCAAATATTGAACTATATTGAAAATTGGTCGCATTTTCTTGCATATACATGTATATCATTGAACAGGTCATAGCAAGGAGGCTAGAGCAGAGAATAAAATTTGTTTGCCCGACAAATAGGTACATGTTTACTACATGATTTACTGTTTTGTTTGGGTGATGATGATTTTGTGAGCCTATTGGCTAGCCGCTTGGCTTTTTCTTTTTCTTTTTGAGATCTGAAGGACCGGGGAAGCTATTTGAAATTCCCCGATGCTCCCGGTGCCGGGGAGGTTATGGCGAAATTTTTCGAAAATTTAGGGTGTTAGCCAAATTTTTGAAATTTTGGAAAATTCTCAGAAACTAAAAAGTTGGAGGATGGAAGCCAAATCGAACGTAGAGTTGAGGGATCAAACCACTTTCGACTTTGTTCCTTTTCGGGGACGAAAAGTTTTAAGTGGGGGAGATTGTAATAACCCGGAAAATCTGGGCCAGTTTAAAATTTTTATTTTGGCAATTTTAGCGAATTTTGATTATTTAAAATGAATTATTTTAAATAATATCGACGAGAAATTTATTTTTAATATAATTCGAACGTATATATTATACGCGTCGTCGTTAGAATATAAATATTTATATATAATTATAAATAGAATTGAAAATGGCGCGGTAGTTCGATAATTCGATTTCAAACTTCAATTGAATGTACCGGGTGCAAAACAATCCGGATTTTAGTGAAACCAAAAATAATGAAATCTAATAGTGAATATCTTTCCAACGAATCCGAAAAATCAAAAGTTCGTAGCGGGAATCAAAAGATATGTCCAGTTGAAAATTCTGAATAGTCGCTGTGGAATTTATATATATTTTTATATATATAAGGCCCTTAAAAATAGCAATTTTGCAAACGACCTCGGATTTCGACGAAACCAGTTTTGTTGGGTCTGTGATGTTAAGTTATTGCTAGATTCCAAATTTCATAATTTTTCGAATCAATATGTGAGCGTGGCAAAAGAAAACGCGTTTGACCAGTTTAAGTTGATTTTAATCGACTGGAAAATGGCCATTTTTCAAACGGTCTCAGAATTCGATGAAACTAGTTTTGTTAGGACCGTATCGTCAATACGAGGCTAGAAAATATTTTTCTCGAATTTTTCTAGTTAGTATGTGACCCCGGTAATTTGAAATGTACGTTTAAAATTCAATATAGTGATTTAAATGAAAATTCAACGGAAACTGATTGTAACAGCCGAATCAGCTCACGATACATGTCCCATTGTGTTCGGAATGGGGGTGAAACGCTATGGACGACAGGCGGTGGGCCTCGTTTAGAGGTCGAAAATAAAAGTTGCTTTTTAATGATAAATAATAAAATAATAAAAAAAAAATAACCCTCTCCTCCCTATAACCTTTGCCCCCCCCCCCCGTTTTCGTTTAACAGATCGAAGAAAAAAAAAAAAAAAACTCGATACCGCATCGCTGGCGCCTGCGCTGCGCTCGTCGCCATCGCTTCCCCCCTTTCCACATCTCCTCCGCCCAACCACCCTCCGACCAAGCTGCCGGAGCTGACCTCGAACCCCCTCCTCTAGCTCCCCCTCGCGTCGCCATTCCTCTCAATCCCCTAAACCAGAAATCCCCAATCGAAGCCACTGTGAACCCGAAGCCCTGAAGGCCGCCAGCCCCGACGAGCTCCGCCGTCCCAAGGCCAACCACCACCTCCAGCAGTCCCAAGACCCCCCCTTAAAAGAAAGGTCAAATTTAATTTATTTATTTCAGTTTTTTTTATTTATGTATTTTCTATAAAAACTGGAAATTTAAGTGATGATTTTTAATAAGGAAGATGCAAGTTTTATATTAAGAAAATTTTGATTTTGATGGCATGAAGATTTAGATTTTATTATAAAGAAAGGTTCGATTTTTTTTATATAGAAAGAAGTGATTTTTATTTAGAAAAAAATTGATTTTTCTTTATGAAAGTATACGATTTTTCTAAGTAGAAAGATTAGATTTTTTTTATATATATACGAAGAAAGTTATGATTTTTTTAGAGAAAAGATCGTATTTTGAAATGTGAAAAGATCGTATTTTTATATAGTTGATTTACAGAAAAGATAGGATTTTTATTTGTAGAAAAGATTAGATTTCTAGCAAAGTAAAAATTCGATTTTTATATATAGAATAGCAAAGTAAAAATTCGATTTTTATATATTGAATAGCAAAGTAAAAATTCGATTTTTATATATAGAATAGCAAAGTAAAAATTCGATTTTTATATATTGAATAGCAAAGTAAAAATTCGATTTTTATATATGTAGTGGCTACGGTCAACGAAGGTGACAAAAAGGCGAAACGACGAAGGCTTCTGCAAATGAAGAGCCGTGGAGCTAGGATAGCTATATGTGAGAATTTCTCACCTTTCAATTTATTTTTCTAGTTATATATATATATACTAGGATGCAGACGGTGCTTAGTAGCACCCGACACAATCGTCCACAGACCATGGACTTGTTTGTTTGGTTGCATAGATTAGTTATATGATGTGATTTGAAATTGGTTGTTTGGTGATTTTGATTGATGTGTGAATGGCGTGGGCCTTCACTAGACCGGGGATAAGGCTAGGCCTCGTCCCGTTTCTTGTATCGTGCCGTTATGCTGCCGAAATTTTCTAAAATAAGTTAGAAAATAAAAATATCATTTTATTGTGTAAATGAATAATAGAAATTCATATGTAGGAATAAAATGTTTTATCGTTAAGAATATAATTTTTAACGTGAGAATGAATATAGTGAAAGTGAATAAAATAAAATATTCATTTACAAACCAGACGGTTTGTTTATGTACACCTATTTGAAGGACATTGATTGGGTCGATAAATTTTACACATCGCCCAACAGCACAAATAAAATATGTGTTTGATTGTTTGAAACCCCACACGGGTGTTGGGATGAAATTTGAAGTTCACTCATCCTGATTGATTGAATATGTCGATCGGTTGATTGACAGGCTGTTTTAAGCGTTGGATATCTATATTTGATGCTTATACAGTGTAGTGCACATTGGTTGATGGTTGATTATTTTTCCATGCTATTATATACATGTGTTGTATGAAAATCCATATAATTAACTTTATATGGTAATTGATTGGGCCTCATTCCAGTTTTAAAATAGAATATTTGAAAATAGAAATATGTGAAGCCGTGATGATTAGATTGACGCCATTTTGACGTGAACGATATTTATATCGATTTTAAACGATTTCGAAATGAATTGAATTGAAAACGATTTCGAAATGAATTGAATTGAAAACGATTTCGAAATGAATTGAATTGAAAACGATTTCGAAATGAATTGAATTGAAAACGAATTCGAATTGAATTGAAAGTGAAATGAAATGAATTCAAATTGAATTGAAATTTGAATTGAATAGAAATGAATTTTAAAACGAATTTATAAAGAAGAATTCAATTTTGATTTGAATTGAAAAGGAAGTTGAAATTTCTTTTGAAACGAATTTAAAACTATATATATATAATTCGTTTTAAATGGAAATCGACGAATTATATATTATATATATTATATATATAATATAATGGCCTGAATAGAACGTGCCGCGCCGCGGCAGTTCGTGAATTTCGACCATTTATTTCAAACGGACATTACGGGAGATCCGACCGTCGGATTCTCCTAAAACCGGAACCGTTGGGTTCGTATCGAAAAGAACTTTCTAACGAATGTTAGAAATTTGAAATCTAACGGTTGGATTTGGAGATACGTCCAAATCAAATTCGAAAAAGGTCGCCGTAAGTGCAGTTCGATAGCCGTTGATGGAAATCGACTGTACAGGCCTCGATAAAATTATTAAAAATAGTAACAATTTGTGTAAAATCATAAGAAATGATTTAGAAAGGATTGGGATGAAAAACTCCATATTTGAAAAGATAAAAATAGATTTTTTATCGAAATGAACTAGTTTGAACTAGAATTATAATTCTATTTATTTTTAAGTAAATAAATTGAATTTGAAAAGGGTTTTAAAAATAACCAGAATTTCCAATGATTGCATTGGAGTGGATTTGAATCGAAATTGTCTTTGGAATATTTCGATGTTGGAATTCGTGATTATACAGGTGTTGTTATGGAAATTTGAAAGATATATATTTATATCGTTATTTCCAATACGACATTTGTTAGTCGTAGAATTTGATATTGAATATAAGCCGATATATTTTCTATTCAGAGCCTTGTATTGAATATCGAATGTGATTTGGGTTTGTCGCGAATGGTGTCTTCACTAACACTGTTCTTGAACCCAGTTGAGAAAAGATTAAATCTTTTTATTTAGATTTAATGAAGTGTACTAATTAAATGATATTTAATTGGAATTGAATTGGTATTGATTTTTGGGTTTATCGTGAACAATGTTTTTAAATAACACTTGTTCTTTAACCCGATAATTAATGGAATGTGATTTTGGGTTTATCGTGAACCGTGTTTTTTAAATGACACTGATTCTTTAACCCAGTTAAAGATTAAAACTAAGTGGAGTTTTAATGAATCTTTAATTAGATTGAAATGATCGAAAATGGAGTATCACCAGTTTTGCTCCAGGCGATGGTTAAATCTTTAATTAGATTTGAACGTGAACTGGTAATTGAATTTACCGATAACACTGTGGTGTTAGATATGAAGTATTACCAGTTTTACTTCATGGGATGAATAGGTTGGGATTGGGAAATAAAATAAATGATTACTTCGGTGTGGTTCGCTAATCCCGACTAGTTTGAATTGATATTCAAAGGAGATTAAAGAATAAATTTAAAGAATTTATCTTGGATAAAATAAATGGGAACTTTTCACAAAGTATAGGAATATTTGAATAAAAGAATATTCTGAATTGGAATGAGGCGTATGTTGTGTTTGTGTAACACTTTTATAATATATACGCGAGTTATTCAGAAAGACCGGGTTTATCCCATTCTCAACAACTGATTCGACGTGGTGTCGAAGATGAAGACGGTGGTCGAAGACCAGAAGTCTTCACGTCGTTTGGGTGATTACTGATGATCTTGATTGGGCTGTACACCCAAGAAGATGGAAACAGTTGGTGATCGTCCAGACGTACTTGGAGATCGATGGATATGCGGGGTACTAGGTGCCTCCGGTTTCGTTCAGACCCAGAACGGACTTGTAAATGGACTGTGTGTCTGACATTGGATTTTAGTCTATGTGATTGATCTCTATTAAATATATATCTGTTTGGCGGCGGAGAATTTATTCTCTTGCTTAACGCCCTTCTCTGAGACGTACGAGCTCAGGGGTGATATATTGATGGATATCAAACGCATGGAGTGAATTGCCTGTGTGGCATGCCTAAGTGGCAATTGATCGAGGCTTCTGTTGAAAAGCAAAGTCTTGTGGTGATGATCAAAGCACAGCCTGTGTGGCACAGCTTTGTGTAACGTGAATTCGCGAGCCTCACACCCCGGTTGTGAACCAGAAACGGGAGAGGACATCAGGGAGGGCATGCGTTTCTTTCTAGCTAGGGTGGTGTCAGTGACCTACCAGCCCTGACATTTATATACTTTTCACCTGTGTGGTTGTTGCTGTTGCGAGGCGCCTCGGTTAGATCGGACGATCCGGGTCCGATGGAGCCATTCGTTGGCTCATTTACACCCCAAAGGGTGGGGAAACGCATGTTCAGGCATTTTAATCCACATCGGTGGACCGGCCCTGACGATCCAAGGGTCACTCGAGCTCTGATCCTGAGGGGCGGGCTAGAGCGTCTCGAATCGGTTGAGGACTATCTTTTGCCTCGGTTCATAGATGGAAATCCAATTTCCAAATACGTGACATTTGCGGTTTTATTTGTAAACCTATATATGGCGACATGATATATGGTACCCATGCCGCCTATGATTGATACTTATGATTTGAAGTTGTTTTATACACTATGCACTTATAGTGGTATCAAATGATTTGTTTTAAACGTATCAAGCATTCTTTGGCTGATATAAGGGAAAACCCTATCCCCCGGCTTGCGTTGCATTGTGTGATAGGACCTGGGTCTTATAACAGCTTCATTTTTCTTTATTTAGCATTGCGCTGTTTGTTTTATGCACTGGTATTCTTGGGAGGAAACCCGTTCCGTGTTATACGGCGTGGTCCCTTGATTTACCTAACTTGAAAATAAAGAATTAATAACTGTTTTAGTTCTCACACCAGTCACATGACTGACCTGGAGTTTATTGTTTTAACCTAAACTCTGGGTGCCCTTATTTTGACACGGGCAGCTAGTAGTTTTGGTTTTGCAGATTTATATTCACAGGATCCTGGTTTACAGCTGGAACGATATCCGGAAAGCTTTGTATCCGTATATCTACTTCTAGTTGTGTATTGTATTATTTTCCGCTGCTATGTATTTAAATGTAATTTAAATCTCTGATATTTCTGTGTAATATTCATTTATACTCTGTATATTCTTGTATTCTGATGTATTGTTGCAATATACAATGAAATGTTCTTTTGTATGCGTTCTGTTTTGTCGTGTTCTCAAACGATAGGGCGTTTCGAACGGCCTGGATCGGTTTAGCGACTGGTTCGGACCGAGCGAAATTCCTTGCCGTCACACTTTGCAAATTCATCAATGAACAAAGAGCAAAGGTTACTAACCATATTTCTTTACTGACTTTGTTTCCAGGTTGTTCTAACATAGTTTATTCAGTTTACAAATGAATATCATATTTAGAAACCTATATATACACATATCCGTTAACACCATACAAGCTAGAAATCAGTCGATAAGTTAAGTGGGAATATGATGGAGGTTCACTCACCAAAATCTGTTCACTGTTTTGATTCCAGTCTTTAACATAGAACTTTAAATTAACTAATTGCACATATACACAATAATAGATGCACATGTATATGTCTATATACTAACAAAACTAATAGATAGAAATGGAACAGTTTACTTTATAGTTTTCCAGGTTATTAGTTTGATGCAAATTTCAGTTTTCAGATAAACATATAGGTATATATATGTTATGTACTTTATTCTCCTTGGCTCTTGGTTATTTAAGAAAACAAAGCCTTATGATTTATTTTATTTTTGTTTACCGGCTTATCCATTTGTTTTAGATCTACCAGTATATTCATTTATTCCTGATGGATTTACTACCTTCATAAGTACATCATGATATATATACAGCTATACGTACATATAAACAAGTAAAAAAATGCTTACTCACCCAATATTTGTTAAGCCCCTAGTTTTCCCTGTCTGTTTCCAGTATGCTTGCCGCCATTTCTTTCTTCTAGGCTTGGGTTCTTCGCTTCAGATTTTGTGTGTGGTTATATGTGATGAGAACTGGTGTATTTATAGGTAGAATTCAAGCTTCCACATGAAGTATGTATGGTAGGAATAGGACACTAGAGGGTAGGTAAGGCTGTCTTAAATATTTGATTGAGATACTCTGCATGTCAAGTCATTTTCCACTTAACCTCATACACTACGGCCATGTGAAATCTTACATTTAAAAACTTACTTTGCCTGTAAGCAATACAAGCTATAACTCTAGAGTGCTACCCCTTATATTGGAAATGAAAACCGGGTAGACTTCATGTTGATTTGAAAGGGAATGGTGGTGGTGCTGTCTACAACACACATTGGGAAGGAAAGTCTTTTAGCTGTGCTGCTATACATAAATATTTGCACATGGATTTTGTGTACAACATGTACAAAATGATTTAACGAAACAAAACTTGGTTTCTAAGGATTTCATGCTACCACCTAGGCTACACATTTGGCTGCTGCACTATGATGTGAGAAAGGGTGTGTCAGGGATATTAGCTAATTGATTTGCTTCCATCTGCACATGCTTAGCTACCTATAGGCTGATGTACATGTATGCAAGCCCCATGTGCACCATGTTTAAAAACAAACTCAGTTACAAAGGCAAATCAAGCTTATTGAATCCATGTATATTCTATAGATTCTCATGGCACATGTTTGTATAGAAAGAAATACTGTCATAGATGTTAAAATCTTTGCATTTAAATTACATACATGTTAATGTCTTCTCTTGCACATACATGAAGTGATTGTATTTCACTTAAACAAATTTCTATTGTTCATAAGTTTTAAATAAAATATACAACAAACAAAATTGTTGTATAAAAGTTTTACATGCATATGTTTATTTACAAAGAAATATAACAAACTAAAATATACATTTGATTTTTGAACCAAAAATCATTTTATTTCCCAAAATATTTGGATTCAACATCATTTATTCGAATTTTAATTATAGATGAAATCTATAAATTATGTTAAACAGAATCAGTCAAATATCCGGGACGTTACATAATGTCTGTTTGATGATTGATGGTTATTTACAGTTTAATATCGTTATTATTATTAAACTGTGATTCTAAATATTTATAAATAATAAGTAAATTCACATGGACTGTGATGTAAACCCTATACGGGTATTGGAACGATAATTTTACACATCGCTAAATCATTAGTTGATGTTTGAAAACCCCACACGGGTCTGGGGACGATAATTTATTCACATCTCCCATGAATTTAATTGTATTTCAATCGGTGGACTGACAGACTGTGGTTATTTAATTATTTAATGCTTATATAGTAGTAAATTGCACGCTGGATGTGAATTGACTGTTTAATAGTTGTTTACCACTATTTTTGAATACATGCAACGTATGGAATCCATATAAATAAAATTATATGGTAATTGATTGAGTCTGATTCCAATTCAGAATATAAACAAATATTTTAAAATAAAATTCAGTAAATAATCAAAATGTGATTTTAATGTCCGATTTTGGATGGACACTAAATACAAAAATATGAAGCCGAGTTGAGTATTTGAACGCTATTTTAACTCGAGTGGATTTTATATCCATTTTATTCATTTTTTTAATGAATATCGAGAACACTGAATTTCAAAATCAGACATTTTGAAAATATTATTATTCTGAGACAATAAAATGAGATGTTCAATTTTAATTTAAAATTGAAATAGAACTTGAATTCGTTTTTAAATGAATTTAAAACGTTTTATAAAATACATTTTGAATGAAAATTAACGATATATATATTATATATATATTTATATGGCTTGAATAGAATGCGCGCGCAGCGACCGTTCGCGAATTTCAACCATTAACTTCAAATCGATGTAAAAGGAGATCCGACCGTCCGATTCTCCTAAAACCTGAACCGTTGGGTTTGTATGGAAAAGGGCTTTCCAATAAATATAAGAGATTTAAATTTGAACGATTGGATTTTAAAATATGTCCCAATCAATTTCAAAAAAGGTCGACTGTAAGGGCCTTAGTAAAATTATTAAAAATATGGAAAAATTGTGTAAAATCATAATTAATGATTTGGAAAGATTTTGGATGAAAAATTCCAAGTGTGAAGAGATAAAAATATATTTTTATCTAGATGAACTAATTATTAACTAGAAAAATAATCCAATGATTTTTAAATAAATAAATTGGATTAGTAAATGGTTTTTGAAATAACCAAAATTTTCCGGAGTATGAATTGGAATGGATTTGAACGGAAATAATCGTCGAAATATTTCGATATTGGATTCCGTTATTATACGGATATTGTTGAGGAATTTGGAAGATACAGATATCGTTATTCCCAATACGATATCCGTTAGTTTCAGTATTTGATATTGAATATAAGCCGATATTATTTTCTATTCAGAACCTTGTATTTAATATCAAATCGGATTTTGGGTTTATCGTGATTGATGTCTT
Source organism: Allium sativum (assembly GCA_030737875.1). Lineage (NCBI taxonomy): Eukaryota > Viridiplantae > Streptophyta > Magnoliopsida > Asparagales > Amaryllidaceae > Allium > Allium sativum. The sequence continues at coordinate 89,255,664 of CM060916.1, read as the reverse complement.
TATTAACACTGTTCTGAAACCTAGTTGAGAAAAGAACAAATCTTTTAATTAAGATTTAGAGAAGTTTACCAATTAATTAATATTTAACTGGAATTGAATTAAAATTGGATTTTTGCGTTTATCGTGAATTGTGTTTTAAATAACACTTGTTCTTTAACCTAATTAAAAGTGAAGTTATGATTTGGAATTTATGAAGCTTTTTATTTAGATTTAATGAAAATTTTCCAAAATAAAGTTTTCTAGTTTAATATATTAAATTGGAATCGAATGGAATTCGATTTGGTAATAGTCGAGATGAGCTTCCATGAAGGAAGACCATTACTATATATGGAATTTAAAAGGCTTCGCCGCTATTCCATTTGTTATTAATCTGATATGGAAATTCATATTGATTTTGACTGATCTGGTTTCCGTGGAGATTCCATTTTGGTAGAATAGGTTTTTGGGGTTTATTATGAATTATGTTTGAGTGACACTGGTTCTTTAACTCAATTAAAGACAGAATTGATTTCCTAAAGTTGAATAATCATTAAATAATGATTTTTAGGAAGATTAAAACCAATTGGAGTTTTAACAAATTTTTAATTAGATTGGAATGAGAATGGGATAATTAAATTTATCAAATTTATGAAATGATCGCGAATGGAGTACCACCAGTTTTACTCCACGCGATAGTTAAATCTTTAATTAGATTTGAACAGGAAATGGTAATTAATTTTACTGATAACACAGTGGGTGTTAAATATGGAGTACCACCAGTTTTGCTCCATGGGATGAATAGTTTGGGATTGGGATTAATAAATAAATGATTACTTCAGTTAAGTTTGCTGATCCCGACTAGTTGATAAACCTTAATTTGGTTTAGAATTGTGAAAAGATAAAATAAAATCTTTTGAAATGGATACCCAAAGGAAAATTAAAGAATAAATTTAAAAGAATTTATCTTTGATAAAATTAATGGGAACCTTTCCCTAAAGATATGAATATTCGAATAAAAGAATATTCTGGATTGGAATGAGGCGTATGATGTGTTTTTATAGCACTTGATTATTGATTATAAAATACGCGAGTTATTCGGAAAGACCGGGTTTATCCCATTCCGAATAACTGATATGGCAACTAAGTCGACGATGAAGACGGTGGTTGAAGACCGGAGATCTTCACATCTTTTGGATGATTACTGATGTCATGATTGGGTTGTATACCCAAGACAAGGTAATAAGTGGTGATCGTCCAGACGTACTTGGAGATCGACCAGATATGCGAGGACGTCATTCCTGTATTGGACATATGGGATAAGGAATAAAGTGCCTCCGGTTTCATTCAGACCTAGAACAGACTTGCAAGTGAATGGTATGTCAGACATTGTATTCCTTTATATTGCATTCATTGATCTCTGCTAAATATATATCTATTCGGTGGCGGAGAATTTATTCTCTTGCTTAACACCCTTGTCTGAGACGTACGAGCTCAGAGGTTATATATTGGTGGAAATCAGTGGTACGGTATGGAACGAAAGTGTGGCAGGCTAAGATGCATGGAGCAAGGCTTCTGTTGAAAAGCAGAGTCTTGTGGTTGATGATCAAAGCACAGCTTTAATTAGCATAGCTTTGTGTAGCGTTAATTCGCGAGCTTCACACCCGGTATGAACAAGAAATGGGATGAGGGACTGTAGTAAGGGCATGCGTTTCTTTCTAGTTAGGAGTGATGTCATGGTATGGAGCCCAAACATTTTACTTATGTGGGTGTTGGAAAGTGAGGTACCTCAGATTTGAGTCCCTAGCGGCTCTTGATATGGTCGACGTACTAACCAGATTTTATGCTCTATAGGGCAGGGAAACGTATTATTCAGGAATAACTAATCCACTTAATTAAGTGTAGACCGGCCCAGCGGCTCCTAGGGCTCACCTGAGTTCGAGTCCTGAGGCATGGGCTAGAGTGTCTTGAATTCGGTAAGGAAGATCCCTTGCTTCGATTCATGATGGAAATCCAAATTCCAATACAACATCGTGCAGTTTTAATTGTAAAACTAGTATGGCGACATAATATATGGTTCCTATGCCGTCTATGATTGATACATTTATATTTGAAGTTGATTTTGACACTTTGCACCTATAGTAATATCGAAATGATTTGGTTTAAAACGTACCAAGCATGTTTTGTTATTATAAGGTAAAACTCTATCCTCCGGCTTGCGTTGCATTGTGTGATGGGACCTGAGTCCTATAATAGCTTCATTTTTTTCCAAAAAGCATTGCATTGTTTATAAACTGTTTGTTTAGGGTATTCTTGGGTGTAAACCCTTTTCGTGTGATACGGCGTGGTCCCTTGATTTGCCTAACTTTAAAATCAAGTTTATAACTGTTTTTGTTCTCATACCAGTCCCATGATTGACTCAGAGTTTATTATTTTAACCTAACCTATGGGTACCCATTTTTCCACATGGGAAACTAGTAGTTTTGGTTTTCGCAGATACTTCTTTTCATAGGATCCTGGATTACAGCTGGAGTTATGTTCAGAAAGCGTTGTATCCGTATATCTCTTTCAGTTGTGCTTGTAAAAATTTTCCGTTGCACATTTTATTCATGTATTATATTTTCCGCTGTTTAGAAATTGTAGATCTTTGATATGTTCTGCTGTTATTTATTCATACACTGATATATTCTTGTACTCTGATGTAAATTGTTGTAATAGCAATGAGATGTTCTATTTTTTGTGTTCTGATTCGTCGTGTTCTTAAAGCAATCCAGGGTTTTCTGTAAGGGGAAGTTTGGGTCATCTCACGTTGCATGACAATTAAATATATCATTATATTTTTGAAGAGAATTACATGTACAAAATATGAAAAATGATAGTTGTATATAATATTATATTTGTAAAGTGAACTAGAGCATGTACAAAATATGATAAATGATAGTTGAATTTAGCATTGTATATTTAGAGTGAAATTACATAAGTAACACCCCGTATTTTTCACGAAATACGTTAAGTAACAAATCAAAGAATAGTTAAATTGTAACAAAATAATTAAGGAAGACGGGTTACGCCATTGCGTACGTCTCGAAATACTTCTTGAAATAGATTTCAAGTTTGCGTAAATCGGACTCCGTATGAAGAAGATATGGCCTTCGGAAGTTTCAATAAAAACCAGCCCGAAATTCAAAAATTCAGATTTTGAAATCCAAAATAGACACCCGGGCTGGGCGGGAAAATTCCCGCCCACGACCCAGGTCGACACTAGATTGACCTGGGGGTAGACCTGGCTGGTAAACAGGTCGACACTAGGGTCAACCTTAGGGTCGACCTCCCTTCCCCCATTTCCAGATCTGGAGACAGATCCATTTTTCTGCACCTGGATGCCTTTCGGATTCGTGAGCTCTTACCTATTTAAGCACCCCCAAACCTAGCTTTCTCTCCACACAATTTCATTCTGCCTATACTCCGCCTCCATTCTAATTAAAAATAAGAATGGCGCCGCTACTCTGCCGAAATCTAAGCTAGAACTAGTGCATCTTCTTCTAATCTGAATAGAATTAAAAGAATGACTAATCTACATCAAAGGAAAGCTATTCAGCTTCAGAAAATAGATTTCAAAAAAACAAGACTTGCCTATATTTTGTAAGTACAATAATATTTCCAATTTAAACGTTAATTGGAAGTCATGGCTTGTAAGAAACTGATATTAGAACGGTGCTTATTAGTTTATCTATGTGGATTCATGTTTATTCATGCGATTTTCCTATGTTATATTCTTGTGATGAAACTAATTGGGATTGATGTTCTCATGGGGTATGTTTGTGGTTTTTATATGTTTACATGAAGCCATCATGGTTGTTGATTTTCCTAAGTTATGCCATATGCAAGTTCATGAGGCTAAGCTATGTTCGCATAATCCTATAAGTCTAAATTCACATGACTTTATGTGATAGATCTAAGTTAGATCCATATATGTTAATTTAAACATGTTTATAGATTAGATCCAAGTTAGATCTATATATGTTAATTTAATGTAAGATACATATTTTTATGTTAGATCCAATTTAGATCTACATATGTTCATGGGTATGCAATCTAGATCTGTATATGTTCATGAGTATGTAATATTGTTCTATGCTAGTTCTCGCATTGGTGATTAGTAGATCTAATTTATTCACACTTACATGCCACATCAAGTTCATACATATATTTATATGTCAAGGTGATGTTTATATTGTATGCAAGTTGTATAACATGATTCCACAAAATTTATAAGAACCTATCATGTTGTGAATTAATCTATCATGGTTAGAAACTGGGTTATTTCCTTATGCTATGTTGCACACAAAGTGTTAGGCTAAATAATGTCGTACAACCTTATATATTTAGATCTACATCCTTACATGTTTAAGATCTATGTTAAGTAGATCCAATCCCATGCAAGTTCATCCTTATATTCCCAAGTCTAGTTGTGTAGAGCTGTGTAAAGTTCACATGCTTATGATTCATGCAAGTCTATTATCATATGCCAAATTTATATGTTGCATTTTTTATGCTGTTAAAATATAGCATCCTCTATGCTTTTCCCATTTTTATGAGTTAGGCTAAATATCGAGCCCAACAATATATGTAATTTTGCGAACGTACAACGGGGCTAACGTTGGGGGAAAACATGAAATTAAATGTAATTGGTATATTGTCACATAAGCATGTAAATGTGGCATGGAAATGGTATAATTTGTATACCAAAAATTATGTATACGATTCAAAAGGAAAGTGGGACATAATTTACATATAAACGTGGAAGGTAAATATGTAAAAATGTAAAAGATGAATATGCCTAACCCGAGGTTAGATTGAGTTGTGGTGTAAAATTGCCCGTAACCGCCCGGCACATCCAGTAACCACAACAATACGTGTCTAATGTGAGAGGTTAGTGCATCAAGCCCAGAAAGACCCGAGGTTATACTGAGTTGTGGTGTAGGTTAAGTCAACGTGAACTACTGGATTACACTTAACCAATTTAACATGACAAGTGAATGGGTTAAGTTAACTTGGATTGACTGATGACACTTAACCAATCCAAAATGATGAGAAAGAGAACTAAGTAGTAAACCTTAGTTAAGGGAACTAAGTGGTAAACCTTAGTCAAGAAAGCCACATATAACACAAGAAGGAGCGAACGTCCGTCGGATCATGAAGAAGGCTCCAACGAACTGGGGTACGAAGCACGCGACTTCGAGGGGATGTGAGGGTACTCTTGGTATCCCTCTATGAGGCTGCAGATGATCCTCATGGGCTCACAGAGGTTAAGGTCTGCGTTAGAAGAGCCAAGGGTATGCCTTGGTTGCAAAACTAAGGCAACCTAAAGACTATGATGGACCAGCGTGATTCGGCGAGACCAGTTTTTGCCCTGTGATAGCAACTCGTCGTCTACCTACCATCTTGAGTTAGTCGAGATACGTAAAACGAAAAGACGGAGAACTCCAAAAGACCATATACTTGCTATGTAGTTATGGGCGAGGTTGGCCAATAGGTTTGTGGGGCATAAAGGGCCTGCGTATAGTTCTCATTCTGGTTTTTCTTGGGTGCCTTTCATTTATTAGTTGAGGGAGGGGTCTAGTGGGACCATAGCCAGTGTAAAAGCAGACCTTAGCATCTGCAATCGGCAGATATCTGAAAGCTCCCGATCGAGTTCCGTGTTTCTTGATTAGCCCTGCCACGGGACTCGGGTCGCACATATAGAGGACATGTGAATCTAGACATCGATAACGATTCATGACACATATGTGGGGAAAGTCTAGGAACATATACCGCTCTGGGTAGCGTGTCCTAGACTAGTGGGCATCGTTCAATAGGTAGCATAATCCCTACTTGGACCTAGGTCGCGTAAACCCTGAATCCGAGAAGCGTTCAATAGGTACATAAACCCCAGTGGCCCTGGGTAGCGTAAACCCTGGTTGAATCTAGGAAGCGTTGATAAGAATACCCAAGTTAGATCTAGGTAACACTCGATGTATATGGGACTGCATACACAATAAAAATGGGATCATTTTATCATGAACACACGATGCTAGTTGAAACAGTCCTTAGTGGGTGCAGAGAATTAGAAGTGGATGCGATAGCCAATTCCGTTAATCTTACCTTGTCTTGTTTTAGGATTATCTTATCACTATGGTATGGTTCTAAGTTCAGTTTGTTCAGGGCATAGTCCTTTTCTTGTTTACATGCTGAAGTATAACTGGACTTACCAAACTTATGTCTGACCTAGTTTGTTTTCGCCTCTTTTCTTCCGTTCCCCCAGGTAGCCAGGGAGGGAATAGCTCAGCTCATTTTGGACCGTTACTCTCTCCGAGCTTGAAGATTCTTTGACGCATTGCTTTGAACTCCATTTTCTATTGCTATGGCTGGCTCATGCTTTATTGGGGAATATCATTGTCAGTTTATGCTTCTTTATTTTAAACAAGACAGATGCTTTGTTGTAATAAGTATTGGTGTTGTAAAACAATCTTTGTACAAGCTGTGTTTTAATCAATAAAGGTTATTTATTTTCCGCTGCTTTATTTGTCTGTCTTGTAATTTTTCTGCAACTTGTACCAAAAATACTCCACCGAAGTTAAGGCATTCTCTTTGTGAGTGACCTTAACGGAGGTGGGGTGTTACAACATATGTACAATATGCTAAATGATAGTTGAATATAGCACTTTATTTTTTAAAGTGAAATAACATATGTACAGTAGTCTAAATGATAGTTGAATATAACATTGTATTTTTTAAGTGAGCTGTCATGTATAAAATATAATAAATGATAGTTGAATTTATCATTTGTATCATTGAAGTCAATTAGCACGTGTAGAGTTTGCAAAATAATGTTTGAATATAGCATTTGTTAGTAAAATGAACTAGCATGTATAGAATATAGTAAATGATAGTTGAATTTAGCGTTGTATTTTTTGAAAGGAACCAGAACATTTAGATATGCTAAATGATAGTTGAATATATAGCATTATGTTTTTTTTGTTTTCAAATACAATAGCAGATTGGCATCGTCGAATTGAATGGTGGCGGCTAGGGTTGGAATGAACGATGCTGACAGTTGAATCTTGGACGATGGTGGCTAGAAAGCAGTGGCTAGAGTTTGGTTGAACGACTGTGGCGACAGCCATGCTGCCTTAGGGCGGTGATAGTTTGGTTTGGGACAGCGGTGGCAGGGGGCGGCGGCTTGGAAGGCGGCAGCCAGGGTTGAAGCGGCTGTGCCTTGGGGCGGCAACTACAAAGGGAATGGTGGTTGCAAAGGCGTTTATGAAGACGATTGATTTGGCTAGAACAAATCGCGCGTGTCCTTCCGCCTAATTTTTGAAACTTACGTCGCTGATTTAAAAGCCGCTTTCAAGTTTTCCCTTAAAACTAATTTACTCTTTAATTTATATATATATATATATATTTATAATATTATTTTATTTCTAAAATACTTGTTTATTGTTTCGAACTCCAAATCAAACCGAACGACTGTCGTTCCTAACCAAATACACCCATTCTGGACAATGGAATATGTTTCATAAGCCAATTCGACTATTTTGATCAGTTTTTATCAAAATTAATATATAAATTAATATAACGTTCAATATTGAATTTCAACATACATTTTAATTTATGGGGCCACATACTAACTCCAACACTTATGATATTTGAAATCTTGCTATGTTTTGATGATACAATCCTAAAAAAATTAATTTCGTCGAATTTGGGGACCGTTTGAAAAATGACCTTTTAACTAGCTTATTAAATTCAACTATATTTACAAAACGTGTTTAAATTTACCACGCTTACATATTAATTTCATTTGACTTGAAATTTTAAACCTAATAATAATTTGATAATCCGGATCCAACAAAAGTGGTTTTATCGAAAATGGTGGTTGTTTGCAAAATGGCTGTTTTTAAGGGTTATATAGATATTGAAATATAAATAAATTCTATAGCAACTATTTTAAATTTTAATTTGGACATAACTTACAATTTATAAAGTGAAATCTCAGTTCTTACATTCGTTAGAAAATTATAGCTCAAAATATTCCAACATTTCTTGTTTCATCAAATTGTAATTTATATTGAATTCTATACATTCAAATGAAATTAAAAATCGAATTTTCAAACTACACTCCATTTCAAGCTCGTTTTATAATTTATATAAATTTATATGTTCAAACTTCGATTTAAATAAATTTTAAGTCATTAATTCTCAAAATAATTCATCCAAAATATTTTATTTCTATCAAAATCAATTAAAAATAAATTTTAAATTAGTTCCAAAAAAACGGGTTGTTACAACTAATACCATATAGATAGTACATCAGAGTATGAGAATATCATAGTACATCAAAAAATAGAATACAGTACTACACAATGGAAACATAATTACATAAACTAACACAATAGAAGACTATCAAATGCTCTAGACACAGCTCTAGCTTCAATCCAGTATCCTGCTCTAAAAATAGCTCTAATGCTAAATCTACAAAAACCTAAACTACAAGCTGCCTGTGTGGAAAATTTTGAGCACCCAAAGTTTAGGGAAAAACAATAAACTCCAGGATCAATCATGAGACTGGTGTGGGAAACAAAACAGTTTTAGTTCATTTTAAACTTAGGTAAATCATTGACCATACTGTATAACATAGAGCGGGTTTCCTCCATATGAAATACTGTTTCATAAACAACTCAAAATGCTTTTGGAAAATGAAGCTACTACCATAAGGTCTCTCAACACACACACATGCAAACACAAACTAGGAGAGGTTGTGTGACGACCCCAAAACCCCGTACGGCGGTGGCAAGGGTAATCTTTGGGATATAACACATAAACAGAGAACAACAGAACAGAAATAAATAAATACACCAGATAATGTATAATAAAATACACTGGATAAACATAATCATCAGAGTTACACAGTATATAGGATCATACTTAGAACAAAATACAGTTCACCTATACATAAATGTCTACAGCAGAAAAACAAAACATAATATGTACAGTAGGAGCTGAACAGCATAAAAAGAGATAAATGGTAGAATCCATCCTCAGCTCCAGCTATCCAGAAAGAGCCCGCTACAACCTGAATACAAGGCTTCCCGTGTAAAAAAAGGGGCACCCGAGTTTGCAAGTGAAACAAACTACGAGTCAGTCATGGGACTGGTATGAGAAATCTACTTAACATATTTTAATATATGGTCAATCACAGGACCATACCACTTTCGCGGAACGGGTTTACTCCATTGGATTGCTAGTGCTTTAAAACAAGTAAATCTTTTAAACATCACAATGCTTTTTATAAAAATGAAGCCATTATAAGACTCAGTTCCCATCACACAATGCAACGCAAACTGGAGGATAGAGTTTTACCTTATAATGGCCAAAATATGCTTGATACGAATAAAACAAAAGCATTTGATATTATTACAAGTGTTTATATGTTTCAAAAACAATTTCAATCATAACTATCAATCATATATGACATGGGTACCATATATTATGTCGCCATACATAGGTATACAATCAAAACGCACGGTGTCGTATTTGGAAATTGGATTTCCGTCATGAACCAAGGCAAAAGATAGTCCTTACCGAATTCGAGACTGTCTAGCTCGAGTCTCAGGACCAAAGCTTGAGTGACCCTTGAAGCGACAGGGCCAGTCCACCGATGTGGATTAAAATGCCTGAACGTTGCGTTTCCCACCCCTTTGGGGTGTAAATGAGCCGCATGACTCCATCAGCTCCACACAATCACCGATATCTCCGAGGCGCCTCACAACAGCAACAACCACACATGTGAAAATAATATAAATGGCAAGACTGGTAGGTCACTGACACCACCCTAGCTAGAACGAAACGCATGTCCTCCCTGAGGTCCTCTCCCGTTTCTGGTTCATACCGGGATGTGAGGCTCGCGAATCAACGTTATATACAAAGCTATGCCACACAGGCCGTGCTTTGATCATCAACCACAAGACTTTGCTTTTCAACAGAAGCCTTAATCGTTTGCCACTTAGGCGTGCCACACAGGAAATTCACTCTATGCGACTGATTTCTATCGATATATAACCTCTGAGCTCTTACGTCTCAGAGAAGGGCGTTAAGCAAGAAAATAAATTCTCCACCGACAAACAAATATATATTTAATAGAGATCAATCAGCATAGAACACAATGTCAGATGCATAGTCCATTTACAAGTTCGTTCTAGGTCTGAACGAAACCGGAGGCACTATATACCTCGCATATCCATCGATCACCAAGTACGTTTGGACAATCACCACTTACTATCTATATTTCGGGATGCCTCCCAATCAAGACATCAGTTATCATCCAACCGAGGTGAAGATCTCCGGTCTTCAACCACCGTCTTCATCATCGACTTCTTATCGCCGATCAATTATTTGAAATGAGGATTAACTCGGCCTTTTCAAATAATTCACGTATATTTAGAGTTTAAATCTATTCATTTCAATGGTTAAATTATTCGACAACAATTCACGCCAAACACATTCAACCATCAAATACCCACTAAACCTGGTAAATTCAGTTTATTTCCATTCCATATCGTTTATAATATTTTATAACGATTTATCACTATTTTTGTTTATTTAAAAATAGCCATTTCATTCAAACGACGCTTCAGGCCATAACGCGGCCGTGGCGCTGTTTTTCTTCAGATTTGATTTACACATATCTGAAAATCTAACCGTTGGATCTTCACAAATTTTATATCATTAGAAAGATCTTTTCAAAACGAATCCAATGGTTTAAGTTTTGGGAAAATCCGATGGCCGGATCTCCCGGTACAATCGTTTGAAGTTACGATTTCAAAATACGAACTACAGCGTCGTTATTCGATTTATTTTAATTATATATATATATAATCGATTATGGCGCTGCTTTTCTTCAGATTTGAAATAAACATTCCAGATAATCCAACCGTTGGATCTTCACAAAGTTGGTGCCTTTTGGAAAGATATTTCCAAAGCGAACCCAACGGTTTCGGTTTCGGGAAAATCCGATGGTCCGATCTCCCGCACTTATCGTTTGAAATCACGGTTTCAAAACACGAACTACAGCTTCATTATTCGATTTATTTTATATATATATAAATATATAATTCATTCTTCGATTTCAAAACCATATTCACTTCATATATTTGATAAAAATGATATTTTTATCCCATAAAAAATTATTTCAACAAATCACCATTTTTAACACTTCATATTCACAATAAAAATGTAGATTTTATTGTTCAGTCTATATATTCAACACATAAATGTTTTCGACTGCACACATACGATAAAAAAATATGATTTTTATCGTTCTAGTCCTTTATTCAATACATGAATTTTTCTATAGTTGATATATATAATAAAAATGTTATTTTTATCTTTCAAACAAATTTACTCAACACATGAGCTTCATTCAACACATGAATTTCGATTCGACACATGAATATTTTCTATAGTTTATATATATAATAAAAATGTGATTTTTATTGTAAAATAATTTATTTAAAACATTAATATTTTATATAGTCTATATATATGATAAAAATGTTATTTTTATCTTTCAAAGAATTTATTCAATATACGAACTCCATTCAACACATGAATTTTATTTCAACATTCAACATATGAATTTTATTTCAACATTCAACACATGAATTTTATTTCAACATTCAACACATGAATTTTATTTCAAACACAGAAATATTTCAGAAAATTTCGGCAGCATGACGGCAGGGTAGTTAAAACCGGCACCGTCCCTAGTACGGCTCCACGCTCTACCTTAAAGCCTCGCAGCTTTTGACAATGGGGATTTTCAATATCTAGTTCGTACGCAGACGAATTTTCCCATATACTAATCCTATTGGGATTTCAATCACAATCAATCTTTTCAAACCAACCATTCATGATATTCACCAAATTTTTGCATCAACCAATAATCTAAACAATATCACAACCAATATATATCGTCCATGGTCTGTGGACGAGGGGAGTGTATATATATATAAATATCGATATACGTATATAACTATATTTCGTTTTCATTTCAATATCATTTCAATTTATTTCAATGCACATCTCATTTTTACAATGCATATATAACTTATACAATGCTTATACATGTGGTGTACAACGCTTATATAACTCATACTTCGACTATATAATTTATACATTGTTGATTCCATATCATTTATAATTCAGAAATCTCACATTGGGTTCCACTCCACCAAAAATTGCTGAAGGATCAGAAAAATATCCGGTCTCTTCTAAAATGTAGAAGACGTTCGCACGAGTCCACTGTCTCTTGTTTCACTGGATTTCGACAAGAAACGAAAAAGATATGATTTTTATTGTAAAATCATAAATCGTAGCGCTTAGAAGTGCTATAGAATAGTTTAATATAATTTAAACCGTACCTTTTTGATATTCTTCAAAACTAGGCATCGATTTGTTTTCAAATCCGTTACCCGTGAGGCCGATCAGCTTTCACCACGTCGTCCAGCTCCGAGAGGCGCACCGGAGGGGACAACGCCGTCCAGCTCGACGTCATATCAGAGGAGGAATCTGGCGCGCGACGGTGGGACTTTCGAGGCCTGGATCTCGACAATGGCTTGACGAGGAGGGGCGCTTCTGGTCTTGATTTGAAGAGGAGAGGGCGCTCTACAAAAAGTTGCAATGGGGCCAGGGGTTTTGATGATCAGAGTGGCCGGAATATGGCCTAGAAGTGCGGATAACGTTTCCGCCATCGGTCGAGGGTTAACCGGCCGGGGGGGGGGGTTTCTGAATTTTTAAAGAAATTAAATAATGAATGGAATTTTATTATTCGCCGATATTTATATTACTCAGAAAATTAGGGTTTTCATAAACGAACTCCAATCCAAACCCAACGACTATCGCCCTGTAATGGCGCGTTTTGTTAGCTGTCGAATAATTAATTTATTTAATTATTTATATATCGATTCGGCGATATCGATAACTTAAAGTACAACATTCGAAACTTATAATTTATAAATATAATTAAAACGAACTTGAAACGTCGTGGCAGTTCGCAATTTGGCGATTCGAATTTCAACTAAATATACAGAATCCGTTTTAAATCGGATTTCTGTGAAACAAGAAACGTGTGGAGCTGGTGGAGTATATCTTTCTAGTGGAAGAGAAATATCAGGATTTCGTCGTGTAGATTGTGAGTTACATCCAAATCAAATTCCCAGAAATGCAGCGCCCTGACCATAACGGTTATTTGAGAATATTTAAATATCGGGCTTGAATTTAGACAAGGTTCTTTTGGGAAATAGTGATAATTTAATTTTTAGAATTTTACTGTAATTTTTAATTAATTAAATAAGCTACTTTTTGTTTGGAGTAATTTGCACCATGTAATCAACATTTTGAGGTTTCACAATATGAGTCCACCTACCGGTATTATTATATTTTTGGGATCGGGGCACATTGCTGATCACAATGGTATTTTTATTTTTGTCCATAGTTGTCTGTAAAACGGAATGAATGCATATTAGCAAAACTAAAAGTACAACGACTAGTTCATGGGAATTTCTACATGTAATTTGAACGGTTCAATATTATAATATTGCGGACATAAGTATCATCAAAGAACCATGATGACAAAGCAAGATTTCTCATGGAATGTGTATAAAAATGGAAACAAAAACGTTGGAGTACAATATAAACCACAATTTCAAGTGGCGATTAACCAATCCACGGCATCAAAACTACCAAACCACAATTTCAAGTGGTGTTAACCAACCCACGCCATCAAGAATATCAACCACAAACCATACCTACCAAACAATGAATAAAACACCCCTTTATTTGTTTCCAACGTGAAACTTCCGAAGTAAGAAAATCAAGATAAAATCCAAAATAAATTCTATAAATTGCAAAGTAAATTAAAATGAGTTTGTGATGCCTTGCTCTCTAATTCTAGATGGGTTTTTCTGAGTTTGGTTCTTGATTTCCGTCGAGGTCTTTTACAAAGTAAACTAGGGTTTTTGATTTCGGGGTGTTGGAGTATCAATACGTGATTTTGAGGTTATATTCGAGTTCATATCAGTGTGTAGCAACTGGTGGTAGGGGTTTTGTAGAATCCGATGCTTATTCGAGGTCGCGGTTTCCTGTAGCAGCGGGTACAACTGTTTGACGCAGCCCTGAAGGGGGGTCCGAGTTCTGGAAGTTGGGGACAGGGCGGAAGAGATCAGGATGGAGAGGCGCTCGGGTGGTGAGGCTTTGGATGGGTTCGGTTGTCAGTACTGTCGCGCCCTGTTGCTGCTCGAGACGGTGACCGAGTTCGGCGAAATGGGTACGGGAGGATGGGGATTGCGATGAGGAGTGAGATGGTATTCTTTGCGTTGGGTTTCGCTGACGGGTGATGGATCGGTGGGTGGTGGAAGTACCACGATGGGGGAGGATTTTGTTTCTGGAACTGACGATTTGGGATTTGAGGAAGAAAAGGAGGCAGGTCGGTTTTAGTAGGAGGCGGGTTGGTTTTTAGTGGGCTGGGGTTTTAAAAGGTGAAAGCCCAATTCATTTAATTCAAGTTTTATTTTTATTTTAATAATGTGTAAACTTCGAATGATGATATCTTTTACATACATTATCGGAATTCAACGAAACAAGATCCGATAGGATCGTATGGACGGACACTACCCAATGGGACTGACTGGGAGTAGAGTGGAGCTCGTCTGAATTTACGGCGAATTAAACTGTTTGATTCAGATCAAACAACAGTTTATCGTTCTTTAACGATGAACTGCAAATGTGAGTAAATCTCACAAACTCTAAACAGTTTTATTTTCACGTTGTATTCTTAGAACTGTTAAAATATTGTCTGTTTGACTGTGTGTTGATTGTTTGCTTGAACTGCTAGTCAGTTAGTAGAGATTATATATATATGTATATATATATATATATAAACCGTCAAATAGTTTTATGTTGATTCTGTTCTAACAGAATATTATACTGGTGTTGTCTAACATCTGTGGTGCAGGGAAACAGGTTGGAGGAATCCAACAGGATTCCTCAACAGTTATTTTACTGTGATATTTATATTGTGATATATAATGTGATGTATATAATCTGTGTGATTACGTGGGGTGGGACGATATTTATCGTTGTTATATGGTGTGTTAAATACCATGAGAAATACCAGAATGTAGGAGAGGGGTTTTCAAAGTATATTTTTGAAAATAGTTTATTTATATAAAATCAAGGGATTTTATATATATATATATATATATATATAAGAAAAAGGATTCTGAATATAAAGGAATATAGTTGGTAAAAACAAATATAAAAGAATTATATTTGTAAATCAAATACAAGGGAATATATATGTTAATCGAATATAAGGGGATATATTTGTTAATCAAAATATAAAGGAATTATATTCGTTAAAAGAAATATAAAGGATATTTATTTAGAGATTAAATAAATAGAATTTAACTGAAGGAGATATTTATTTGTTAAATAAATAGGAGTTAACCAAGTGAATTGGTCGAGTTAACCAAGTGAATTGGTCGAGTTAATCGAAGTGAATTTGTTAAGTTAAACTAAGTGAATCGGTTAGAGTAAATCAAAGTGAATTAGTTAAGTTAACTAAGTGGTTAATCGAAGTGAATTAGTTGAGTTAAACTAAGTGAATCGGTTAGAGTTAATCAATGTGAATTAGTTAAGTTAAACTAAGGGGTTAATCGATGTGAATTAGTTAAGTTAAACTAAGTGGTTAGTCCAAGTAAATTAGTTGAGTTAAACTAATTAAGGGAATCGGTTAGAGTTAATCAACGTGAATTAGCTAAGTTAAACTAAGTGGATTAGTTCAGTTAATCGAGACGAGTTAACCAGTTAGGTTAAACCATTTGAGTTAACCAGTTAAAGATAAACAGTTAGAGTTGACCAGTTAAAGTTGACCAGTTAAAGTTGACCAGTTAAAGTTGACCAGTTAGAGTTGATCAGTTAGAGTTACTCCGTTAGAGTTGACCAGTTAGAGTTGACCAGTTAGAGTTATCCAAGTGGAGTTAATCGAGTAGAGTTGCCGAATATCACTTATTCGAAGTAGAGTTATCAAATATAGTGTATTCGAGGGAAGAGTAATCGAATATAGTTTATTCGAGTGGAGAAATCAAATGTTATTCATTTAAGAAGAGTTACCGAATATTATTTATTCGAAGAGTAGTTATCAAATATTGGTTATTCGAAGTTAGTTAATCCAAAGGAGTTATTCGAAGTTAGTTAATCCAAAGGAGTTATTCGAAGTTAGCTAATCCAAAGGAGTTATTCGAAGTTAGTCAATCCAAAGGAGTTAGTCGAAGAGTTAATCGAATATAGTTATTCGAGAGAAGGTGTTAATCGAATATAGTTATTCGAGTAAAGTTAAAAGAGTTAATCGAATTTAGTTAGTCGAAATGAGTTATTCGAATTAGATATTTGAATAGAGTTAAACACATTAGAGTGATTCGAATTACTTATTCAAATAGAGTTAAACACGTAAGAGTTAATCGAATATTAGTTATTCGAATAGAGTTAAAGGAGTTATCGATTTTATTTTGATCGAAAGGAGTTATCGATTAGTAAATCGAAAGGAGATTTTCGAATATAGCATATTCGAAAGAAAGAGATCGAATATTGTTTATTCGAAAGAGAGAGATTTCGAATATGAGTTATTCGAAGAGAGATAATCGAATATAGGTTATTCGAAGAAGAGTTAATCAAATAGAGATTACTCGAAAGAGAGTTATACATCGAATTCGATTATAGCGAATTCGGGAAAGTACTATTTACTGTCCAGGGTTTTAAATCAAGATTTAGTTATTGATTTAGAAATTAGGTGTCTGTTAAATTATTCGAGTTAGGAGATAAAGTTATAATTTAGGTTAGACATTGCAGAAGTAGGAATTATAACGTTATAGTTATAATCAAACGTTTTCATATAAGAAGTAGATTTGTAGCCTGAATCCGAGAATTTGCGTAAACAGATGATTGGAAAAAAAGTGAGTGACGAGCTTCATCTATTTCACATTAAAGGACGTTGTTCAATTAAGGTCTGAGAGGTAATTATACCCCAACTTGATTGACTTCAGAATTGACAAAGGAATAGTTGTGGTTTGATAGAAAAGGTTGATTTGAAATATAGTTAAGTAATAAGCGATTAATGGATTAAGCGTAACGATGTTTTATACAACGTTCATTGGAAATCCGTAAATGAGTTGTGGAAACGTTTTCCAAATATAGTTAGATATGTTTTCTAAACATAGAAAATGAAATGTTTTCATGATAAGAATTTAAGAAATAGAGTTAAGCAAATTCAGAAACTAACTGGAGAGGGTAAGTTGAACGGTTTTCTAAGTGACGATCTGATGTTGGTTTCGACCTTCCGATTTGATACTTAGAGAATTGTTCTCATACTAGTTACAGTTAGGGACTGATAGTTGCGAAATAATAGTGATGTGAAAATAAGCTATGGAAATGTTTTCCAATGATTAACAACATCTATTTTCTAAATATATGAAATAAGGAAATATGAACATATGATGACTGATCGATCGAATTTCCATCTGGAAATAAGATCGTTGTTTGTACACCGACATGTTTTCATTTGATAGTTAGATCACAGACTATCAAAGTTTTGACCATTTTAACGTTGTTAATATGGAGAGACCGGTTGGATTATTATCCAAAGAACCACTCTGTATTGGCATAAGCGTTGCGAGCAATATCTGCCAAAGATAAATTGAAGACGGAGTAAAGTGCAAGGGCTGTTGTATAAGTCTTAGATAACAGTGACTAAGACGGATATACTGAATAGTGCCTTCGGTTTGTCCAGTCCCAGGACAACGTATATGGAAGAAGGTCTGACAGAGTATATCCAATGGATCGCGTAAGTTGATCTGTTCAAACGTATTCACGTTTGGTGGCAGAGGAATTCGTTTCT
Organism: Allium sativum; assembly: GCA_030737875.1. Lineage (NCBI taxonomy): Eukaryota > Viridiplantae > Streptophyta > Magnoliopsida > Asparagales > Amaryllidaceae > Allium > Allium sativum. The sequence goes on along the minus strand of CM060916.1, from coordinate 89,237,696 downwards.
CTTAGCTGTATACCCATGTTATTTTTGAATAAGTCAATTTGTGATTTGGCGGGTATGACGATGTGGCATTCAAAGTGAATGGTGATCAGATGTTCTGAAGATAGACGTAGCTTCTAGCCTCACACCGGGAAGTAACAAAAGTTGGGCTAGGCAGCATGGCTAGTTGGGTCATCCCCAAGCAGGGTGTATTGTCACTGATCTAGGGAATATCCATATTTATACTTCTTTTTTATTCTGTATCTTCGGATGATGGTTTGATGGCCTATAATCGTGGTGGCAATATATTCGCGACACTCAAGCTAAATGAGTGAGCGGTCATGTGTGGCCGGGTTGCAAGACGTTCTTGTTGAACCCTGAGTGTATCACCTCTAGAGTACACTATTCAGAAGGTGCTCCCATACCTTGTCTGTTGGAATCCATTCTCCGATAAGCGCCCTGCGGTTTATGATTTTATACTATGTATGTAGAACGTGAGATGCAAGCGTTTCTGCTAGATTGATACCTATTTGTACTTAGACATTATTATAATATCACAATGATATTGCTTGTCAAAGTTGTTTAGATACTCATAAGGAAAAACCCGTTCCGTATTCACGGCGTGGTCTTATGAGATATCATATACCTGTTCAATTGTTTTAAATTGTTTTACTCATACCAGTCCCATGACTGACCCGGAGTTTACTTTGTTGTTTTCCCTAAACTCTTGGGTGCCTAAATTTGTACGGGCAGTCAAGTAGTCGGGATTTACAGATATACTTGGAGAGCTTGAAGCAGGAGGCTGCAAGATTTTATAGCTATAGTTATTTCCGCTGTGTTGTAAGTGTTGTACTCTGATAAGTGCTATTGTATATATATAACTGTTTACTTCAAAGTTATGTTATATATTATATGTTATTCGTTCCGCTGTGAGATTCGTGTTACTCTGATGATTCTGATGTTCTTCTTCTTCTTCTATTCTATTAGTTCTGTCTTTTCTTTCTCACCTTCTAAATTCTTTCACTAACGTCACGGAATTTCCGACTCTCGAGGAGTCGGAAATTTCCAGCCGTTACAGTTGGTATCAGAGCTTAAGTTAAGTGATTACCTCGGCTCTGTGGCATAACTCGATAGAGATGGGATTAGTAATATCCTAGATTGAGTTTGAGTGTATATATATGAGCGCGTAATTGTTATTCAATATAAAATAGTTTTATATTGTGGAGACTCATTGGTTGAGTGGCTTATGAATTCTGGTCGATCAGTTGATCCACTGTATCGATAAGGGTTACTAAACACTCGAATACGATGAACCGACATGGTATGTTTTGAAAGAGGGAAAATGAAATAATTTTTCCCAAAATATATTTGTTTATAGAAGAAATATATATCTTGAAATTATTATAGTATATGGATTGTGATGGTTGTTATTATAATCGAATAAGATTATAAAAGGGTGAAATGGTTATAAATGACCAATCAGAATTCATATGAATATAATATATGAAATAGTTTGAATTAAATATGAATTTAAATCAGAATTTGGGATTTAAAATAAGGAAATTTTAAGTTCCTGGGAGATTTGAAAATGTTTTTCAAATTTAAAACGATATAGTATTGAACTCACTTCGATAGCTGGAAAATAGATTCTGATGATGAATCGAGACATCATCAGTGTTCATTTTCGAGTTCTAAGTGACGGATTACTACCAAAGGTTTTGTTTTTGAATTGTTTTGAGAAAACAAGTTGTTTAGAAATTCAAAGGTTTTGAATTGGCATTATGATTTCAAATTGATTTGAAAGAAACCCAGGAACTTAAGTTCTGGAATTAAAATTTAACTAATGAAGTTAAATAAAATGAGATGGTAAAAATAAATTGAAATTTAACTTGAACCGAGTTAAATAAAATTGAATTGGATTTGAGATAATCTAGAATGGAACCAAATTGATAAGTCAATAATTTGAAATTTGATATTAGAGTTCGAATGAAATTCGATTTGGATTTGAGGATATGAACTGATTTGAGATCAATTGGAATGGATAACATTGGTATATGTTGAAGTGGTAGCAGATGAAAGGGATAGAGTTAAATGCCCAACAAAAAGGTACAAGTTTATATCATATATGAGTTTGGATTTTTTTGAGCCGAATTAGCAAGCCGCTTGGCTATTTTGATTTCCTTTTGGATTGGAGGAGGCCTAGAAAGGCGAGTTGTGGTTTGACATATTGAGCCGTATAAAGGAGATTATGGCGAAAATTTTCGAAAATTTAAGGTGTTAGAAAATTTTTAGAATTTTTGAAAATTTTAGTTGGTCGGAAATGAATTAATAATTTAATTTAAAATTAAATGGTTCAGTTGAAACTGGAGTTGAGAAGTAAACTAAAGGATATTTGAATCTAGTTAGTAAAGTTGGTAGCATTTTCCTAGCTTAGCAATTTCGAGGACGAAATTATTTTAAGGGGGGAAGTCTGTAATGGCGCGTTTTGTTAGCTGTCGAATAATTAATTTATTTAATTATTTATATATCGATTCGGCGATATCGATAACTTAAAGTACAACATTCGAAACTTATAATTTATAATTATAATTAAAACGAACTTGAAACGTCGTGGCAGTTCGCAATTTGGCGATTCGAATTTCAACTGAATATACAGAATCCGTTTTAAATCGGATTTCTGTGAAACAAGAAACGTGTGGAGCTGGTGGAGTATATCTTTCTAGTGGAAGAGAAATATCAGGATTTCGTCGTGTAGATTGTGAGTTACATCCAAATCAAATTCCCAGAAATGCAGCGCCCTGACCATAACGGTTATTTGAGAATATTTAAATATCGGGCTTGAATTTAGACAAGGTTCTTTTGGGAAATAGTGATAATTTAATTTTTAGAATTTTACTGTAATTTTTAATTAATTAAATAAGCAACTTTTTGTTTGGAGTAATTTGCACCTTGTAATCAACATTTTGAGGTTTCACAATATGAGTCCACCTACCGGTATTATTATATTTTTGGGATCGGGGCACATTGCTGATCACAATGGTATTTTTATTTTTGTCCATAGTTGTCTGTAAAACGGAATGAATGCATATTAGCAAAACTAAAAGTACAGCGACTAGTCCATGGGAATTTCTACATGTAATTTGAACGGTTCAATATTATAATATTGCGGACATAAGTATCATCAAAGAACCATGATGACAAAGCAAGATTTCTCACGGAATGTGTATAAAAATGGAAACAAAAACGTTGGAGTACAATATAAACCACAATTTCAAGTGGCGATTAACCAATCCACGGCATCAAAACTACCAAACCACAATTTCAAGTGGTGTTAACCAACCCACGCCATCAAGAATATCAACCACAAACCATACCTACCAAACAATGTATAAAACACCCCTTTATTTGTTTCCAACGTGAAACTTCCGAAGTAAGAAAATCAAGATAAAATCCAAAATAAATTCTATAAATTGCAAAGTAAATTCAAATGAGTTTGTGATGCCTTGCTCTCTAATTCTAGATGGGTTTTTCTGAGTTTGGTTCTTGATTTCTGTCGAGGTCTTTTACACAGTAAACTAGGGTTTTTGATTTCGGGGTGTTGGAGTATCAATACGTGATTTTGAGGTTATATTCGAGTTCATATCAGTGTGTAGCAACTGGTGGTTGGGGTTTTGTAGAATCCGATGCTTATTCGAGGTCACGGTTTCCTGTAGCAGCGGGTACAGCTGTTTGACGCAGCCCTGAAGGGGGGTCCGAGTTCTGGAAGTTGGGGACAGGGCGGAAGAGATTAGGATGGAGAGGCGCTCGGGTGTTGAGGCTTTGGATGGGTTCGGTTGTCAGTACTGTCGCGCCCTGTTGCTGCTCGAGACGGTGACCGAGTTCGGCGAAATGGGTACGGGAGGATGGGGATTGCGATGAGGAGTGAGATGGTATTCTTTGCGTTGGGTTTCGCTGACGGGTGATGGATCGGTGGGTGGTGGAAGTACCACGATGCGGGATGATTTTGTTTCTGGAACTGACGATTTGGGATTTGAGGAAGAAAAGGAGGCGGGTCGGTTTTAGTAGAAGGCGGGTTGGTTTTTAGTGTGCCGGGGTTTTAAAAGGTGAAAGCCCAATTCATTTAATTCAAGTTTTATTTTTATTTTAATAATGTGTAAACTTCGAATGATGATATCTTTTACATACATTATCGGAATTCAACGAAACAAGATCCGATAGGATCGTATGGACGGACACTACCCAATGGGACTGACTGGGAGTAGAGTGGAGCTCGTCTGAATTTACGGCGAATTAAACTGTTTGATTCAGATCAAACAACAGTTTATCGTTCTTTAACGATGAACTGCAAATGTGAGTAAATCTCACAAACTCTAAACAGTTTTATTTTCACGTTGTATTCTTAGAACTGTTAAAATATTGTCTGTTTGACTGTGTGTTGATTGTTTGCTTGAACTGCTAGTCAGTTAGTAGAGATTATATATATATGTATATATATATATATATATATATATATATAAACCGTCAAATAGTTATATGTTGATTCTGTTCTAACAGAATATTATACTGGTGTTGTCTAACATCTGTGGTGCAGGGAAACAGGTTGGAGGAATCCAACAGGATTCCTCAACAGTTATTTTACTGTGATATTTATATTGTGATATATAATGTGATGTATATAATCTGTGTGATTACGTGGGGTGGGACGATATTTATCGTTGTTATATGGTGTGTTAAATACCATGAGAAATACCAGAATGTAGGAGAGGGGTTTTCAAAGTATATTTTGAAAATAGTTTATTTATATAAAATCAAGGGATTTTATATATATATATAAGAAAAAGGATTCTGAATATAAAGGAATATAGTTGGTAAAAACAAATATAAAAGAATTATATTTGTAAATCAAATACAAGGGAATATATATGTTAATCGAATATAAGGGGATATATTTGTTAATCAAAATATAAAGGAATTATATTCGTTAAAAGAAATATAAAGGATATTTATTTAGAGATTAAATAAATAGAATTTAACTAAAGGAGATATTTATTTGTTAAATAAATAGGAGTTAACCAAGTGAATTGGTCGAGTTAACCAAGTGAATTGGTCGAGTTAATCGAAGTGAATTTGTTAAGTTAAACTAAGTGAATCGGTTAGAGTAAATCAAAGTGAATTAGTTAAGTTAACTAAGTGGTTAATCGAAGTGAATTAGTTGAGTTAAACTAAGTGAATCGGTTAGAGTTAATCAATGTGAATTAGTTAAGTTAAACTAAGGGGTTAATCGATGTGAATTAGTTAAGTTAAACTAAGTGGTTAATCCAAGTAAATTAGTTGAGTTAAACTAATTAAGGGAATCAGTTAGAGTTAATCAACGTGAATTAGCTAAGTTAAACTAAGTGGATTAGTTCAGTTAATCGAGATGAGTTAACCAGTTAGGTTAAACCATTTGAGTTAACCAGTTAAAGATAAACAGTTAGAGTTGACCAGTTAAAGTTGACCAGTTAAAGTTGACCAGTTAAAGTTGACCAGTTAGAGTTGATCAGTTAGAGTTACTCAGTTAGAGTTGACCAGTTAGAGTAATCCAAGTGGAGTTAATCGAGTAGAGTTGCCGAATATCACTTATTCGAAGTAGAGTTATCAAATATAGTGTATTCGAGGGAAGAGTAATCGAATATAGTTTATTCGAGTGGAGAAATCAAATGTTATTCATTTAAGAAGAGTTACCGAATATTATTTATTCGAAGAGTAGTTATCAAATATTGGTTATTCGAAGTTAGTTAATCCAAAGGAGTTATTCGAAGTTAGTTAATCCAAAGGAGTTATTCGAAGTTAGTTAATCCAAAGGAGTTATTCGAAGTTAGCTAATCCAAAGGAGTTATTCGAAGTTAGTCAATCCAAAGGAGTTAGTCGAAGAGTTAATCGAATATAGTTATTCGAGAGAAGGTGTTAATCGAATATAGTTATTCGAGTAAAGTTAAAAGAGTTAATCGAATTTAGTTAATCGAATTTAGTTAGTCGAAATGAGTTATTCGAATTAGATATTTGAATAGAGTTAAACACATTAGAGTGATTCGAATTACTTATTCAAATAGAGTTAAACACGTAAGAGTTAATCGAATATTAGTTATTCGAATAGAGTTAAAGGAGTTATCGATTTTATTTTGATCGAAAGGAGTTATCGATTAGTAAATCGAAAGGAGATTTTCGAATATAGCATATTCGAAAGAAAGAGATCGAATATTGTTTATTCGAAAGAGAGAGATTTCAAATATGAGTTATTCGAAGAGAGATAATCGAATATAGGTTATTCGAAGAAGAGTTAATCAAATAGAGATTACTCGAAAGAGAGTTATACGTCGAATTCGATTATAGCGAATTCGGGAAAGTACTATTTACTGTCCAGGGTTTTAAATCAAGATTTAGTTATTGATTTAGAAATTAGGTGTCTGTTAAATTATTCGAGTTAGGAGATAAAGTTATAATTTAGGTTAGACATTGCAGAAGTAGGAATTATAACGTTATAGTTATAATCAAACATTTTCATATAAGAAGTAGATTTGTAGCCTGAACCCGAGAATTTGCGTAAACAGATGATTGGAAAAAAAGTGAGTGACGAGCTTCATCTATTTCACATTAAAGGACGTTGTTCAATTAAGGTCTGAGAGGTAATTATACCCCAACTTGATTGACTTCAGAATTGACAAAGGAATAGTTGTGGTTCGATAGAAAAGGTTGATTTGAAATATAGTTAAGTAATAAGCGATTAATGGATTAAGCGTAACGATGTTTTATACAACGTTCATTGGAAATCCGTAAATGAGTTGTGGAAACGTTTTCCAAATATAGTTAGATATGTTTTCTAAACATAGAAAATGAAATGTTTTCATGATAAGAATTTAAGAAATAGAGTTAAGCAAATTCAGAAACTAACTGGAGAGGGTAAGTTGAACGGTTTTCTAAGTGACGATCTGATGTTGGTTTCGACCTTCCGATTTGATACTTAGAGAATTGTTCTCATACTAGTTACAGTTAGGGACTGATAGTTGCGAAATAATAGTGATGTGAAAATAAGCTATGGAAATGTTTTCCAATGATTAATAACATCTATTTTCTAAATATATGAAATAAGGAAATATGAACATATGATGATTGATCGATCGAATTTCCATCTGGAAATAAGATCGTTGTTTGTACACCGACATGTTTTCATTTGATAGTTAGATCACAGACTATCAAAGTTTTGACCATTTTAACGGTGTTAATATGCAGAGACCGGTTGGATTATTATCCAAAGAACCACTCTGTATTGGCATAAGCGTTGCGAGCAACATCTGCCAAAGATAAATTGAAGACGGAGTAAAGTGCAAGGGCTGTTGTATAAGTCTTAGATAACAGTGACTAAGAAGGATATACTGAATAGTGCCTTCGGTTTGTCCAGTCCCAGGACAACGTATATGGAAGAAGGTCTGACAGAGTATATCCAATGGATCGCGTAAGTTGATCTGTTCAAACGTATTCACGTTTGGTGGCAGAGGAATTCGTTTCTCTTAGCTGTATACCCGTGTTATTTTTGAATAAGTCAATTTGTGATTTGGCGGGTATGACGATGTGGCATTCAAAGTGAATGGTGATCAGATGTTCTGAAGATAGACGTAGCTTCTAGCCTCACACCGGGAAGTAACAAAAGTTGGGCTAGGCAGCATGGCTAGTTGGGTCATCCCCAAGCAGAGTGTATTGTCACCGATCTAGGGAATATCCATATTTATACTTCTTTTTGATTCTGTATCTTCGGATGACGGTTTGATGGCCTATAACCGTGGTGGCAATATATTCGCGACACTCAAGCTAAATGAGTGAGCGGTCATGTGTGGCCGGGTTGCAAGACGTTCTTGTTGAACCCTGAGTGTATCACCTCTAGAGTACACTATTCAGAAGGTGCTCCCATACCTTGTCTGTTGGAATCCATTCTCCGATAAGCGCCCTGCAGTTTATGATTTTATACTATGTATGTAGAACGTGAGATGCAAGCGTTTCTGCTAGACTGATACCTATTTGTACTTAGACATTATTATAATATCACAATGATATTGCTTGTCAAAGTTGTTTAGATACTCATAAGGAAAAACCCGTTCCGTATTCACGGCGTGGTCTTATGAGATATCATATACCTGTTCAATTGTTTTAAATTGTTTTACTCATACCAGTCCCATGACTGACCCGGAGTTTACTTTGTTGTTTTCCCTAAACTCTTGGGTGCCTAAATTTGTACGGGCAGTCAAGTAGTCGGGATTTACAGATATACTTGGAGAGCTTGGAGCAGGAGGCTGCAAGATTTTATAGCTATAGTTATTTCCGCTGTGTTGTAAGTGTTGTACTCTGATAAGTGCTATTGTATATATATAACTGTTTACTTCAAAGTTATGTTATATATTATATGTTATTCGTTCCGCTGTGAGATTCGTGTTACTCTGATGATTCTGATGTTCTTCTTCTTCTTCTATTCTATTAGTTCTATCTTTTCTTTCTCACCTTCTAAATTCTTTCACTAACGTCACGGAATTTCCGACTCTCGAGGAGTCGGAAATTTCCAGCCGTTACACGCCCTTAGCTAAATACCCCGATTCCGAACACAATGGGATATGTTTCGTAGGCCCATTCGACTGTTTCAATTGGTTATTCTTCAAATTAAAATATAAAACATTCAATATTTGATTTGAACGTACATTTCAATTTGCCGGGGCCACATACTAATTCTAAAAATTCTAGAAAAACAAATCTAGCTATGTTTTGACGATATGGTCCCAACAAAACTAGTTTCATCGAATTCTGAGACTGTTTGAAAAATGGCCCTTTTCTGGTCGATCCAATTTAACAGAAATCGACCAAACACATTTTCCTTTGCCACGCTCACATATTAACTTCAAAAATTATGGAATTTGAAACCTAGCAATAATTTGACATCCCGGATCCAACAAAAGTGGTTTTGTCGAATTCTGAGGTCATTTGCAAAATGTCTATTTTCACGGGCCATATATTCTCTATAGCGACCTTTCGGAAAATTCATTTGGCCATAACTTTTGATTACCGCTATGAAACTTCGATTTTTCAGATTCGTTAGAAAGATATTCACTAACAGATTTAAATATTTTTGGTTTCACTAAAATCCGTTTTATTTTGCACCCGGGACAGTCAGTCAAAGTTCGAATTCAAATTTCGAAACTGTTGCGCCATTTCAGGCCTTGTTTATAATTAAAAATAATTATACTTTATTTTCAAATGCCTATTCAAACATACTTTTCGTCGTTATTATTTAAAATATTCATTTTAATTATCCAAAATTTACAAAAATAGCCAAATTAATTTTTTTTAAATTGGCTCAGATTTTCCTGGTTGTTACAGGTTGCCTCCTTATGATAGCCAAACAAAAAGTTTTCTTTTATTATGATTAGTGCATAGTGTGGAAATCATTTTCACAAATAAATGTGTCAATCTTTGACAGCATAGGTACCATATATTATGTCGCCATATAGGTTTACTGTAACAATCCAGAAATCCGAGCCAATTTAAATTTTTTATTTTGGCAATTTTAGCAAATTTTGAATATTTAAAATGAATTATTTTAAATAATGACGACAAGAAATTTATTTTGAATAGAATTCGAACGTATATATTTATATAGATCGTAGTTAGAATATAATTATTTATTTTTAATAATAAAAGGAATTGAAAATGGTGCGGTAGTTTGAAAATCCGATTTCAAAGTTCAAGTGAATGTACAGGATTCAAAATAAACCGGATTTTAGCGAAACAAAAAATATTTGAATCTATTTGAAAATATCTTTCCAACGAATCCGAAAAATTGAAATTTCATAGCGGGAATAAAAAGTGATGCCCAGTTGAAATTTCAGAATAGTCGCTATGGAATTCTGGCCCTTAAAAATAACCATTTTGCAAACGACCTCTTTTTTCGACGAAACCACTTTTGTTGGAATCGGAATGTCAAATTATCGGTAGATTCAAATTTCCATAATTTTTGAAATCAATATGTGAGTGTGGTAAAGGAAAACGTGTTTTAACAGTTTTAGTCAATTTCGATCGACTAGAAAATGACCATTTTTCAAACGGTCTCAGAATTTGATGAAATTAGTTTTGTTGGGACCGTATCGTCAATACCAGGCTAGAAATATTTTTTTTGGAATTTTCTGACTCAATATGTGACCCCTTTATATTGAAATGTATGTTTAAAATTCAATATAATGATTTATATTCTAATTTCAGCGAAAACTGATCGCAACAGTCGAATGGTCTTGCGAAACATATCCCATTGTGTTTGGGATGGGGGTAATTAGCTAGGGGCGACAGTCGTCGGGTCTCGTTTTGAGTTCGAAATTAAAAGTTACCTTTTTTTAGGGAATTAATTAAATTATTAAATTAAATATATATAATAGGGTTAGAACCCTAAAATCCTTCACAGAATAACGCGGCCCCTCTTTTATTTCGAAACCTTGTCATCTTCGATTACAACCGCCGCCCATCACCCTGGGTCCCCCACCGCCGCGCTGCCCCCTCCTCTGACAACGCCGACCGCCTTCCGACCTCCGAGCACCCACCGCCGTCACCCCCTTTGCTCCATTCTCTCTCTGTCGCGTTAACCCCCCCCCCCCAAAACTCATAACCCTAAATCGAGACAGCCTGACCCCGTGCCGCCACCAGAGTGGACCAGCGTGGCTCCAGTCCCCACTCCCCCCCCCCCCCCCCCCCCCCCGTGACTGATGCGAGCTTCACCCTCTCAAAACAATGGTGAGCTTATTTTTTTTAAGTAATTTTGAAAACCCGTAACTTCCCCGTAAAGGAAAGCAGCGGATAGTTCGATCTCTGGTGGGGCGGTTCTCCGAGGGGAGGCGCGACGTGGGGCTGCGATGGTTTTTTTTTATTTGGGGAAACTATTCTGATCGAAGAAAAGGAGAAAAGGGAAGGGGGTTATCAGGAAGAATTATATATTTTAATTTATTTAATTTTATTTTAAAATCCTTATAAAGTAACTTTTCTTTTCGAACTCGAAACAAGGCCCACCGCCTGTCGTCCATAGCTAATTACCCCCATTCCGAACACAATGAGATATGTACTGCAAGCTGATTCGATCTTTTCGATCAGTTTTCATTGAATTTACATTTAAATCATTATACTGGATTTTAAACGTACACTTCAAATTACCGGGGGCCACATACTAACTCGAAATATTCCAGAAAAATATTTTCTAGCTTCGTATTGACGACACGGTCCTAACAAAACTAGTTTCGTCGAATTTTGAGACCGTTGGGAAAATGGCCATTTTCCAGTCGATTAAAATCAACTGAAACTGGTCAAACGCGTTTTCCTTTGCCACGCTCACATATTGATTCGAAAAATTATGAAATTTATAACATAGCAATAACTTTACATAACGGATCCAACAAAAGTGGTTTCGTCAAAATCCGAGGTCGTTTGCAAAATTTCCATTTTTAAGGGCATGAATTCTATAGCGACTATTCAGAATTTTCAACTAGACATATCTTTTTATCCCCGCTATGAAATTTTGATTTTTCGGATTCGTTGGAAAGATATTATCAAATAGATCCTATTATTTTTGGTTTCACTAAAATCCTGTTTATTGTGCACCCGGTATGTTCATTTGAAGTTTGAAATCGAATTATCGAACTACCGCGCCATTTTCAATTCCTTTTATAATTATATATAATTATTTATATTCTATCGTCGATTCAAACGAATAGATATGTTCGAATTTTATTCAAAATAAATTTCTCGTCGTTATTATTTAAAATAATTCATTTTAAATAATCAAAATTCGCTAAAATTGCCAAAATGAAAATTTTAAATTGACCCAGATTTCCGGGTTATTACAATCTCCCCCACTTAAAACTTTTCGTCCCCGAAAAGGAACAAAGCCGAAAGTTGTTTAACTAATCAGCTCAATTTTCTTTATTTTCACTACGGCTTAAGTTCTTCAACTTTTCAGTTTCTAAGCACTTTTCAAAAAATTGGCTAACACCCTAAATTTTCGAAAAATTTCGCCATAACCTCCCCTACACCGGGAGCACGGGAAAATCCCGAAATTGCCATACGGGCCCTCTGATCTCAAAAAGAAAAAGAAAAAGCCAAGCGGCTAGCCAATCGGCTCATAAAATCATCATCACCCAAACAAAATAGTAAATTATAGTAAACATGTACCTATTTGTCGGGCAAACAAATTTTATTCTCTGCTCCAGCCTCCTTGCTATGACCTGTTCAATGTAAGTACATGTATATGCAAGCAAATGCGACTAATTTTCAATACAATTCAATATTTGATACAATTTGGCTAAATGGTTCAAAATTTCAAACAAATAACCAAACAACACAAACATCAATCAATTAGTGGGTTATCATTTCAAATGCATAACTTTGATATATATACATATACAGAAAATCATGTTTTTGATGCCAATTCACAACGATAAGCCCTATCTAGTTTCGGTTCTCACACCAGTCAATTGGAAATTTATAGAAATCTCACTTTCGAAACTCGAAAATAAATACTGGCGACGGTGCCCCATCACCAGAATTACCCCCAGGCAACTAGAGTATGATTCTATAACTATCCAGTATATTAAAACTTCGAATACATGTTTGCAAGACGCATATGCAAAATCTTTATATATCGGATTGTCCAAATCAGTATAGAATAAATAATCAAATACGAATAATTGATTTAAATTTTCAAAACAAAATTCGTTTTCATTTTAAAAATATACTCTTCACACTCGTTCTAGGATACTACTGATCCCATCTCTAACGAGTCATTCCATTGGACCCAATATCTGATGAATTCTTTCGTATGGTTCTAATGTGTCCTGTTCTCTGAGCTTTGTAAACCAAAGCTCTGATACCAACTGTGAAAACCCGTAACTTCCCCGTAAAGGAAAGCGGCGGATAGTTCGATCTCTGGTGGGGCGGCGCTCCGAGGGGAGGCGCGACGTGGGGCTGCGATGGTTTTTTTTTTTTGGGGAAACTATTCTGATCGAAGAAAAGGAGAAAAGGGGAGGGGGTTATCAGGAAGAATTATATATTTTAATTTATTTAATTTTATTTTAAAATCCTTATAAAGTAACTTTTCTTTTCGAACTCGAAACAAGGCCCACCACCTGTCGTCCATAGCTAATTACCCCCATTCCGAACACAATGGGATATGTACCACAAGCTGATTCGATCTTTTTGATCAATTTTCGTAGAATTTACATTTAAATCATTATACTGGATTTTAAACGTACACTTCAAATTACCGGGGGCCACATACTAACTCGAAAAATTCCAGAAAAATATTTTCTAGCTTCGTATTGACGATACGGTCCTAACAAAACTTGTTTCGTCGAATTCTGAGACCGTTGGGAAAATGGCCATTTTCCAGTCGATTAAAATCAACTGAAACTGGTCAAACGCGTTTTCCTTTGCCACGCTCACATATTGATTCAAAAAATTATGAAATTTGAAACATAGCAATAACTTTACATCACGGATCCAACAAAAGTGGTTTCGTCGAAATCCGAGGTCATTTGCAAAATTTCCATTTTTAAGGGCCTGAATTCTATAGCGACTATTCAGAATTTTCAACTGGACATATCTTTTTATCCCCGCAATGAAATTTTGATTTTTCGGATTTGTTGGAAAGATATTATCAAATAGATCCTATTATTTTTGGTTTCACTAAAATCCGGTTTATTTTGCACCCGGTATGTTCAATTGAAGTTTGAAATCGAATTATCGAACTACCGCGCCATTTTCAATTCCTTTTATAATTATATATAATTATTTATATCCTATCGTCGATTCAAATGAATAGATACGTTCAAATTTTATTCAAAATAAATTTCTCGTCGTTATTATTTAAAATAATTCATTTTAATTAATCAAAATTCGCTAAAATTGCCAAAATAAAAATTTTAAATTGGCCCAGATTTCCGTGTTATTACATAATTAGTTGTAAAAATTTTAAAATAGTATAGGATTAAAAACTGAATTTTTATTTATATATAGGATTAAAAACTGAATATTTATTTATGTAGCGGTTTAAAAATTGAATTTTTATGTATGTAGAGATGATAAAAAAATCAATTTTTTTTATTTGTATGAAGAGGTGTTAAAGTTCAGATTTTTTTATAAGTAGAAAGAACATGTTTTTATAAAGAGAAAGGTTAAATTTTTATAAAAAGAAAAGAACTAATTTTTATTTAAATAAAGACTAGATTTTAAAATGTAAAAATACGATCTTTATCGTGAAGTTTAAAATGTAAAAATACGATCTTTATCATGAAGTTAGAAATATAAAAATACGATCTTTAACATGAAGTTAGAAATATAAAAATACGATTTTTACGTATAGGGATTTGAAATGAAAAAAAATATGATTTTATTTATATGAAGTGGCGAGAAAAATATGTTTTTTCATAATAAAAAGAATTGATTTTTAGTTATATAAAAATTCGATTTTTAGCGCTATAAAAATTTGGTTTTTATAAATGTAGTGGTGAAATAAAAATGTGATTTTTATTTATGAACAGCGTGGAAAGATGGAGTTGGAATGTCGGGTAAATCCAAACCATCGTCCGCTAAAGAATGATGGAGTGGATCCCAAAGGTGAGAACTCCTCACTTTTATTTTATTTCTAGTTTGAAATATATACAAGGATGCAGACGGTGCTTAGCAGCACCCGACACCCGTCGTCCACATACCATGGATGACTTGTTTGTTTGATTGATGTGTTGTGAAATTTTATTGTGGGATGTGGAGGGAATAAATATTTTATAGTTAAAAATATAATTTTTAACGTGTATATAAAATAAATATTTATAAACAAATCAGACAATTTGTTTATGTACACACATTTGACTGATATTGAGTGGGACGATAAATTTTACACATCGCCCAACTGCAAAAATAAATCTGTGTTTGTTGTCTGAAAACCCCACACGGGTGTTGGGATGAAATTGGACATACACTAATCCCAATAATTAGTTTTATGTGGATCAATTGATTTACAGGCTGTTATAAGCGTTAAATATTTATATTTGATGCTTATGCAGTGTAGAAAGCACTCTGGATGATGGATTGCTCCTTTCATTGTTGTTATACATATTTGTTGTGTGAAATCCATATAATCCAATTATATGGTAATTGATTGTATCTAATTCCAGTTCAGAGAGAAAAGAATATTTTAAAATAATGATTATTTTAAAATAATGAATATTTTCAAATAATATTCAGAAAAGAATCAAAATTTGTTTTTGATGTCCGATTTGGGATGGACACAAATATATTTAAATATATATAGCTGTGTCGATTAGATTGACGCCATTTTGATGTGAATGATATCTATATCGATTTTATTCATTTTTATAAAGAATATCGAGAAGGAATTGATTTCAAAATATAATGTTTTGAAAATATAATCATTTATATATCGGTGATATGGAATATTCATTTTTGATTAGAAATTGAATATGAAGTTGAAATCGTTTTGAAAACAAATTAAAAACGATTTATAAAATACGTTTTAAATGGAAATCGACGAAATGTATATTATATATATAATATAATGGCCTGAATAGAACGCGGCGCGCTGCGGTAGTTTGCGAATTTCGACCATTGACTTCGAATGGACGTTGCGGGAGATCCGACCGTCAGATTCTCCTAAAACTGGAACCGTTGGGTTCGTATCGAAAAGAGCTTTCTAAGGATATTAGAGATTTGAAATCTAACGGTTGGATTTGGAATTATGTCCAAATAAAATTTGGAAAATATCGCTGTAAATGCAGATCGATGGCCATTTATGGAAATCAACTGTACGGGCCTTGATAAAATTATTAAAATTACCAATAATTTGTGTAAAATCATAATACATGATATGGAAAGAATTGGGATGAAAAATTCCATATTTGAAAAGATAAAAATAGATTTTTATCAAAATGAACTAGTTTTGAACTAGAATTATAATCCTATTATTTTTAAAATAAATAATTTGGATTTGAAATGGCTTTAAAAATAACCAGAATTTCAAATATATAAGTTGGAAATGGATTTGAATCAAAATTGTCTTCGGAATATTTCGATGTTGGATTTCGTGATTATACAGATATTGTTATGGAAATTTGAAAGATATATTTATATCGTTATTTCCAATACGATATTTGTTGGTTGTGGTATTTGATATTGAATATAAGCCGATATATTTTCTATTCAAGGCCTTGTATTTGATATCAAATGGGACTTGGGTTTGTCGTGAATGGTGTCTTCATTAACACCGTTCTTAAACACAATTGAGAAAAGGATTAAATCTTTTATTTAGATTTAATGAAGTATACCAATTAATTAATATTTAATTGGAATTGAATTGGAATTGATTTTTGGGTTTATCGTGAACGGTGTTTTAAATAACACTTGTTCTTTAACCCGATATAATGGAATGTGAATTGGGCTTGTTATGAACTGTGTTTTAACGACATTCGTTCCTTAACCCGATTTACAGTGAAATGTGATTTGGAATTTATAAATCTTTTGTTAAGATTTAAAGGAGATTTTCCAAAGTAAAGTTTTCCAATTTAATAAAATAAATTGGAATGGAATGGAATTCGATTTGGTAATAATTGAAGTGAATTTCTGTGGATGAGGACTGCTAACATATATGGAATTTAAAAGGCTTTGTCGTTATTCCATTTATATTATTAGTCGGATATGGAAGTTCATATCAATTATATATATCAATTTGTTTTCCATGAAGATTCCATCGTTAATGGAATGTGATCTTGGGTTGTCGTGAATGGTATCTAATAATACTGTTCTTAGACCCAACGGAGTTATGAAAATCAGAAGCTAACTGGAGATTAGTTAAGTTGAATGGTTTCCTGGGTATTGATCTGATGTTGGTTTCAGCCTTCGGGATTAATACTTAGGGAATTTGTTCACTTGCTAATTTACAATTAAAGGCTGATGGAATTGGATGTGATTTTGGGTTTATAGTGAACCGTGTTTTAAATGACATTGGTTCTTTAACCCAATTAAAGACAAGATATGATTTCCCAAATTAAACAATCAGTAATATTGATTTTTGGGAAGATTAAAACCAAGTGGAGTTTTAATGAATCTTTAATTAGATTGAAATGATCGAGAATGCAGTATCATCAGTTTTTCTCCAGGAGACAGTTAAATCTTTAATTAGATTTGAACGTGAAATGGTAATTGGATATACCGATAACACCGTGGTGTTAGATATGAAGTATGACCAGTTTTACTTCATGGGATGAATAGGTTGGGGTTGGGAAATTTAACAAGTGATTATTTTTGTAAGGTTCGCTAATCCCGACTAGTTTGGATAAACCATAATTTGGTTTGAATTGATATTCAAAAGAAGATTAAAGAATAAATTTAAAGAATTTATCTTTGATAAAATTAATGGGAACCTTTCCCAAAGTATAAGAATATTTGGATAAAAGAATATTCTGAATTGGAATGAGGCGTATGTTGTGTTTGTGTAACACTTGTTTATTATATACGCGAGTTATTCGGAAAGGCCGGGTTTATCCCATTCCGAATAACTGAATCGACGATATGTCGAGGATTACGACGGCGGTCGAAGACCGGAGGTCTTCACCTCGTTTGGATAATTACTGATGATCTTGATTGGGTTGTACACCCAAGAGGAGGGAATTAGTTGGTGATCGTCCAGACGTACTAGGAGATCGATGGATACGCGAGGAATAAGGTTCCTCCGGTTTCGTTAGGACCCAGAACGAACTTGTAAATGGATGTGTGTCTGACATCGGATTTCATTCTGTGTGATTGATGTCGGTTGCATAGCGTGAATTGCCTATGTGGCATGCTGAGATGCAAATGATCAAGGCTTCTGTTGAAAAGCAGAGTCTTGTAGTTGATGATCAAAGCACGACATTTATGGCATAGCTTTGTGTAGCGTTAATTCGCGAGCCTCACACCCCGGTGTGAACCAGAAACGGGAGAGGACCTCAGGGAGGGCACGCGTTTCATTCTAGCTAGGGTGGTGTCAGTGACCTACCAGCCCTGACATTTATATTATTTTCACCTGTGTGGTTGTTGGATTGCACCTCGGATATATCGGTGACTATGTGGAGCCGATGGAGTCATTTGGCTTATTTACGCCCCACAGGGCTGGGAAACGCAGTGTTCAGGCATTTTAACCCACATTGGTGGATCGGCCCTGTCGCTCCAAGGGTCGATGCGTTCTGATCCTGAGACATGGGCTAGATTGTCTTGAAGCGGTGAGGACGATCCCTTGCCTCGGTTCACAGATGGAAATCCAACTTCCAATACGTGACCTTGTGGTTTTGATTGTAGAGCCTGGTATGGCGACATAGTGGTATGAAGCACTTATGCCATCTATGATTGATACTTATGATTGAAATTGTTTTGACACTATACACTTAGAGTAATAATAAAAGATGAAATTTAGCGTATCAAGCATTCTTTGGCTGTTATAAGGTAAAACCCTATCCTCCGGCTTGTGTTGCATTATGTGATGGGACCTGGGTCTTATAATTATAATAGCTTCATTGTTCTTTATTTAGCATTGCATTGTTGTTTTATGCACTGGTAGTCTTGGGAGGAAACCCGTTCCGTATTATACGGTGTGGTCCCTTGATTTACCTAACTTTAAAATAAAGATTAATAACTGTTTTAGTTCTCACACCAGTCACATGACTGACCTGGAGTTTGTTGTTTTAACCTGAACTCTGGGTTCCATTATTTTGACACGGGCAGCTAGTACTTTTGGTTTGGCAGATTTATATTCATAGGATCCTGATTTACAGCTGGAACGATATTTAGACAGCTCTATATTCGTATATCTCCTTCAGTTGTGTTTTGTATTGTTTTTCCGCTACTATGTAATGTATTGTAATCTCTGATATTTTTCTGTTGTATTATTCATACCCTGTATATTCTTGTATTCTGATGGAATTATTGTAATAAGCAATGAAATGTTCTTCTGTTTGTGTTCCGATTCGTCTTGTCCTCAGTACAATCCGTGCTTTCCTTACCGGGGAAGTTCGCGTCGTAACACTTACTGTAACGTCCCCTATTTTTTTGACAAATGAATAATTAATTTATTTAATTATTTAAATAACAATTTGGCAATAAAAATGACTTGAATTAAATAAATTAGAATATTTAATTAATATTTATAGAGGGATGATAAATTATAAATTTCGAAATAGTCAGAAATAGTAGAATTCACATTAGTGTGTAAATTGGATGATTTAACTGATTTAATTTTGTTTAGAATTGAATTATATTAACAAATTTATTTATAGAAGGCATTCGAACGTATTAATTATAATATAATTTAAATCGCGCTCATAACGTCGCGGTAGTTCATAATTTTATGTTTTTAACTTTAAACTACTATACAAGATCCGTTATAAGTTGGATTTCTTTGAAACAAGAAACGTTCGAATATATTTGACTATATTTTTCTAATGGAAGAGAAAAATGAAGATTTCGTCTTGTAGATTGTGAGTTATGTCCAGATTAAAATTTTAGGAAGTCGTTATGGAATCGTTTATAAATTATAACGTTTTATTTATATAATAAAAAGATTCTTTTTATCGAATATTGATTTAACTTGGAATTTTGAAATATAGAGTTATAAATCCAGATATGTTTATTTTGGAGCTAGATGATATATTTTATGTGGATATATATGGTAATATTTATTTATTATTATTAAACTGAATTATTTTTGACTATATTAATATTTTATTGGTTTAATATAAGGGTCCATTTGACATAGGTCCCTATTAAGTTTCAAAATTAGGATCAGGTTCCGTCATAAACTTATTATAAAATACATCATTATTTTTCGTAAATTCATTAAAAGAATAAAAAAAATACGTAGATTCATATTTAAATAAAAGAAGTACACGCCAAAAAAATCAGGTGGAAACACAATTAAAAACCATATTTAACACAAAAAACAGGAAAACAACAAAAAAATAGTAAAATGCATCGAAAGATGCACTTATTTCAAAATTGTGGCATACAACTATGCATCTTTTTCATTTTCTGCGTCAAACAACTACATACGTGCATACATGTATGCATATTTCATGAAATGCGTGCATGTTTTCATACAACAATTGAATTTCTGCATAGAAAACATGCAGCAGTATATATCTGCATACAGGTATGCATTTATACATAAAAACTGCATATAAGTATGCAAATATTGCCATACCTCAATTCTGTAAAACATTTTTGCATACAAGTATGTAGTTATGTCTGAATAATTGCATACTTGTATGCAATTATTCAGTAAGTGTGCACATTTTAGTGCATATATATTCAGATAGTTTCATACATGTATGCAACTTTTTTTTGGTTTCCATGGACTTCTGCGAATATTTCCAGAACTTTGAATCTTTTTTTACTTGACTGCGTTTTTTTTTGGGCAGAAAAATGTAAAAGGCGGAACTTTCAAAAAGAAGGATCGGGTTTGCATTGAAAAGTGGGGAGGGATGTAAGCCTAGTTAAGTTTGGTTTTAGGGATGTGTGCCTAATTTTCACTTAATATAAAGCCTAGAAAATAGCCTTTTCTGCAAACGATCTCCGTTTTTTATGAAACAAGTTTTGTTAGAACCGTAATGATTAATTGTTGCTAGATTTCAAGTTTCGCGCCAATCGGGGCTGTTTTGTGGTCGTGCGATATTAAAATGTGAATCGATCAATAATTTGACTTCGAACTAGCACCATTTGAGGAAACTGACTCGGTTTTCGACAAACCAAGTTTTATTGGTTCTGTAATTTCAAACTATAGATATATGTCAATTTTCATCGTAATTGGTTTTCGTGTGTGACTTCATGAATTTTTAAACATCGAATGGGGGTAACAATTTAGTAAAAGTTAATATAATATTGAAATAAAATTTATTCAAAACTAACTATATATAATCCTAACATCTTTCTTACCCTATTATTTCCTTTCTCTGGTCAATCACATTAGGCCGCCATATTTTATTTCTACAGCAAACCATTCGTTGTTTTGAAAATCATAATCAAATAAAATAAAACACCCTATAAATCTCCAAACTATTTTATTTGAAATCTCCGAAGCATGCTCTTCGATCTAAGGTGAGTCTCAAGGGGTTCGACTAATTTTTTTACAGTGATTTGTTGATGGCATGGGCTAGGGTTCCAGATTTCTTCTTGTAGAAGCGTTAATTCACATTTCGAGTATTAAAGTGGTGATTGTGTTGAAATTTAGAGGATGTAGGCATGTTTTTTGGGATTCCCTAAACATTGTGGTTCGCTATGTAATCGAGACAGCGTGAGTAGGGTTTGGGAAGTAGGTGCGTGTAACACCCCGTGTATTCTATAAAAGTGAAATTCGAAAATTAAAGTATAATTAATTTCAAATCAAAGAACTAAGGGAAACGGGATAAGCCATTATGTTCGTCTCGGAAAAATACGCGAAATAGAGTCCGAGTTTTCGAAAAACGGAGTCCGTATGAAGAAGATATGGCCTTCGGAAGTTTTTTAAAATAAATTTAAGAATTCGAACAGCTCAGAAAACAAATAAAAAATTAAAATCGGGCCCAGTGGGCCAGGGCGGGAAAGTTCCCGCCTAAGCCACCCAGGTCGACAGGGCTGTCGACCTGGGCTAGCCATGTCGACAGGGCTGTCGACAGCCCTGTCGACAGGGGTGTCGACCTGGTCCAGAGCCAGGTCGAACCCAGTCCAACCTGGCTGGCCAGGTCTGTGTTTGGCCGATTTTCTGTGGTCTGCTTTGTCACTAGGGCTAGGTGGCGACACCGGATTGGCTTCCCCTTCAAACGAACGTCTATGATTGAATCAAGCTCCATCGACGGTCTAAAACATCTTGCAAACATTATAAAAAGGACCTAAGACCTAGCCTAACATCATACCATTTCATTCTAACCTTAGGCCGCCGCCATTAAACCTAGAGCTCTAAATTAAAAATACAAAGAGAAAGATTATAGGAGAAGGAGGATGATTCTTGAAGGCTACAACTAGAAGCTACAGCAACTACGACGCTTTAGGCAACAAATTTGGGACTAATTGATTTGAGATTCTTAATTGGGTTATTTGCTTCATAAATTGTAAGTTCTATGTTACTTTTTAGGCAAAAACGCTAAAACAATATGGACATGCGATGAATTGAAATTGAATTTATGTATTATTGCCTATTCATTGTTTATATTATTTATTGTTGAATTATAATTTGGGGATGTTGCTATGGCAACATTACAGGTTAAACCTGTCATGATTTTTACGTTGTTATGAATCATTTTGGGCATGATTGTTTGGCAAGTTGGACTAATTCATGTCCATAAATTCGCTATGAAATCTTTATGTTGATGAAACCATGCCTATGGTGCTAATTAAACTATGGCTATGATGGAATTATGCCTATAATGTTATTATACCCATCATGATTAATGAAAATTGGGTATTGCTAGGTTAATTTAAAGACGCTAAATTGTCTATCATGTTAATCATGTTAAAGATGCTAAATTATCAATCATGTCAATTAGGCTAAATTGTCTATCATGTTAATTATGTTAAAAACGATAATTTGGAATCATTATGTCTATCATGATGATTTAGAATCATTAAATTGGAATCATTATGTCTATGAGAATTATTAGGTTAAAATGCTAAATTGGAATTCACTATGCCTATTAGGACTACTATGCCTTTGATGCTTTATGTTTATGATAAAAATTATTATGATGCCACAATGATTAATATGCCTATGATGCAAAGTTTAAATCATCATGTTAAATTAAGTTGGAATCATTACTATGCCAAGTTATCATCATTACAACTATGGGATATGTTATAGTCTGTTTATTATGCAAGTAATGTTGGAATTGTCACATATGCCTATCACATGTTTGGTGTTATTCCCCTTTATCTCTTGAATTGTTTATGCTTATGAACAAAGTGCGTTTATTTACGTTGGGGATACGATTGGGTAGAATAGGCAAAACTTGAATTAATTATAGGAATAAACTGTGAAATTTTGGCATAAGTAGAACATGAATTATGGCACGAAAACTTGACTTGAACTTGACTTTAAACATGCCTTAGTTGGGCACGAAGTTGACACATGAACATGATATCAAAATTGATAAGAACATGGGCATGACTTTAGAGAACAAGAAAGTGGCCAACTCGAGGTTGGGTTGAGTTTGTAGTGTAAATCTGCCCGGAACCGCCCGGCAAATCCAGTTGCTACAAACAATAGGATCCAATGTGGGTAGTTGGTCACATCGCGCTTGAAACCCGAGGTTGGGTTGAGTTCGTAGCGTAAAACTGCCCGGAACCGCCCGGCAAATCCAGTGGCTACGAACAACAGGATCCAATGTGAGTGGTTCGGTGCATTAACGAATCAATTAATGCCAATTAGGGTTACGTCATGAACATGAGAAAGACAACTTAACCAACTTGAACATGATTTGTAGGGCTAAGTCATGAACTGGAAAACGACAACACTTAGCCAACTTGACATGACACGTAGGCGGGTTAAGTCGCGAACTGAAATGACATACTTAACCATCTTGACATGACTAGACTGGAAAAGGGTTAAGTCACGAATTACATGACTTGATCTGTTAGGCGGTTAGGTCACGAATTACATGACCTAATCCATTAGGCGAAACCCTAGACACGACCCCTTTCAGCAGTAACCCTCTAGAAGTATCAAGGTACCCTGGGGCTAGGCCGGGTGGGGGCACGATTACTGGGCTGATTGTAAGAGGTGAACGACGGCAGTGGGGTACGCCAGTGTAGGTTCGGCGGACTACGATCGTGCACGTATCCGGGGCAGACACTGGGTATCTGTAGATTTATCTGTGCATCTTGAATCGTGTCAGGGGTTGACACCATAGGGCTGATACACCCTAGGGTGGACCCAGCACAGGTGACTACATTCGTGATTAGCCGTATGACACGGACACATGACGAGCTAGAACTTGTAGGGAGCCGATCGACTAGATAATCGCTCCGTAGGACCCCGTACTTGGGTCAGACCCCGTTCCAGGGTCATTTCATGATATTGGGCCACGGGATTTATTTCGTAATTAACTTGTGACATGGGCCTAGTATACTAGTACAGTAGATGCAACGAATCTCGAACTTGTGATGCTTTACTTGACTTGTCTTGACCTATCCTGATCACCTTAGTCTATCTTGTCTACCTTGAAACTATTCTTAAGTTTAGTTCCAGTTCATACATGACAGGTTGTTTTAACCGTTTTACACTGAAAGTCACTAGAACTTACTCAGTCTTTATGACTGACCCTTTTCCTTTCGCCTCTTTTTCTTTCGTTTCTCCCCCCAGGTTCTCAGGGAGGAATAACTAGCTCTTAGCTTGGATATCTCTTGCTTTGGCTCAGCACGTACGGTTTGCTATGGCTGCTTCTTTTTACTGCACTTGGGGAATAAGCTGTTTTACTGTTTTTAAGTTATTGCTTCTTTGGCTATTATTACAAGACAGTTGTAATGAAGTTACTTGAAATCTTTGTAAAAGACATGGTTTATTTTGGAATGAAATGAAGTTCTGTTTTGCTTAGAAATTCTTCCGCTGTTTACTTAATTATTTATGTTCTGTCTTGTGATAATTCTGTGATGTTATCTCGATAATACCCCTCCAAAACTAGTGCATTCCCTTTGTGAGTGACCCTAGCGGAGGTGGGGTGTTACACGTGGTATCAGAGCAGAAGGTTTACCAAGACTGGGCAAAGGTTTTGAAAACATTTTGAATTAAATTTTTCAAAACCATTTACAAAGAAGCATTTTCCAAGAAAAAGTTTTTAAAGGCTATTCCCCAAAAGCCATTAGCACTGTCCTTTGTTTCCTTGTTTGAATCTCTTGTCCTTCGTTTTGAATCTATCCTTCTTGTTTCAGCATCATCATGTCCGAAGAACTTAACTTGCCAGAGGGTGTGCCAATACCTGGTTGGTTTAGACGATTCTTAGAAGCAAGGGCCACCCAGCCAGGTCCTACCGTTCCCCCTCCCCCAGCTGCAGGAAATCATCCAGCTGCAGCAGCACCTCTTCCTCCACTTCCTCCACGGGGAAACACTTTCGCTAAGATATGTAAAGATTTTAAGGCTATGGGAGGAAAGGACTTTCATGGAACGGAGTCCTTCGTGGCAGCTAGAAATTGGTTAAAGGAAACCGAGGACTTATTCGTCATCTTTGAGGTAGAAGATAGGCAGAAAGTACAATTGGCGGTGTGGCTATTGAAGGGCGAGGCTTCCTACTGGTGGGAGGTCACTAATGCTGAGAGACCAGTGGAGACATGGGAGGACTTTAGGACGAGGTTTGAAACTAAATTTCTCTCAGATGCGGAAAGAAGTTTGCAGTTGGAAAAATTCTTATTTCTTAAGCAAGGAGACAAGACTGTCAGAGAGTATGTGAATCAGTTCGATGAGCTAGCTAGGTTCGGACTAGACCTAGTCAACACCCCGCACAAAAAGGCCCTCCGCTTTGTCAAAGGATTGAATGAGCCATTACACAGTTTGGCCATGACCCATATACCCATGGGAGCTACTTACGAAAGGTTGGTGCAGATGGCATTGCTGAACGAGGAAGATAAGAGCAAGAAGGAGACAGAGGCAGAAAACTCTCAAGGGAAGAAAGAGGACAAGCCTAACGATTCTAAGAATAAGAAGGTAGACTCCGAGAAGGGAGGCAAGAACAACAACTCACGCGATAAAAGGAAATGCAATTACTGTGGTACGGAAGGGCACATTGCCAAGGATTGTAGGAAGAGGAAGAGAAAGCAAGGTGAATGTTTTCATTGTGGGAAGACTGGACACATCAGCAAAGACTGCCCTGAGAAGCAGACCGGACCTTCTGGCGGTACATCGTTAACTCATTCTAGATCTATTTTCCTATAGGTTTACATACATTTCTCTTGCTATCCATGTGTGTTTTGTTATCTCTTTGATCCTATCTTGAGAACCATAGGTAGAATCTTTTTGGATGTAAACATGTAGTTGAAACATGTTATGATTGCGAAATGGTTGCAAGTGGTCGCAAGTGGTTGCTCGTGGATGCATGAATACACATTAGGCACTAGATCGGCTCAGACACATTTTCATGTTGCATATGCATGAGTGTTTATTTTGAAACTTGGTTGTGCTATCATTTGGTTGTTGCATGTGATTGAATGTTTGAGCACTCATGTAGAAATTATGAATTATAGTAGGAAAATTTGCATACATATTGGATTCATTTCACTAGACATATTTTGCATTTAGAAGATCAATCAGGCCTGATCATTAGCATTAGCTAAGGAACATATACACACATTTCACATATGATCATAAAGCATTTGAAGTCTTTTAAGGACAATGGATACTCGTGTTTGATGGATGAGTAGATGGATGTTTGGATGTTAGGATATACATTCCTCCTAACTTGAAGATTTCGGGGACGAAATCCTTTTAAGTGGGGGAGAATGTAACACCCCGTGTATTCTATAAAAGTGAAATTCGAAAATTAAAGTATAATTAATTTCAAATCAAAGAACTAATGGAAACGGGATAAGCCATTATGTTCGTCTCGGAAAAATACGCGAAATAGAGTCCGAGTTTTCAAAAAACGGAGTCCGTATGAAGAAGATATGGCCTTCGGAAGTTTTTTAAAATAAATTTAAGAATTCGAACAGCTCAGAAAACAAATAAAAAATTAAAATCGGGCCCAGTGGGCCAGGGCGGGAAAGTTCCCGCCTAAGCCACCCAGGTCGACAGGGCTGTCGACCTGGGCTAGCCATGTCGACAGGGCTGTCGACCTGGGCTAGCCATGTCGACAGGGCTGTCGACAGCCCTGTCGACAGGGGTGTCGACCTGGTCCAGAGCCAGGTCGAACCCAGTCCAACCTGGCTGGCCAGGTCTGTGTTTGGCCGATTTTCTGTGGTCTGCTTTGTCACTAGGGCTAGGTGGCGACACCGGATTGGCTTCCCCTTCAAACGAACGTCTATGATTGAATCAAGCTCCATCGACGGTCTAAAACATCTTGCAAACATTATAAAAAGGACCTAAGACCTAGCCTAACATCATACCATTTCATTCTAACCTTAGGCCGCCGCCATTAAACCTAGAGCTCTAAATTAAAAATACAAAGAGAAAGATTATAGGAGAAGGAGGATGATTCTTGAAGGCTACAACTAGAAGCTACAGCAACTACGACGCTTTAGGCAACAAATTTGGGACTAATTGATTTGAGATTCTTAATTGGGTTATTTGCTTCATAAATTGTAAGTTCTATGTTACTTTTTAGGCAAAAACGCTAAAACAATATGGACATGCGATGAATTGAAATTGAATTTATGTATTATTGCCTATTCATTGTTTATATTATTTATTGTTGAATTATAATTTAGGGATGTTGCTATGGCAACATTACAGGTTAAACCTGTCATGATTTTTACGTTGTTATGAATCATTTTGGGCATGATTGTTTGGCAAGTTGGACTAATTCATGTCCATAAATTCGCTATGAAATCTTTATGTTGATGAAACCATGCCTATGGTGCTAATTAAACTATGGCTATGATGGAATTATGCCTATAATGTTATTATACCCATCATGATTAATGAAAATTGGGTATTGCTAGGTTAATTTAAAGACGCTAAATTGTCTATCATGTTAATCATGTTAAAGATGCTAAATTATCAATCATGTCAATTAGGCTAAATTGTCTATCATGTTAATTATGTTAAAAACGATAATTTGGAATCATTATGTCTATCATGATGATTTAGAATCATTAAATTGGAATCATTATGTCTATGAGAATTATTAGGTTAAAATGCTAAATTGGAATTCACTATGCCTATTAGGACTACTATGCCTTTGATGCTTTATGTTTATGATAAAAATTATTATGATGCCACAATGATTAATATGCCTATGATGCAAAGTTTAAATCATCATGTTAAATTAAGTTGGAATCATTACTATGCCAAGTTATCATCATTACAACTATGGGATATGTTATAGTCTGTTTATTATGCAAGTAATGTTGGAATTGTCACATATGCCTATCACATGTTTGGTGTTATTCCCCTTTATCTCTTGAATTGTTTATGCTTATGAACAAAGTGCGTTTATTTACGTTGGGGATACGATTGGGTAGAATAGGCAAAACTTGAATTAATTATAGGAATAAACTGTGAAATTTTGGCATAAGTAGAACATGAATTATGGCACGAAAACTTGACTTGAACTTGACTTTAAACATGCCTTAGTTGGGCACGAAGTTGACACATGAACATGATATCAAAATTGATAAGAACATGGGCATGACTTTAGAGAACAAGAAAGTGGCCAACTCGAGGTTGGGTTGAGTTTGTAGTGTAAATCTGCCCGGAACCGCCCGGCAAATCCAGTTGCTACAAACAATAGGATCCAATGTGGGTAGTTGGTCACATCGCGCTTGAAACCCGAGGTTGGGTTGAGTTCGTAGCGTAAAACTGCCCGGAACCGCCCGGCAAATCCAGTGGCTACGAACAACAGGATCCAATGTGAGTGGTTCGGTGCATTAACGAATCAATTAATGCCAATTAGGGTTAAGTCATGAACATGAGAAAGACAACTTAACCAACTTGAACATGATTTGTAGGGCTAAGTCATGAACTGGAAAACGACAACACTTAGCCAACTTGACATGACACGTAGGCGGGTTAAGTCGCGAACTGAAATGACATACTTAACCATCTTGACATGACTAGACTGGAAAAGGGTTAAGTCACGAATTACATGACTTGATCTGTTAGGCGGTTAGGTCACGAATTACATGACCTAATCCATTAGGCGAAACCCTAGACACGACCCCTTTCAGCAGTAACCCTCTAGAAGTATCAAGGTACCCTGGGGCTAGGCCGGGTGGGGGCACGATTACTGGGCTGATTGTAAGAGGTGAACGACGGCAGTGGGGTACGCCAGTGTAGGTTCGGCGGACTACGATCGTGCACGTATCCGGGGCAGACACTGGGTATCTGTAGATTTATCTGTGCATCTTGAATCGTGTCAGGGGTTGACACCATAGGGCTGATACACCCTAGGGTGGACCCAGCACAGGTGACTACATTCGTGATTAGCCGTATGACACGGACACATGACGAGCTAGAACTTGTAGGGAGCCGATCGACTAGATAATCGCTCCGTAGGACCCCGTACTTGGGTCAGACCCCGTTCCAGGGTCATTTCATGATATTGGGCCACGGGATTTATTTCGTAATTAACTTGTGACATGGGCCTAGTATACTAGTACAGTAGATGCAACGAATCTCGAACTTGTGATGCTTTACTTGACTTGTCTTGACCTATCCTGATCACCTTAGTCTATCTTGTCTACCTTGAAACTATTCTTAAGTTTAGTTCCAGTTCATACATGACAGGTTGTTTTAACCGTTTTACACTGAAAGTCACTAGAACTTACTCAGTCTTTATGACTGACCCTTTTCCTTTCGCCTCTTTTTCTTTCGTTTCTCCCCCCAGGTTCTCAGGGAGGAATAACTAGCTCTTAGCTTGGATATCTCTTGCTTTGGCTCAGCACGTACGGTTTGCTATGGCTGCTTCTTTTTACTGCACTTGGGGAATAAGCTGTTTTACTGTTTTTAAGTTATTGCTTCTTTGGCTATTATTACAAGACAGTTGTAATGAAGTTACTTGAAATCTTTGTAAAAGACATGGTTTATTTTGGAATGAAATAAAGTTCTGTTTTGCTTAGAAATTCTTCCGCTGTTTACTTAATTATTTATGTTCTGTCTTGTGATAATTCTGTGATGTTATCTCGATAATACCCCTCCAAAACTAGTGCATTCCCTTTGTGAGTGACCCTAGCGGAGGTGGGGTGTTACAGTGCGTCAATGTGTGTTTTGGGTATTGGAATTGTGATTAGAAGGGAGAGTAGTAGCGTTTGACAAATTTTTGAGGAGTTGGGTGATGATAAATGTCGATACGTTTACCGTTGTAGTGCCTTCGACCTGGAGAACGAAATTCGAATAAGATGTGTGAGTTGGAGGAAATACATATGAGGTTGGAGAGGAAGCTAAGAGGGAAATTATTGTATTTTTTGTTCCATTTTAAAAGGGGTATGAAGGGAGAACGTAAGGTACTCAGACGCAGCCATAGGAGTTTGAAATGAGGAGTGACGACATTATAAGAAAAGGAGTATAAAGGGAGAACATGAGGTAGTCATAACATTATAAGAATACGAGCGTTCTAACTATTAACATTTCATAATATTCAACTCATAGCAGAAGTACTGTTACATCCAAAGAAAATGACAGAAGCAATCAATGATACTGAGACGACCCAAACTCGCCCAGCCTCTAAAGAGACGGGAGAAGGAAGATTGCTTAGAGAACATG
The DNA here is from genome assembly GCA_030737875.1 of Allium sativum. Classification (NCBI taxonomy): domain Eukaryota; kingdom Viridiplantae; phylum Streptophyta; class Magnoliopsida; order Asparagales; family Amaryllidaceae; genus Allium; species Allium sativum. Next base: position 89,207,251 of record CM060916.1, on the reverse strand, counting down.
ACTCATCGGAACACAAACAATAGAATATTTCATTTGTGAGAACCCGTAACTTCCCCGGTAAGGAAAGCCCGAATACTTTGAGAATGACACACAAAAGAACGCAGACAGAAGAACATTTCATTGTATATTACAACAATTCCATCAGAATACAAGAATATACAGAGTAAGAATAAATATTACACAGAAAATATCAGAGATTTAAATTACATTTTAAATGCATAACAGCGGAAAATAATACAATACACAACTGAAGGAGATATACGGATACAAAGCTTTCCGGATATCATTCCAGCTGTAAACCAGGATCCTATGAATATAAATCTGCAAAACCAAAACTACTAGCTGCCTGTGTCAAAATAAAGGCACCTAGAGTTTAGGTTAAACAATAAACTCCAGGTCAGTCATGGGACTGGTGTGAGAACTAAAACAATTATCAATCTTTATTTTAAAGTTAGGTAAATCAAGGGACCACGCCGTATAACATGGAACGGGTTTCCTCCCAAGAATACCAGTGCATAAAACAACAGCGCAATGCTAAATAAAGAACAATGAAGCTATTATAAGACCCATGTCCCATCACACAATGCAACACAAGACGGAGGATAGAGTTTTACCTAATAATAGCCAAAGAATGCTTGATACGCTAAATTTCATGTTTTATTATTACTATAAGTGTATAGTGTTAAAACAATTTCAATCATAATATCAATCATAGGCGGTATGGGTACCATATATCATGTCGCCATACTAGGCTCTACAATCAAAACCGCAAATGTCACGTATTTGGAAGTTGGATTTCCATGTGTGAACCGAGGCAAAAGATAGTCCTCTACCGATTCGAGATGCTCTAGCCTGTGTCTCAGGACCCAGACTCAGGTGGGCCCTTGGATCGTCAGGGCCAGTCCACCGATGTGGATTAAAATGCCTGAACACTGCGTTTCCCCACCCTATGGGGTGTCAATGAGTCCAATGACTCCATTGGTCCCGGATTGATCGATATATCCGAGGCGCCTCGCAACAGCAACAACCACATAAGTCAAACTCGTCAGGGCGTGTAAAACCACTGACGCCACTTCTAGCTAGAAGGAAACGCATGCCCTCCCTGAAGTCCTCTCCCGTTTCTGGTCCACTACCGGGGTGTGAGGCTCGCGAATCAACGTTACACAAAGCTGTGCCACATAGGCTGTGCTTTGATCATCAACCACAAGACTCTGCTTTTCAACAGAAGCCTCGATCATATTGCCACTTAGGCATGCGACACAGGCAATTCACTCCATGCGTTTGATATCCATCAATATATAACCCCTGAGCTCGTAGGTCTCAAAGAAGGGCGTTAAGCAAGAGAATAAATTCTCCGTCGCCAAACAGATATATATTTAATAGAAATCAATCACACAGACTAAAATCCAATGTCAGACACACAGTCCATTTACAAGTCCGTTCTGGGTCTGAACGAAACCGGAGGCACCTAGTACCCCGCATATCCATCGATCTCCAAGTACGTCTGGACGACCACTAACTGATTCCCTCCTCTTGGGTGTACGACCCAATCAAGATCATCAGTAATTATCCAAACGATGTGAAGACCTCTGTAACAACCTGAAAATCTGGGCCAGTTTAAAATTTTTATTTTGGCAATTTTAGCGAATTTTGATTATTTAAAATGAATTATTTTAAATAATATCGACGAGAAATTTATTTAGAATATAAATCGAACGTATATATTATATACGTCGTCGTTAGAATATAAATATTTATTTATATTTATAAAAGGAATTGAAAATGGCGCGGTAGTTCGATAATTCGATTTCAAACTTCAATTGAATGTACCGGGTGCAAATCAATCCGGATTTTAGTGAAACCAAAAACATTAGGATCTAATTGATAATATCTTTCCAATGAATCCAAAAAATCGAAATTTCATAGCGGGAATCAAAGGATATGTCCAGTTGAAAATTCTGAATAGTCGCTATGGAATTCAGGCCCTTAAAAATGGAAATTTTGCAAACGACCTCGATTTTCGACGAAACCACTTTTGTTGGATCCGAGACGTCAAATTATTGCTAGGTTTCAAATTTCATAATTTTTGAAGCTAGTATGTGAGCATGGCAAAGGAAAATGTGTTTTGGTCAATTACAGTTAAATTGGATCGACCAAAAAAGGGCATTTTTCAAACGATCTCAGAATTTGACGAAACTAGTTTTGTTGGGACCGTATCGTCAAAACATAGCTAGATTTATTTTTCTGGAATTTTTCGAATCAGTTTGTGGCCCTGGCAAATTGAAATGTACGTTCAAATCAAATATTGGATGTTTTATATTTTAATTTGAAGAATAACTGACTGAAACAGTCGAATGGGCTTACGTAACATATCCCATTGTGTTCGGAATGGGGGTATTTAGCTAGGGGCGATAGTCTTTGGGTTTGATTTGGAGTTTGTATCGATGAACAAGCATTTTTTGAATTAAATAAATTAAATAATATTAAAATTATTATAAAACCCTAATTTATCCATCACTTTTCTGGAGCCGCCGTTATTACCAAACCGATGGCCAAAATCACTCAAACCTTTCCCCCCTCCGATCTCAACATCTACTCAGTAATTTTCCAAACTCCTAAAGGGAAAATCATCAGCTCAGCGAGCTCTCGAAGATGAACGGTGGTGATCCGTTCTAGTTCGACGAAGGAGGAGAAATAGCGGCGAGAAGCACCACCGTTCTGTAACAACCCGGAAAATCTGGGCCAGTTTAAAATTTTTATTTTGGCAATTTTAGTGAATTTTGATTATTTAAAATGAATTATTTTAAATAATATCGACGAGAAATTTATTTAGAATATAAATCGAACGTATATATTATACGCGTCGTCGTTAGAATATAAATATTTATATATAATTATAAATAGAATTGAAAATGGCGCGGTAGTTCGATAATTCGATTTCAAACTTCAATTGAATGTACCGGGTGCAAAACAATCCGGATTTTAGTGTAACCAAAAATAATGGAATCTAATTGATAATATCTTTCCAACGAATCCGAATAATCGAAATTTGATAGCGGGAATCAAAAGATATGTCCAGTTGAAAATTCTGAATAGTCGCTATGGAATTCAGGCCCTTAAAAATGGACATTTTGCAAATGACCTCGGATTTCGTCGAAACCAGTTTTGTTGGGTCCGTGATGTTAAGTTATTGCTAGATTCCAAATTTCATAATTTTTCGAATCAGTATGTGAGCGTGGTAAAGGAAAACGCGTTTGACCAGTTTCAGTTGAATTTAATCGACTGGAAATTGGCCATTTTTCAAACGGTCTCAGAATTCGACGAAACTAGTTTTGTTAGGACCGTATCGTCAATACGAAGCTAGAAAATATTTTTCAGGAATTTTTCTAGTCAGTATGTGACCCAGGTAATTGGAAATGTACATTTAAAATTGAATATATAGATTTATATTTTAAATTTAGCGAAAACTGATTGGAACAGCCGAATCATCTTGGGAAACATATTCCATTGTGCTCGGAATAGGGGTAATTAGCTAGGGGCGACGGTCGTTGGGTTTGATTCGGAATCCAAATGCAATAAAACCCTAATTTTCAAATAAAATAATATAAAAATAATATTTATATAAAATTTTGACCAATCACAAACCCTTATTTCTATCACCCCGTAAAGGAGCCGCCCTTCATCAAATTCGACGGCGAAAGTTGCTGAATCTTTCTCCCTCAATTTTCCTTTAATTCATTCAGCAAAATTAAAAACTGAAACATGGAAATCAAAGGGATTTCTGTCAGCTTTAGATCCATACAAATCTCAAGTTGTATCGTATTGGAATCGGGGAGCTACAGGGGCTCGAACTCGTTCGAGTCGCACCCATTTCTAGGGCTTGCGGGACCACCGAAGGCGACGCGACTCAGGGTGGAGGTAGGCGACGCTGGCGGCTCCAAGGTGGCGGGCTCCGATCTCCTCCACGACGTCGGTGGCGATGGCGAACTCCAACCCTAATGGTGGAGCAACCTGAAATGCAAACACAGTAAGCCCTCTTAGTTTTATTTATTTATTTTTATATATGTAAATCAATTGTTTTAAAACTGAAATAAATATTGTTTTTAAAATATGTTTTAAAATAAATAACATAGAAATCAAAAGGAAATATATATATATAATAGCATCGTTTTACCTTGTATGTAATTTAGAAGATGAAAATATAAAATTCTTGTTTTTGAAAATATAAAATTCTTGTTTTTGAAAATATAAAATTCTTGTTTTTGAAAATATAAAATTCTTGTTTTTGAAAATATAAAATTCTTGTTTTTGAAAATATAAAATTCTTGTTTTTGAAAATATAAAATTCTTGTTTTTGAAAATATAAAATTCTTGTTTTTGAAAATAAAATTAACTTTGTTTTGAAATGGTTATCGTAAGTATAAAAATAGGATTTTTATATATTGAACTTCGATAGAAAAATAGGATTTTTATATATTGAACTTCGATAGAAAAATAGGATTTTTATATATTGAACTTTGAAGTAAAAATTCGATTTTTATATGTTGAACTTCGAATTAAAAATTCGATTTTTATATGTTGAACTTCGAATTAAAAATGTGATTTTTATATATTGAACTTCGGATTAAAAATGTGATTTTTATATATTGAACTGCGGAATAAAAATTCAATTTTTATATATTGAACTTTGAAATAAAAATTCGATTTTTATATATGTAGTGGCTACGGGCGAAAGCGACAAAAAGGCGAGGTCGACGAAGAATTCTGCATTAGAAGTGCCGTGGAGCTAGGATAGCTAGGTGAGAATTTCTCACCTTTCAATTTATTTTTCTAGTTATATATATATACTAGGATGCAGACGGTGCTTAGTAGCACCCGACACCCGTCCACAGACCATGGACTTGTTTGTTTGACTGTTTGGTGATTGATTGCGATATTGGCTTGAATGTGGTTTGTGGTGTGAATAATCGAATCGATAAATTGGTTAGGATTAGACGTGCGCCGTTATAAGGCGAAGGAGTAAGGCTAGGTTAGACCCTTACTCCAAATTTTGTGGTTTGCATAATGAAATTGATTTGATTGATGAGTGAATGGCGTGGGCCTTCACTAGACCGGGGACAAGGCTAGGCCTCGTCCCGTTTCTAGTATCGTGCCGTTATGCCGCCGAAATTTTCTAAAATAAAGTTAGAAAAATAAAAATAGCATTTTATTTAAAGAATGAACTGAATAGAAATTCATATGTTAAAATAAAATGTGTTATCGTTAAAAATATAATTTTTAACGTGAATGTGAATAAATAAATATTCATTTACAAACCAGACGGTTTGTTTATGTACACCTATTTGAATGACGTTGATTGGGTCGATAAATTTTACACATCGCCTAACTGCACAAATAAAATATGTGTTTGATTGTTTGAAACCCCACACGGGTGTTAGGATGAAATTTGAGGTTCACTCATCCTGATTGATTAAATATGTCGATCGATTGATTGACATGCTGTTATAAGCGTTAGATATCAATATTTGATGCTTATACAGTGTAGTGCACTTTGGTTGATGGTTGATTATTTTTCAATGCTATGATATACATGTGTTGTATGAAAATCCATATAATTAATTTTATATGGTAATTGATTGGGCCTCGTTCCAATTTGAAAAATAAAGAATATTTTAAAATAAACGTTCATGTGTTGACAGTACTCATTCATTGAGATTGGTCATGTGTTGAACGAAACATTTTAGTAATAAAATTTACATCTTTATCAATTTAAAATAAACGTTCATGTGTTGACAGTACTCATTCATTGAGATTGGTCATGTGTTGAACGAAATATTTTGATAATAACAACTATTTTGAAAAAGGAAATATTTGAAATAGAAATATTCGAAATGGAATATTTGAAAATATCAATATATGAAGCCGTGTGGATTAGATCGACGCCATTTTGACGTGAACGATATTTATATCGATTTTTATTCATTTCGAAATGAAATGAATTGAAAACGAATTCAAAATGAATTGAATTGAAAGTGATTTCGAAATGAAATGAATTGAAAACGATTTCGAAATGAAATGAATTGAAAACGATTTCGAAATGAAATGAATTGAAAACGATTTCGAAATGAAATAAATTGAAAACGATTTCGAAATAAATTGAATTGAAAACGATTTTCGAAATGAATTGAATTGAAAACGATTTTCGAAATGAAATGAATTGAAAACGATTTCGAAGTGAATTGAATTGAAAACGATTTCGAAATGAATTGAATTGAAAACGAATTCAAAATGAATTGAATATAAAACGAATTCAAATGGAATTGAAAGCGAATTGAAATGAATTCAAATTGAATTGAAATTTGAATTGAATAGAAAGGAATTTTAAAACGAATTTATAAAGAAGAATTCAATTTTGATTTGAATTGAAATGGAAGTTGAAATTGCTTTTGAAACGAATTTAAAACTATTCACATAATTCGTTTTAAATAGAAATCGACGAAATATATATTATATATATTATATATATAATATAATGGCCTGAATAGAACGCGCCGCGCCGCGGCAGTTCGTGAATTTCGACCATTTATTTCAAACGGACATTGCGGGAGATCCGACCGTCGGATTCTCCTAAAACCGGAACCGTTGGGTTCGTATCGAAAAGAGCTTTCTAAAGAATAATAGAAATTAGAAATCTAACGGTTGGATTTGGAATTATGTCCAAATCAAATTCGAAAAAGGTCGCTGTAAGTGCAGTTCGATGGCCATTGATGGAAATCGACTGTACGGGCCTTGATAAAATTATTAAAAATAGTAATAATTTGTGTAAAATCATAAGAAATGATTTAGAAAGAATTGGGATGAAAAACTCCCTATTTGAAAAGATAAAAATAGATTTTTATCGAAATGAACTAGTTTTGAACTAGAATTATAATTCTATTTATTTTTAAATAAATAAATTGAATTCGAAAAGGGTTTTGAAAATAACCAAAATTTCCAATTATTGCATTGGAGTGGATTTGAATCGAAATTGTCTTCGGAATATTTCGATGTTGGAATTCGTGATTATACAGGTGTTGTTATGGAAATTTGAAAGATATATATATTTATATCGTTATTTCCAATACGACATTTGTTAGTCGTAGAATTTGATATTGAATATAAGCCGATATATTTTCTATTCAGAGCCTTGTATTGAATATCGAATGTGATTTGGGTTTGTCGTGAATGGTGTCTTCACTAACACTGTTCTTGAACCCAGTTGAGAAATGATTAAATCTTTTTATTTAGATTTAATGAAGTGTACCAATTAAATAATATTTAATTGGAATTGAATTGATATTGATTTTTGGGTTTATCGTGAACAGTGTTTTAAATAACACTTGTTCTTTAACCCGATAATTAATGAATGTGATTTGGGTTTGTCGTGAATGGTGTCTTCACTAACACTGTTCTTGAACCCAGTTGAGAAAAGATTAAATCTTTTTATTTAGATTTAATGAAGTGTACCAATTAAATAATATTTAATTGGAATTGAATGGATATTGATTTTTGGGTTTATCGTGAACAGTGTTTTAAATAACACTTGTTCTTTAACCCGATAATTAATGGGATGTGACTTTGGGTTTATCGTGAACCGTGTTTTAAATGACACTGATTCTTTAACCCAGTCACAGATTAAAACTAAGTGGAGTTTTAATGAATCTTTAATTAGATTGAAAAGATCGAGAATGGAGTATCACCAGTTTTGCTCCAGGCGATAGTTAAATCTTTAATTAGATTTGAACGTGAAATTTAGAAACTAACTGTCGGTTAGCTAAGTAGAATGGTTTTCTGGATATTGATCTGATGTTGGTTTCGGCCTTCGGGGTTAATATTTGGGGAATTATTCTCTTGATTAATTTACGGTTAGTGACTAATGAATTGGAATGAGGCGTATGTTGTGTTTGTGTAACACTTTTATAATATATACGCGAGTTATTCGGAAAGACCGGGTTTATCCCATTCTGAATAACTGATACGACGATAAGTCGAAGATGAAGACGATGGTCGAAGACCGGAGGTTTTCACGTCGTTTGGGTGATAACTGATGATCTTGATTGGGCTGTACACCCAAGAAGATGGAAACAGTTGGTGATCGTCCAGACGTACTTGGAGATCGATGGATATGCGGGGTACTAGGTGCCTCCGGTTTCGTTCAGACCCAGAACGGACTTGTAAATGGACTGTGTGTCTGACATCGGATTTCATTCTGTGTGACTGATATCGGTTGCATAGGATGGTTTGCCTGTGTGGCATGCTAAGATGCAAATGATCAAGGCTTCTGTTGAAAAGCAAAGTCTTGTGGTGATGATCAAAGCACGGCCTTTGTGGCGTAGCTTTGTGTAACGTTTACCTCGCGTGTTTCACACCCGGTATGAACCAAAAACGGGAGACGGACCTCAGGGAGGACTTGCGTTTCTTTCTAGTTAGAAGTGGCGTCAGTGGTTTTACACGCCCTGACGAGTTTGACTTATGTGGTTGTTGCTGTTGCGAGGCGCCTCGGATTGATCGGTCGTTCTCGAACCGATGGAGTCATTTGTTGGCTCATTGACACCCCAAAGGGTGGGGAAACGCAGTGTTCAGGCATTTTAATCCACATCGGTGGACCGGCCCTGTCGCTCCAAGGGTCACTCGAGCTCTGATCCTGAGACACGGGCTAGAGCGTCTCAAATCGGTTGAGGATCTTGCCCCTAGCCTCGGTTCATAGACGGAAATCCAATTTCCAAATACGTGACTTTGCGGTTTTATTTGTAAACCTATATATGGCGACATGATATATGGTACCCATGCCGCCTATGATTGATACTTATGATTTGAAGTTGTTTTATACACTATGCACTTATTATAGTATCAAATAATCTGTTTTAAAACGTATCAAGCATTCTTTGGCTGTTATAAGGGAAAACCCTATCCCCCGGCTTGCGTTGCATTGTGTGATAGGACCTGGGTCTTATAACAGCTTCATTTTTCTTTATTTAGCATTGCGCTGTTTGTTTTATGCACTGGTATTCTTGGGAGGAAACCCGTTCCGTGTTATACGGCGTGGTCCCTTGATTTACCTTTGAAAATAAAGATTAACTGTTTTAGTTCTCACACCAGTCACATGACTGACCTGGAGTTTATTGTTTTAACCTAAACTCTGGGTGCCCTTATTTTCGACACGGGCAGCTAGTAGTTTTGGTTTTGCAGATTTATATTCACAGGATCCTGGTTTACAGCTGGAACGATATCCGGAAAGCTTTGTATCCGTATATCCCTTCTAGTTGTGTATTGTATTATATTCCGCTGCGATGTATTTAAATGTAATTTAAATCTCTGATAATTCTGTGTATCATTCATTTATACTCTGTATATTCTTGTAATCTGATGCACTGTTGTAATATATAGTGAAATGTTCTTCTGTATGCGTTCTGTTGTGGTTTGTTCTCGAACTATCCGACGCTTCCCTTTAGGGGGAAGTTGCGGGTCTTTACACGTGGTATCAGAGCTTTGGTTTACAAAGCTAGAGAACAAGACACATTAGAAACATACGAAAGAATTCATCAGATATTGGATTAGCAATATCCAATGGGAATGACTCGTTAGAGATAGGATCAGTAGTATCCTAGAACGAGTGTGAAGAGTATATTTTTAAAGTGAAAACAAATTTTGTTTTGTAAATTCAAATTTTAAATATTCGTATTTGAATAGTTATTTTAAATTGAATTGTGGGCAATCGAGTATACAAGGTTTTGGGTATATGTCTTGCAAACGTGTATTCGAAGCTTTAATATACTTGATAGATATAGAATCATTCTAGTTGCTGGAGGCGATTCTGATGATGAGGCATCGTCATCAGTGATTGAGTTCAAGTGTCGAGAGTGAGTTATCTATATATTTCCTATTGACTGGTGTGAGAACCAAAAGTAGATAGGGCCTATTGTTGTGATTTGGCATCAAAAAATCTGATTTTTGACTATGTATCAAAATTATGAATTTGAAACTCTAATTCACTAATTGATTGATGTTTGTGTTGTTTGCCTATTTGTTTGCTAATTTTGAACCATTTAGCCTAACTGAATCAAATATTGAATTGTATGGAAAATTGGTCGCATTTGCTTGCATACATATATATCTTTTGAACAGGTCATAGCAAGGAGGCTAGAGCCAGAGAATAAAATTTGTTTGCCCGACAAATAGGTACATGTTTATTACATAATTTCCTGTTTTGTTTGGGTGATGATGATTTTGTGAGCCGTATCGGCTAGCCGCTTGGCTTTCTTTTTCTTTTTATTCCACCATTGATTGGTGAGGGCCCTGGGAGGCCTTTTGAAATATCCCGATGCTCCCATTGCAGGGGAGGTTATGGCGAAATTTTTCAAAAATTTAGGGTGTTAGCCAAATTTTTGAAATTTTAGAAATTCTCAGAAACTGAAAAGTTAGAGAATGGAAGCCAGATCGAGCGTAGGGCTGAATAATCAAACCACTTTCGACTTTGTTCCTTTTCGGGGACGAAAAGTTTTAAGTGGGGGAGATTGTAACAACCCGGAAAATCTGGGCCAGTTTAAAATTTTTATTTTGGCAATTTTAGTGAATTTTGATTATTTAAAATGAATTATTTTAAATAATATCGACGAGAAATTTATTTAGAATATAAATCGAACGTATATATTATACGCGTCGTCGTTAGAATATAAATATTTATATATAATTATAAATAGAATTGAAAATGGCGCGGTAGTTCGATAATTCGATTTCAAACTTCAATTGAATGTACCGGGTGCAAAACAATCCGGATTTTAGTGTAACCAAAAATAATGGAATCTAATTGATAATATCTTTCCAACGAATCCGAATAATCGAAATTTGATAGCGGGAATCAAAAGATATGTCCAGTTGAAAATTCTGAATAGTCGCTATGGAATTCAGGCCCTTAAAAATGGACATTTTGCAAATGACCTCGGATTTCGTCGAAACCAGTTTTGTTGGGTCCGTGATGTTAAGTTATTGCTAGATTCCAAATTTCATAATTTTTCGAATCAGTATGTGAGCGTGGTAAAGGAAAACGCGTTTGACCAGTTTCAGTTGAATTTAATCGACTGGAAATTGGCCATTTTTCAAACGGTCTCAGAATTCGACGAAACTAGTTTTGTTAGGACCGTATCGTCAATACGAAGCTAGAAAATATTTTTCAGGAATTTTTCTAGTCAGTATGTGACCCAGGTAATTGGAAATGTACATTTAAAATTGAATATATAGATTTATATTTTAAATTTAGCGAAAACTGATTGGAACAGCCGAATCATCTTGGGAAACATATTCCATTGTGCTCGGAATAGGGGTAATTAGCTAGGGGCGACGGTCGTTGGGTTTGATTCGGAATCCAAATGCAATAAAACCCTAATTTTCAAATAAAATAATATAAAAATAATATTTATATAAAATTTTGACCAATCACAAACCCTTATTTCTATCACCCCGTAAAGGAGCCGCCCTTCATCAAATTCGACGGCGAAAGTTGCTGAATCTTTCTCCCTCAATTTTCCTTTAATTCATTCAGCAAAATTAAAAACTGAAACATGGAAATCAAAGGGATTTCTGTCAGCTTTAGATCCATACAAATCTCAAGTTGTATCGTATTGGAATCGGGGAGCTACAGGGGCTCGAACTCGTTCGAGTCGCACCCATTTCTAGGGCTTGCGGGACCACCGAAGGCGACGCGACTCAGGGTGGAGGTAGGCGACGCTGGCGGCTCCAAGGTGGCGGGCTCCGATCTCCTCCACGACGTCGGTGGCGATGGCGAACTCCAACCCTAATGGTGGAGCCACCTGAAATGCAAACACAGTAAGCCCTCTTAGTTTTATTTATTTATTTTTATATATGTAAATCAATTGTTTTAAAACTGAAATAAATATTGTTTTTAAAATATGTTTTAAAATAAATAACATAGAAATCAAAAGGAAATATATATATATAATAGCATCGTTTTACCTTGTATGTAATTTAGAAGATGAAAATATAAAATTCTTGTTTTTGAAAATATAAAATTCTTGTTTTTGAAAATATAAAATTCTTGTTTTTGAAAATATAAAATTCTTGTTTTTGAAAATATAAAATTCTTGTTTTTGAAAATATAAAATTCTTGTTTTTGAAAATATAAAATTCTTGTTTTTGAAAATATAAAATTCTTGTTTTTGAAAATAAAATTAACTTTGTTTTGAAATGGTTATCGTAAGTATAAAAATAGGATTTTTATATATTGAACTTCGATAGAAAAATAGGATTTTTATATATTGAACTTCGATAGAAAAATAGGATTTTTATATATTGAACTTTGAAGTAAAAATTCGATTTTTATATGTTGAACTTCGAATTAAAAATTCGATTTTTATATGTTGAACTTCGAATTAAAAATGTGATTTTTATATATTGAACTTCGGATTAAAAATGTGATTTTTATATATTGAACTGCGGAATAAAAATTCAATTTTTATATATTGAACTTTGAAATAAAAATTCGATTTTTATATATGTAGTGGCTACGGGCGAAAGCGACAAAAAGGCGAGGTCGACGAAGAATTCTGCATTAGAAGTGCCGTGGAGCTAGGATAGCTAGGTGAGAATTTCTCACCTTTCAATTTATTTTTCTAGTTATATATATATACTAGGATGCAGACGGTGCTTAGTAGCACCCGACACCCGTCCACAGACCATGGACTTGTTTGTTTGACTGTTTGGTGATTGATTGCGATATTGGCTTGAATGTGGTTTGTGGTGTGAATAATCGAATCGATAAATTGGTTAGGATTAGACGTGCGCCGTTATAAGGCGAAGGAGTAAGGCTAGGTTAGACCCTTACTCCAAATTTTGTGGTTTGCATAATGAAATTGATTTGATTGATGAGTGAATGGCGTGGGCCTTCACTAGACCGGGGACAAGGCTAGGCCTCGTCCCGTTTCTAGTATCGTGCCGTTATGCCGCCGAAATTTTCTAAAATAAAGTTAGAAAAATAAAAATAGCATTTTATTTAAAGAATGAACTGAATAGAAATTCATATGTTAAAATAAAATGTGTTATCGTTAAAAATATAATTTTTAACGTGAATGTGAATAAATAAATATTCATTTACAAACCAGACGGTTTGTTTATGTACACCTATTTGAATGACGTTGATTGGGTCGATAAATTTTACACATCGCCTAACTGCACAAATAAAATATGTGTTTGATTGTTTGAAACCCCACACGGGTGTTAGGATGAAATTTGAGGTTCACTCATCCTGATTGATTAAATATGTCGATCGATTGATTGACATGCTGTTATAAGCGTTAGATATCAATATTTGATGCTTATACAGTGTAGTGCACTTTGGTTGATGGTTGATTATTTTTCAATGCTATGATATACATGTGTTGTATGAAAATCCATATAATTAATTTTATATGGTAATTGATTGGGCCTCGTTCCAATTTGAAAAATAAAGAATATTTTAAAATAAACGTTCATGTGTTGACAGTACTCATTCATTGAGATTGGTCATGTGTTGAACGAAACATTTTAGTAATAAAATTTACATCTTTATCAATTTAAAATAAACGTTCATGTGTTGACAGTACTCATTCATTGAGATTGGTCATGTGTTGAACGAAATATTTTGATAATAACAACTATTTTGAAAAAGGAAATATTTGAAATAGAAATATTTGAAATAGAAATATTCGAAATGGAATATTTGAAAATATCAATATATGAAGCCGTGTGGATTAGATCGACGCCATTTTGACGTGAACGATATTTATATCGATTTTTATTCATTTCGAAATGAAATGAATTGAAAACGAATTCAAAATGAATTGAATTGAAAGTGATTTCGAAATGAAATGAATTGAAAACGATTTCGAAATGAAATGAATTGAAAACGATTTCGAAATGAAATGAATTGAAAACGATTTCGAAATGAAATAAATTGAAAACGATTTCGAAATAAATTGAATTGAAAACGATTTTCGAAATGAATTGAATTGAAAACGATTTTCGAAATGAAATGAATTGAAAACGATTTCGAAGTGAATTGAATTGAAAACGATTTCGAAATGAATTGAATTGAAAACGAATTCAAAATGAATTGAATATAAAACGAATTCAAATGGAATTGAAAGCGAATTGAAATGAATTCAAATTGAATTGAAATTTGAATTGAATAGAAAGGAATTTTAAAACGAATTTATAAAGAAGAATTCAATTTTGATTTGAATTGAAATGGAAGTTGAAATTGCTTTTGAAACGAATTTAAAACTATTCACATAATTCGTTTTAAATAGAAATCGACGAAATATATATTATATATATTATATATATAATATAATGGCCTGAATAGAACGCGCCGCGCCGCGGCAGTTCGTGAATTTCGACCATTTATTTCAAACGGACATTGCGGGAGATCCGACCGTCGGATTCTCCTAAAACCGGAACCGTTGGGTTCGTATCGAAAAGAGCTTTCTAAAGAATAATAGAAATTAGAAATCTAACGGTTGGATTTGGAATTATGTCCAAATCAAATTCGAAAAAGGTCGCTGTAAGTGCAGTTCGATGGCCATTGATGGAAATCGACTGTACGGGCCTTGATAAAATTATTAAAAATAGTAATAATTTGTGTAAAATCATAAGAAATGATTTAGAAAGAATTGGGATGAAAAACTCCCTATTTGAAAAGATAAAAATAGATTTTTATCGAAATGAACTAGTTTTGAACTAGAATTATAATTCTATTTATTTTTAAATAAATAAATTGAATTCGAAAAGGGTTTTGAAAATAACCAAAATTTCCAATTATTGCATTGGAGTGGATTTGAATCGAAATTGTCTTCGGAATATTTCGATGTTGGAATTCGTGATTATACAGGTGTTGTTATGGAAATTTGAAAGATATATATATTTATATCGTTATTTCCAATACGACATTTGTTAGTCGTAGAATTTGATATTGAATATAAGCCGATATATTTTCTATTCAGAGCCTTGTATTGAATATCGAATGTGATTTGGGTTTGTCGTGAATGGTGTCTTCACTAACACTGTTCTTGAACCCAGTTGAGAAATGATTAAATCTTTTTATTTAGATTTAATGAAGTGTACCAATTAAATAATATTTAATTGGAATTGAATTGATATTGATTTTTGGGTTTATCGTGAACAGTGTTTTAAATAACACTTGTTCTTTAACCCGATAATTAATGAATGTGATTTGGGTTTGTCGTGAATGGTGTCTTCACTAACACTGTTCTTGAACCCAGTTGAGAAAAGATTAAATCTTTTTATTTAGATTTAATGAAGTGTACCAATTAAATAATATTTAATTGGAATTGAATGGATATTGATTTTTGGGTTTATCGTGAACAGTGTTTTAAATAACACTTGTTCTTTAACCCGATAATTAATGGGATGTGACTTTGGGTTTATCGTGAACCGTGTTTTAAATGACACTGATTCTTTAACCCAGTCACAGATTAAAACTAAGTGGAGTTTTAATGAATCTTTAATTAGATTGAAAAGATCGAGAATGGAGTATCACCAGTTTTGCTCCAGGCGATAGTTAAATCTTTAATTAGATTTGAACGTGAAATTTAGAAACTAACTGTCGGTTAGCTAAGTAGAATGGTTTTCTGGATATTGATCTGATGTTGGTTTCGGCCTTCGGGGTTAATATTTGGGGAATTATTCTCTTGATTAATTTACGGTTAGTGACTAATGAATTGGAATGAGGCGTATGTTGTGTTTGTGTAACACTTTTATAATATATACGCGAGTTATTCGGAAAGACCGGGTTTATCCCATTCTGAATAACTGATACGACGATAAGTCGAAGATGAAGACGATGGTCGAAGACCGGAGGTTTTCACGTCGTTTGGGTGATAACTGATGATCTTGATTGGGCTGTACACCCAAGAAGATGGAAACAGTTGGTGATCGTCCAGACGTACTTGGAGATCGATGGATATGCGGGGTACTAGGTGCCTCCGGTTTCGTTCAGACCCAGAACGGACTTGTAAATGGACTGTGTGTCTGACATCGGATTTCATTCTGTGTGACTGATATCGGTTGCATAGGATGGTTTGCCTGTGTGGCATGCTAAGATGCAAATGATCAAGGCTTCTGTTGAAAAGCAAAGTCTTGTGGTGATGATCAAAGCACGGCCTTTGTGGCGTAGCTTTGTGTAACGTTTACCTCGCGTGTTTCACACCCGGTATGAACCAAAAACGGGAGACGGACCTCAGGGAGGACTTGCGTTTCTTTCTAGTTAGAAGTGGCGTCAGTGGTTTTACACGCCCTGACGAGTTTGACTTATGTGGTTGTTGCTGTTGCGAGGCGCCTCGGATTGATCGGTCGTTCTCGAACCGATGGAGTCATTTGTTGGCTCATTGACACCCCAAAGGGTGGGGAAACGCAGTGTTCAGGCATTTTAATCCACATCGGTGGACCGGCCCTGTCGCTCCAAGGGTCACTCGAGCTCTGATCCTGAGACACGGGCTAGAGCGTCTCAAATCGGTTGAGGATCTTGCCCCTAGCCTCGGTTCATAGACGGAAATCCAATTTCCAAATACGTGACTTTGCGGTTTTATTTGTAAACCTATATATGGCGACATGATATATGGTACCCATGCCGCCTATGATTGATACTTATGATTTGAAGTTGTTTTATACACTATGCACTTATTATAGTATCAAATAATCTGTTTTAAAACGTATCAAGCATTCTTTGGCTGTTATAAGGGAAAACCCTATCCCCCGGCTTGCGTTGCATTGTGTGATAGGACCTGGGTCTTATAACAGCTTCATTTTTCTTTATTTAGCATTGCGCTGTTTGTTTTATGCACTGGTATTCTTGGGAGGAAACCCGTTCCGTGTTATACGGCGTGGTCCCTTGATTTACCTTTGAAAATAAAGATTAACTGTTTTAGTTCTCACACCAGTCACATGACTGACCTGGAGTTTATTGTTTTAACCTAAACTCTGGGTGCCCTTATTTTCGACACTGGCAGCTAGTAGTTTTGGTTTTGCAGATTTATATTCACAGGATCCTGGTTTACAGCTGGAACGATATCCGGAAAGCTTTGTATCCGTATATCCCTTCTAGTTGTGTATTGTATTATATTCCGCTGCGATGTATTTAAATGTAATTTAAATCTCTGATAATTCTGTGTATCATTCATTTATACTCTGTATATTCTTGTAATCTGATGCACTGTTGTAATATATAGTGAAATGTTCTTCTGTATGCGTTCTGTTGTGGTTTGTTCTCGAACTATCCGACGCTTCCCTTTAGGGGGAAGTTGCGGGTCTTTACACTTTCGCACCCCATTTTCATCCGCTGGGCCCCACCGAACTGGACGCGCCGCCGGCCGTGGGTAGGGGGTTCGAAGGCGCATCAACGGGGGGTGGTCGATCTGGCTTCGGCGCCTTGAAACTCGTGCAAAGAATGAAACCCTAATCGAAGCTATGGGTTCAGTTATACGGGGTTTAGCTGTTAGGAGGAAGAGAGGTTAAATATTTAAATTAATAATTATTTAATTATACAAATTGCAATTCAATGTTCATAACATCGTAACTTCTTTATACGAGATCGGATTTCAGCGATTTCACTTGCGTTGGACTCGTATCAGAAAACTCTACAACATGAGACTGACTAGAACTGAAGCAGAGCATGTCAAAATTTTAGCCAAATTCGAATCAAAACAGAACAGAATTCAGAAATAAAACCGATCATTGTGAGAATTCTTTCACTTTAAATTTTCTGTTCAATTATTTATTTCATAACTGCATATATAAACTGTTCCCCGTCGTCCAGAGACCATGGACGACTTGTTTGATTGTATTCTGTGTGAAAATTGATCGTGACGTGAAATGAATTATATATATATTAGAAGTGTATGAAATATATATATTGAAAGTGAAAATATCGTATATATATTGAAAGTGAAAATATCGTATATATATTGAAAGTGAAAATATCGTATATATATTGAAAGTGAAAATATCATATAGTGAAAATATTGCATATATTGAAAGTGAAAATATTATATATATTAAAAGTGAAAATATCGTATATATATTGAAAGTGAAAATATCGTATATATATTGAAAGTGAAAATATCGTATAGTGAAAATATCGCATATATTGAAAGTGAAAATATCATATATATTGAAAGTGAAAATATCGTATAGTGAAAATATCGTATATATTGAAAGTGAAAATATCGTGTATGTTGAAAGTGAATATATATATATATATGTAATGAAAACGATGTATATGAAATATTCGAATTGAATTAAATAGAAAATGAATTCGAATTGAACTGAATAGAAAATGAATTCGAATTGAACTGAATAGAAAAAGAATTCGAATTGAACTGAATAGAAAATGAATTCGAATTGAACTGAATAGAAAATGAATTCGAATTGAATTGAATAGAAAATGAATTCGAATTGAACTAAATAGAAAATGAATTCGAATTGAACTGAATAGAAAATGAATTCGAATTGAAATTGAATATAAATGAATTCGAATTGAAATTGAATATAAATGAATTCGAATTGAATTGAATTTGAAATTTGAATTGAATTGAAATGAATTTAAAACGAATTTATAAGGAAAAATTCAATTTTGATTTGAATTTGAATATGAAGTTGAAATCGATTTGAAAAGGAATTTAAAACGAGTTATAAAATTCGTTTTAAATAGAAAGCGACGAAATATATATTATATATATAATATAATGGCCTGAATAGAACGCGCCAGGCTGCGGCAGTTCGCGAATTTCGACCATTAACTTCGAATGGACATTACGTGAGATCCGACCGTCGGATTCTCCTGAAACCGGAACCGTTGGGTTCGTATCGAAAAGAGCTTTCTAACGAATATCAGAAATTTGAAATCTAACAGTTGGATTTGGAATTATGTCCAAATCAAATTTGGAAAAGGTCGCTGTAAGTGTAGTTCGATGGCCATTGGTGGAAATCGACTGTACGGGCCTTGATAAAATTATTAAAAATAGTAATAATTTGTGTAAAATCATAAGAAATGAATTGGGAAGAATTAGGATGAAAAATTCCATATTTGAAAAGATAAAAATATATTTTATCGAAACGAACTAGTTATTAACTAGGAAAATAATCCAATAGTTATAAATAAATAAATTGGATTGGATTTGAATTGAAATTATCTTTGGATATTTTCGATATTTAATTCCGTGATTATACAGATATCGTGATGGGATTTTGGAAGATATCGATATCGTTATTCCCGATATGATATCTGTTGGTTTCAGGACTTGATGTTGAATATAAGTCGATACTATCTCTATTCAAAACCTTATATTTAATGTCAAATTTGATTGATTGATTGTTTGGATTGTGCTCGACCAATTTATGAGAAAAATATGCTTTTACATTTAGCATTGGGTTGGGTTGAAAATATTTGTGTGCTAACGCCTTGTGAAACACTTCACGATTTGACGATAAGGTGTTTAGTGATGTTGTGTTCATTTCAAATTTAATGAATGATTGTGAAATGATATTTTTCTTAAGTGAAAAGAAATGTATTCCCGATTTTGGACAGGGAATGTTTTATAAAATAGAAAGGATTTCGAGGCCCAAAACCCGATGATTTCTAAAATGATTTAGGAATGTATTATGGTTTTACATTGTATTTCATCGCGTACTGATTAGTTGCTATTAATGATGTATCTGTTTGGTGGCGGAGAATTTATTCTCTTGCTTAACACCCTTCTTTGAGACGTACGTGCTCAAAGGTTATGTGATTAATAGTGACTGATCATATGTGTGAATTACTGATGTGAAGTACTATATTTTGAAAGTACTTGTGATTATTATGTTGTGAAATGATTTTCCCTACTTCGGGATATGAAATGATTTAGTATGTGGCTAAAGAGTCGGGTGACCCTGAGACTAAAAGTATGGGTGAGAGGGCGGTGTATGCTCTCCATGTGTGGGAGGTGCATCGTCGGTGTAGCCTACTCCTATGTGGGGTAGGTGCACATTTATATATCGAGCTGCGAGGTGCGTACCCTTTGCCTTGTCGATGGGGAGCACGATATTTGGTTGCATACTTGTTTGTATGCATTGTTATGTTTTGGAATTCATATTTCTAGACGATTTGATTTGAGATCGCGAAGTGAAATCTACTTTGATATAGAAAGTTAGATACGTATTTCAAATGATTTGAAATAAGAAATCAGGAATAAAATCCAAAGGAATAATTTCTGTAAATTGAATTGGATTTGAAAAATCTAAGTGTAGTGATTAATCTAAATGGGTAGATTGGGATATTGCATGTTGATTGATGCATAGTAGATCCATATATCTATATTGATTATTGTTTATACACTGGTATTCATGGGTGTAAACTTGTTCCACGTTAGCGGCGTGGTCCCGTGATATGCCACATTAGTAAATAAGTTAATTATAACTGTTAGAGTTTCTCACACCAGTCACATGACTGACCTGTAGTTTGCTTTTCCCTTGCAAACTCGGGTGCCCCTATTTTCCACACGGGCAGTCGAGTAGTTTTATTTTGCAGATGTATTGAGCAGGATTCTGGATTGAAGCTTTAAGCTGTGTCCAGACATTTACAGTCTTCCGCTGTGTAGTTTATATTTTCGCTGTGCATTGTATTACATTTATGTAAATTTATCTTCCGCTGTGTATTATTTTCGAGATACTCTGATATTCTGTACTCTGATGTAACATTGTTATGATGTTTATAGAAGTCTTCTGTTATTTGTTCTGATGTGTTGTATACCCAGAGTTAGCGTATGCGGGAATCGAACGGTCTTGGTCGGTTTAGCGATCTATCAGGTCCGGGCGAAATCCGTGTCGTTACATATGGTATCGGAGCTTTGGTTAACTCAAATCTTTAGGGTACAACTCGTTAGAACAAAATAAAAGACTCATCAGAGGTAGGATTAGTAATATCCTATAGAAGAATCCTCATTAGAGATAGAATCAGTAGCATTCTAGAATGAGTGACTCGTTAGAGATGGGGTTAGAAATGCCTCAGAATGAGTTGAGAGTCATATGTTTATAAATATCGTATTTGCGATTATATATATAATCTGGTTTTAAAAATAGGATTTTGAGTATATATAAAGTTATATATTTGAAAAGCTAATTCACAAATTGATTGTTGGTTGTGTTGTTTGATTTTTGGTTGGTTAATTAAAATTATGAACCAATTAGGCCAAATTGTATACAAATTGAACGAAATATTGAACTGTATTGAAAATTGGTCACATTTGCATGCATATACATGTACTTACATTGAACTGGTCATAGCAAGGAGGCTAGAGCAGAGAATAAAATTTGTTTGCCCGACAAATAGGTACATGTTTATCATAATTTACTGTTTTGTTTGGGTGATGATGATTTTATGAGTCGATTGGCTAGCCGCTTGGCTTTTTCTTTTTCTTTTTGAGATCACAAGGCCTGTATGGCAATTTCGGGATTTTCCCGTGGCTCCCGGTGCAGGGGAGGTTATGGCGAAATTTTTCGAAAATTTAGGGTGTTAGCCAAATTTTTGAAGAATTCGAAAATTCTCAGAAACTGAAAAGTTGGAGAATGGAAGCCAGATCGAACGTAGAGTTGATTGATCAAACCACTTTCGACTTTGTTCCTTTTCGGGGCGAAAAGTTTTAAGTGGGGGAGATTGTAACAACCCAAAAATCTGGGCCAGTTTAAAATTTTTATGTTGGCAATTTTAGCCAATTTTGATTATTTAAAACGAATTATTTTAAATAATATAGACGAGAAATTTATTTAGAATATAAATCGAACGTATATATTATATACGTCGTCGTTAGAATATAAATATTTATTTATATTTATAAAAGGAATTGAAAATGGCGCGATAGTTCGATAATTCGATTTCAAACTTCAATTGAATGTACCGGGTGCAAAACAATCCGGATTTTAGTGAAACCAAAAACATTAGGATCTAATTGATAATATCTTTCCAACGAATCCGAAAAATCGAAATTTCATAGCGGGAATCAAAGGATATGTCCAGTTGAAAATTCTGAATAGTCGCTATGGAATTCAGGCCCTTAAAAATGGAAATTTTGCAAACGACCTCGATTTTCGACGAAACCACTTTTGTTGGATCCGAGACGTCAAATTATTGCTAGGTTTCAAATTTCATAATTTTTGAAGCTAGTATGTGAGCGTTGCAAAGGAAAATGTGTTTTGGTCAATTACAGTTAAATTGGATCGACCAGAAAAGGGCATTTTTCAAACGGTCTCAGAATTCGATGAAACTAGTTTTGTTGGGACTATATCGTCAAAACATAGCCAGATTTATTTTTCTGGAATTTTTCGAATCAGTTTGTGGCCCTGGCAAATTGAAATGTACGTTCAAATCAAATATTGAATGTTTTAAATTTTAATTTGAAGGATAACTGACTGAAACAGTCGAATGGGCTTACGTAACATATCCCATTGTGTTCGGAATGGGGGTATTTAGCTAGGGGTGACAGTCTTTGGGTTTGATTTGGAGTTTGTATCGATGAACAAGCATTTTTCGAATTAAATAAATTAAATAATATTAAAATTATTATAAAACCCTAATTTATCCATCACTTTTCTGGAGCCGCCGTTATTACCAAACCGATGGCCAAAATCACTCAAACCTTTCCCCCCTCCGATCTCAACATCTACTCAGTAATTTTCCAAACTCCTAAAGGGAAAATCATCAGCTCAGCGAGCTCTCGAAGATGAACGGTGGTGATCCGTTCTAGTTCGACGGAGGAGGAGAAATCGCGGCGAGAAGCACAACTGTTCGCACCCCATTTTCATCCGCTGGGCCCCACCAAACTGGACGCGCCGCCGGCCGTGGGTGGGGGTTCGAAGGCGCATCAACGGGGGGTGGTCGATCTGGCTTCGGCGCCTTGAAACTCGTGCAAAGAACGAAACCCTAATCGAAGCTATGGGTTCAGTTATACGGGGTTCAGCTGTTAGGAGGAAGAGAGGTTAAATATTTAAATTAATAATTATTTAATTATATAAATTGCAATTCAATGTTCATAACATCGTAACTTCTTTATACGAGATCGGATTTCAGCGATTTCACTTGCGTTGGATTCGTATCAGAAAACTCTACAACATGAGACTGACTAGAACTGAAGCAGAGCATGTCAGAATTTTAGCCAAATTCGAATCAAAACAGAACGGAATTCAGAAATAAAACCGG
This sequence comes from Allium sativum, assembly GCA_030737875.1. Lineage (NCBI taxonomy): Eukaryota > Viridiplantae > Streptophyta > Magnoliopsida > Asparagales > Amaryllidaceae > Allium > Allium sativum. The sequence goes on along the minus strand of CM060916.1, from coordinate 89,183,973 downwards.
TCATTGTGAGAATTCTTTCACTTTAAATTTTCTGTTCAGTTATTTATTTCATAACTGCATATATAAACTATTCCCCATCGTCCACAGACCATGGACGACTTGTTTGATTGTATTCTATGTGAAAATTGATCGTGATGTGAAATGAATTATATATCTATTAGAAGTGTATGAAATATATATATATTGAAAGTGAAAATATCGTATATATATTGAAAGTGAAAATATCGTATATATATTGAAAGTGAAAATATCGTATATATATTGAAAGTGAAAATATCGTATATATATTAAAAGTGAAAATATCGTATAGTGAAAATATCGCATATATTGAAAGTGAAAATATCGCATATATTGAAAGTGAAAATATTATATATATTAAAAGTGAAAATATCGTATATATATTGAAAGTGAAAATATCGTATATATATTGAAAGTGAAAATATCCTATAGTGAAAATATCGCATATATTGAAAGTGAAAATATCATATATATTTAAAGTGAAAATATCGTATAGTGAAAATATCGTATATATTGAAAGTGAAAATATCATGTATATTGAAAGTGAATATATATATATATATGAAATGAAAACGATGTATATGAAATATTCGAATTGAATTAAATAGAAAATGAATTCGAATCGAACTGAATAGAAAATGAATTCGAATCGAACTGAATAGAAAATGAATTCGAATTGAACTGAATAGAAAATGAATTCGAATTGAACTGAATAGAAAATGAATTCGAATTGAAATTGAATATAAATGAATTCGAATTGAAACTGAATATAAATGAATTCGAATTGAATTGAATTTGAAATTTGAATTGAATTGAAATGAATTTAAAATGAATTTATAAGGAAAAATTCAATTTTGATTTGAATTTGAATATGAAGTTGAAATCGATTTGAAAAGGAATTTAAAACGATTTATAAAATTCATTTTAAATAGAAAGTGACGAAATATATATTATATACATAATATAATGGCCTGAATAGAACGCGCCGCGCTGCGGCAGTTCGCGAATTTCGGCCATTAACTTCGAATGGACATTACGGGAGATCCGACCATCGGATTCTCCTGAAACCGGAACCGTTGGTTCGTATCGAAAAGAGCTTTCTAACGAATATCAGAAATTTAAAATCTAACGGTTGGATTTGGAATTATGCCCAAATCAAATTTGGAAAAGGTCGGTGTAAGTGCAGTTCGATGGCCATTGGTGGAAATCGACTGTACGGGCCTTGATAAAATTATTAAAAATAAGAATAATTTGTGTAAAATCATAAGAATTGAATTGGGAAGAATTGGGATGAAAAATTCCATATTTGAAAAGATAAAAATATATTTTATCGAAACGAACTAGTTATTAACTAGGAAAATAATCCAATAGTCATAAATAAATAAATTGGATTGGATTTGAATTGAAATTATCTTTGGATATTTTCGATATTGAATTCCGTGATTATACAGATATCGTCATGGGAATTTGGAAGATATCGATATCGTTATTCCCGATATGATATCTGTTGGTTTCAGGATTTGATGTTAAATATAAGTCGATACTATCTCTATTCAAAACCTTATATTTAATGTCAAATTTGATTGATTGTTTGTTTGGATTGTGCTCGACCAATTTATGAGAAAAATATGCTTTTACATTTTGCATTGGGTTGGGTTGAAAATATCTGTGTGCTAACGCCTTGTGAAACACTTCATGATTTGACGATAAGGTGTTTAGCAATGTTGTGTTCATTTCAAATTTAATGAATGATTGTGAAATGATATTTTTCTTAAGTGAAAAGAAATGTATTCCCGATTTTGGACAGGGAATGTTTTATAAAAATGTTTTATAAAACAGAAAGGATTTCGAGGCCCAAAACCTGATGATTTCTAAAATGATTTAGGAATGTATTATGGTTTTACATTGTATTTCATCGCGTACTGATTAGTTGCTATTAATGATGTATCTGTTTGGTGGCGGATAATTTATTCTCTTGCTTAACACCCTTCTTTGAGACGTACGAGCTCAAAGGTTATGTGATTAATAGTGACTGATCATATGTGTGAATTACTGATGTGAAGTACTATATTTTGAAAGTACTTGTGATTATTATGTTGTGAAATGATTTTCCCTACTTCGGGATATGAAATGATTTAGTATGTGGCTAAAGAGTCGGGTGACCCTGAGACTAAAAGTATGGGTGAGAGGGCGGTGTATGCTCTCCATGTGTGGGAGGTGCATCGTCGGTGTAGCCTACTCCTATGTGGGGTAGGTGCACATTTATATATCGAGCTGCGAGGTGCGTACCCTTTGCCTTGTCGATGGGGAGCACGATATTTGGTTGCATACTTGTTTGTATGCATTGTTATGTTTTGGAATTCATATTTCCAGACGATTTGATTTGAGATCCCGAAGTGAAATCTACTTTGATATAGAAAGTTAGATACGTATTTCAAATGATTTGAAATAAGAAATCGGAAATAAAATCCAAAGGAATAATTTCTGTAAATTGAATTGGATTTGGAAAATCTAAGTGTAGTGATTAATCTAAATGGGTAGATTGGGATATTGCATGTTGATTGATGCATAGTAGATCCATATATCTATATTGATTATTGTTTATACACTGGTATTCATGGGGGTAAACCCGTTCCGCGTTAGCGGCGTGGTCCCGTGATATGCCACATTAGTAAACAAGTTAATTATAACTGTTAGAGTTTCTCACACCAGTCCCATGACTGACCTGTAGTTTGCTTTTCCCTTGCAAACTCGGGTGCCCCTATTTTCCACACGGGCAGTCGAGTAGTTTTATTTTGCGGATGTATTGAGCAGGATTCTGGATTGAAGCTTTAAGCTGTGTCCAGACATTTACAGTCTTCCGCTGTGTAGTTTATATTTTCGCTGTGCATTGTATTACATTTATGTAAATTTATCTTCCGCTGTGTATTATTTTGGAGATACTCTGATATTCTGTACTCTGATGTAACATTGTTATGATGTTTATAGAAGTCTTCTATTATTTGTTCTGATGTGTTGTATACCCAGAGTTAGCGTATGCGGGAATCGAACGGTCTTGGTCGGTTTAGCGATCGATCAGGTCCGGGCGAAATCCGTGTCGTTACAACCTCCGGTCTTCATCTTCGGCACCACGTCGAATTAGTTATTCAGAATGGGATAAACCAGGTCTTTCTGAATAGCTCGCGTATATAATAAACAAGTGTTACACAAACACAACATATGCCTCATTCCAATTCAGAACATTCTTTTATTCAAATACTCTTATACTTTGGGAAAGGTTCCCATTAATTTTATCAAAGATAAATTCTTGAAATTTATTCTTTAATCTTCCTTTGAGTATCACTTCAAACTAGTCGGGATTAGCGAACCACACCGAAGTAATTATTTAATTTATTTCCCAACCCCAACCTATTTATCCCATGAAGTAAAACTGGTGATACTTCACATCTAACACCACGGTGTTATCGGTAATTCAATTGCCGTTTCATGTTTAAATCGAATTAAAGATTTAACTATCGCCTGGAGTAAAACTGGGGATACTCCACTCTCGATCATTTCAATCTAATTAAAGATTCATTAAAACTCCACTTAGTTTTAATCTTTAACTGGGTTAAAGAATCAATGTCATTTAAAACATTATTCACTATAAACCCAAAATCACATTCATTAATTATCGGGTTAAAGAACAAGTGTTATTTAAAACACTATTCACGATAAACCCAAAAATCAATACCAATTCAATTCCAATTAAATATTATTTAATTGGTACACTTCATTAAATCTAAATAAAAAGATTTAATCTTTTTCTCTACTGGGCTTAAGAACCGTGTAAATGAAGACACCATTCACGACAAACCCAAATCACGTTTGATATTAAATACAAGGCTCTGAATATAAAATATATCGGCTTATATTCAATATCAAATTCTACGACCAACAAATATCGTATTGGAAATAACGATATAAATATATCTTTCAAATTCCCATAACAATACATGTATCATCACGAAATCCAAAATCGAAATATTTCAAAGACAATTTCGATTCAAATCCATTCCACTTCAATTATTGGAAATTCTGGTTACTTTTAAACCCTTTTCAAATTCAATTTATTTGTTTAAAAATAAATAGAATTATAATTCTAGTTCAAAACTAGTTCATTTCGATAAAAATCTGTTTTTATCTTTTCAAATATCGAGTTTTTCATCTCAGTTTGGTCGGACATACCGGGAAACGTTAGGTCAAATCCCCTTTTGCCGGATTATTACCAATGTAATCATAAAAAGCTAATTTTTCGGGAATTTTAGACCAAGCGTCCGACGCATTTTTGCTATGCTACTAATACTTGTACTTGCTCTGCTATTCTGCCCACACTAACCTTCCCAAATCATTTCTTATGATTTTACACAAATTATCACTATTTTTAATAATTTTATCAAGCCCCGTTCAGTCAATTTCCAACAATGGCCATCGAACTGCACTTACAACGACCTTTTCCAAATTTGATTTGGATATAATTCCAAATCCAACCATTAGATTTCTAATTTCTAATATTCGTTAGAAAGCACTTTTCGATACGAAACCAACGGTTCCGGTTTTAGGAGAATCCGACAGTCGGATCTCCCGCAATATCCATTCGAAGTCAATGGTCGAAATTCACGAACTACCGCAGCGCGGCGCATTCTATTCAGGCCATTATATTATATATAATATATATAATATATACTTTGTCGATTTCCTTTTAAAACGTATTATATAAATCGTTTTAAATTCGTTTTCGAAACGATTTTAACTTTATTCTCAAATTCAAATCAAAATTGAATTTTCCAATATAAATTCGTTTTAAATTCATTTCAATTCTATTTCAATTCAAATCCAATAAAAATTCGTTTTATTTTCAATCAAATTCGAATTCTAATTCATTTCACTTCAATTCGAATTCGAATTCGTTTCAATTCAATTTAATTCGAATTTCATTTTAGAATATTCGATTTTGAAATCACTTTTTAATATTCATTATAAAAACGAATATAATCAATATAAATATAGTCCACGTCAAAATAGCGTCAATCTAATCAACACGGCTTTTTTTATTTCTATTTCAATATTCTATTCAAATATTTCGTTTCAAATATTTCTTCTCAAATAATATATTCAAATATTTCTCTTCAAATATTCTATTCAAATATTTCGTTTCAAATATTTCTATTTCAAAACTGGAATGAGGCCCAATCAATTACCAAAGATTTTATTTCTATGGATTTCCATACAACGCATGTATATATCAACAATAACAAATAATCAACCATCATCCAAAGTGCATTCTACACTGTATAAGCATCAAATATAAATATTCAACGCTTATAACAGTCTGTCAATCAATCGATCGACATACAACTAATTATTGGGATTAGTGTATGTCATATATCACCCCAATACCCGTGTGGGGTTTTCAAACAATCAAACACAGATTTTAGTTGTGTCGTTGGGCAGTGTGTAAAATTTATCGTCCTAATTAATATCGGATAAATAAGTGTACATAAACAAACCATCCAGTTTGTAAATGAATATTTATTTTATTTATCGCCGTTATAAGCTAAAATAATATATTTTTACTTAGCTAAATTTTTCTAACACTTTTTAGAAAATTTCAGCGGCATAACGACACGATACTAGGTCCGGGATAAGGTCTAGCCTTATCCCCATTCTACCAATTGCCCGCGCCATACACATACCAATTCATTTCAATTCTATTTCACCCAAATTCAAACAAATATTCTAACCAACTACACAACCAAACAAACAAGTCGTCCAAGGTCTATGGACGACAGATGTTGGGTGCTGCTAAGCACCGTCAGCATCCTAGTATATAATTTTAACTAGAAATAAATTTAAAGTGAGAAGTTCTCACCAAGAGCTAAACCAAACGTCTCGACTCTTCATATGTAGGAAATCTCCATCGTGCTCGCCTTTTGTCACTTTCGCCGTCCGTATTCGCTACATATATAAAATTCGTATTTTTAAACTGCTATCCTTACAATAAAAATCACATTTTTATTTGTTCACTTTTAATTCAAAAAACATATTTTCCATAACCATTCAAACGATAAAAATCGTATTTTTATAACTTCGCTTTCAATGTAAAAATCATATTTTTATCTTGCCTTTCAAACAAAAAAAATATCTAATTTTTACATAGCTAAAGGTTATATTTTATTTCGCTAACTTCCTTATAAAAATCGTATTTTTATATAAAGAGGATTCATATAAAGATCACATTTTTATTCTTGAATTGTTCATATAAAAATCATATTTTTATTCTTCTCCTTATATAAAAATCATATTTTTATTCTTCTCCTTATATAAAAATCATATTTTTAATCTCCACATTATATAGAAATCATATTTTTTCTATACATTATATAAAAATCACTTTTTCTCCACATGAATCCTATATAAAAATCTAATCCTTTTACAAATGAAAATCAAATCTTTTTACAAGTGAAAATCATTTCATTTTACAAATGAAAATCAAACCTTTTTACAAGTGAAAATTGTAACAACCCGGAAAATGCGAGCCAGTTTGAAATTTTTATTTTAGCAATTTTAGCTGAATTTGAATATTTAAAATAGATTATTTTAAATAATAACGACGAAAAATTTATTTTGAATATAATTCGAACGAATATATTTATATAGAGCGTCGTTAGAAAATAAATATTTATTTTAAATTATAAAAGGAATTGAAAATGGCGCGGTAGTTCGATAATTCGATTTCAAACTTCAATTGAATGTACCGGGTTCAAAATAAACCGGATTTTAGTGAAACCAAAAATAGTTGAATCTAATTGATAATATCTTTCCAACGAATCCGACAAATTGAAATTTCATAGCGCGAATCAAAAGATATGTCCAGTTGAAATTTCAGGATAGTCGCTATGGAATTTCGGCCCCTGAAAATAACCATTTTGCAAATGACCTCGGATTTCGACGAAACCACTTTTGTTGGATCCACGATGTCAAATTATTGTTAGGTTTCAAATTTCGTAATTTTTCGAATCAATATGTGAGCGTGGCAAAGAAAAACGCGTTTGACCAGTTTTAGTTGATTTTAATCGACTGGAAAATGACCATTTTTCAAACGGTCTCAGAATTTGACGAAATTAGTTTTGTTAGGACCGTATCGTCAATACGAAGCTAGAAAATATTTTTCGGGAATTTTTAGAGTTAGTATGTGGCCCTGGTAAATTGAAATGTCCGTTTAAAATTCAATATAATGATTTAAATGTTAATTTAAACGAAAACTGATCATAACAGCCGAGTTGGGTAACGAAACATATCCCATTGTGTTCGAAATGGGGGTAATTAGCTAGGGGCGACAGTCGTTGGGTCTCGTTTGGAGTTCAATTGTAAAGTCAACCTTTTTGGGATTAAATGGAGAAAATTAAATAAATAAATAATATAATTATAATAGGCCCAAGCCCTTATCTCCCTCCTCTCTCTTCTGAATTCAGATCGAAAGAAAGAAAAGAAAAAAAACGCTGCTCCTCGATCGAGACTGGCGATCGACACCACTTGGAAGCCGCCTGACCCCACGTCTGCGTCGCCCCTCTGGCCCCCTCCGTCACCGTTGGCCCCACCCCTCGCTCCTCAAGCCAAAATCGAAACCTCCAAGCCCTAAACCCCCAAAATCGAGGCGCCTCCGTCCACCAGTGCCGCAGCCACCTCTGGCCGGACCTCCACCGCCAGTAGCGCCCCTCCGCTGATCGCACTAGCCACCCTAACCCCTCCTTCGACTGCTATAAGGTGAAAGTCCATTAATAGTGAGTTTATATTTTTCTTTTATGTAATTAAGCATTATTAAAATCTGATTTTATAATGAAATAACATAGTTTTATTTTTGTTTCATATTTTAAATAAAAATATTTATAAAAATAATAATAATAAGGGGATTTTGAAATAAAAATTATAGTTTAAAAGAAAATCGGTTTTATGTTGAAAATCATTGCTTAAAATCAGTTTTTATATGAAGAACATCGTTTTAAAAAGGTGAACTTTTTATATAGAACATTGTTTTAAAAATGTGAGATTTTTATAAATTCATATAGAGAAGAAAGTTCGGATTTTAATGATATGAAGTTGTGATTTTTAATCTATGAAAGACGATATTTTTATATAATGAAAGGCGTGAATTTTTTTATATTATTAGAGATTAAAAATACGATTTTTATAGAAGTAGCGAAATAAAAATATAATTTTTATAATATAGAAAGGTTAAAAATGTAATTTTTATACTAGTGGCATATTAAAAATATGGTTTTTATATAGGTAGGGTAATAAAAATATAACCTTTGTTAGGAGGAAAGCATTATAAAAATATGATTTTTTATATAATGGCAACAATATAAAAATGTGATTTTTATATTTGTAGTGGCTACGGGCAACGAAAGTGACAAAAGGGCAAGAACGACGAAGATTTCCACATAAGAAGTGTCGTAGAGTTTGGATAGCTTTGGTGAGAACTCCTCACTTTTATTTCAAATTTCTAGTTAGAAATATATACTAGGATGCAGAAGGTGTTTAGTAGCGCCCGACACCATCGTCCACAGACCATGGACTTGTTTGTTTGGTTGTGTAGTTGGTTAGATTATTTGATTTGAATTTGGTTGTTTGGTGAAATTGGATTGGTTTGATTGATATGTGTATGGCGTGGGCCATTATTAGACCGGGGATAAGGCTAGGCCTTGTCCCGTTTCTAGTATCGTGCCATTATGCCGCCGAAATTTTCTAAAATATGTTAGAAAAATAAAAATAACATTTTTATCGTATAAATGAACTGAATAGAAATTCATGTGTTGAAATAAAATAGTTATCGTTAGAAATATAATTTTTAACATGGAAGTGAGTAAAATAAAATATTCATTTACAAACCAGACGGTTTGTTTATGTACACTGATTTGACTGATATTGATTGGGACGATAAATTTTACACATCGCCCAACTACACAAATAAAATCTGTGTTTGATTGTTGAAACCCCACACGGGTGTTGGGATGATATTTGGCATACACTAATCCCAATTATTTAATTGTATGTCGATCGATTGGTCGACAGACTGTGTAAGCGTTGATTATATATGTTTAATGCTTATGCAGTTGTGTTGTGCACTTTGGATGATGGTTGATTATTTATTCTTACTATTATATACATGTGTTGTATGGAATCCATATAATTAACATTATATGGTAATTGATTGGGCCTCATTCCAATTGGGAAAATAAAGAATATTATAAAATAAAGATTAACGTGTTGACGGTACTCATTTGTTGAGATTAGTCAGGTGGTGGAAGAAATATGGATTCATGTGTTGAATAGAATAAATATTCATTTGTTGAATAGAATAACGATGTTATTGAAAAATATAAAGCTGTGTTGATTAGAGATGCGCTATTATGACGCGAACGATATTGATATCGATTATATTCATTTTTAAAATAAATATTTAGAAAGAGATAATGAATTCGAATTGAAATGAATATTTAGAAAGAGATAATGAATTCGAATTGAAATGAATATTTAGAAAGAGATAGTGAATTCGAATTGAACTGAATATAAAGTGAATTCGAATTGAATTGAATATAAAGTGAATTCGAATTGAATTGAATATAAAGTGAATTCGAGTTGAATTGAATATAAAGTGAATCCGAGTTGAATTGAATATAAAGCGAATTCGAATTGAATTGAATTGAATATAAAGTGAATTCGAATTGAATTGAATATAAAGTGAATTCGAATTGAATTGAATATAAAACAAATTCGAATTGAATTGAATATAAAGTGAATTCGAATTGAATTGAATATAAAATAAATTCGAATTGAATTGAATATAAAACGAATTCGAATTGAAATTGAATAGAAATGAATTCGAATTGGAATTGAATAGAATCGAATTTGAATTGAAATCAATTTGAAATGAATTTAAAACGAATTTATATTGGGAAAAATTCAATTTTGATTTGAATCTGAAATAAAGTTGAATCGTTTTGAAAACGAATTTAAAACGATTTATAAAATTCGTTTTAAATAGAAATCGATGAAGTATATTATATATATATATATATATAATATAATATAATGGCCTGAATAGAACGCGCCGCGCCGCGGCAGTTCGCGAATTTCGACCATTGACTTCGAACGGACATTACGGGAGATCCGGCCGTCGGATTCTCCTCAAACCGGAACCGTTGGGTTCGTATCGAAAAGAGTTTTCCAATGAATATTAGAAATTTGAAATCTAACGGTTGGATTTGGAGATATGTCCAAAACAATTTCAGAAAAGGTCGCTGTAAGTGCAGTTCGATGGCCGTAGATGGAAATCGACTGTACGGGCCTTGGTAAAATAAGTAAAAATATCTATAATTTGTTTAAAATCATAATAAATGATTTAGGGAAAACAGGGATGAAAAACTCCATATTTGAAAAGATAAAAATAGATTTTTATCGAAATGAACTAGTTTTGAACTAGAATTAAAACCAATTTATTTTTGAAATAAATAAATTGAATTTGAAATGGATTTTAAATAACCAGAATTTCTAATATATTTTATTGGAATTGAAATGGAATGTGATTTGGGTTTATCGTGAACTGTGTTTTAAATGACATCAGTTCTTTAACCCAGTAAAAGGGGTTTTAGTGAATCTTTAATTAAATTGAAATGAGAATTGGTAATTTAAACTATCAAAATTTGGAAATGATCGAAAGGGGAGTATCACCAGTTTTGCTCCTAGCGATAGTTAAATCTTTAATTAGATTTGAACGTGAAATGGTAATTAAATTTACCGATAACACTGTGGTGTTAGTTATGGGGTAATAACAGTTTTGCTCCATAGGATAAATAGGTTGGGATTGGGAAATAAAATAAATAATTACTTCGGTGTGGTTCACTAATCCCGACTAGTTTGGAAAACCATAATATGGTTCGAAATGATATCCAAAGGAAGATTAAAGAATAAATTTAAAAGAATTTATCTTTGATAAAATTAATGGGAACCTTTCCCTAGGAGTGTGAATATCTGAATAAAAGAATATTCTGAATTGGAATGAGGCGTATATTGTGTTTTATAGCACTAGTTGATTAAGATACGTGAGTTATTCAGAAAGTTCGGGTATAACCCATTCTGAATAACTGATTCGACGACGAGTCGAAGAGATTGAAGATGGTGCAAGACCGACAATCTTCACATCGAATGGGTGGGTGCTACTGATGCTCACGATGGGAGTAGCTACCTTGAAGGGGGCTAAAGTAGTAGCCGTCCGGACGTGCTTGGAGATCGATGGATATGCGAGGAAAGTGCATCTGGTTTCGTTCAGACCTAGAACAGACTTGTAAATGGATGGTGTGTCTGACATTGTATTCCTTTATATTGTATTCGTTGATCTCTGCTAAATATATATCTGTTTGGCGGCGGAGAATTTATTCTCTTGCTTAACGCCCTTCTCTGAGACATACGAGCTAAGAGGTTATATATTGGCAGAAATCAGTGGTATGATATGGATTGATAGTGTGGCATGTTGAGATGCAGTGATCGAGACTTTTGTTGAAAAGCAAAGTTTGGTGGATGATGATCAAAGCGCAACTTTAATATAGCACGGCTTTGTGTATAGCGTTGATTCACGAGCCTCACACCCCGGTATGGTGGTAAACTGATGGTTTGATCAGTATGCTTTTTAGTGGACGGGCACCTTAGTGGTGTCGTGGATTCGGTCACCGAGATTGAGCTCAGTGCTCAGAGGGATAGGGTAAGCGGTGTTTTCTCTCGCCGGGACGTAAGCCGCAGTGATACTCGATTTCCCAAAAGTGCGGATGTGCATTACGGTGTTTTCTCTAGCTAAGACGTAAGCCGTTGAGATGGCATTATGCGATCGATCTTTCATATCAGGAGCCACCATGATGGAAATTCAATTTCCAAATATGACATTTTGCGGTTTTGATTGTAGAGCCTAGTATTGGCGACATGATATATGGTACCCATGCCGTCTATGATTGATACATTTATATTTGAAGTTGTTTTTTTCACTTATAGTAATAATATAAGATGAAATTTCGCGTATCAAGCATATTTGGCTATTATAAGGAAAAACCCTATCCTCCAGCTTGCGTTGCATTGTGTGATGGGATCTGGGTCTTATAACAGCTTCATTGTTCTTTATTTAGCATTGCGCTGTTTGTTTTCTACACTGGTATTCTTGGGAGGAAACCAGTTCCGTGTTATACGACGTGGTCCCTTGATTTACCTAACTTTAAAAACAAAGATTAATAACTGTTTTAGTTCTCACACCAGTCACATGACTGACCTGGAGTTTATTGTTTTAACCTAAACTCTGGGTGCCCCTATTTTCCACACGGGCAGCTAGTAGTTTTGGTTTTGCAGATTTATATTCACAGGATCCTAATTTACAGCTGGAAAAATGCTCGGAAAGCTCTGTATCCATGTATTACTTTCAGTTGTGCTTTGTATTGTTTTTCCGCTGCGATGTATTTAAATGTAATTTAAATCTCTGATATTTTCTGTGAAATATTAATTCATTACCCTGTATATTCTTGTATTCTGATGGAATTGTTGTAATATATAATGAAATGTTCTTCCGTCTGCGTTCTATTTTGTCGTGTTCTCAAAACAATCAGGCGTTTCGGAAGGTCTAGATCGGTTTAGCGACTGATTCGGATCAAGCGAAATTCCTTATTGTCACAGTTGGTATCAGAGCTTTGGTTTACAGAGCTAGAGAACATGACACATTAGAACCAAACGAAAGAATTCATCAGAAATTGGATTAGTAATATCCAATGAGAATGACTCGTTAGAGATAGGATCAGTAGTATCCTAGAACGAGTGTGAAGAGTATATTTTTAAAATGAAAACCATTTTTATTTTGAAATTTAAATCGTATCATACGTATTTGACTATTTATTTTAAATTGATTTGGACAATCCAATATATAAAGATTTTGCATATATGCCTTGCAAGCGTGTATTCGAGGTTTTAATATACTGGATAGATATAGAATCATACTCTAGTTGCCCGGGAATAATTCTGGTGATGGGGCCCCATCGCCAGTACTTGTTTTCGAGTTTCGAAAGTGAGATTTCTATATATTTCCAATTGACTGGTGTGAGAACAAAACTTAACTGAAATTTACTGTTTGTAACTTGACACTGAAATCTGATTTTTTAGTATATAAAAATCATATATATTTGAAAATCTAATCAACAAATTGATTGATGGCTGTGATGTTTGATTATTGATTCAACTAATAAAAGTACTGGAATGATAAATAAAGTATAATCAAGATGATTGTTAAGTGAAACATAATGCAAACTCTCTTGACAAAAATCCTAAAAATATTATATAGGACATGGACGACTATGGCTTATCTCATACTGATTTTTGGATGACCATGAAACAAGCGAGGAAAGCTCACCAGAAAGCAGAAAAAGAACGTGAGTTGAACTTAGGAACGTACGTGGGTATTTATTGCCGCATATGCAGAAAAGAAGGACATTATGCCATTCGGTGCCCTGAGGGAAAGAAAAGCAGGGAGAAAATGATGTGAATGGAAATAGTGTGTTTCAAATGCAAAGAGACGAGGCATTTCGTACATAAGTGTCCGAAAGTAAAGAAGAAACCCCCAAATCTAGGAAAGGAAAAGAAGTGCTTTCGATGCAAAGAAGTAGGGCATCTAGCCCGAGATTGCCCGTTAAAGAAGGGTGATAAGAAATCCAAGGGAAAGGTGCTATCAACTTTGGAAATCATGCAAGAAGAAGGCACGACTTCCTAGAAAGCTGGGTTTTAATGTAATGAACTAGCGTTTCTGGATATATGTATGTATGCATGATGCTTGTATGAACGTAATTATGCTTTTTGTTTTAAAATGTATTACTATTGTATAATATAACTAAGGTAAGAAAAAGTTGAACCAAGTTGAATTTAGCACCAAACATCGAACTGTATTGAAAATTTATCGCATTTGCTTGCATATACATGTACTTACATTGAACAGGTCATAGCAAGGAGGCTAGAGCAGAAGAATAAAATTTGTTTGCCCGACAAATAGGTACATGTTTATCATAATTTACTGTTTTATTTGGGTGATGATGATTTTATGAGCCGATTGGCTTTTTCTTTTTCTTTTTCAGATCAGAGGGCCTCTATGGCAATTTCGGGATTTTCCCGGTGTAGGGGAGGTTATGGCGAAATTTTTCGAAAATATAAGGTGTTAGCCAAATTTTTGAAAAATTTGAAAAGTTCTTAGAAATGGAAAGTTGAAGAACTTAAGCCGTAAAGAAAACAATGGAAGTTGAGTTGGTTTTTAAAACAACTTTCGGCTTCATTCCTTTTCGGGGACGAAAAGTTTTAAGTGGGGGAGATTGTAACAACCCGGAAAATGCGAGCCAGTTTGAAATTTTTATTTTAGAAATTTTAGCTGAATTTGAATATTTAAAATAGATTATTTTAAATAATAACGACGAAAAAATTATTTTGAATATAATTCGAACGAATATATTTATATAGATCGTCGTTAGAAAATAAATATTTATTTTAAATTATAAAAGGAATTGAAAATGGCGCGGTAGTTCGATAATTCGATTTCAAACTTCAATTGAATGTACCGGGTTCAAAATAAACCGGATTTTAGTGAAACCAAAAATATTTGAATCTAATTGATAATATCTTTCCAACGAATCCGACAAATTGAAATTTCATAGCGCGAATCAAAAGATATGTCCAGTTGAAATTTCAGGATAGTCACTATGGAATTTCGGCCCCTGAAAATAGCCATTTTGCAAATGACCTCGGATTTCGACGAAACCACTTTTGTCGGATCCACGATGTCAAATTATTGTTAGGTTTCAAATTTCGTAATTTTTCGAATCAATATTTGAGCGTGGCAAAGAAAAACGGGTTTGACCAGTTTTAGTTGATTTTAATCGACTGGAAAATGACCATTTTTCAAACGGTCTCAGAATTTGATGAAATTAGTTTTGTTAGGACCGTATCGTCAATACGAAGCTAGAAAATATTTTTCGGGAATTTTTAGAGTTAGTATGTGGCCCTGGTAAATTGAAATGTACGTTTAAAATTCAATATAATGATTTAAATGTTAATTTAAACGAAAACTGATCGTAACAGCCAAGTTGGGTTACGAAACATATCCCGTTGTGTTCGAAATGGGGGTAATTAGCTAGGGGCCACAGTCGTTGGTTCTCGTTTGGAGTTCAATTGTAAAGTCAACCTTTTTGGGATTAAATGGAGAAAATTAAATAAATAAATAATATATTTATAATAGGCCCAAGCCCTTATCTCCCTCCTCTGTCTTCTGAATTCAGATCGAAAGAAAGAAAAGAAAAAAAAACGCTGCTCCTCGATCGAGACTGGCGATCAACGCCGCCACCCGGAAGCCGCCTGACCCCACGCCCGCGTCGCCCCTCTGGCCCCCTTCGTCACCGTTGGCCCCACCCCTCGCTCCTCAAGCCAAAATCGAAACCTCCAAGCCCTAACCCCCAAAATCGAGGTGCCTCCATCCACCAGTGCCGCAGCCACCTCTGGCCGGACCTCCGCCGCCAGTAGCGCCCCTCCACCGATCGCACTAGCCACCCTAACCCCTCCTTCGACTGCTATAAGGTGAAAATCCATTTACAGTTAGTTTATATTTTTCTTTTATGTAATTAAGCATAATTAAAATCTGATTTTATAATGAAATAACATAGTTTTATTTTTGTTTCAGATTTTAAATAAAAATAGTTCTAAAAAAAAGAGGGGATTTTGATATAAAAATCATAGTTTAAAAGAAAATCGGTTTTATGTTGAAAATCATTGCTTAAAATCAGTTTTTATACGAAGAACATCGTTTTAAATATGTGAACTTTTTATATAGAACATTGTTTTAAAAATGTGATATTTTTATAAATTCATATAGAGAAGAAAGATCGGATTTTAATGATATGAAGTAGTGATTTTTAATCTGTGAAAGACGATATTTTTTATATTGAAAGGCGTGATTTTTTTTATATGATGTAGAGATTCAAAATACGATTTTTATAGAAGTAGCGAAATAAAAATATAATTTTAATAATATAGAAAGGTTAAAAATGTCATTTTTATACTAGTGGCATATTAAAAATATGATTTTTATATAGGTAGGGTAATAAAAATATAACCTTTGTTAAGAGGAAAGCATTATAAAAATATGATTTTTTATATAATGGCTACAATATAAAAATGTGATTTTTATATATGTAGTGGCTACGGGCAACGAAAGTGACAAAAGGGCAAGAACGACGAAGATTTCCACATAAGAAGTGTCGTGGAGTTTGGATAGCTTTGGTGAGAACTCCTCACTTTTATTTCAAATTTCTAGTTAGAAATATGTACTAGGATGTAGACGGTGTTTAGTAGCACCTGACACCATCGTCCACAAACCATGGACTTGTTTGTTTGGTTGTGTAGTTGGTTAGATTATTTGATTTGAATTTGGTTGTTTGGTGAAATTGAATTGGTTTGATTGATATGTGTATGGCGTGGGCCATTATTAGACCGGGGATAAGGTTAGGCCTTGTCCCGTTTCTAGTATCGTGCCGTTATGCCGCCGAAATTTTCTAAAATATGTTAGAAAAATAAAAATAACATTTTTATCGCATAAATGAACTGAATAGAAATTCATGTGTTGAAATAAAATAGTTATCGTTAGAAATATAATTTTTAACGTGGAAGTGAATAAAATAAAATATTCATTTACAAACCAGACGGTTTGTTTATGTACACTGATTTGACTGATATTGATTGGGACGATAAATTTTACACGTCGCCCAACTGCACAAATAAAATCTGTGTTTGATTATTGAAACACCACACGGGTGTTGGGATGATATTTGGCATACACTAATCCCAATTATTTAATTGTATGTCGATCGATTGGTCGACAGACTGTGTAAGCGTTGATTATATATGTTTAATGCTTATGCAGTTGTGTTGTGCACTTTGGATGATGGTTGATTATTTATTGTTGCTATTATATACATGTGTTGTATGGAATCCATATAATTAACATTATATGGTAATTGATTGGGCCTCATTCCAATTAGGAAAATAAAGAATATTATAAAATAAAGATTAATGTGTTGACGGTACTCATTTGTTGAGATTAGTCAGGTGGTGGAAGAAATATAGATTCATGTGTTGAATAGAATAAATATTCATTTGTTGAATAGAATAACGATGTTATTGAAAAATATAAAGCCGTGTTGATTAGAGTTGCGCTATTTTGACGCGAACGATATTGATATCGATTATATTCGTTTTTAAAATGAATATTTGGAAAGAGATAATGAATTCGAATTGAAATGAATATTTCAAATTGAGATGAATATTTAGAAAGAGATAATGAATTCGAATTGAAATGAATATTTAGAAAGAGATAATGAATTCGAATTGAAATGAATATTTAGAAAGAGATAGTGAATTCGAATTGAATTGAATATAAAGTGAATTCGGATTGAATTGAATATAAAGTGAATTCGAATTGAATTGAATATAAAGTGAATTCGAATTGAATTGAATATAAAGTGAATTCGAATTGAATTGAATATAAAGTGAATTCGAATTGAATTGAATATAAAGTGAATTCAAATTGAATTGAATATAAAACAAATTCGAATTGAATTGAATATAAAACAAATTCGAATTGAATTGAATATAAAGTGAATTCGAATTGAATTGAATATAAAACAAATTCGAATTGAATTGTATATAAAACGAATTCGAATTGAAATTGAATAGAAATGAATTCGAATTGAAATTGAATAGAATCAAATATGAATTGAAATCAATTTGAAATGAATTTAAAACGAATTTATATTGGGAAAAATTCAATTTTGATTTGAATCTGAAATGAAGTTGAATCGTTTTGAAAACGAATTTAAAACAATTTATAAAATTCGTTTTAAATAGAAATCGACGAAGTATATACTATATATTATATATTATATATATATATATAATGTAATGGCCTGAATAGAACGCGCCGCGCCACGGCAGTTCGCGAATGTCGACCATTGACTTCGAACGGACATTACGGGAGATACGACCGTCGGATTCTCCTCAAACTGGAACCGTTGGGTTCGTATCGAAAAGAGCTTTCCAATGAATATTAGAAATTTGAAATCTAACGGTTGGATTTGGAGATATGTCCAAATCAATTTCAGAAAAGGTCGCTGTAAGTGCAGTTCGATGGCCGTAGATGGAAATCGACTGTACGGGCCTTGGTAAAATAATTAAAAATATCTATAATTTGTTTAAAATCATAAGAAATGATTTGGGGAAAACTGGGATGAAAAACTCCATATTTGAAAAGATAAAAATAGATTTTTATCGAAATGAACTAGTTTTGAACTAGAATTAAAACCAATTTATTTTTAAAATAAATAAATTGAATTTGAAATGGGTTTTAAATAACCAGAATTTCTAATACATTTTATTGGAATTGAAATGGAATGTGATTTGGGTTTATCGTGAACTATGTTTTAAATGACATCAGTTCTTTAACCCAGTAAAAGGGGTTTTAATGAATCTTTAATTAGATTGAAATGAGAATTGGTAATTTAAATTATCAAAATTTGGAAATGATCGAAAGGGGAGTATCACCAGTTTTGCTCCTAGCGATAGTTAAATCTTTAATTAGATTTGAACGTGAAATGGTAATTAAATTTACCGATAACACTGTGGTGTTAGTTATGGGGTAATAACAGTTTTGCTCCATGGGATAAATAGGTTGGGATTGGGAAATAAAATAAATAATTACTTCGGTGTGGTTCGCTAATCCCGACTAGTTTGGAAAACCATAATATGGTTTGAAATGATATCCAAAGTAAGATTAAAGAATAAATTTAAAAGAATTTATCTTTGATAAAATTAATGGGAACCTTTCTTTAGGAGTGTGAATATCTGAATAAAAGATTATTCTGAATTGGAATGAGGCGTATATTGTGTTTTATAGCACTTGTTGATTAAGATACGTGAGTTATTCAGAAAGTCCGGGTATAACCCATTCTGAATAACTGATTCGACGATGAGTCGAAGAGATTGAAGACGGTGCAAGACCGACAATCTTCATATGGAATGGGTGGGTGCTACTGATGCTCAAGATGGGAGTAGCTACCTTGAAGGGGGCTAAAGTAGTAGCCGTCCGGACGTGCTTGGAGGTCGACGGATATGCGAGGAAAGTGCCTCCGGTTTCGTTCAGACCTAGAACGGACTTGTAAATGGATGGTGTGTCTGACATTGTAGTCCTTTATATTGTATTCATTGATCTCTACTGAATATATATCTGTTTGGCGGCGGAAAATTTATTCTCTTGCTTAACGCCCTTCTCTGAGACATACGAGCTCAGAGGTTATATATTGGCATAAATCAGTGGTATGATATGGATTGATAGTGTGGCATGCTGATATGCAGTGATCCAGACTTTTGTTGAAAAGAAAAGTTTGGTGGATGATGATCAAAGCGCAGCTTTAATATAGCACGGCTTTGTGTATAGCGTTGATTCACGAGCCTCACACCCCGGTATGGTGGTAAACTGATGGTTTGATCAGTATGCTTTTTAGTGGACGGGCACCTTAGTGGTGTCGTGGATTCGGTCGACCGAGATTGAGCTCAGTGCTCAAAGGGATAGGGTAAGCGGTGTTTTCTCTCGCCGGGACGTAAGCCGCAGTGATATTCGATTTCCCAAAAGTGCGTATGTGCATTACGGTGTTTTCTCTAACTGAGACGTAAGCCGTTGAGATGGCACTACGCGATCGATCTTTCGTATCAGGAGCCACCATGACAGAAATTCAATTTCCAAATATGACATTTTGCGGTTTTGATTGTAGAGCATAGTATTGGCGACATGATATATGGTACCCATGCCGTCTATGATTGATACATTTATATTTGAAGTTGTTTTCTTCACTTATTGTAATAATATAAGATGAAATTTCGCGTATCAAGCATATTTGGCTATTATAAGGAAAAACCCTATCCTCCGGCTTGCGTTGCATTGTGTGATGGGATCTGGGTCTTATAATAGCTTCATTGTTCTTTATTTAGCATTGCGCTGTTTGTTTTCTGTACTGGTATTCTTGGGAGGAAACCAGTTCCGTGTTATACGGAGTGGTCCCTTGATTTACCTAACTTTAAAAACAAAGATTAATAACTGTTTTAGTTCTCACACCAGTCACATGACTGACCTGGAGTTTATTGTTTTAACCTAAACTCTGGGTGCCCCTATTTTCCACACGGGCAGCTAGTAGTTTTGGTTTTGCAGATTTATATTCACAGGATCCTAATTTACAGCTGGAAAAATGCTCGGAAAGCTCTGTATCCGTGTATTACTTTCAGTTGTGCTTTGTATTGTTTTTCCGCTGCGATGTATTTAAATGTAATTTAAATCTCTGATATTTTCTGTGGAATATTAATTCATTACTCTGTATATTCTTGTATTCTGATGGAATTGTTGTAATATATAATGAAATGTTCTTCCGTCTGCGTTCTATTCTGTCGTGTCCTCAAAACAATCATGCGTTTCGAAAGGTCTAGATGGTTTAGCGACTGATTCCGATCGAGCGAAATTCCTTGTTGTCACAAAAATCATTTCATTTTGCTTAGAAAAATCTAATCTTTTTATATGAACAAAAATCATATCTTTTACTTGTTAAAAATCTGAACCTTTTCATGTTTAAAATCAGATTTTCTATAGCCAAAAATTCACATTCAATACTGAAAATAAGATATAAATGAAATAAAATCAATGTATACAAAGACTTACGGGTTTTCTTCGCAAGGGGGGCGCTGGTGGCTCGCGGGTGTGGCGGGGATGCTGCGCGGCGCCGGTCAGGGGTGGTGGTGGCTTTTCAGGCGAGGGCGCGGCGTATTTGGGGGTGCTCGAGGGTTTGGGCGCGACTTGGGCTGAGGAGAGGGAAACGAGGGCAGAGAGGGAGGAGACGGAGGGAGGGGCGTCGAAAATGGGGGTCACGGCCGTGGGTGGTGCCGAGGGGAAGGGCTGGCGACAGTTTATTGGGATTGGGGTATTAGGGCTCGGTTTTGGGGGAGGAGAGAAGGGGGAAGGTGGCTGGAGGGCGTTGGAGTATCTACGCGGGGGGGGGGGGGGGGGGGTTCCGATCATCGGGGGGGGAGGTCTCGCTGGCGTGCAGCGCCTGGGGGGAGGGCAGATCGTGGTTTCGGTTTTCTTTTTCCTTTTTTTTTGAAGTCAACGAACGGGGAAAGAGAGGAATAGGGGAGAAAGAGGATTTTTATAAATTTATTTTATTATTTAATTATTCCAAAAAGCAACTTTCTATTTTGAACTCGAAACGAGGCCCAACGACTGTCATCCCTAGCGTATTACCCCCATTCCAAACACAATGGGATATGCCACGTTGGCCAATTCCATCGTTTCGATCAGTTTTCGTAAAAATCAAAATATAAATCTATATATTAAATTTGAACGCACATTTCAATTTACCGGGGCCACATACTAATTAGAAAAATTCCCGAAAAATATTTTCTAGCTTCGTATTCACGATATGGTCCTAAAAAACTAGTTTCATCAAATTCTGAGACCGTTTGAAAAATGGCCATTTTCCAGTCGATTAAAATCAACTGAAACTGGTCAAATGCATTTTCCTTTGCCACACTCACATATTGATTCGAAAAATTATGAAATTTGAAACCTAGCAATAACTTGACATCACGGATCCAATAAAAGTGGTTTCATCGAAAACCGAGGTCGTTTGCAAAATTCCCATTTTTAAGGGCCGAAATTCCATAGCGACTATTCTGAAATTTCAACTGGACATATCTTTTGATTCCTGCTATGAAATTTCAATTTTTCGGATTCGTTGGAAAGGTATTCTCAAATAGATTCAAATATTTTTGCTTTCACTAAAATCCGGTTTATTTTGCACCCGGTACATTCATTTGAAATTTGAAATCGAATTATCGAACTACCGCACCATTTTCATTTCCTTTCATAATTAAAATAAAATATTATATTCTAACGACGACGTATATAAATATATACATTCGAATTCTATTAAAATTAAATTTCTCGTCGTTGATATTTAAAATAAATCATTTTAAATAATCAAAATTCGCTAAAATTGCCAAAATAAATTTTTTAAATTGGCTCAGATTTCCAGGTTATTACAATCTCCCCCACTTAAAACTTTTCGTCCCTGAAAAGGAACGAAGCCGAAAGTTGTTTAACAAATCAACTCCACTTCCAGTATTTTCACTACGGCTTAAGTTCTTCAACTTTTCAGTTTCTAAGAACTTTTTAAATTTTTCAAAAATTTGGCTAACACCCTAAATTTTCGAAAAATTTCACCACAACCTCCCCTGCACCGGGGACTTCGGGATATTTCATATAGCCTCCCATGGCCTTCTTCAATCCAAAAGAAAAAGCCAAGAGGCTAGCCAATCGGCTCATAAAATCATCATCACCCAAACAAAACATTAAATTATGGTAAACATGTACCTATTTGTCGGGCAAACAATTTTATTCTTCTGCTCTAGCCTCCTTGCTATGACCTGTTCAATGTAAGTACATATATATGCAAGCAAATGCAACCAATTTTCAATACAATTCAATATTTGATTCTATTAGGAGTAATGGTTCAAAATTTTAAACAAATAGACAAACAACACAACAATCAATCAATTAGTGGATTATCATTTCGAATTCATAATTTGATACACATACAGAAAATCATGTTTTTGATGCCAAATCACAACAAATAATCCTAAGTAAATTTTGGTTCTCACACTAGCCAAATGGAAATATATAGATATCACACCTTCGAAACACGAA
This sequence comes from Allium sativum, assembly GCA_030737875.1. Classification (NCBI taxonomy): domain Eukaryota; kingdom Viridiplantae; phylum Streptophyta; class Magnoliopsida; order Asparagales; family Amaryllidaceae; genus Allium; species Allium sativum. The sequence goes on along the minus strand of CM060916.1, from coordinate 89,161,052 downwards.
CATAAGTATTGATGATGCCATGGTCATTATTAACATCATCTCCCGGCGACTAGAGTGTGATTCTATATCTATCCAGTATATTAAAACTTCGAATATACGTTCATGACGCGTATATGCAAAACCTTTATATACTAGATTGTCCAAATTAATATAAATAAAATATTCAAATACGTATAAAATGGTTTAAATTTCAAAACAAAATTGTTTCCATTTGAAAAATATACTCTTCACACTCGTTCTAGGATACTACTGGTCCTATCTCTAATGAGTAATTCTAATTGGATATTACTAATCCAATATCTGATGAATTCTTCCGTTTGGTTCTAATGTGTCTTGTTCTCGAGCTCTGTGAACCAAAGCTCTGATACCAAGCTGTGAGAACCCGTAACTTCCCCGGTAAGGAAAGCCCGGATACTTTGAGAACGACACACAAAAGAACACAAACAGAAGAACATTTCATTGTATATTACAATAATTCCATCAGAATACAAGAATATAGAGAGTAAGAATAAATATTACACAGAAAATATCAGAGATTTAAATTACATTTTAAATACATAGCAGCGGAAAATAATATAATACACAACTGAAGGAGATATACGATACAAAGCTTTCCAGATATCACTCCAGCTGTAAACCAGGATCCTGTGAATATAAATCTGCAAAACCAAAACTACTAGCTGCGCGTGTCAAAATAAGGGCACCCAGAGTTTAGGTTAAAACAATAAACTCCAGGTCAGTCATGGGACTGGTGTGAGAAATAAAACAGTTATCAATCTTTATTTTAAAGTTAGGTAAATCAAGGGACCACGCCGTATAACACGGAACGAGTTTCCTCCCTAGAATACAAGTGCATAAAACAACAACGCAATGCTAAATAAAGAAAAATGAAGCTATTATAAGACCCAGGTCCCATCACACAATGCAACACAAGCCGGAGGATAGGGTTTTACCTCATAATAGCCATAGAATGCTTGATACGCTAAATTTCATGTTTTATTATTACTATAAGTGTATAGTGTTAAAACAATTTCAATCATAAATATCAATCATAGACGGCATGGGTACCATATATCATGTCGCCATACTAGGCTCTACAATCAAAACCGCAAATGTCACGTATTTGGAAGTTGGATTTCCATCTGTGAACCGAGGCAAAAGATAGTCCTCTACCGATTCGAGACGCTCTAGCCCGTGTCTCAGGACCCAGACTCAGGTGGGCCCTTGAATCGTCAGGGCCGGTCCACCGATGTGGATTAAAATGCCTGAACACTGCGTTTCCCCACCCTATGGGGTGTCAATGAGTCCAATGACTCCATCGGTCCCGTATCGACCGATATATCTGAGGCGCCTCGCAACAGCAACAACCACATAAGTCAAACTCGTCAGGGCGTGTAAAACCACTGACGCCACTTCTAGCTAGAAGGAAACGCATGTCCTCCCTGAAGTCCTCTCCCGTTTCTGGTCCACTACCGGGGTGTGAGGCTCGCGAATCAATGTTACACAAAGCTGTGCCACACAGGCTGTGCTTTGATCATCAACCACAAGACTCTGCTTTTCAACAGAAGCCTCGATCATATTGCCACTTAGGCATGCGACACAGGCAATTCACTCGATGCGTTTGATATCAATCAATATATAACCCCTGAGCTCGTAGGTCTCAGAGAAGGTCGTTAAGCAAGTGAATAAATTCTCCGCCGCCAAACAAATATATATTTAATAGAAATAAATCACACAGACTAAAATCCAATGTCAGACACACAGTCCATTTACTAGTCCATTCTGGGTTTGAACGAAACCGGAGGCACCTAGTACCCCACATATCCATCGATCTCCAAGTACGTCTGGACGACCACAAACTGATTCCCTCCTCTTGGTTGTACGGCCCAATCAACATCATCAGTAATTATCCAAACAACGTGAAGACCTCCGGTCTTCAACCACAGTCTTCATCTTCGACACTACGTCGAATTAGTTATTCAGAATGGGATAAACCCGGTCTTTCTGAATAACTCGCGTATATAATAAACAAGTGTTACACAAACACAACATACGCCTCATTCCAATTCAGAATATTCTTTTATTCAAATATTCTTATACTTTGGGAATGGTTCCCATTAATTTTATCAAAGATAAATTCTTGAATTTTATTCTTTAATCTTCCTTTGAATATCACTTCAAACTAGTCGGGATTAGCGAACCATACCGAAGTAATTATTTATTTTATTTCCTAACCCCAACCTATTTATCCCATGAAATAAAATTGGTGATACTTCACATCTAACACCACGGCGTTATCGGTAATTCAATTACCATTTCACGTTTAAATCTAATTAAAGATTTAACTATCGCCTGGAGTAAAATTGGGGATACTCCACTCTCGATCATTTCAATCTAATTAAAGATTCATTAAAACTCCACTTAGTTTTAATCTTTAACTGGGTTAAAGAATCAATGTCATTTAAAACACGATTCACTATAAACCTAAAATCACATTCCATTAATTATCGGGTTAAAGAACAAGTGTTATTTAAAACACTGTTCACGATAAACCCAAAAATCAATACCAATTCAATTCCAATTAAATATTATTTAATTGGTACACTTCATTAAATCTAAATAAAAAGATTTAATCTTTTTCCCAACTGGGCTTAAGAACAGTGTTAATGAAGACACCATTCACGACAAACCCAAATCACGTTTGATATTAAATACAAGGCTCTGAATAGAAAATATATTGGCTTATATTCAATATCAAATTCTACGACCAACAAATATCGTATTGGAAATAACGATATAAATATATCTTTCAAATTCCCATAACAATACCTATATCATCACGAAATCCAACATCGAAATATTCCAAATACAATTTCGATTCAAATCCATTCCACTTCAATTATTGGAAATTCTAGTTACTTTTAAAACCCTTTTCAAATTCAATTTATTTATTTAAAAATACCTATAATTATAATTCTAGTTCAAAACTAGTTCATTTTGATAAAAATCTATTTTTATCTGTTCAAATATGGTGTTTTTCATCCTAATTCTTCCCAAATCATTTCTTATGATTTTACACAAATTATCACTATTTTTAATAATTTTATCAAGGCACGTTCAGTCGATTTTCATCAACGGCCATCGAACTGCACTTACAGCGACCTTTTCCAAATTTGATATGGACATAATTCCAAATCCAACCGTTAGATTTCTAGTTTCTAATATTCGTTTGAAAGCTCTTTTCGATACGAACCCAATGGTTCCGGTTTTAGGAGAATCCGACGATCGGATCTCCCGCAATATCCATTCGAAGTCAATGGTCGAAATTCATGAACTACCGAAGCGCGGCGCGTTCTATTCAGGCCATTATGTTATATATATAATATATACTTCGTCGATTTCCTTTTAAAACGTATTATATAAATCGTTTTAAATTCGTTTTCGAAACGATTTCAACTTCATTCTTAAATTCAAATCAAAACTGAATTTTCTAATATAAATTCGTTTTAAATTCATTTCAATTCTATTTCTATTCAAATCCAATAAAAATTCGTTTTATTTTCAATCCAATTCGAATTCTAATTCGTTTCACTTCAATTCGAATTCTAATTCGTTTCAATTCAATTTAAATCGAATTTCATTTCAAAATATTCGATTTTGAAATCACTTTTCAATATTCATTATAAAAACGAATATAATCGATATAAATATCGTTCACGACAAAATGGCGCCAATCTAATCAACATGGCTTTTTATATTTCTATTTCAAATATTCTATTCAAATATTTCGTTTCAAATATTTCTTCTCAAATAATATATTCAAATATTTCTCTTCAAATATTCTATCAAATATTTCGTTTCAAATATTTCTATTTCAAAACTGGAATGAGGCCCAATCAATTACCATAGATTTTATTTCTATGGATTTCCATACAACGCATGTATATATCAACAATGACAAATAATCAACCATCATCCAAAGTGCATTCTACACTGTATAAGCATAAAATATAAATATTCAACGCTTATAACAGTCTGTCAATCAATCGATCGACATACAACTAATTATTGGGATTAGTGTATGTCATATATCACCCCAATACCCGTGTGGGGTTTTCAAACAATCAAACACAGATTTTAGTTGTGCCGTTGGGCGATGTGTAAAATTTATCATCCCAATCAATATCAGATAAATAAGTGTACATAAACAAACCGTCCGGTTTGTAAATAAATATTTATTTTATTTATCGCCGTTATAAGCTAAAATAATATTGTTTTTACTTCGCTAAATTTTTCTAACACTTTTTAGAAAATTTCAGCGGCATAACGACACGATACTAGGTCCGGGATAAGGTCTAGCCTTATCCCCAATCTACCAATGGCCCACGCCATACACATACCAATTCATTTCAATTCTATTTCACCCAAATTCAAACAAATATTCTAACCAACTACACAACCAAGCAAACAAGTCATCCATGGTCTGTGGACGACGGGTGTCGGTGCTGCTAAGCACCGTCAGCATTCTAGTATATAATTTTAACTAGAACTAAATTTAAAGTGAGTAGTTCTCACCAAGAGCTAAACCAAACGTCTCGACTCTTCATATGTAGGAAATCTCCATCGTGCTCGCCTTTTGTCACTTTCACCGTCCGTATTCGCTACATATATAAAATTCATATTTTTAAACTGTTATCCTTAAAATAAAAATCACATTTTTATTTGTTCACTTTTAATTCAAAAATCATATTTTCCTTAACCATTCAAACGATAAAAATCGTATTTTTATAACTTCGCTTTCAACGTAAAAATCATAATTTTATCTTGCCTTTCGAACAAAAAAAAAATCTAATTTTTACATAGCTAAAGGTTATATTTTATTTCGCTAACTTCCTTATAAAATTTGTATTTTTATATAAAGAGGATTCATATAAAGATCACAATTTTATTCTTGAACGGCTCATATAAAAATCATATTTTTATTCTTCTCCTTATATAAAAAATCATATTTTTATTCTTCTCCTTATATAAAAATCATATTTTTAATCTCCACATTATATAAAAATCATATAAAAATCATATTTCGAACTCGAAACGAGGCCCAACGACGGTCGTCCCTAGCGTATTACCCCCATTCCGAACACAATGGGATATGACACATTGGCCAATTCCATCATTTCGATCAGTTTTCGTTAAAATCAAAATATAAATCTATATATTGAAATTGAACTCACATTTCAATTTACCGGGGCCACATACTAATTAGAAAAATTCCTGAAAAACAATTTCTAGCTTCGTATTCACGATATGGTCCTAACAAAACTAGTTTCGTCAAATTCTGAGACCGTTTGAAAAATGGCCATTTTCCAGTCGATTAAAATCAACTAAAACTGGTCAAACGCCTTTTCCTTTGCCACACTCACATATTGATTCGAAAAATTAAGAAATTTGAAACCTAGCAATAACTTGACATCACGGATCCAACAAAAGTGGTTTCGTCGAAAACCGAGGTCGTTTGCAAAATTCCCATTTTTAAGGGCTGAAATTCCATAGCGACTATACTGAATTTTCAACTGGACATATCTTTTGATTCCCGCTATGAAATTTTAATTTTTCGGAATCGTTGGAAAGGTATTCTCAAATAGATTCAAATATTTTTGGTTTCACTAAAATCCGGTTTATTTTGCACCCGGTACATTCATTTGAAATTTGAAATCGAATTATCGAACTACCGCGCCATTTTCATTTCCTTTCATAATTAAAATAAAATATTATATTCTAGCGACGACGTATATAAATATATACGTTCGAATTCTATTCAAATTAAATTTCTCGTAATTAATATTTAAAATAAATCATTTTAAATAATCAAAATTCGCTAAAATTGCCAAAATAATTTTTTTGAATTGGCTCAGATTTTTGGGTTATTACATCATTGCTATTACAACGATTTGCATCAGATTACAAGAATATATCAGAGTACAAATAATATACAGTGGAAAAATAACATCAGAGATTTAAATTACAACACATATAAATAATATGCAGCGGAAAACACAACTACCACAGCTGAGAGAAATACACAGGTATAAAGCATTCCATATATAGCTCCAGCCGTAATCCAGGATCCTGTGAAAAGAAATATCTGCAAAACCAAAACTATTAGCTGCCCGTGTGGAAAATATGGGCACCCAAAGTTTAGGTAGAAATAATAAACTCCGAGTCAGTCATGGGACTGGTGTGAGAAATAAAACAGTTATTAACTTGATTTTAAAGTTATCTAAATCAAGGGACCACGCCGTATAACATGAAACGGGTTTACCCCCAAGAATGCCAGTGCATAAAAATAAAAGTGCAATGCTAAAGAGAAAAATGGGGCTATTATAAGACTCAGGTCCCATCACACAATGAACGCAGTCGAGGATAGAGTTTTACCTTATAATAGCCAAACATGCTTAATACGCGAATTTCGTCTTCTACTATTACTATAAGTGAAGAAATCAACTTCAAATATAAATGTATCAATCATAGGCGGCGTAGGTACCAGTATATTACGTCGTCATATAGATTTACAACTAAAATCGTAAAATATCGTATTAGAAATTGGGTTTCCATCTATGAACCGAGGCAAGGGATCTTCTTTACCGGTTTCGAGACACTCTAGCAAATGCCTCGGGATCACACCTACGGGCAACCCTTGGAAGTGGCAGGGCCGGTCATTAGTCGATGATTAGTTATACATAAACTATATGTTAGCTGGCTCTATCGAACCTCTAAAATGGTTAGTCACGTCGACCATCTAGGACCTTTTAGTCGGTCTTGATATCAAATCCGAGGTACCTCGCTATCCATCAATAAAATTTCCTACATGTACATCAGTAAAATGTCTGGGATCCATACCATGACGTTATTCGTAGCTAGAAACTAACATATGTCCATTTCTCTTTGGTCCCTAATCCATTTTAGGTTCATACCGAGGAGTGAAGCTATGCTAATTAAAGTCGTGCTTTGATCATCAACCACAAGACTCTGCTTTTCAACAAAAGCCTTGATCCATGCAACTCAGCATGCCACATTGTCAATCCATACCACATCATTGATTTCCACCAATATATAACCTCTAAGCTCGTACGTCTCAGAGAAGGGTGTTAAGAAAAAGAACAAATTCTCCACCACCAAACAGATATATTTTTAGCAGAGATCAACGAATACAGTATAAAGGAATACAATGTCTGATGTAACATCCTTTCGCAAGTCCATTTTGGGTCTGAACGAAATCAGAGGCACCTTATTCCTCGTCCCATATGTCCAATACAAGAGAGAGGCCCTCACATATCCGATCGGTCTCCAAGTACGTCTGGACGATCACCACTTATTACCTTGTCCTGGGTGTACATCCCTATCAAGGCATTAGTAATCATCCGAACGATGTGAAGACCTCCAGTTTTCAACCACCGTCTTCATCATTGACATTTAGTCATCGTATCGGTTATTCAAAATGGGATAAACCCGATCTTTCCGATTATAAACCATAATCAAGTGCTAGAAAAACATATCATATGCCTCATTCCAATTTAGAATATTCTTTTATTCAAATATTCACATCTTAGGGGAAAGGTTCCCATTAATTTTATCAAAGGTAAATTATTTTAAACATATCCTTTAATCTTCCTTTTGATATAAATTTCAAAAGATTTTATTATAACTTTTCACAATCTAAACCAAAATAAAATTTATTAACTAGTCGGGATTATCGAGCCTTACCGAGTAATCATTTATTATTTTATTATCCCAATCCCAACTTATTCATCCCATGGAGCAAACTTGGCAAAACTCCATATTTAACACCCACTGTGTTATTGGTAAATTCAATTACCATTCAACATTTTAAATCTAATTAAAGATTTAACTATCGCATGGAGTAAAACTGGTGGTACTCCATTCTCGAACACTCTCTCGAATTTGATAAGTTTAATTACCACATTCACTTTTCAATTTAAAGATTCATTAAAGCTCCATTTAGTTTTAATCTTCAAAAATCATTACTTAATAATTATTCAGAATTAGGAAATAAATTCTGTCTTTATCGGGATTAAAGAACAAATATCATTTAAAACATAGCTCATGATAAACCCCAAAATCTACTTCCATTAACTATGGAATCTTCACGTAAAACAGATCAATATATAATCGATATAAATTCCCGTATCAGACTAATAATACAAACGGAATAACGGCAAAGCCTTTTAAATTCCATATATAGTGAAGGTCTTCATTCATAGAAGCTAATCTCGATTATTATTAACTCAAAGTCCATTCGATTCCAATTTAGTGTATTAAATTGGAAAACTTTACTTTGGAAACTTTCCATTAAACCTTAATAAAAAGGTTTATAAATTCCAAATCATATCTTCACTGTTAATTAGGCTTTAAGAAAAAAATGTTATTTAAAACATTGTTGACAATCAACCCAAATTGAACTACCATTTAATTCCAATTCATATTTATAAATTGAGAAACTTCATTAATCTTAATTAAAATATTTATTCCTTTCTCAACGGGGTTTAAGAACAGTGTTATTGGAGACATCATTCACAACAAACCCAAAATCCAATTTGATATTAAATACAAGGCTCAGAATAGAAATCATACTGGCTTATATTCTATATCAAATTCTGAAACCAGCAAATATCATATTGGGAATAACGATACCTATATCTTTCAAATTCCTATAATTATATCCGTATAATCATGGAATCCAATATCGAAATATTCCGAAGATTATTTCCATCTAAATCCATTCCAATTCATACGTTGGAAAATTCTGGTTATATCAAAACAATTTCAATTCTAATTTATTATTTCTAAAAATCATTGGATTATTATTCTAGTTATTAACTAGTTCATTTCGATAAAATTATATTTTTATCTTTTCAAACTTGGCATTTTTCATCCATAATCTTTCCAAATCATTAATTACGATTTTACTTAATTTGTCCATATTTTTAATAATTTTATTAAGGCCCTTATAGTCGGTTTCCAATAACGGCCACCGAACTGCATCCACAGCGACCTTTTTGAAATTTATTTGGACATAATTTAAAATCTATCTATTCAAATTTAAATCTCATGTATTCTTTGGAAAGATCTTTTCGATACGAACCCAACAGTTCCGGGTTTAGGAGAATCCGACGGTCGGATCTCCTGTTACATCAATTTGAAGTTAATGGTTGAAATTCGCAAACTGTCGCTGCGCAGTGCGTTCTATTCAAGCCATTAAATAAATATATATATATAATATATATATTGCTGATTTCCATTTAAAACGTATTTTATAAATTGTTTATAATTTCATTTTAAAACGGTTTCAACTTCATTTTAAATTTTAAATCAAAATTGAATGTTCTATATCATTATAATATTAAAATGACAATATTTTCAAAATATCAGATTTTGAAATCAAATCTTTTCGATATTCATTATAAAATGAATAAAATCGACAGAAAATTCCATATGAGTTAAAATGGCATATATCTACTTAACTCGGCTTCATATTCATTTCTGCTATGAATATTTCAATATTTTCGTGTCCATCCAAGATCTAACATCAAAATCATATTTGATTTTTTTCCATTGAATATTATTTTTAAAATATTCGTTATTTATGAATTGGAATCAGACTCAATCAATTACCATGTAATTTTATTTATTTGGATTCCATACATTGCATGTATTCAAAAATAGTGATAAACAACTATTAAACATTCAATTCACATCCAGAGTGCAATTTACCACTGTACAAGCATTAAATAGTCAAATAACGCTTATAACAGTCTGTCAAACAACTGGTTGACATATAATTAAATTCAGGGAGATGTGAAAAAATTATCATCCCCAGACCCGTGTGGGGTTTTTAATCATCAACAAATTATTGGGCTATGTGTAAAATTATTGTCCCAATACCCATGTGGGTTTACATCACAATTTATGTGAATATAATTCTATTTTCACAGTTTAATAATGATAATAATATTAAAACTGTAAGAAACCATCAATCACCAAACAAATATTACGATCACAGACAATTAATATACACTCAGTTATAAAAATAAATAACTGTAAAAAATATTTGAATGAGAGAGTTCTCACATTTGGTTTCCACACCGTCATTCTTTATTGGACGATTGTCTTAATAAAATTAAACGAGCATTTAATTTTGTCAAAAACTTCAACAACTTCCGTTTCCGTTCTGGTCAGTTCCATGTTGTAGTGTTCATCGTCACAGTTTTAACGGATATGAAATCATCGAATTTCGTTTCTGTTTTGACACCATTTCATCGTTTTAAACATTTAATCACTAAATGAAGTAACTAGTTTTAATTAATCAAGTTTTTAAACCTTAATTAACTTTACTAATCCTTCCTCTTCATCGTTTTCTGTTTGTCACTGCAAAACCCATAACCATCTTCAAAACCTTCCCGTCGTACAAGGCCACAAGGGGCCGAAATCCCATCAAGAGGCGTCACCACAACTGCCTCATTCCACTCTCCCATCACCATTAGTATCCCCAACTTCGAAACCCTCTTGGCACCTTAATTTGGGTTCGAACCGTGTGGCTTTGAGCCACAAATCCACCAGTTTTTAACACGAAAATTAACGATTTTATTTTAACAACACTAAAGATGATAAAATAAAGAATAATTATTTTAATATTTAGAATTAAGGAAAACAGACCATGCCTTTGCGTTCTTCTCAGAATTCTGGTCAAAATAGACACCTGGATTGCGTAAAACGGACAACATATGAAGAAGTTATTAAGGTTTGAAGTTTGTATATGCATAAGAACTATATGTATACATATAAGAAGTCCAGAATATTCAAAATTGTTCAAAATCACAAAAATCAGGGGATTAGAAAAATTCCCATCCACGGGCGTCGACCCCATAAAGGGGGTGTCGACCCATGGGTCGACCCCATAAAGGGGGATTGACCTTGCTAGGGAAGATCTCGGCAGATTAGGGTTTGGCGATGGCTATATATATGGCCTCATTTCTCTTGTTTCTCCACACCAAAAATAATGGAGAACTAGATGTTGCCTCTGTCTATATTAAATCAAGTCTTTTCTTCTTCTGCAATCAACAAGAGTTTAAAGATCTGTAATTCAACATCTGCGATCTTTCTTCTACTTTTCTTAGATCCAATCACAGTGAGTCTATGTTAATTTTGGATCTAAATATTTAAAAAGTAAATCTTGACATGACTATAATTTAGATCTATGCCTATGACTATTTGAATCATATCAGATTTGCTATAACCTGTGTACCTATGATATTCTAACATGACTACGACTTAGATCCCAACCTTTACCTATTTATCATGTCAGATCTGCCATCGTTTATATATCTAGTCCACTGTTTAGATCACATCATGCTTATTACCATTATGTTTGTGGCTAAATCAGATCTGTTATAGTTGGTTATCTAATTCATTAGATCTTATCATGCATGTTTATGATGTCCCTGTTAAGTTAGAATCAGTTCTATTGTAACATACTCACCAAATTTGTTCCTATATGCTTATCTTGTCATTATGCTACTATATGTTTATGCTACTTCTGTCGTCATATATCGATCTTATTAGTATGATCATTACTGTCATCTTCCATTCATCCTATCCCTTTTATTTTTATAGCTTAGCTACTTTCGAGCCTAGACATGCTAAAATATGCGAACACAATACGCGAGTTATTCAGAAAGACCGGGTTTATCCCATTCTGAGTAACTGATTCGACGTGGTGTCAAAGATGAAGATGGTGGTTGAAGACCAGAGGTCTTCACATCGTTTGGGTGATTACTGATGATTTTGATTGGGCCGTACACCCAAGAGGAGGGAATCAGTTAGTGGTCGTCCAGACGTACTTGGAGATCGATGGATAAGCGAGGTACAAGGTGCCTCCGGTTTCATTCAGACCCAGAACGGACTAGTAAATGGACTGTGTGTCTGACATTGGATATCATTCTGGGTGATTGATGGATATCGGTTGCATGGAGTGGTTTGCCTGTGTGGCATGCTAAGATGAAAATGATCAAGGCTTCTGTTGAAAAGCAGAGTCTTGTGGTTGATGATCAAAGCACGACCTGTGTGGCATAGCTTTGTGTAGCGTGGATTCGCGAGCCTCACACCCCGGTTGTGAACTAGAAACGGGAGAAGGACTTCAGGGGGGACATGCGTTTCTTTCTAGTAAGAAGTGGTGTCAGTGGTTTTACACGCTCTGACGAGTTTGACTTATGTGATTGTTGTTGTTGCGAGGCGCCTCAGATATATTGGTGACTATGTGAAGCCGATGGAGTCATTTGTTGGCTCATTTACGCCCCAAAGGGCGGGGAAACGTAGTGTTCAGGCATAATAATCCACATCGATGGACCGGCCCTGACGATCCAAGGGTCAGTTGCTGCTGTTCCTGAGGGGCGGACTAGAGGCTCTCGAATTCGGTGAGGACTATCTTTTGCCTCGGTTCACAGATGGAAATCCAGCTTCTAGTACGTGACAATTGCGGTTTTGATTGTATACCTATATATGGCGACATAGTGGTATGGAGCATTCATGCCGCCTATGATTGATATTTATGATTGTATATAAAATCAGAAACTAACTGGAAACGAGCTAAGATGGGTGGTTTCCTGGGTATTGGTCTGATGTTGGTTTCGGCCTTCGGGGTTAATACTTAGGGAATCGTTCTCTTACTAATTTACGGTTGGAGTCTGATTAAGAATTAAAAGATAAAATTTCATGTACCAAGCATTCTTGGATATTATAAGGTAAAAACTCTATCCTCCGGCTTGCGTTGCATTGTGTGATGGGACCTGGGTCTTATAATAGCCCCATTTTTCTTTATTTAGCATTGCGCTGTTGTTTTATGCACTGGTATTCTTGGGAGGAAACCCGTTTCGTGTTATACGGCGTGGTCCCTTGATTTACCTAACTTTAAAATAAAGATTAATAACTGTTTTAGTTCTCACATGACTGACCTGGAGTTTATTGTTTTAACCTAAACTCTGGGTGCCCCTATTTTCCGCACGGGCAGCTAGTAGTTTTGGTTTTGCAGATTTATATTCACAGGATCCTGGTTTACAGCTGGAATGATATCCAGAAAGCTTTGTATCCGTATATCTCCTTCAGTTGTGTTTTGTATTATTTTCCACTGCTATGTAATGTATTGTAATCTTTGATATTTTGTAATGTGTAATATTGATTTATACTCTGTATATTCTTGTAATCTGATGAATTGTTGTAATTAACAATGAAATGTTCTTCTGTCTGTGTTCCGATGTGGCTTGTTCTCAACTCAATCCGTGATTTCCCGTAAGGGGGATTTTGGGTCGTAATAGCTTGGTATCAGAGCTTTGGTTTACAGAGCTCGGAGAACAAGACACATTAGAACCAAACGAAAGAATTCATCAGAAATTGGATTAGTAATATCCAATAAGAATGACTCGTCACAGATGGGATCAGTAGTATCCTAGAACGAGTGTGAAGAGTGATGTTTTTAAAATTGAAGTGAAAACAAATTTTGTTTTGAAAATTTAAATTAGCTATTCGTATTTGATTATTTATTTTATATTGAATTTGGACAATGCAGTAAATAAATATTTTGCGTATACGTCTGATCCGCATGTATTCGAAGTTTTAATATACTGGATAGATATAGAATCGCACTGTAGTCGCCCGGGAATGATTCTGATGATGGGTACCCATCATCAGTGTTGTGTTCGAGTTTCGAAGGTGGGATTTCTACATATTTCCAATTGACTGGTGTGAGAAACAAAGCTAGATAGGGCTTATTATTGTGATTTGGCACCAAAAAACATGATTTTCTATATATATATATCAAAGTTATGAATTTGAAACGTTAATCGACTAATTGATTGCTGGTTGTGTTGTTTGATTATCAGTTAATTAGTTAAAAGTTGAACCATTTAGCCAAATTGTATCAAATAGTAAATTGTATTGAAAATTTATCGCATTTGCATGCATGTACATGTACTTACATTGAACAGGTCACAGCAAGGAGGCTAGTGAAGAGGAATAAAATTGTTTGCCCGAAAAATAGGTACATATTTATTGTATTTCTTTGGGTTTGGATGATTTTATGAGCGATTTGGCTACCGCTTGCCTTTTTCTTTTTCTTTTGGATTGAAGAAGGCCATGGGAGGTTATATGAAATATCCCGAAGTTTTCGGTGCAGGGGAGGTTATGGCGAAAATTTTCAAAAATTTAGGGTGTTGGCCAAGTTTTTTGAAATTTTTGAAAAGTTCTTAGAAACTGAAAAGTTGAAGAACTTAAGCCGCAAAGAAAATAATGGAAGTTGAGTTGATTTGTGAAACAACTTTCGGCTTCGTTCCTTTTCGGGGACGAAAAGTTTTAAGTGGGGGAGATTATAATAACCCAGAAATCTGAGCCAATTTAAAATTTTTATTTTGGCAATTTTAGCGAATTTTGATTTTAAATAACAACGACGAGAAATTTATTTTGAATAGAATTCGAACGTATATATTTATATAGATCGTCGTTAGAATATAAATAATTTATTTATAATTATAAAAGGAACTGAAAATGGCACGGTAGTTCGAAAATTCGATTTCAAAGTTCAAATGAATGTACAGGATTCAAAATAAACCGGATTTTAGTGAAACCAAAAATATTGGGATCTAATTGAAAATATCTTTCCCACGAATCCGAAAAATTGAAATTTCATAGCGGGAATCAAAAGATATGCCCAGTTGAAAATTCAGAATAGTCGCTATGGAATTCTAGCCCTTAAAAATGGAAATTTTGCAAATGACCTCGGTTTTCGACGAACCCCCTTTTGTTGGATCCGGGAAGTCAAGTTATTGCTAGATTCCAAAATTCATAATTTTCTGAATCAATATGTGAGCGTGGCGAAGTTAAACGTGTTTTAACAGTTTCAGTCAATTTCGATCGACCAGAAAATGACCATTTCTCAAACGGTCTCAGAATTCAACAAAATTAGTTTTGTTAGGACCGTATCGTCAATACGAAGCTAGAAATAATTTTTCTTGAATTTTTAGAATCTGTGTGTGGCCCCGGTAAATTGAAATGTGCGTTTAAATTGAATATATAAAGATTTATATTTTAAATTAAATAGAAACTGATCGAAACAGTCGAACTGGCTTGCGAAACAAATCCCATTGTGTTCGGAATGGGGGTAATTGGTTATGGACGACAATCGGTGGGTCTCGATTGGAGTTTGAATGGAACGATAACTTTTTGAAGAATAATGAATTAAAAATATAATAAAATAAAACAAAATAAAAGTCAACCCTCTCTTATACTCCCCCTCCTCTTTCATTCCCCGATCAATTCAGAAATAAAAAAAAAGAAAACTACATCGCGCCCCCTAGTCATCGACGCCGTCGCAACATCACCCCTCCGGCCATCGCCCCTCCGACATCGCCCTCTTCCCTAACTCCTCCTTCTAAATCTCGAAGACCACACCCTAGAACCCTAGCCCCAAATCGAAACAACCGCCAACCACCAGAACGGCTTGCTACCCACCCCCTTGGTCTGCCACCTCCGCCGCGGCTATCCCGACTCCGGCGCTCGCGTGAAGACCCCCCCTCTCAGACGCAAGATTCAGCTTTACCAATAAAAGGTGAGTTTTCCCTTTTTACTGTATTTTTAAATCTGATTTTATTTTAGGTATAAAACATAGTTTTTAAATCAGTTTTTATTTGAAGTAAATACATTGTATTGAAATCAGTTTTTGAAAGTGGAGAATATCGATTTTTAACATCGTGAAGATCTGATTTTTAAAGTGATAAAGATTCGATTTTTAACATCGTGAAGGTTTGATTTCTTAAGTGATAAAGATTCGATTTTTAACATCATGAAGATTTGATTTTTAAAGTGATAAAGATTCGATTTTTAACATCGTGAAGATTTGATTTTTAAAGTGGAAAGATCATATTTTTGAAGTATGAAAGCATATACTTTTATATGAAGTAAAGGAGTAATTTTTATATGAAGTAAATGAGGAATTTTTATATGAAGTAAAGAAGGAAGTTTAGATTTTTAATGTGTATAACGTTGAGTAAAGATCTAATTTTTAATGTGTATAACGTGTGTAAAGATCTAATTTTTAATGTGTATAACGTGGAGGAGAGATCGGATTTTTGAATTAGGGAAGTTAAGATTTTCACATGCAAAAAGCCATGATTTTTATTTCTAGAAAAGATGAGATTTTTATTTATATTTCTAGCGAATAAAAATATGATTTTTATATAGTGGAGATAATAAAAATATGATTTTTATATACATCGCTTTGAAAAGAAAATGTGATTTCTCTTTATATGAAGTGCAAATAAAGAAGTGATTTTTATAGCATTGAAATAAAATGTGATTTTTAACATGAACAGCGTGAAAAGGAGTGCGATGGAACGTACTAAAATCAAAACAAAATCCAAACCGTTCAGAAATAAAGAATGACGGAGTGGAACCCTCGGTGAGAACTCCTCACTTTTAATTTTATTTCTAGTTGAAATATATACTAGGATGCAGACGGTACTTAGTAGCACCCGACACCCGTCGTCCACAGACCATGGATGGCTGTTTGTTTGATTGCTGTGTTGTGAAATTTGATTGTGTGATGTGGAAAGAAATAAAATATTTTATAGTGGAAAATATTTTATAGTTAAAAATATAATTTTTAACATGTGTATAAAATAAATATTTATAAACAAATCGGACGATTTGTTTATATACACTGATTTGACTGATATTGATAAGGACGATAAATTTTGCACATCGCCCAATTCACAAATAAAAACTGTGTTTATTGATTTAAAACCCCACACGGGTATTGGGATGAGATTTGACGTACACTATTCCCGATTGTTTAGTTGTATGTCAATTGATGGATTGACAGACTGTGTAAGCGTTAATTATTTATATTTAATGCTTATGCAGTTGTGTGGTGCACTCCGGATGATGGTTGATTATTTATCGTTGCTATTATATACATGTGTTGTAGAAAATCCATATAATTAACATTATATGGTAATTGATTGGGCCTCATTCCAATATTGAAAATAAATTCATGTGTTGAATAAAATAAATTCATGTGTTGAATTGAAGATACATTCATGTGTTGAATAAAAGTCGTGTTGATTAGATTGACGCCATTTTGACGTGAACGATATTTATATCGATTTTATTCATTTTTTAATGAATATTGGAAGTGATTTCAAAATTCGAATTAAATTGAAGAGATTTGAAATTCGAATTAAATTGAAATGGATTGAAATTCGAATTAAATTGAAGAGATTTGAAATTCGAATTAAATTGAAATGAATTGAAATTCAAATTAAATTGAAGAGATTTGAAATTTGAGTTAAATTGAAATGAATTGAAATTCGAATTAAATTGAAGAGATTTGAAATTTGAATTAAATTGAAATGCATTGAAATTTGAATTAAATTGAAGAGATTTGAAATTCGAATTAAATTGAAATGAATTGAAATTCAAATTAAATTGAATAGATTTGAAATTCGAATTAAATTGAATTTGAAAAGGAAGTTGAATTCGTTTTGAAAACGAATTTAAACGATTTATAAAATACGTTTTCAAAGGAAATCGATGAAATATATATAATATATATATAATATATATAATGGCCTGAATAGAACGCGCCGCGCCGCGGCAGTTCGAGATTTCGACCATTGACTTCGAATTGACGTTGCGGGAGATCCGACCGTCAGATTCTCCTAAAACTGGAACCGTTGGGTTCGTATCGAAAAGGGCTTTCTAATAAATATTAGAGATTTGAAATCTAAAGGTTGGATTTGGAATTATGTCCAAATCAAATTTGGAAAAGGTTGCTGTAAGTGCAGTTCGATGGCCGTTGATGGAAATCGACTGTACGGGCCTTGATAAAATTATTAAAAATAGTAATAATTTGTGTAAAATCATAAGAAACAATTTATGAAGAATTGGAATGAAAAAGTCCATGTTTGAAAAGATAAAAGTAGATTTGTATCAAAATGAACTAGTTTTGAACTAGAATAATAATTTACTTATTTTTAAAATAAATAAATTGGATTTGAAATGGTTTTGAAAATAACCAGAATTTCCAATAATTGAATTGGAATGGATTTGAATCGAAATTGTCTTCGGAATATTTCAATGTTGGATTTCGTGATGATACAGATATTGTTATGGGAATGTGAAAGATATATTAATATCGTTATTTCCGCTACGATATTTGTTGGTCGTAGAATTTGATATTGAATACAAGCCGGTATATTTTCTATTCAGAGCCTTGTATTTAATATCAAATGTGATTTTGGGTTGTCGTGAACGGTAACTTCAATAATACTGTTCTTAGACCCAACGGGGTTAAGAAAATCAGAAACTAACTAGAGATTAGTTAAGTTGAATGGTTTCTTGGGTATTGATCTGATGTTGGTTTCGGCCTTCGGGGTTAATATTTAGGGAGTTGCTCACTTGCTATTTTACGGTTAAAGGCTGATAGAATGGAATGTGATTTTGGGTTTATCGTGAACCGTGTTTTAAATGACATCGATTCTTTAACCCAGTTAAAGATTGAAAAGATCGAGAATGGAGTATCACCAGTTCTGCTCCAGGCGATAGTTAAATCTTTAATTAGATTTGAACGTGAAATGGTAATTGAATTTACCTATAACACCGTGGTGTTAGATATGAAGTATGACCAGATTTACTTCATGGGATGAATAGGTTGGGATTGGGAAATAAAACAAATGATTACTTCGGTGTGGTTCGCTAATCCCGACTAGTTTGATTTGATATTCAAAGGAAGATTAAAGAATAAATTTAAAAGAATTTATCTTTGATAAAATTAATGGGAACCTTTCCCTAAGAATGTGAAATTTAGAAACTAACTGTCGGTTAGCTAAGAAGAATGGTTTCCTGGGTATTGATCTGATGTTGGTTTCGGCCTTCAGGGTTAATGTTTGGGGAATTATTCTCTTGCTAATTTACGGTTAGTGACTGATGAATTGGAATAAGGCGTATGTTGTGTTTGTGTAACACTTGTTTATTATATACGCGAGTTATTCAGAAAGACCGGGTTTATCCCATTTTGAATAACTGATTCGACGTGGTGTCGAAGATGAAGACGGTGGTTGAAGACCGGAGGTCTTCACGTCGTTTGGGTGATTACTGATGATCTTGATTGGGCCGTACACCCAAGAGGAGGGAATCAGTTAGTGGTCGTCCAGACGTACTTGGAGATTGATGGATATGCGAGGTACAAGGTGCCTCCGGTTTCGTTCAGACCCAGAATGGACTAGTAAATGGACCGTGTGTCTGACATTGGATATCATTCTGGGTGATTGATGGATATCGGTTGCATGAAGTGGTTTGCCTGTGTAGCATGATAAGATGCAAATGATCAAGGCTTCTGTTGAAAAGAAGAGTCTTGTGGTTGATGATCAAAGCACGACCTGTGTGGCATAGCTTTTTGTAGCGTGGATTCGCGAGCCTCACACCCCGGTTGTGAACCAGAAACGGGAGAAGGACCTCAGGGGGGACATGCGTTTCTTTCTAGTTAGAAATGGCGTCACTGGTTTTACATGCCCTGACGAGTTTGACTTATGTGGTTGTTGTTGTTGCGAGGCGCCTGGATATATCGGTGACTATGTGAAGCCGATGGAATCATTTGTTGGCTCATTTACGCCCCAAAGGTCGGGGAAAAGTAGTGTTCGGGCATAATAATCCACATCGGTGGACCGGCCCTGACGATCCAAGGGGCAGTTGCGGCTATTCCTGAGGGGCGGACTAGAGGCTCTCGAATTCGGTGAGGACTATCTTTTGCCTCAGTTCACAGATGGAAATCCAGCTTCCAATACGTGACAATTGCAGTTTTGATTGTATACCTATGTATGGCGACATAGTGGTATGGGGCATTCATGCCACCTATGATTGATATTTATGATTGTATATAATATCAGAAACTAACTGGAAACGAGCTAAGATGGGTGGTTTCCTGGGTAATGGTCTGATGTTGGTTTCGGCCTTCGGGGTTAATACTTAGGGAATCGTTTTCTTACTAATTTACGGTTGGAGTCTGATTAAGAATTAAAAGATGAAATTTCACGTACCAAGCATTCTTGTCTATTATAAGGTAAAAACCCTATCCTCCGGCTTGCGTTGCTTTGTGTGATGGGACCTAGGTCTTATAATAGCCTCATTTTTCTTTATTTAGCATTGCGTTGTTGTTTTATGCACTGGTATTCTTGGGAGGAAACCCGTTCCGTGTTATACGGCATGGTCCATTGATTTACCTAACTTTAAAATAAAGATTAATAGCTGTTTTAGTTCTCACACCAGTCACATGACTGACCTGGAGTTTATTGTTTTAACCTAAACTCTGGGTGCTCCTATTTTCCACACGAGCAGCTAGTAGTTTTGGTTTTGTAGATTTATATTCACAGGATCCTGGTTTACAGCTGGAATGATATCCGGAAAGCTTTGTATTCGTATATCTCCTTTAGTTGTTTTTTATATTATTTTCCGCTGCTATGTAATGTATTGTAATCTCTGATATTTTGTAATGTGTAATATTGATTTATACTCTGTATATTCTTGTAATCTGATGAATTGTTGTAATTAACAATGAAATGTTCTTCTGTCTGCGTTCCGATGTGGCTTGTTCTCAACTCAATCCGTGATTTCCCGTAAGGGGGATTTTGGGTCGTAATAGTATATATACGGAAACAGGAAATGGAGAATGAATAAATTAATGGTAAATTAATTTAAGAGATAAATGATGAATGATGATTGATCGATATAATTTTGTAATAACCCGGAAATCCGAGCTAATTTAAAATTTTTATTTTGGTAATTTTATTGAATTTTGGATATTTAAAATGAATTATTTTAAATAATAACAACGAGAAATTTATTTTGAATAGAATTGGAACGTATATATTTATTTGAATCATCGTTAGAATATAAATATTTTATTTTAATTATAAAAGGAACAGAAAATGGCGCGGTAGTTTGAAATTTCGATTTCAAAGTTCAAATGAATGTACAGGATTCAAAATAAACCGGACTTTAGCGAAACCAAAAATATTAGAATCTAATTGAGAATATCTTTCCAACGAATCCAAAAAATTGAAATTTCATAGCGGGAATCAAAAGTTATGTCCAGTTCAAAATTCAGAATAGTCGCTATGGAATTTTGGCCCTTAAAAATGGAAATTTTGCAAACGACCTCAGGTTTCGATGGAACCACTTTTGTTGGATCCGTGATGTCAAGTTATGGCTAGATTTCAAAATTCATAATTTTCTGAATCAATATGTAAGCGTGGCGAAGTTAAACGTGTTCTAACGGTTTCAGTTAAATTGGATAGACCAGAAAATGGCCATTTTTCGAACGTTCTCAAAATTCGATGAAATTAGTTTTTTAGGACCGTATCATCAATACGAAGCTAGAAATATTTTTTCTAGAATTTTTAGAGTCCGGATGTGGCCCGGATAAACTGAAATATGCGTTCAAATTCAATATATAGAGTTATATTTTGATTTTGATGAAAAACTGATCGAAACAGCCGAATTGGGTTACAAAACATATCCCACTATGTTCGGAATGGGGGTAATTAGCTAGGGACGATAGTCGTTGGGCTCGATTTCAGATCCGGATTAAAAGTCAACTATATGGAATATAAAAATAATTAAATAAACTTATTTACATATAGCCCCTCTCCTATTTCCCTCCTCTCACAGATCTAAAACCGATTTAGAAATTAAAAAAAAAACAAAAAAAGGTAAACCACCGCGCATCGCAATGCCGTGCAACCCTACGCCACCGTCGCCGCGAATGGCGCAACCACCCTCTGACGAAGCTCGCCGAAGCACCCCCTCTCCCCCCTAACAACCGTCGCTCCCCTTTCCTCCAAACCCAAACACCCGCCAAAGCCCTAGATTCCTCTGAGCACCGCCTCCAGTCACTGTAGGGCCACTGCCGACTGGCTGCTCCGTCCCCGCCCCTCCCTCAGGCCGCCATACCCTTCCCCTTCCTCACCTTCTCCCTCTCTTGATGGAAAACTACCAAAAATCCCCTAAAGCCGTAGCTAACCGCTACCCCGAGCCCGCTACTGCCAAGCCGAGCCTTTCCATGCTCCCCTCCGACAGTGAACTTCCCCCTCCCCTTCGCCGGAAAGCGATGTAAGTTTTATTTATTATTTAGAGTACTCTGATTTTTATAGTAAAAAAAAATAGATTTTTTAGAGAGAAAGTTTATAATTCTAAAAAGGAAAAGTTTATATCTTTATAAATATAAAGGGAGGTGTTTTTATATATGAAATAGAAGCATATAAGAGAAATGATTTTTATTTATGTAATTAGCATATAAAAACTGAATTAAAAAATATAAAGTTACGATTTTCTATAATATATAAATATGGTTTTTATCGCATGTTTGAAATATTTTTATGAAGATAAAAATATGATTTTTATCTATATAGATTTGAAATAAAAATTCAATTTTTATATATATGAAGTAGCAATAAAAATTTGATTTCTATATATAAGAGATAGCGATAAAAATTTGATTTATATATATATGAAGTAGCGAGAAAAATTCGATTTTTATATATATGAAGTAGCGATAAAAATTCGATTTCTATATATATGAAGTTGAAATAAAGATATGATTTTTATATACTAGAGAATATAAAAATGTGATTTTTATCTATGTAGCGTATACGGACGACGAAAATGATAAAAGGCGAGCGACGGAGATTTCCTACATATGAAGAGTCGTGGCGTTTGGTTTAGCTTCTCAGTGAGAACTCCTCACTTTTATTTTGATTTCTAGTGGAAATATATACTAGGATGCAGACGGTGCTTAGTAGCACCCGACACCCGTCGTCCACAGACCGTGGATGACATGTTTGTTTGATTACTATGTTGTGAAATTTTATTGTGAGATGTGGAATGGAATAAAATATTTTATAGTGGAAAATATTTTATAGTTAAAAATATAATTTTTGACGTGTATATAAAATAAATAGTAATAAACAAATCGGACGATTTGTTTATATACACTGATTTGACTAATATTGATTGGGACGATAAATTTTACACATCGCCCAACTGCACAAATAAAAATCTGTGTTTGTTGATTTGAAACCCCACACGGGTATTGGGATGATATTTAACATACATTAATCTCGATTGTTTAGTGGTACGTCAATCGATGGGTTGACAGACTGTGTAAGCGTTAATTATTTATATTTAATGCTTATGCAGTTGTGTGGTGCACTCTGGATGATGGTTGATGGTTTATCGTTGCTATTATATACATGTGTTGTAGAAAATCCATATAATTAACATTATATGGTAATTGATTGGGCCTCATTCCAATTTGAAAAATAAGGAATATTATAAAAATAAATTCATGCGTTGAATAGAAAATAAATTCATGTGTTGAATAGAAAATAAATTCATGCGTTGAATAGAATAAAAATTCTTGTATTGAATAATATAATTCATGTGTTGAATAGAATAAATATTCATGTGTTAAATAAAAGCCGTGTTGACTAGATTGACGCCATTTTGATGTGAACGATATTTATATCGATTTTATTCATTTTTATAATGAATATAGAAAAGAAAGTGATTTCAAAATATAATGTTTTGAAAATATTATCATTTGTATATCGATGATGTGGAATATTCAATTTTTATTCGAAATTGAATATGAAGCTGAAATCGTTTCGAAAACGAATTTAAAATAATTTATAAAATACGTTTTGAAAGGAAAGCGACGAAATATATATATATATATATATTATATTATGGCCTGAATAGAACGCTCCGCGCCGCGGTAGTTCGCGAATTTCGACCATTGACTTCGAATGGACGTTACGGGAGATCCGACCGTCGGATTCTCCTAAAACCAAACTGTTGGGTTCGTATCGAAAAGAGCTTTCTAACGAATATTAGAGATTTGAAATCTAACGGTTGGATTTGGAATTACGTCCAAACCAAATTTGGAAAAGGTCGTTGTAAGTGCAGTTCGATGGCCGTTGATGGAATTCGACTGTACGGGCCTTGATAAAATTATTAAAAATAGTAATAATTTGTGTAAAATCATAAGAAATGATTTGTGAAGAATCGGGATGAAAAATTCCAAATTTGAAAAGATAAAAATAGATTTTTATCGAAATGAACTAGTTTTGAACTAGAATAATAATTTTCTTATTTTTAAATAAATAAATTGGATTTGAAAGGGTTTTAAAAGTAACCAGAATTTCCAATAATTGAATTGGAATGGACCTGAATCGAAATTGTCTTTGGAATATTTCGATGTTGAATTTCATGATTATACAGATATTGTTATGGAAATTTGAAAGATATATTTATATCGTTATTTACAATACGATATTTGTTAGTCATAGAATTTGATACTGAATATAAGCCGATATATTTTCTATTCAGAGCCTTATATTTAATATCAAATGGGAATTGGGTTTATCGTGAACTGTGTTTTAACGACATTTGTTCTTTAACCCGATTTACAGTGAAATGTGATTTGGAATTTATAAATCTTTTGTTAAGATTTAAAGGAGGTTTTCCAAAGTAAAGTTTTCCAATTTAATAAAATAAATTGGAATGGAATGGAATGTGATTTTGGGTTTATCGTGAACCGTGTTTTAAATGACATTGGTTCTTTAACCCAGTAAAAAACAGGATATGGTTTCCCAAGTTAAACAATCATTAATATTGATTTTTGGGAAGATTAAAACCAAGTGGAGTTTTAATGAATCTTTAATTAGATTGAAATAATCGAGAATGGAGTATCACCAGTTTTGCTCTAGGCGATAGTTAAATCTTTAATTAGATTTGAACGTGAAATGGTAATTGAATTTACCGATAACACCGTGGTGATAGATATGAAGTATTACCAGTTTTACTTCATGGGATGAATAGGTTGGGATTGGGAAATTAAAACAAATGATTACTTCAATGTGGTTCGCTAATCCTGACTAGTTTGAATTGATAATCAAAAGAAGATTAAAAAATAAATTTAAAGAATTTATCTTTGATAAAATTAATGGGAACCTTTCCCAAGGTATAAGAATATTTGAATAAAAGGTTATTCTGAATTGGAATGAGGCATATGTTGTGTTTGTGTAACACTTGTTTATTATATACGCGGGTTATTCGGAAAGACCGGGTTTATCCCATTCTGAATAATTGATTCGACGTGGTGTCGAGGATAAAGACGGTGGTCGAAGACCGGAGGTCTTCACATCGTTTGGGTGATTACTGATGATCCTTATTGGGCTGTACACCCAAGAGGAGGGAATCAGTTGGTGATCGTCCAGACGTACTTGGAGATCGATGGATATGCGAGGTACAAGGTGCCTCCGGTTTCGTTCAGACCCAGAACGAACTTGTAAATGGCATGTGTGTCTGACATTGGATTTTATTCTGTGTGATTGATCTCTATTAAATATATATCTATTTGGCGGCGGAGAATTTATTCTCTTGCTTAACGCCCTTCTCTGAGACGTACGAGCTCAGAGGTTATATATTGATGGATATCAATCGCATGGAGTGAATTGCCTGTGTGGCATGCCTAAGTGGCAATTGATCAAGGCTTCTGTTGAAAAGCTAAGTCTTGTGGTTGATGATCAAAGCACCACCTGCGTGGCATAGTTTTGTGTAGCGTTGATTCGCAAGTCTCACACCCCGGTTGTGAACTAGATACAGGAGAGGACATCAGAGAGGGCATGCGTTTCTTTCTAGCTAGGGTGATGTCAGTGACCTACCAGCCCTGACATTTATATTATTTTCACCTGTGTGGTTGTTGCTGTTGCGAGGCGCCTCGGATATATCGGTGACTATGTGGAGCTGATGGAGCTATTGGGCTCATTTACGCTCCAAAGGGTGGGGAAACATAGTGTTCCGGCCTTTTTATCCACATCTGTGGACTGACCCTGACGATCCAAGGGCTCACCTGTGTCTGGGTCCTGAGGCTCGGACTAGCCAGTCTCGAATCGGTAGAGGATGATCCCTTGCCTCGGTTCACAGATGGAAATCCAACTTCCAATACGTGACTTTGCGGTTTTGATTGTAGAACCTATATATGGTGACATAGTGGTATGGGGCACTTATGCCGTCTATGATTGATACTTATGATTGAAATTGTTTTCTTCACTTATAGTAATAATAAAAGATGAAATTTAGCGTATCAAGCATTCTTTGGCTATTATAAGGTAAAAACCCTATCCTCCGGCTTGCGTTGCATTGTGTGATGGGACCTGGGTCTTATAATAGCTTCATGTTTATTTATTTAGCATTGCACTGTTTTTTTATGCACTGGTATTCTTGGGAGGAAACCCGTTCCGTGTTATACGGCGTGGTCCCTTGATTTACCTAACTTTAAAAATAAAGATTTATAACTGTTTTAGTTCTCACACCAGTCACATGACTGACCTGGAGTTTATTGTTTTAACCTAAACTCTGGGTGCCCCTATTTTCCACATGGGCAGCTAGTAGTTTTGTTTTTGCAGATTTTATTCACAGGAACCTGGTTTACAGCTGGAATGATATCCGGAAAGCTCTGTATCCGTATATCTCTTTCAGTTGTGTATTGTATTATTTTCCGCTGCTATGTAATTCATTGTAATCTCTGATATTTATCGAATGTATTTTATTCATTCATACTCTGTATATTCTTGTAATCTGATGAAATTGTTGTAATTAACAATTAAATGTTCTTCTGTTTGTGTTCTGATTCGTCTTGTCCTCAATTCAATCCGGGCTTTCCTTACCGGGGAAGTTCGGGTCGTAACAGCTTGGTATCAGAGCTCTGGTTTACAAAGCTCGAGAACAAGAAACATTAGAACCATACGATAGAATTCATCAGAAATTGGATTAGTAATATCCAATGAGAATGACTCATTAGAGATAGGATCAGTAGTATCCTAGAACGAGTGTGAAGAGTATACTTTTAAAATGAAAACGATTTTCGTTTTGAAAATTTAAATCAAGTATTCGTATTTGAATATTTTATTTTATACTTGATTTGGACAATCCAATATATAAAGATTTTGCATATACGTCTGATCCACATGTATTTGAAGTTTTAATATACTGGATAGATATAGAATTACACTCTAGTCGCCCGGAGATGATCCTATTGATGACTACGTAGCATCAGCAGTTTGTGTTCGAGTTTCGAAAGTGGGATTCCTATATATTTCCAATTGACTTGTGTGAGAACCAAAATTAGACATGGTCTATTGTTGTGATTCGACACCAAAAATGTGATTTTTGACTATATATCAAAATTATGGATTTGAAAAGATAATCAACTAATTGACTGCTGATTGTGATGTTTGATTAATTAAATGTTGAACCTTTAGCCAAATTGAACCAAATAATGAGTTGTATTGAAAATTAGTCGCATTTGCATGCATATACATGTACTTACATTGAACATGTCATAGCAAGGAGGCTAGAGAAAAGTAATAAAATTGTTTGCCCGACAAATAGGTACATGTTTATTGTATTTCTTGGGTTTTTGGTGATTTTATAAGGCGCTTGGCTATTTCGTTTTCTTTTTGGATTGGTGAGGGCCATGGGATGCTATTTGAAATATCCCGAAGCTCTCAGTGCAGGGGAGGTTATGGCGAAATTTTTCGAAAATTTAGGGTGTTAGCCAAATTTTTGAAAAATTTGAAAAGTTCTTAGAAACTGAAAAGTTGAAGAACTTAAGACATAATGAAAATAATGAAAGTTGAGTTGATTTGTAAAACAACTTTCGGCTTCGTTCCTTTTCGGGGACGAAAAGTTTTAAGTGGGGGAGATTGTAATAACCTGGAAATCCGAGCCAATTTAAAATTTTTATTTTGGCAATTTTATTGAATTTTTGATATTTAAAATGAATTATTTTAAATAATAACGACGAGAAATTTATTTTGAGTAGAATTAGAATGTATATATTTATTTGAATCGTCGTTAGAATATAAATATTTTATTTTAATTATAAAAGGAATTGAAAATGGCGCAGTAGTTTGAAATTTCGATTTCAAAGTTCAAATGAATGTACAGGATTCAAAATAAACCGGATTTTAGCGAAACCAAAAATATTAGAATCTAATTGAGAATATCTTTCCAACGAATCCGAAAAATTGAAATTTCATAGCGGGAATCAAAAGTTATGTCCAGTTGAAAATTCAGAAAAGTCGCTATGGAATTCTGGCCCTTAAAAATGGAAATTTTGCAAACGACCTCAGTTTTCGACGAAACCACTTTTCTTGGATCAGTGATGTCAAGTTATTGCTAGGTTCCAAAATTCATAATTTTCTGAATCAATATGTAAGCATAGCGAAGTTAAACGGGTTCTAATGGTTTAGTTAAATTGGATTGACCAGAAAATGGCCATTTTTCGAACGGTCTCAGAATTCGATGAAATTAGTTTTGTTAGGACCGTATCGTCAATACGAAGCTAAAAATAATTTTTCTAGAATATTTAGAGTCCGTATGTGGCCCAGGTAAACTGAAATGTGCGATTAAATTCAATATATAGAATTATATTTTGATTTTGATGAAAAACTGATCGAAACAGCCGAATTGGGTTACGAAACATATCCCATTCTGTTCGGAATGGGGGTAATCAGCTAGGGACGATAGTCATTGGGCTTGATTTGAGATCTGGATTATAAGTCAACTATATGGAATATAAAAATAATTAAATATATTTATTTACATATAGCCCCTCTCCTATTTCCCTCCTCTCTCAGATCTGAAACTGATTTAGAAACAAAAAAAGGAAAACCACCGCTCATCGCAACCGCCGTGTAACCCTACGCCACCACTGCCGCGAATGGCGCACCCACCCCCGACGAAGCTCGCCGCAGCACCCACTCTCCCCTTAACAACCATTGCTCCCCTTTCCTCCAAACCGAAACACCCGCCAAAGCCCTAGATCCCTCTGAGCACCGCCTCCAGTCACCGTAGGGCCACCGCCGGCTGGCTGCTCCGTCCCCGCGCCTCCCTGAGGCCGCCAAACCCCTCCCCTTCCTCACCTTCTCCCTCTCTTGACGGAAAAGTACCAAAACCCCCTGAAGCCGCAGCTAACCGCTACCCCTAGCCCGCTTGTAACAACCCGTAAAATCTGAACCAATTAAATTTTTTTAAATTGGCTAATTTAGTGAATTTAAAATATTTAAAATAGATATTTTAAATAATAACGATGAAAAGTGCGTTTGAATCGATGTTTGAAAATAAATATAATTAATTTTAATTATAAACAAGGCCTAAAATGGCGCGGTAGTTTCAAAATTTCAATTCAAATTTTGACTGACATTATCGAGTGCAAAGCAAAACAGATTTTAGTCAAACCAAAAATATTTAAATCTGTTAGTGAATATCTTTCTAACGAATCTGAAAAATCGAAGTTTCGTAGCGGGAAGCCAAAGTTATGGCCAAATGAATTTTTAGAAAGGTCGCTATATAATTTATATAGCCCGTGAAAATGGCCATTTTGCAAATAACCTCAGAATTCGTCAAAACCACTTTTGTTGGATCCGGGATGTCAAATTATTACTAGGTTTCAAATTTCATAATTTTTGAAGCTAGTATGTGAGCGTGGCAAAGGAAAATGTGTTTGGTCGATTTCTTTTAAATTGGATCGACCAGAAATGGGTCATTTTTCAAACGGTCTCAGAATTCGACGAAACTAGTTTTGTTGGGACCATATCGTCAAAACATAGCTAGATTTATTTTTCGGGAATTTTTTGAATCAGTATGTGGCCCCGGTAAATTGAAATGTACATTCAAAATAATTATTGAATATTTTATATTTTAATTTGAAGAAAAACTGACTGGAACCGTCGAATGGGCCTACGAAACATATCCCATGTGTTCGGAATGGGGGTATTTAGCTAGGGACGACAGTCGTTGGGTTTGGATTGGTGTTCGTATGTGATAAGGGGTATTTTCGGATTTTAAATAAATTATAAATAAACCCGCACCCCCCAACCAATCACAACTTGACACGCTATCTCTCTCTCCCCCCCGATTAAAAATCGCGAACGGAGGAACCCCTTTATAACTTCCCTCCTCATTTTATCCCTCCATACGCACCAAAACGCCATAACCCAGTTAAGCTTTATGTAGATCTTCCCGAGCTCTTCAAATCCATACCAGTTGGAGGTTTTAACGTGGAGCGTGGAGGCTGAATCACCTCCAAGAAGTCGGAGACTTCAACTCGCCGCCGGCAGCACCTGGGACCACCGAGTGGGTCCGCTCCACCGCGCGTAGAACGCCCTCCGTCCCCCTTCGACGTTGCGTAGCCCGATCGTCCAACCCCTTCAAGGATTTCACGAAAAATCGATACCTAGTTTCGAACCATTTCAGAGAGGTAACGGCTGATTTTATATTAAACTATTTAATAGCACTTTAAAGCGCTACGGTTTATGATTTCACTGTAAAAATCATATCCTTTTCGTTTGTTGACGAAATTCAGTGAAACAAGAGACAATGGACTCGTGTGGACGCCTTCTACATTCTAGAAGAGACCGGATATTTTTCTGAGCCTTCTGCAATTTTTGGTGGAGTGGAACCCAATGTGAGATTTCTAAATTATAAACGATATGGAAAACGACGATGTATGAATTATATAGTCGATGTACGAGTTATATAAGCGTTGTACACCTCATGTATAAGCGTTGTATAAGTTGTACGTTCGATGTATAAGTTATATATGCGTTGTAAAAATTATATATGTGTTGAAATAGAAGTGAAATTTACTTATATATATACACCCCTCATCCACAAACCATGGACGATATTTATTGGTTGTGATTGGTGTGAAAGTTGGTTGATAGCGAATGGTTGATTAGAATTGTTTGTGGTTGAAATTGATTGATTGTGGTTGAAAAGTACCCGTTTGTGGTTGAGTATTATTTGGTTGAAACCATGTAGGATTAGTTTGTGGGAAAAAAACATGCCGCCTGCATGAGAACTAGATGCATGAAATCCCCATTGTCAAAAGTTGCGAGGCTTTAAGGTAGAGCGAGGAGTCGTACTAGGGACGGTTCCGATTTTAACTACCCTGCCGTTATGCTGCCGAAATTTTCAATAATATTCATGTGTTAGAATTATTTTCATGTGTTGAAACTATATTCATGTGTTGAATAGAAATTCATGTGTTGAACGACATTCATGTTTTTGAAATAAATTGTTTTATAATAAAAATCATATTTTTATCATCTATATGAACTATATAAAATAGTCGTGTTTTGAAATAAATTGTTTTATACTAAAAATCATATTTTTATCATCTATATGAACTATATAAAATAGTCGTGTTTTGAAATAAATTTTTTTATAGTAAAAATCATATTTTTATCATCTATATGAACTATATAAAATAGTCGTGTTTTGAAATAAATTGTTTTATAATAAAAATCATATTTTTATCATCTATATGAACTATATAAAATAGTCGTGTTTTGAAATAAATTGTTTTATAATAAAAATCATATTTTTATCATCTATATGAACTATATAAAATAGTCGAGTTTTGAAATGAATTGTTTTAAAATAAAAACCACATTTTTATTATAAACATGAATTGTTAAAAATAGTGAAGTGTTGAAATAAATGTTTGTTGGATAAAAATATAATTTTTATCAAATGTATGAAAAGAATATGGTTTTAAAATCGAAGAATATATTATATATATATATAATCAAAATAAATTGAATAACGAAGCAACAGTTCGTGTTTTGAAACCGTGATTTCAAACGATTAGTGCGGGAGATCCGACCATCGGATTTTCCCAAAACCGAAACCGTTGGGTTCGCCTTGGAAATATCTTTCCAACGACACCCACTTTGTGAAGATCCAACAGTTGGATTGTCTGGAATGTTTAAATCAAATCTGAAGAAAAACAGCGCCAGAACCGATTATATATATATATATAAATATAAATATAATTAAATTAAATCGAATAACGACGCTGCAGTTCGTATTTTGAAATCGAAACTTCAAACAAGTGTACCAGGAGATCCGACCGTCGGATTTTCCCAAAACTAAAACCATTGGGTTCGTTTTGAAAAGATCTTTCTAATGATAAATTTTTTGTGAAGATCCAACGGTTAGATTTTCATATATGTGTAAATCAAATCTGAAGAAAAACAGCTCCACGGCCGCGTTATGGCCTGAAGCGTCGTTTGAATACATTGGCTATTTTTAAATAAATAAAAATAGCGATAAATCATTATAAAATATTATAAACGATATGGAATGGAAATAAACCGAATTTACCCAGTTTATTGGATATTTGATTGTTGAATGTGTTTGACATGAAAAATTATACTAAAGAATTTATCTTTGATAAAAATAATGGGAACCTATCCCTAAGAATGTGAAATTTATAAACTAACTGAAGGTTAGCTAAGTCGAATGGTTTCCTGGGTTTTGATCTGATGTTGGTTTCGTCCTTCGGGGTTAATATTTGGGAAATCGTTCTCTTACTAATTTACGATTAGTGACTAATGAATTGGAATAAGGCGTATGTTGTGTTTGTGTAGCTCTTGTTAATTATATACGCGAGTTGCTCAGAAAGACCGGGTTTATCCCATTCTGAATAACTGAATCGACGGTAAGATGTCGATGACGAAGACGGTGATTGAAGACCGGATATCTTCACCTCGGTTGGATGGTAACTGATGTCTTGATTGGGAGGCATCCCGAAATATAGATAATAAGTGGTGATCGTCCAAAAGTACGTGGAGATCGATGGATATGCGAGGTATATAGTGCCTCCGGTTTCGTTCAGACTCAAAAAGGACTTATAAATGGACTGTGTGTCTGACATTGGAATACATTCTGTGTGATTGATGGCATCAGTTGCATGGTGTGAATTGCCTGTGTGGCATGCTAAGATGCAGTGATCAAGGCTTCTATTGAAAAGCAAAGTCTTGTGGTTGATGATCAAAGCACGGTCTGTATGGCATAGCTTTGTGTATAACGTGAATTCGCGAGCCTCACACCCCGGTATGAGCCAGAAACGGGAGAGGACCTCAGGGAGGACATGCGTTTCTTTTCAGCTAGAGGTGGTGTCAGTGCTTAAACTGGATGACATATATATATTATTTTCACCCGTGTGGTTGTTGCTGTTGCGAGCGCCTCGGATATATCGGTCGATCCGGGACCGATGGAGTCATTCGTTGGCTCATTTACGCCCCAAAGAGCGGGGAAACGCAGTGTTCAGGCATTTTAATCCACATAGGTGGACCGACCCTGACGACCCAAGGGTTTGACTGAGTACTTGCCCTAAGGCTCGGGCTAGAGAGTCTCGAATTCGGTAAGGACTATCTTTTGCCTTGGTTCATGACGGAAATCCAATTTCCAAAAACGACATCGTGCAGTTTTGATTGTAAACCTATATTTGGCGACATATTGGCATGGGACGCTCATGTCGTCTACGATTGATATTTATGATTGTGTATAAAATTAGAAACTAACTGGAAACGAGCTAAGATGGGTGGTTTCCTGGGTATTGGTTTGATGTTGGTTTCGGCCTTTGGGGTTAATACTGAGGGGATCGTTCTCTTACTAATTTACAGTTGGAGTCTAATTAAGAATTAACGACAAAATTTACATTTTAAGTGATTTTACTTTACACGTATTAAGCATATCTTGGTCGATATAAGGTAAAACTCTATCCTTCGGTTTGCATTGCATTGTGTGATGGGACTTGAGTCTTATATCGGCTTCATTTTTATAAAAAGCATTGTGATGTTTAAAAGATTTACTTGTTTTAAAGCACTGGCAATCAAATGGAGTAAACCCGTTCCGCGAAAGTGGCGTGGTCCTGTTATTAGCCATATTATAAAATGTGTTAAGTAGATTTCTCATACCAGTCCCATGACTGACTCGTAGTTTGTTTCACTTGCAAACTCGGGTGCCCCTTTTTCTACACGGGCAGCCTTGTGTTCAGGTTAGCAGGCTCTTTATGGATAGCTGGAGCTGAAGATGGATTCAACAGTTTATCTCTTTTATGCTGTTCAGCTCCTATTGTACATATTATGTTTGTTTTCCGCTGTAGACATTTATGTATAGCCGAACTGTATTTGTACTAAGTATGATCCTGTATACTGTGTAACTCTGATGATTATGTTTATCCAGTGTATTATTTGTACACTATCTGGTGTATTTATTTAATTATGCTCTGCTATTTTCTGTTTGTGTGTTATATTCCAAAGATTACCCTTGACACCGTCGTACGGGGTTTTGGGGTCATCACATCGCTACTGCAAGCCGACCCTTTCCATGCTCCACTCCGTCAGTGAACTTCCCCCTCCCCTTCGCCGGAAAGCGATGTAAGTTTTATTTATTATTTATAGTAGTTTGATTTTTATAGTAAAAAAAAATTAGATTTTTTTTAGAGAGAAAGTTTATATTTCTAAAAAGGAAAAGTTTATATCTTTATAAATATAAAGGAAGGTGTTTTTATATATGAAATAGAAGCATATAAGAGAAGTGATTTTTATTTATATAATTAGCATATAAAAACTAAATTTTTTAAAAAATATAAAGTTATGATTTTCTATAATATAAAAATATGGTTTTTATCGCATGTTTGAAATATTTTTATGAAGATAAAAATATTATTTTTATCTATATAGATTTGAAATAAAAATTCGATTTTTATATATATGAAGTAGCAATAAAAAATTGATTTCTATATATAAGAGATAGCGATAAAAATTTGATTTTTATATATATGAAGTAGCGAGAAAAATTCGATTTTTATATATATGAAGTAGCGATAAAAATTCGATTTCTGTATATATGAAGTGGAAATATAGATATGATTTTTATATACTAGAGAATATAAAAATGTGATTTTTATCTATGTAGCGTATACGGACGATGAAAGTAATAAAAGGCGAGCGGCGGAGATTTCCTACATATGAAGAGTCATGGCATTTGGTTTAGCTTCTCGGTGAGAACTCCTCACTTTTATTTTGATTTCTAGTGGAAATATATACTAGGATGCAAACGGTGCTTAGTAGCACCTGACACCCGTCGTCCACAGACCATGGATGACTTGTTTGTTTGATTGCTGTGTTGTGAAATTTTATTGTGTGATGTGAAATGGAACAAAATATTTTATAGTGGAAAATATTTTATAGTTAAAAATATAATTTTTAGCGTGTATATAAAATAAATAGTAATAAACAAATCGGACGATTTTTTTATATACACCGATTTGACTGATATTGATTGGGACGATAAATTTTACGCATCGCCCAACTGCACAAATAAAAATATGTGTTTGTTGATTTGAAACTCCACACGGGTATTGGGTTGAGATTTGACGTACACTAATCCCAATTTTTTAGTGGTATGTCAATCGATGGGTTGATAGACTGTGTAAGCGTTAATTATTTATATTTAATGCTTATGCAGTTGTGTGGTGAACTATGGATGATGGTTGATGATTTATCGTTGCTATTATATATATATGTGTTGTAGAAAATCCGTATAATTAACATTATATGGTAATCGATTGGGCCTCATTCCAATTTGAAAAATAAGGAATATTATAAAAATAAATTCATGTGTTGAATAGAAAATAAATTCATGTGTTGAATAGAAAATAAATTCATGTGTTGAATAGAATAAAAATTCATTTGTTGAATAATATAAATTCATGTGTTGAATAGAATAAATATTCATGTGTTGAATAGAACAAATATTCATGTGTTGAATAGAATAAACATTCATGTGTTGAATAAAAGCCGTGTTGACTAGATTGACGCCATTTTGACGTGAACGATATTTATATTGATTTTATTCATTTTTATAATGAATATAGAAAAGAAAATGATTTCAAAATATAATGTTTTGAAAATATTATCATTTGTATATCGATGATGTGGAATATTCAATTTTGATTCGAAATTGAATATGAAATTGAGATCGTTTCGAAAACGAATTCAAAACGATTTATAAAATACGTTTTGAAAGGAAATCGACGAAATACATATAAATATACATATACATACATATATATATTATATATATATATAATGGCCTGAATAGAACGCGCCGCGGTAGTTCGTGAATTTCGACCATTGACTTCGAATGGACGTTACGGGTGATCCGACCGTCAGATTCTCCTAAAACCAGAACCGTTCGGTTCGTATCGAAAAGAGCTTTTAAAAAATATTAGAGATTTGAAATCTAACGGTTGGATTCGAAATCTAGTGGTTTGTTTGATTGCCGTAAGTGCAGTTCGATGGCCGTTTATGGAATTCGACTGTACGGGCCTTGATAAAATTATTATAAATAGTAATAATTTGTGTAAAATCATAAGCAATGATTTGTGAAGAATTAAGATGAAAAATTCCAAATTTGAAAAGGTAAAAATAGATTTTAATCGAAATGAACTAGTTTTGAAGTAGAATAATAATTTATTTATTTTTAAATAAATAAATTGGATTTGAAAGGGTTTTAAAAGTAACCAGAATTTCCAATAATTGAATTGGAATGGATCTGAATCGAAATTGTCTTTGGAATATTTCGATGTTGAATTTCATGATTATATAGATATTGTTATGGAAATTTGAAAGATATATTTATATCGTTATTTCCAATACGATATTTGTTGGTCGTAGAATTTGATACTGAATATAAGCCGATATATTTTCTATTCAGAGCCTTATATTTAATATCAAATGGGAATTGGGTTTATCGTGAACTGTGTTTTAACGACATTTGTTCTTTAACCCGATTTACAGTGAAATGTGATTTGGAATTTATAAATCTTTTATTAAGATTTAAAGGAGGTTTTCCAAAGTAAAGTTTTCCAATTTAATAAAATAAATTGGAATGGAATGGAATGTGATTTTGGGTTTATCGTGAACCGTGTTTTAAATGACATTGGTTCTTTAACCCAGTAAAAAACAGGATATGGTTTCCCAAGTTAAACAATCATTAATATTGATTTTTGGGAAGATTAAAACCAAGTGGAGTTTTAATGAATCTTTAATTAGATTGAAATAATCGAGAATGGAGTAACACCAGTTTTGCTCCAGGCGATAGTTAAATCTTTAATTAGATTTGAACGTGAAATGGTAATTGAATTTACCGATAACACCGTGGTGTTAGATATGAAGTATTACCAGTTTTACTTCATGGGATGAATAGGTTAGGATTGGGAAATTAAAAAAAATGATTACTTCGATGTGGTTCGCTAATCCCGACTAGTTTGAATTGATATTCAAAAGAAGATTAAAAAATAAATTTAAAGAATTTTTCTTTGATAAAATTAATGGTAACCTTTCTCAAGGTATAAGAATATTTGAATAAAAGGATATTCTGAATAGGAATGTGGCGTATGTTGTGTTTGTGTAACACTTGTTTATTATATACGCGGGTTATTCAGAAAGACCGGGTTTATCCCATTCTGAATAATTGATTCGACGTGGTGTCGAGGATAAAGACGGTGGTCGAAGACCGGAGGTCTTCACATCTTTTGGGTGATTACTGATGATCTTGATTGGGCTGTACACCCAAGAAGAGGGAATCAGTTGGTGATCGTCCAGACGTACTTGGAGATCGATGGATATGCGAAGTACAAGGTGCCTCCGGTTTCGTTCAGACCAAGAATGAACTTGTAAATGGACTGTGTGTCTGACATTGGATTTTATTCTGTGTGATTGATCTCTATTAATTATATATCTGTTTGGCGGTGGAGAATTTATTCTCTTGCTTAACGCCCTTCTCTAAGACGTACGAGCTCAGAGGTTATATATTGATGGATATCCATCGCATGGAGTGAATTTCCTGTGTGGCATGCCTAAGTGGCAATTGATCAAGGCTTCTGTTGAAAAGCAAAGTCTTGTGGTTGATGATCAAAGCACCGCCTGTGTGGCATAACATTGTGTAGCGTTGATTCGAGAGCCTCACACCCCGGTTGTGAACCAGAAACGGGAGAGGACATCAGGGAGGGCATGCGTTTCTTTCTAGCTAGGGTGGTGTCAGTGACCTACCATGTAACAACCCGGAAATTCTGAGCCAATTTAAAATTTTTATTTTGGCAATTATAGTGAATTTTGAATATTTAAAATGAATTATTTAAAATAATGACGACGAGAAATTTATTTTAAATTGAATTAGAACGTATATATTTATTTGAATCGTCGATAGAATATAAATATTTTATTTTAAATATAAAAGGAATTGAAAATGGCGCGGTAGTTCGATATTTCGATTTCGAATTTCAAATGAATGTACCGGGTGCAAAATAAACTGGATTTTAGCGAAACCTAAAACATTTGAATCTAATGGGGAATACCTTTCCAACGAATCTGAAAAATCGAAATTTCACAGCGGGAATCAAAAGTTATGTCCAGTTGAAAATTCAGAATAGTCGCTATGGAATTCTGGCCCTTAAAAATGGAAATTTTGCAAACGACCTCGGTTTTCGACGAAACCACTTTTGTTGGATCCGGGATGTCTAATTATTGCTAGGTTTCAAAATCCGTAATTTTCTGATTCAATATGAGAGCGTGGCGAAGTAAAACGCGTTTGACCAGTTTCAGTTGATTTTAATCGACTGGAAAATGGCCATTTTTCAAACGGTCTCGGAATTTGACGAAATTAGTTTTGATAGGACCGTATCGTCAATACGAATCTAGAAAATATTTTACGGGTTATCACATACCTAACATTTATATTATTTTCACCTGTGTGGTTGTTGCTGTTGCGAGGTGCCTCAGATATATTAGTGACTATGTGGAGCCGATGGAGACATTGGGCTCATTTAAGCCCCAAAGGGCAGGGAAACGCAGTGTTCAGGCATTTTAATCCACATCGGTGGACCGACCCTGAAGATCCAAGGGCTCACCTGTGTTTGGGTCCTGAGGCTCGGGCTAGACTGTCTCGAATCGGTAGAGGACGATCCCTTGCCTCGGTTCACAGATGGAAATCCAACTTCCAATACGTGACTTTGCAGTTTTGATTGTAGAACCTATATATGGCGACATAGTGGTATGGGGCACTTATGCCGTCTATGATTGATACTTATGTTTGAAATGGTTTTCTTCACTTATAGTAATAATAAAAGATGAAATTTAGCGTATCAAGCATTCTTTGGCTATTATAAGGTAAAAACCCTATCCTCCGGCTTGTGTTGCATTGTGTGATGGGACATGGGTCTTATAATAGCTTATTTTTCTTTATTTAGCATTGTGCTGTTGTTTTATGCACTGGTGTTCTTGGTACGAAACCCGTTCCGTGTTATACGACGCGGTCCCTTGATTTACCTAACTTTAAAAATAAAGATTAATAACTGTTTTAGTTCTCACACCAGTCACATGACTGACCTAGAGTTTATTGTTTTAACCTAAACTCTGGGTGCCCCTATTTTCCGCTCGGGCAGCTAGTAGTTTTGGTTTTGCAGATTTATATTCATAGGAACATGGTTTACAGCTGGAATGATATCCGGAAAGCTCTGTATCCGTATATCTCTTTCAGTTGTGTATTGTATTATTTTCCGCTGCTATGTAATTCATTGTAATCTCTGATATTTATCGAATGTATTTTATTCATTCATACTCTGTATATTCTTGTAATCTGATGAAATTGTTGTAATTAACAATGAAATGTTCTTCTGTTTGTGTTCTGATTAGTCTTGTCCTCAGTTCAATCCGGGCTTTCCTTACCGGGGAAGTTTGGGTCGTAACAAATTTCCATCCGGAAATAATATCCTTGTTTGCATACGTGTTTTTTTTATAGTTAACTCACCGACTATCGATGTTTTTGACCATTTTTCCGTCGTCAATACGAAGAGACCGGTTGGATTCTTATCCAAAGAACCACTCCGTATGGGCGTTAGCGTTTCGAATCAAATAGATCGAAGACAAATTGAAGATGGAGTAAAGTGCAAGGGCTGTTGTATAAGTCCTAGGTAGAGATTGCCTAGGATGGATGTATGGAATAGTGCCTTTGGTTTGTCCCATCCCAGGACAACTTGAATGGACGAATGTTTGACAGAGTATATCTGGTAGATCACGTAAGTTGATCGTTTCAAACGTATTTTCGTTGTTGGTAGAGGAATTCGTTTCTCTTAGCTTATACCTGTGGTATTTTTGGGGAAATCAATTTGTAATTTGACGGGTATGACGATGTGGCATTCGAAGTAAATGAATGAGTAATCTGTTGAAAGATACGTTATGACCTCCAGCCTCATCAACTGGGAAATGACAGAAATGTGCCAGACAGCATGGCTAAGTGGTTCGCAACCAATTAGGGTATATTGTCACCATCTAGAGAATATTCATATTTGTTACTTCTTTCAATTATGTATCTCCCGGGAACGGTTATGTTAGAATACAAACCGAGGGGTGGCAATATATTCGATACACTCAAGCGAAATGAGTGGTCGGTCATGTGTGGCCGAGTTGCAAAATGTTCTTATTGAACTCTAGTGTATCGCTTCTAGAGTACACTGAGAGGAAGATGGATCCATACCTTGTCATAGTTAGAATCCATTCCCCGAATAAGAGCCCGTAGTTTTGATTGTATATTATATATGTAGAACGTTAGATGCAAGCATTTCTACTAGATGATTATTATATTGTGGCTGATAGACATTATTATTGTATCAAAAGAGTTTTGATATAAAATTTATCGTTTCTTTCAAAAAGATTTTGAAAGTTAAATCAAATGGTTTGGATTCTCATAAGGGAAAAACCCATTCCGTTATACGGTGTGG
Organism: Allium sativum; assembly: GCA_030737875.1. Lineage (NCBI taxonomy): Eukaryota > Viridiplantae > Streptophyta > Magnoliopsida > Asparagales > Amaryllidaceae > Allium > Allium sativum. The sequence goes on along the minus strand of CM060916.1, from coordinate 89,120,230 downwards.
TCTTATGAGATATCGTGTTATTGCTCAAACTGTTTTAAATTGTTTTACTCGCACCAGTCCCATGACTGACCAGGGGTTTATTTTGTTTTGTTTTCCCTAAACTCTTGGGTGCCCAATTTTGTACGGGCAGTCATGTAGTCAGGATTTACAGATACCTAAAGAGCTAAAGCAGGACGCTTCAAAAATGATATAGCTATGGTTATTTTCCGCTGTGTTGTAAGTGCTGTACTTTGGGAATGATATGTATATTCAAGTACAGATGTATATTTCAAAGTTATGTTATATATTATATGTTATTCGTTCCGTTGTGAGGCTCGTGTTACTCTGATGTTGTGATGTTCTTCTTCTTTGAGACGACCCGAAATCCCGTTCAGACGGAGACCAGGGTTATCTTTGGAATATAACACAGAAACAGATAATAGCAGAACAGAATTAAATAAATACACCAGATAATGAACAATAGAATATACTGGATAAAAGTAATCATCAGAGTTACACAGTATACAGGATCTTACTTAGTACCAATACAGTTCAGCTATACATAAATGTCTACAGCGGAAATAAACAAAATATGTACAATAGGAGCTGAATAGCATAAAAAGAGATAAATGATAGAATCCATCTTCAGCTCCAGCTATCCAGAAAGAACCAGCTAAACCTGAATACAAGGCTGCCCGTGTAGAAAAATGGGCACCCGAGTTTGAAAGTGAAACAAACTACAAGTCAGTCATGGGACTGGTATGAGAAATCCACTCAACACATATATAATTGGCTAATCACAGGACCACGCCACTTTCGTGGAACGGGTTTACTCCATTGGATTGCCAGTGCTTTTAAAACAAATCTTTCTTTTAAACATCGCTATGCTTTTTATAAAAATGAAGCCGTTATAAGACTCAGTTCCCATCACACAATGCAACGCAAACCGGAGGATAGAGTTTTACCTTATAACGGCTAAAATATGCTTGATACGAATAAAACAAAGGCATTTGATATTATTACTAGTGTTTATATGTTTTGAAAACAATTTCAAATCATAACTATCAATCATAGACGGCATGGGTACCATATATCATGTCGCCATATATATATATATACAATCAAAACCGCACGATGTCGTATTTGGAAATTGGATTTCCGTCATGAACCAAGGCAAAAGATAGTCCTTACCGAATTCGAGACAATCTAGCCCATGTCTCAGGCAAGCGCGCAGGCAAGCCTTGGAGCGACAGGGCCGGTCCACCGATGTGGATTATTATGCCTGAACAATACGTCTCCCCGCCCTTTGGGGCGTAAATGAGCCAACGAATGACTCCATCGGACCCGGATCGTCCGATCAAACCGAGGCGCCTCGCAACAGCAACAACCACTTAGGTGAAAAGTATATAAATGTCAGGGCTGGTAGGTCACTGACACCACCCTAGCTAGAAAGAAACGCATGCCCTCCCTGAGGTCCTTCTCCCGTTTGAGTACATACTGGGGTGTGAGGCTCGCGAATTCACGTTATACACAAAGCTTCGCCACACAGGCGGTGCTTTGATCATCACCACAAGACTTTGCTTTTCAACAGAAGCCCTGATCACTGCATCTTAGCATGCCACACAGACAATTCATGCCATGCGACTGATGTCCATCGATATACAACCTCTGAGCTCGTGCGTTTCAGAGAAGGGCGTTAAGCGAAAGAATAAATTCTCCGCCGCCAAACAGATGTATATTTAACAGAAATCAATCAACACAGAGTAAACTCCAATGTCAGACACACAGTCCATTTGCAAGTCCGTTCTGGGTCTGAACGAAACCGGAGGCACTAAATACCTCGCAAACCCTTCGATCACCACGTACGTCTGGACGATCACCACTCATTATCCATATTTCGGGATGCCTCCCAATCAGGACCTCGGTTACCATCCAAACGAGGTGAAGATCTCCGGTCTTCGACCATCGTCTTCCTCTTCAAATTTTCAATCGTCGGTCAATCATTCGAAATGAGAATTAACTCGGCCATTTCAAATAATTCACGTATATTTAGAATTTCAAATCAATTTATTTCAATGGTTAAATTATTCGACAACACCAACTTTGTTCTTTAATGTAATTTTCACACCAAACACATTCAACCATCAAACACAACATAAATCGAGCAAATTCAACTTATTTCCATTCCATATTGTTTATGATATTTTATAACGATTTATCGCTATTTTTATTTATTTTAAAATAGCTAATATATTCAAAATGACGCTTCGGGCCATAAAGCACGTCCCCGAAAAGAAACAAAGTCGAAAGTGGTTTGATAAATCTACGATCACACAACACAACAACTAATCCAATTGCTTTTAACCTTCAAAAATATACTAATCAAATCCTATACCCTTTAAAGATCATTCAGACTATATCATTAAAAGTGTACATTTATGAAAATAAAATAACAATAGAGTAGAGAATTGAATGGTAGTGCAAAGTAGGGTAAATGTACCTTGCACCAGAGTCAATCAGAGATATCTACTCGGCATTTGGGGTAAGCTTTCTGAATGCTCTCCTCAGTTTCCCAAGTACAATCTCGCGGATCTCCACTCCATTGCACTTTGACTAAGTGAACCTTCTTGTTCTTCAGCTCTTTGGTTTCTTTGCCGATAATCTTTAGCGGCTCACGTCTCACGGCCAATTCTGGAGTAATTTCAATGTCCTGTTGAGCTGCTTCTTCCACGATCAAGTCTGGATCATGAACGTGCTTTCGAAGTTGAGATATATGAAATACATCATGAACTCCAGGCAACCAATTAGGCAGTTTGACCCTGTAAGCGAGAGTTCCGATCCGTTCCAGAATAGGAAACGGACCAATGAATTTGGGTGCCAACTTTCCAGTTTTACCGAACCGGATAACTCCTCTCATCGGCGATACTTTCAAATACACATAGTCGCCAATTTCAAAGGATATATCTCTTCTTCTTCTATCGGCATAGCTCTTTTGTCGGCTTTGAGCGGCAAGTAATCGCTTCTTAATAAAATCGACTTTGTCGGCAGCTTCGCGAATCATATCAGGCCCTAACACAAGTCTATTTCCAGGCTCGACCCAACAAGCAGGAGATCGGCAAGGTCTACCATATAATGCTTCGAATGTCGACATTGTCAGACTCGCCTGGTAGCTGTTGTTATAAGAGAATTCAGCTAAATGCAGATGGTCTTCCCATGATCCACCGAAATCTATAACACAAGCCCGCAATAGATCTTCTAAAATGCGATTCACCCTCTCAGTCTGACCGTCTGTCTGAGGATGATAAGCGGTGCTCAAGTTTAACTTCGTTCCCAGCTCGACTTGAAATGCTTCCCAGAATTTGCTAGTAAATATTGTATCTCTATCACTGACTATACTGAGCGGCACTCCATGTAGTCTAACTATTTCTCTGGAGTATATCTGCGCCAGACTCTGAGCAGTTCTGTTTGATCTGACAGGTATGAAATGGGCGGTCTTCGTGAAACGATCTACGATCACCCAAATACTGTCATTTCCTTTTCTTGTTCGGGGCAGACCATCGATGAAATCCATAGAAATATGTTCCCACTTCCAACCCGGAACTTCCAGCGGTTGTAATAATCCAGCCAATTTCTGCTGGTCGCTTTTGACTAGCTGGCAAGTAGGGCATCGACTAACATATAAGGAAATGTCCCTTTTCATCGACTTCCACCAGAAAGTGCGTTTGATGTCATTATACATTTTGCTTACTCCCGGATGGATACTGAGTTTCGACTTGTGGCACTCGTCCAGTACTTCCTTCCGAAGCTCAGGAATGTTAGGAACGCAGATTCGACCTTTGAGCCTTAAAATCCCATCATTGTCTACTTGAAAACTCGAGGGTTCGCCTTGTTGAATTATCCCTCTGATCTTCTGAATGAAGTGGTCATTTTCCTGAAGAGCAGATATTTTATCTAGCAATGAAGTCGTGATAATAAAACTGGCGATCATTTCATTCTTTCTGCTTAATGCATCGGCCACGACATTGGCTTTTCCTGGAGTAGATATAATTTCAAAGTCATATGCTGCAAGGAACTCCAGCCAACGTTGCTGCCTCAAATTCAAGTCCTTCTGAGCGAACAGATACTTTAACAACTGGTGATCTGTAAACAGTTCAAATCTCTCGCCCAGAAGATAGTGCCTCCAGATTTTCAAGGCGAATACGATAGCCAATAACTCAAGATCATGAGTTACGTAGTTTTTCTCGTGCGGCTTCAGTTGACGGCTAGCATAAGCAATCACTTGACCCCTTTGCATCAACACTGCACCAAGGCCTTCTCTAGAAGCATCAGTCCAGACTTTTAAATCTTGGTTGCCATCGATGATGGTTAACACTGGAGCTGTTGTTAATCTCAACTTTAGCTCTTCGAAAGCCTCCTCACTCTCTTGAGTCCATTTGAATTTAGAATGCTTCTTTGTAAGCTTCGTTAAGTGACCAGATATCTTCGAAAAGTCTTTAACGAACTTCCGGTAATAGCTAGCCAATCCGAGAAAACTGCGGACTTCAGTGGGAGTACTGGGCTGTTTCCAATTCTGAATGGCTGTGATTTTACTTGGATCCACAGCGATTCCTTCTTTCGATACGACGTGGCCCAGAAATTTTACTTCATCTTGCCAGAAGATACATTTGGAAAATTTGGCTTTTAACACATTCCGTCTCAGAATTTCTAGAACCTGTTCCAGATGCTTTTCATGTTCGGCCTTTGATTTAGAGAAGATTAGAATATCATCAATAAAAACCAGAACAAATTTATTCAATACTCCTCTGAATACTCAGTTCATTAGATCGACGAAGTAAGTTGGAGCGTTACATAAGCCGAACGGCATTACTAACCACTCGTAGAATAAGTCGGGGCCTCTGAACGCTGTCATTGGAACACACTCTTCGGCAATTCGAAGTTGATGGAAACCTGTAGCTAGGTCCATTCGTGGCAATGGATATTTGTTCTTTATGGTCTGTTTGTTCAGATCACGATAATCCACACATAGCCATAGAGTACCGTCTGATTTTGGGACAAACACCACTGCTGCACCCCAATCAGAGAAACTAGGCCTTATCAGACCTTTCCATACTAGCTGTCGTGTTTGATTGTCTAATTCCTCCTTCTCTTTCAAGGACATTCTTCGAATAGCGTGAACTACCGGCCTTGCATTGTGAATTAAAGTAATTTTGAAATCTATTTCTCTCTGCGGAGGTAAGCGAACAACTTCCTCGAACACATCCGCATAGTTTTTGACGACAGGAATGTCTTTGATGAGGTCAGGAATATTCTCTGTGATTTCAGGGATATTTTCAATTTGGGCTGGAGAAACATTCAAAGCTGCCCAGAAGTCTTTTCTATTAGCATTCTGACCTTCACAGGGAATGGTTATATAATCGCCTGATTTAATCCTCGCCTTTACGACTCTGTCGGCGCATTTAACTTCAGCTTCATATTTGGTTAGCCAATCCAATCCCAGAATAAGATCAAATTCATTAAAACTCATAATGACTGAGATAATAGGGAATTTATAGCAAGAAAAAGAGACAGGCACCCCACAAATCCAACTGAGGTTGATAGAACCCTCGACCGGATTCTGGACAGTCATTGGTTCCTTGAGCTTCCTCAAATTCAAATCTAGTTTCTTAGCAGCACTTTTGGCAATAAAGCTTCGGGACGCGCCTGTGTCAAACAGTACTTTGACTGGAATGTTTTTGACAGTAAGCGTGCCTTCTAACACATCGAACCTTTCCAGAACATCTGCGGGCCCAGAAGTTTCTGCTATTTCATTTACCTGAGCCTCTTTGGCCCTTTTTAATAGCCAGCAATCTCTTTTTATATGACCGGACTGATGACAAAGATTGCACTCTCGAGTCACAGGAGACTTGTTCTTGGATTTAGATTCACTCCCCCTTCGCTTTTTCGAGGGTTTGCAATTCCCCTGGAAATGTCCTGGCTTATGGCAGTTGTTGCATATGGCAGTCATTGAAATGAACTTTCTCACTTTTCTCCTCATCTAATTCAAAATCCGCCACACAGGCGGTGCTTTGATCATCACCACAAGACTTTGCTTTTCAACAGAAGCCCTGATCACTGCATCTTAGCATGCCACAAAGGCAATTCATGCCATGCGACTGATGTCCATCGATATACAACCTCTTAGCTCGTGCGTTTCAGAGAAGGGCGTTAAGCAAAAGAATAAATTCTCCGCCGCCAAACAGATGTATATTTAACAGAAATCAATCAACACAGAGTAAACTCCAATGTCAGACACACAGTCCATTTGCAAGTCCGTTCTGGGTCTGAACGAAACCGGAGGCACTAAATACCTCGCAAACCCTTCGATCACCACGTACGTCTGGACGATCACCACTCGTTATCCATATTTCGGGATGCCTCCCAATCAGGACCTCGGTTACCATCCAAACGAGGTGAAGATCTCCGGTCTTCGACCATCGTCTTCCTCTTTAAATTTTCAATCGTCGGTCAATCATTTGAAATGAGAATTAACTCGGCCATTTCAAATAATTCACGTATATTTAGAATTTCAAATCAATTTATTTCAATGGTTAAATTATTCGACAACACCAACTTTGTTCTTTAATGTAATTTTCACACCAAACACATTCAACCATCAAACACAACATAAATCGAGTAAATTCAACTTATTTCCATTCCATATTGTTTATGATATTTTATAACGATTTATCGCTATTTTTATTTATTTTAAAATAGCTAATATATTCAAAATGACGCTTCGGGCCATAAAGAGGCCGTGGCGCTGTTTTTCTTCAGATTTGATTTACACATATCTGGAAATCTAACCGTTGGATCTTCACAAAATTCACATCATTAGAAAGGTCTTTTCAAAACGAATCCAACGGTTCCAGTTTCGGGAAAATCCGACGGTCGGATCTCCCGGTACAATCGTTTGAATTTTCGATTTCAAAATACGAACTGCAGCGTCGTTATTCGATTAAATATATAATTATATTTATATATATATAAATATAATCGCTTCTGGCGCTGTTTTTCTTCAGATTTGAATTAAACATTCCAGACAATCCAACCGTTGGATTTTTACAAGGTTGGTGCCGTTGGAAAGATTATTCCAAGGCGAACCCGACGGTTGAGGTTTCGGGAAAATCCCATGGTCGGATTCCCCGTACTAGTTGTTTGAAATCACGGTTTCAAAATGCGAACTGCACGGCCACGTTTCGTTTTAATTTTATTTATATTTATATAATTATATAAATATAGTTCATTCCATGATTTCAATATCGTTTTCACTTCAAATATTTCACTAACGCCTTAAATTTTTGGAAAATTTCACCATAACCTCCCCTGCACCGGGAGCATCGGGAAATCGCAAATAGCTTTCCCGGTCCTTCTAATCTCAAAAAGAAAAAGAAAAAGCCAAGCGGCTAGCCAACAGGCTCATAAAATCATCACCCAAACAAAACAGTAAATGTGTACCTGTTTGTCGGACACACAATTTTATTCCTCTTCTCTAGCCCCTTTGCTATAACCTGTTCAATGAATTTGCATGTACATATATATACAGTTCTTATCATTTATCATTTTTTTTCAACTTCATATTTGATTTCTATTTGGTTTAAAAACACCATTTATCCTAATGTTACATACATAGGTGCAAATCATTTCATTAGCTAATTAATGAATATTTCAACTCATATATGTTTATTTTGAACAAGTGGCTATTTTTAACACTTCACATTTCAACGATTTATGCATACAATAAAAATGTGATTTTTATTGTAAAACAATTCATTTCAAAACACTATATTTCTATATAGTTCATATAGGTGACAAAAATAGGATTTTTATCATAAAACAATTTCTTTTAAAACGAGATTATTTTACACAGTTCATATAGTCGATAAAAGGTGATTTTTATTATCAAACAATTTATTTCAAAATATGAATACCATTCAACACATGAATCTCAAATCAACGAATGAATATCGATTCAACACATGAAGGTTTTCTATAGTTTCTATATATAGATAAAAATGTGATTTTTATATTTAAAACGCGAATACCATTCAACACATGAATTTCTAATCAACGAATGAATATCAATTCAACACATGAAGGTTTTCTATTCAATGAATAAATATAGTTTAAGCAAATGAAAATAATTCAAACACACGAATATTATTCAAAATTTCGGCAGCATAACGGCAGGGTAGTTAAAACCGGGACCGTCCCTAGTACGGCTCCTCGCTCTACCTTAAAACCTCGCGGTTTTTGACAATGGGGATCATGCATCTAGTTCGCACGCAGGCGGCATGTATATATTTATTTCATTTCCACAAACTAATCCTATGTGGTTTCAACCGAATATTTTCCAATCACAAACGGGTATTTTTCAACCACAATCAAATCAATATCAACCACAAACAATCCCAAACAACCATTCGCTATCAATCAATTTTCACAACAATTTCAACCAATAAATATCGTCCATGGTTTGTGGACGAGGGCGTAGATATATATATATATATATATTATATATAGCAATTCACTTTTATTTCAACACATATATATATATTTTAAAAGAAATTGAAGAGTGAGAAATTCTCACCAATAGCTATCCAATACCACGACTCTTCCTTTATAGAAATCTTCGCCAATCTCGCCTTTTGTCGCTTCGTTGCCCGTATTCTCTACATATGTAAAAATCGAATTTTTACTATGTTATTCAATATATGAAAATCGAATTTTGACTTCGCTATTCAATATATAAAGATTATATTTTTAATATTCCTATGATGTAAAAATTATATTTTTATTACTTTAAAAATATAAAAATCATATCTTACTTCTTCTACTTAATAAAAATTCTGTCTTTTCTATTTTTAAAAATATGATCTTTTCTATCCAAGTTCAAATCCTTTTCTATTTAAAGTTCAACTCTTTTTCTATTTAAAGTTCAAATCTTTTCCTATTTAAAGTTTAAATCTCTTCCTATTTAAAGTTTAAATCTTTTCCTGTTTAAAGTTTAAATCTTTTCCTATTTAAAGTTTAAATCTTTTCCTTTTTAAAATTCAAATCTTTTCTAAATCAGTTTTAAACTTTTCTAAAAATCAGAATTTAAACGCTTTTTAAAAATCAGTTTTAAATGCTTTTAAAAATCAGTTTTTAAATCATTTTTAAAATCAGTTTTTAAATCATTTTTAAAATCAGTTTTTAAATCATTTTTAAAATCAGTTTTTAAATCATTTTAAAAAAAATCAGTTTTAAACCTAATTAAAATAAAAATAAAAATAAAATAAAATACTTACTTTGTCTGCGAAGAAAGGGGGGGGGGGGTCGGAACAGGCTCGGCGGCAGGAGGTGCTAGAGGTGGGGGTGCGGTGGGGGTTTGAATTCGAAGAAGTGGGGGCTCGCGATTTTAGGGTGTCGCGATGGCTTCAGGGGGGGGTCGGAACAGGTGCGTCGCCGTTAGGAGGGGAGCGAGAGCAAGGAAGAGGGGGGGTTGGCACGGGGGAGAAGGCGCCTGCCCTAGGCGGCGGCGGCGATCCTTTTTCTTTTTTTTTTCTTTTTTTTATCCTTCAGAGCGGAAATAACGAGAGAAAGGGGGGTGAGGGTTTTAAAAAGAAAATATATATTATTTTATTTATTAAATTAATTCTAAAAAGCAACTTTTATTTTCGACCTCGAAACGAGGCCCACCGCCTGTGGTCCATAGCGTTTTACCCCCATTCCGAACACAATGGGATATGTATCGCAAGCTGATTTGCTTGTTACAATCAGTTTCCGTTGAATTTACATTTAAATCACTATATTGAATTTTAAACGTACATTTCAAATTACCGGGGTCACATACTAACTAGAAAAATTCCAGAAAAATATTTTCTCGCTTCATATTGACGATACGGTCCTAACAAAACTAGTTTCGCCGAATTCTGAGACCGTTTGAAAAATGGCCAATTTCCAGTCGATTAAAATCAACTGAAACCGGTCAAACGCGTTTTCCTTTACCCCGCTCACATATTGATTCGAAAAATTATGAAATTTGAAACCTAGCAATAATTTGACATCACGGATCCAACAAAAGTGGTTTCGTCGAAATCCGAGGTCGTTTGCAAAATGTCCATTTTTAAGGGCCTGAATTCCATAGCGACTATTCAGAATTTTCAACTGGACATAGCTTTTGATTCCCGCTATCAAATTTCGATTTTTCAGATTCACTAGAAAGATATTACCAATTAGATCCTAATGTTTTTGGTTTCACTAAATCTAGATTGTTTTGCACCCGATACAGTCCGACAAAGTTTGAATTCAATTTTTGAAACTGCCACGCCATTTCAGGCCTTGTTGATAATTATAATTAATTATATTCGTTTTCAATTGTCGATTCAAACTCAGTTTTCATCGCCATTATTTAAAATATTTATTTTAAATATTTAAAATCCATTATTTTAACCAATTTAAATTTTTTTAAATTGGTTCAGATTTTCTGGGTCGTTACATTCTTCTTCTTCTATTCTAAGTTTTTATCTTATTTATCCTTACCCTCAGATTTCTTTCATTAACTACCGGTATTTTCGATCCTTGGATGTTCGATATGTGTTGTATACCGGATAACCAAGATCGACTTTTTCCGAGACGTTACAGTTGGTATCGGAGCAAAGGTTAAGTAATTACCTTGGCTCCGTGGCGTGACTCGGTAGAGATAGGGTTAGCAATACACTAGATTGAGTTGAGTGTATATATATGAGTGAACATATTTGTTATTTGATATAAAAATGGTTTTAGAGTAGACTTATTGGTTGATTTGTTTATGGATTCTGGTCAATCGGTTTGATCCACTGTATCGGTTGGAGTTTATAAACACTCGGATACAATGGGTCGACACGATATATTTTGAAAAAAAAGGTAAATGAAAATAATTTTACCCAAAGTATATTTTGATATAGAGAAAGTATATATATATTGAGAATATTAATATATATCGAATATATTGGTTGTTATTATAATCGAGTAAGATTATAAAATGTGAAATGGTTATGTAAATAACCAATCAGAAATCATATAAGAGAAACATATGAAATTCGATGAATTGAATCTGAAATTTGAATCAGAATTGAAATTAAAACCCTGGAAATTGGAAAGTTGTTTGTAAATGGATTTAAATTGAATATATGAGAATTTTAAAATCCTGGGAGATTTTAAATTGTTTTAAAGCATTGTAAATGGTATTTTGAAATGAATTTCAAAATGGAAGTGTTTAGATATGGTTTTGAAAGTGATATAGTATTGACTCACTTCGATCGCTGGAAAATAATTCTGATAATGACTGCAGCATCATCAGTATTCATTTTCGAGTTGTAAGTGAGGGATTACTACCAAAGAAATTGTTTTTGAATTATTTTGAGAAAAACAAGTTGTTTGAATTTCGAAAAGGATTGTTTGATTTTTGAGAAAAACGAAGCAGTTTAAAACACCCAAGGAGAGATTGTTGAAATAAAAACAAGTTAAATAATACTTGTGAAAGCAAACTGGAATTTGAATTGAAATCAGTTAAGTGGAAATTGAATTGTAATAGAAAATATCAAATAAAATTAGATTGGGAGATATCTGGAATTATGTTGGATTAATGAGTTAAGAAATTGAAAATCAAGAATGCAACCTTGGTTTGAAATGGAATTCAACATGGATATAAGAGAATGGTTGTATTGGAAATAAAATTGATTGGAGTTTGACTGAGATGATATTGGTATATGCTGAGTTGATAACATATGGAAAGCATATATTGATATACCCGACAAAAAGGGTACCAGTTTATATTTCATATGGTTTGAGATTTTGATGAGCCGAATTAGCAAGCCGCTTGGCTGTTTGATTTTCTTTTGGGTTGAAGATGTCCCAGAGAGGCGAGTTATAGTTGTACCGATTGACTTGCACAAAGGAGGTGCTAGCAAAAAAATTCGAAAAGTTAAGGTGTTAGAAAATTTTTGGAAATTTTCGTTAACAGAAATAAATTAATAATTTAATTGAAATTAAATTGGTTTAGTTGAAACTGAAGTTAAGAAGTGAACAAATAAGTTCTAACCAGTCAATAGGGTTTGTTTTCTACCTTAGCAATTTCGAGGACGAAATTATTTTAAGGGGGGAAGAATGTAATGTCCCGTACTTTTACGGTAGAATAATTAATTAATTTAATTATTAAATATCGATTTGGCGATATCGATAACTTGAATTAAATAATATTTATATCTAATTAATATAAATAATAGAATAATATATATAATTCAGAAATAATCAAAAATGGTGGAATTCACAATATCGTGTGAATGGGATTATTTAAAAGATATAATTCAGCTTGGAATTGAATTTGAATAACGAATATATTATATAAACGACAGTTTGAACATAGAATTATAATATAATTATTATCGACCTCGAAATGGCACGATAGTTCGTAATTTGGCGATTCAAACTTTAAACGAATATACAGAAGTCGTTTTAAGTCGGATTTCTGTGAAACAAGAAACGTTCAGAGCTGGTGAAGTATATTTTTCTAATGGAAGAGAAAATCGGGATTTCATCGTGTAGATTTTGATTTATGTCCAAATCAAATTTTAGAAAAGTCGCTATGGAATTCCTTTATAATTTATAAAGGAATTATTTATATTTTAAAAGGGATTTCATTATAAATCGAATATCGATTTAATCCGGATTTAATTATCGAGTTAGAAATTCATATAGGAATATTGTGGAGCTGTATGATATCGTATGTGAATATATACGATAATATTAATTTATAAATATTTTATTTAATTGTTTTTAAATACATTTATATATTTAAAGGGGGTTATTTAGAGCCTTAAAATTTGCCAGTTCTGCAAACGATTTCAGTTTTCAGCGAAACTAATTTTATTCGATCCGTAATATCAAATTATTGCTAGATTTCAATACTCGTGATTTTTGAAGTCAGTATGTGGCCGTTTGGGTTTTTATTGAGAAATACAGTTGATAATTTGACGTTTTAAAATACGATGTGTGAGCAAACGGAGTCGGAATTCGACGAAACCAGTTTCTTTGGGACCATAATGTCGAACTGTAGCTGCATGTCCATTTTCGTGATTTTTGGGTATCGTATGTGGTCATAGGAATTTTTAAAAGATAAGTACATATAGCGTTTGACTAGAAAGGATATTTTAATCAAAATATCTCCTACCCCTTATCCTATATAAACAGTTCTAACCGATCAAAAGAAGGCCACGCTACATTTTTCTCAGCCACCACTACTCTTCAAAAGAAAACGTATAACATCGATCTTCAAAAATCCAAATGAATTCAAATAAAAATATATAAAATCCAAAACATATATTGATGAGGAGCTGGAAGGATTCTACAGAATATAGTATAAGTTTATAAGGTGCGATGCAAATCTTCTCGATCTCGAAAGTTTACAGCGTTCAACTAGGGTTGAGGAAATCTGAGGATCGAAGCTTTAATTCTTGATTTCAATGTTGCCATCGGATTTGTGAAGTGAAATAGGGGTTGCTTGCATAAAACTGGGAGGTTCGGTGTAAATTACTCCCGCACGACAATGAAGAGGCGTGAAGTAGTGCCGATGAGCGAACTTTGGACGGTGAGCTCGAGCGTGATGGAAATGGTATGAGGAAGAAAAGGAGTTGAAGAGAAATAACTTGGCATTTCCTATTTGAGTTTTTGTGGAGCAATGTAAGAGAGAATGGTGTGGATGTATTCGGTAATGGATCTTGTAATTTAGGGAGCAGGCCATGACATTTGTTGGTGAGGGAGAAAGCACTGTGCGGTTGGGTATTTTGGTAAGGAGTTGGGCCGGCTACAAGAGTTAATCCCAATAGGAAATTATATTATGTTTACTTTTAATTTAAATTGTATTCAAACTTTAAAAATGCGTAACTTCGTCATACGATATCAGAATGTAAGAACCCGTAACTTCCTCGTGAAGGAAACAGCGGATACTTTGAGAACAACACACAAAAGAGCTCAGACGGAAGAACATTTCATTGTTATTACAACAATTCCATCAGAATACAAGAATATACAGAGTATAAATGAATAAATTACATTCGATAAATATCAGAGATTACAATAAATTACATAGCAGTGGAAAAATATACCAAACACAACTGAAAGTGATACACGAATACAGAGCTTTCCGAGCATCGTTCCAGCTGTAAATCAGGATCCTGTGAATATAAATCTGCAAAACCAAAACTACTAGCTGCCCGTGTCGAAAATAAGGGCACCCAGAGTTTAGGTTAAAACAATAAACTCCAAGTCAGTCATGTGACTGGTGTGAGAACTAAAACAGTTATTTAAAACTTTACTTTAAAAGATAGTAATTCAAGGGACCACGCCATATAACACGGAACGGGTTTCCTCCCAAGAACACTAGTGCATATAACAAAACAGCGCAATGCTCTTTGGAAAAATGAAGCTATTATAAGACCCAGGTCCCATCACACAATGCAACGCAACACGGAGGATAGGGTTTTCCCTTATAATAGCCAAACATGCCTGGTACGTCAAAACAAATCATTTGATACTATTATAAGTGTATAGTGTCAAAACAATTTAATCATAAATATCAATCAGAGGCGGCATGGGTACCATCTATCATGTCGCCATACTAGTTCTACAATTAAAACCGCAATATCACGTATTGGAAATTGGATTTCCGTCATGAGTCGAGGCAAGGGGCAATCTCCTCTCCGATTCGAGACACTCTAGCAAATGCCTCAGGACCCCACTCTGATCCTTGGATCTTCAGGGCCGGTCCTCTCTTACTTTTGAGGATTAATTATTCCTGAACACACGTTTCCCGGTCCTTACAGACCTATATCCGAGGCGCCTCGCATTCCAACAACCACACAGGTGAAAAGTATATAAATGTCAGGGCTGGTAGGTCACTGACACCACCCATAGCTAGAAAGAAACGTCGTGCACTCCTTGGGTCTGTATCCCATTTTTGACTCATACCGAGGTGTGAGGCTCGCGAATTCACGTTAAACACAAAGCTACGCCACACAGGCCGTGCTTTGATCATCAACCACAAGACTTTTCTTTTCAACAGAAGCCTTGATCAATTGCCACTTACGCGTGCCACACTGGCAATTCACTCCATGCGACTGATGTCCATCGATATACAACCTCTGAGCTCGTACGTCTCAGAGAAGGGCGTTAAGCAAAAGAATAAATTCTCCGCCGCCAAACAGATGTATATTTAATAGAGATCAATCAACACAAAATAAAATCCAATGTCAGACACACAATCCATTTACAAGTTCGTTCTGGGTCTGAACGAAACCGGAGGCACTTTCCTCGCATATCCATCGATCTCCAGGTACGTCTGGACGATCACCAACTGTTTCCCTCATCTTGGGTGTACAGCCCAATCGAGATCATCAGTAATCACCCAAACGATGTGAAGACTTCCGGTCTTCAACCACCGTCTTCATCTTCGACATCTCGTCGAATCGGTTATTCAGAATGGGTATAACCCGGCCTTTCTGAATAACCCATGTATAAAATAAACAAATGTTACACAAACACAACGAACGCCTCATTCCAATTTAGAATATTCTTTTATTCACAAAATCACATTCTTAGGGAAAGGTTCCCATTAATTTTATCCAAGATAAATTCTTCTAAATTTATTCTATAATCTTCCTTTGGATATCATTTCTAACTAGTCGGGATTAGCGAACCACACCGAAGTAATTATTTATTTTGTTTCCCAATCCTAACCTATTCATCCCATGGAGAAAACTGGTAATACTCCACATCTAACACCACGGTGTTATCGGTAAAATTAATTACCATTTCACGTTCAAATCTAATTAAAGATTTAACATCGCTTTGGAGCAAAACTGGTGGTACTCCATTCTCGATCACCTTTCAGATTTGATAATTTAAATTATCAATTCACCTTTCAACCTAATTAAAGATTCATTAAAACTCCACTTAGTTTTAATCTTTTCAAAAATCAATATCCTGTCTTTAATTGGGTTAAAGAACCAATGTCATCTAAAACACGATTCACGATAAACCCAAATCACATTTGATATTAAATACAAGGCTCTGAATACAAAATATACCGGCTTATATTCAATATCAAATTCTGAAACCAACAAATATCGTATTGGAAATAACGATATAAAATATATCTTTCAAATTCCCATAACAATATCTGTATAGTCACGAAATCCAACATCGAAATATTCCGAATATAATTTCGATTCAACTCCCGTCCAATCCACGTATTGTGAATATTGATTATTTTTAAAATCACTTTCAAATTCAATTTATTTATTTCAAAAATAAATTCATTTTAATTCTAGTCCCAAACTGTTCAATTCGATAAAAATCTATTTTTATCTTTTCAAATATGGAATTTTTTAGCCCAATTTTTCCCAAATCATTTCTTATGATTTTACACAAATTATAGATATTTTTAATAATTTTATCAAGGCCCGTACAGTCGATTTCCGTCAACGGCCATCGAACTGCACTTACAGCGACCTTTTTCAAA
Organism: Allium sativum; assembly: GCA_030737875.1. Classification (NCBI taxonomy): domain Eukaryota; kingdom Viridiplantae; phylum Streptophyta; class Magnoliopsida; order Asparagales; family Amaryllidaceae; genus Allium; species Allium sativum. The sequence continues at coordinate 89,103,675 of CM060916.1, read as the reverse complement.
TTTGATTTGGACATATTTCCAAATCCAACCGTTAGATTTCAAATTTCTAAAATTCATTGGAAAGCTCTTTTCGATACGAATCCAACGGTTCCGGTTTTAGGAGAATCCGACGGTCGGATCTCCCGCAACGTCAATTCAAAGTCAATGGTCGAAATTCACGAATTGCCGCGGCGCGGCGCGTTCTATTCAGGCCATTATATATATATATATAATATATATTATACATATTTCGTCGATTTCCTTTTAGATCGTATTTTATAAATTGTTTTAAATTCGTTTCAAAAACAATTTCAACTTCATCTTCAATTTCAAATCGATTTGATTTCAATTCAATTCGAATTCATTTCAATTTTATTTAATTCTAATTCAAATTCGTTTCAATTCAATTCAAATTCTAATTCGTTTCAATTCAATTCAATTTGAATTTACCTTCTATTTAATTCAATTCGAATTCATTTCAAATTGATTTCAATTCAATTTCAATTCGTTTTAAATTTCATTCAAAACGATTTCAATTCGTTTTTAACTCAATTTCAATTTAATTCAATTTGAATTCATTTCTAATCGATTTGAATTCAAATTCACTTTCTATTCAATTCGAATCGAATTCATTTCAAATTGATTCAATTCAATTTCAATTCGAATTTTAATCTAATTTAATTTGAATTTCATTTCAAAATATTAAATTCTGAAATCACTTTTCAATATTCATTATAAAACGAATAAAATCGATATAAATATCGTTTGCGTCAAAATAACGCATCTCTAATCCACACGGCTTTATATTTTTCAAAAACTTCTTTATTCTATTCAACAAATGAATATTTATTCTATTCAACACATGAATCTATATTTCTTTCAACACACGACTATTTTTGTTATGTAAAATATTTTATAAAACTATGGTATCTATCGTTTGATTTTTTATTAGACTTCAACGGTAAAGTAGTTCTAATTTTAAATATGATAAAGATGTAAATTTTATTGTATAAAATATTTCACTCAACACATCAATAGTTTCAACTCAGGAACATCGTCAACACATGACTATTTTTATATTCAACACATAAATTTTCTTTTATAATATTCATTATTTTCCCGATTGGAATGAGGCCCAATCAATCACCATATAACATTAATTATATGGATTCCATACAACACATGTATATAATAGCAATGATAAACAATCAACCATCATCCAAGGTGCACCACACAACTGCATAAGCATCAAATATAAATAATTAACGCTTACACAGCCTGTCGACCAATCGATCGACAAACAATTAAATAATTGGGACTAGTGTACGCCAAATTTCATCCCAACACCCGTGTGGGGTTTCAAATCAATAAACACAGATTTTTATTTGTGCAGTTGGGCGATGTGTAAAATTTATCGACCCAATCAATATCAGTCAAATCAGCGTATATAAACAAACCGGCCGATTTGTTTATAAATATTTATTTATTCACTTTCACGTTAAAAAATATATTTTTAACGATAATTAATTTATTTCAACACATCCACATTTTATTATCGATTTCACATCAACAACACAAACAAATTTCACAACACATCAATTAAACATACAAGCCATCCATGGTCTGTGGATGACGGGTGTCGGGTGCTACTAAGCACCGTCTGCATCCTAGTATATATATATAACTAGAAAAAGAGATTTAGAGTGAGAAATTCTCACCAATAGCTATCCAATTATCTCGACTCTTCTTAAGTAGAAATCTTCGTCGTTCTCGCCTTTCGTCACTTTCGTTGCCCGTATTCACTACATATGTAAAGAAAATCGAATTTTTACTTTACTATTCAATATATAAAAATCGAATTTTTACCTTGCTATTCAATATATAAAAATCGAATTTTTACCATACTATTCAATATATAAAAATCGAATTTTTACCTTGCTATTCAATATATAAAAATTGAATTTTTACTTCGCTATTCAATATATAAAAATCATATTTTTACCTCACTACTATATAGATAAAAATTCTATTTTTACATAAAAATTCTATTTTTACAACGCTACTATATAGATAAAAATTCTATTTTTACACCGCTACTATATAGATAAAAATTCTATTTTTACATCGCTACTCTCTATATAAAGATTTCGCCTTTTCAAATATAATAAAAAATCATATATTTTTTTCTATAACTCTGTTACATATATAAAAATGGTATTTTTATATTACATTTCAAACAATAAAAATCAATTCTTTTACAAAGCAAAAATCATTTCTTAAGTAAAAATCAAATCTTTTTTACTCCATTGCTATGAATAAAAATTCCATCTTTATACGACTAAAAATCGTATTTTTATACTCATAAAAATCATGTTTTTCTTATCATTAAAAATCATATTTTCCTTAATAACAACCATGCCATTCAAACAAATTAAAATAATAAACAAAAGAAGAGAAAACTTGCAAAGAGAAAAAAAACGAGAGAGAGGGGGGGTCTTATAGTCACTCGAGATCGTCAGGGGTGCGCCGGAAAGGGGATGGGGAGAGGCGCTAGGCGCTGGGGGTCGATGGCAAGTGGTTGCGTTGGTTTCTGGGTGGCGGTTGCTGATGAGGGCGCGCGTCAGCTAGGTCGCGATGGAGGAAGGAAGGAGAAGGCGGTGGAGAAGAAGGAGGAGAAAGGGGAAATCGAAGAGAGGGGGGCTGATCGGAGCTGCGCTCGCTCCGGCGGCGCGATGGCCAGCGCCTGGCGGCGCACGATTCCTCCCACCCCTTTTTTTTCTTTGAATGAATTGAATCGGGGGGGGGGAGCTGAGAGGAGGTAAGGAGAAAGGGAGAGAAGGTTTTAATTTTTTTTATTATTTTAATTTCAAAAAGTTGACTTTTACATACGACCTCTAAACAAGGCCCACCGCCTGTCGTCCATAGCTAATTACACCCATTCCAAACACAATGGGATATGTATCGTAAGTTGATTCGATCGTTATAATCAGTTTCCGTTAAAATCAACATATAACTCTATATATTGAATTTGAACGCGCATTTCAATTTACTGGGGTCACATACTAACTCGAAAAATTCCAGAAAAATATTTTCTAGCTTCGTATTGACGATACAGTCCTAACAAAACTTGTTTCGCCGAATTCCGAGACCGTTGGAAAAATGGCCATTTTCCAGTCGATTAAAATCAACTAAAACTGGTCAAACGCGTTTTCCTTTGCCACGCTCACATATTGATTCGAAAAATTATGAAATTTGGAATCTAGCAATAACTTGACATCACGGATCCAACAAAAGTGGTTTCGTCGAAATCCGAGGTCGTTTGCAAAATTCCCATTTTTAAGGGCCTGAATTCCATAGCGACTATTCAGAATTTTCAACTGGACATATCTTTTGATCCCCGCTATGAAATTTCAATTTTTCGGATTTTTTGGAAAAATATTCTCAATTAGATTCTAATATTTTTGGTTTCACTAAAATCCGGTTTATTTTGCACCCGGTACATTCAATTGAAGTTTGAAATCAAATTATCGAACTACCGCGCCATTTTCAATTCTATTTAAAATTATATATAATTATTATATTCTAACGACGACGTATATAATATATACGCTCTATTTCTATTCAAAATAAATTTCTCGTCGATATTATTTAGAATATTCATTTTAAATGTTCAAAATTCCCAAAAATTCCCAAAATAAAAATTTTAAACTGGCCCAGATTTTCGGGTTGTTACAATCTCCCCCACTTAAAACTTTTCGTCCCCGAAAAGGAACAAAGTCGAAAGTGGTTTGATCAATCTACTCTACGCTCAATCTGGCTTCCATTCTCCAACTTTTCAGTTTCTGAGAGTTTTCAAATTCTTCAAAAATTTGGCTAACACCCTAAATTTTCGAAAAATTTCGCCATAACCTCCCCTGCACCGGGAGCTACGGGAAAATCCCGAAATTGCCATACAGGCCTTCTGATCTCAAAAAGAAAAATAAAAAGCCAAGCGGCTAGCCAATAGGCTCATAAAATCATCATCACCCAAACAAAACAGTAAATTATGTAGTAAACATGTACCTATTTGTCGGGAAAACAAATTTTATTCTCTGCTCTAGCCTCCTTGCTATGACCTGTTCAATGTATGTACATATATATATGCATGCAAATGCGACCAATTTTCAATACAATTCAATATTTGATACAATTAGGCTAATGGTTCAAAATTATCAAACAAATAAACAACCAACACAAACATCAATCAATTAGTGAATTAGAGTTTCAAATTCATAATTTTGATACATATACAGAAAATCATGTTTTTGATGCCAATTCACAACCATGTATTCTAGCTATATTGGTTTTGGTTCTCACACCAATCTAATGGAAATATATAGATATCACACCTTCGTCACCCGAATATAAATTCTGACGACGAGTACTCAACCATCAGAATCATCTTCGGGCCCCTAGGGTATGATTCTATATCTATCCAGTATATTAAAACTTCGAATATACGTTCATGACGCGTATACGCGAAATCTATATATACTCGATTGTCCAAATTCAAAACAAATAAATATTCAAATACGTTTAAAACGATTTAAATTTTCAAAACAAAATTGTTTTCATTTGAAAAAATATACTCTTAACACTCGTTCTAGGATACTACTGATCCTATCTCTAACGAGTCATTCTAGTTGGATATTACTAATCCAAAATCTGACGAATTCTTTTGTATGGTTCTAATGTGTCTTGTTCTCGAGCTCTGTTAACCAAAGCTCTGATACCAAACTGTAAGAACCCGTAACTTCCCCGTGAAGGAAAGAGCGGATACTTTGAGAACAACACACAAAAGAGCTCAGACGGAAGAACATTTCATTGTTATTACAACAATTCCATCAGAATACAAGAATATACAGAGTATAAATGAATAAATTACATTCGGTAAATATCAGAGATTACAATAAATTACATAGCAGCGGAAAAATATACTAAACACAACTGAAAGTGATACACGGATACAGAGCTTTCCGAGCATCGTTCCAGCTGTAAATCAGGATCCTGTGAATATAAATCTGCAAAACCAAAACTATTAGCTGCCCGTGTCGAAAATAAGGGCACCCCGAGTTTAGGTTAAAACAATAAACTCCAGGTCAGTCATGTGACTGGTGTGAGAACTAAAACAGTTATTTAAAACTTTACTTTAAAAGATAGTAATTCAAGGGACCACGCCGTATAACACGGAACGGGTTTCCTCCCAAGAACACTAGTGCATATAACAAAACAGCGCAATGCTCTTTGGAAAAATGAAGCTATTATAAGACCCAGGTCCCATCACACAATGCAACGCAAGCCGGAGGATAGGGTTTTCCCTTATAATAGCCAAACATGCTTGGTACGTCAAAACAAATCATTTGATACTATTATAAGTGTATAGTGTCAAAACAATTTAATCATAAATATCAATCATAGGCGGCATGGGTACCGTCTATCATGTCGCCATACTAGTTCTACAATTAAAACCGCAATATCACGTATTGAAAATTGGATTTTCGTCATGAGTCGAGGCAAGGGGCAAGCTCCTCTCCGATTCGAGACACTCTAGCAAATGCCTCAGGACCCCACTCTGATCCTTGGATCTTCAGGGCCGGTCCTCTCTTACTTTTGAGGATTAATTATTCCTGAACACACGTTTCCCGGTCCTTACAGACCAATATCCGAGGCGCCTCGCATTCCAACAACCACACAGGTGAAAAGTATATAAATGTCAGGGCTGGTAGGTCACTGACACCACCCTAGCTAGAAAGAAACGTCGTGCTCTCCCTGTAGTCACTATCCCGTTTTTGACTCATACCGAGGTGTGAGGCTCGCGAATTCACGCTATACACAAAGCTACGCCACACAGGCCGTGCTTTGATCATCAACCACAAGACTTTGCTTTTCAAAAGAAGCCTTGATCAATTGCCACTTACGCGTGCCACACTGGCAATTCACTCCATGCGACTGATGTCCATCGATATACAACCTCTGAGCTCGTATGTCTCAGAGAAGGGTGTTAAGCAAAAGAATAAATTCACCACCGCCAAACAGATGTATATTTAATAGAGATCAATCAACACAGAATAAAATCCAATGTCAGACACACAATCCATTTATAAGTTCGTTCTGGGTCAGATCGAAACCGGAGGCACTTTCCTCGCATATCCATCGATCTCCAGGTACGTCTGGACGATCACCAACTGTTTCCCTCATCTTGGGTGTACAGCCCAATCGAGATCATCAGTAATCACCCAAACGATGTGAAGACTTCCGGTCTTCAACCACCGTCTTCAACTTCGACATCTCGTCGAATCGGTTATTCAGAATGGGTATAACCCGGCCTTTCTGAATAACCCACGTATATAATAAACAAATGTTACACAAACACAACGAACGCCTCATTCCAATTCAGAATATTCTTTTATTCACAAAATCACATTCTTAGGGAAAGGTTCCCATTAATTTTATCCGAGATAAATTCTTCTAAATTTATTCTATAATCTTCCTTCGGATATCATTTCTAACTAGTCCGAATTAGCGAACCACACCGAAGTAATTATTTATTTTGTTTCCCAATCCCAACCTATTCATCCCATGGAGAAAACTGGTAATACTCCACATCTAACACCACGGTGTTATCGGCAAAATTAATTACCATTTCACGTTCAAATCTAATTAAAGATTTAACTATCGCTTTGGAGCAAAACTGGTGGTACTCCATTCTCGATCACCTTTCAAATTTGATAATTTAAATTATCAATTCACCTTTCAACCTAATTAAAGATTCATTAAAACTCCACTTAGTTTTAATCTTTTCGAAAATCAATATCCTGTCTTTAATTGGGTTAAAGAACCAATGTCATCTAAAACACGATTCACGATAAACCCAAATCACATTTGATATTAAATACAAGGCTCTGAATAGAAAATATACCGGCTTATATTCAATATCAAATTATGAAACCAACAAATATCGTATTGGAAATAACGATATAAAATATATCTTTCAAATTCCCATAACAATATCTGTATAGTCACGAAATCCAACATCGAAATATTCCGAAGATAATTTCGATTCAACTCCCGTCCAATCCACGTATTGTGAATATTGATTATTTTTAAAATCACTTTCAAATTCAATTTATTTATTTCAAAAATAAATTGATTTTAATTCTAGTCCCAAACTAGTTCATTTCGATAAAAATCTATTTTTATCTTTTCAAATATGGAATTTTTCAGCCCAATTTTTCCCAAATCATTTCTTATGATTTTACACAAATTATAGATATTTTTAATAATTTTATCAAGGCCCGTACAGTCGATTTCCATCAACGGCCATCGAACTGCACTTACAGCGACCTTTTTCAAATTTGATTTGGACATATTTCCAAATCCAACCGTTAGATTTCAAATTTCTACAATTCATTGGAAATCTCTTTTCGATACGAACCCAACGGTTCTAGTTTTAGGAGAATCCGACGGTCGGATCTCCCGCAACGTCAATTCACAGTCAATGGTCGAAATTCACGAACTGCCGCGGCGCGGCGTGTTCTATTCAGGCCATTATATATATAATATATATTATATATATTTCGTCGATTTCCTTTTAAAACGTATTTTATAAATTGTTTTAAATTCGTTTCAAAAAATATTTCAACTTCATCTTCAATTTCAAATCGATTTGATTTCAATTCAATTCGAATTCATTTTAATTTTATTTAATTCGAATTCAAATTCGTTTCAATTCAATTCAAATTCTAATTCATTTCAATTCAATTCAATTTGAATTTACCTTCTATTTAATTCAATTCGAATTCATTTCAAATTGATTTCAATTCAATTTCAATTCATTTTAAATATCATTCAAAACGATTTCAATTTGTTTTTAACTCAATTTCAATTTAATTCAATTTGAATTCATTTCTAATTGATTTGAATTCAAATTCACTTTCTGTTCAATTCGAATCGAATTCATTTCAAATTGATTCAATTCAATTTCAATTCGAATTTTAATCTAATTTAATTTGAATTTCATTTCAAAATATTAAATTTTGAAATCACTTTTCAATATTCATTATAAAACGAATAAAATCGATATAAATATCGTTCGCGTCAAAATAACGCATCTCTAATCCACACGGCTTTATATTTTTCAAAAACTTCTTTATTCTACGCAACAAATGAATATTTATTCTATTCAACACATGAATCTATATTTCTTTCAACACACGACTATTTTTGTTATGTAAAATATTTTATAAAACTATGGTATCTATCGTTTGATTTTTGATTAGACTTCAACCGTAAAGTAGTTCTAATTTTAAATATGATAAAGATGTAAATTTTACTGTATAAAATATTTCACTCAACACATCAATAGTTTCAACTCAGGAACATCGTCAACACATGACTATTTTTATATTCAACACATGAATTTTCTTTTATAATATTCATTATTTTCCCGATTGGAATGAGGCCCAATCAATCACCATATAACGTTAATTATATGGATTCCATACAACACATGTATATAATAGCAATGATAAACAATCAACCATCATCCAAGGTGCACCACACAACTGCATAAGCATCAAATATAAATAATTAACGCTTACACAGCCTGTCGACCAATCGATCGACATGCAATTAAATAATTGGGATTAGTGTACGCCAAATTTCATCCCAACACCCGTGTGGGGTTTCAAATCAACAAACACAGATTTTTATTTGTGCAGTTGGGAGATGTGTAAAATTTATCGACCCAATCAATATCAGTCAAATCAGTGTATATAAACAAACCGACCGATTTGTTTATAAATATTTATTTATTCACTTTCACGTTAAAAATTATATTTTTAACGATAATTTATTTATTTCAACACATCCACATTTTATTATCGATTTCACATCAACAACACAAACAAATTTCACAACACATCAATTAAACAAACAATCCATCCATGGTATGTGGATGACGGGTGTCGGGTGCTACTAAGCACCGTCCGCATCCTAGTATATATATATAACTAGAAAAATAGATTTAGAGTGAGAAATTTTCACCAATAGCTATCCAATCATCTCAACTCTTCTTAAGTAGAAATCTTCGTCGTTCTCGCCTTTCGTCACTTTCGTTGCCCGTATTCACTACATATGTAAAAAAAAATCGAATTTTTACTTTACTATTCAATATATAAAAATCGAATTTTTACCTTGCTATTCAATATATAAAAATCGAATTTTTACCATGCTATTCAATATATAAAAATCGAATTTTTACCTTGCTATTCAATATATAAAAATCGAATTTTTACTTCGCTATTCAATATATAAAAATCATAATTTTACCTCGCTTCTATATAGATAAAAATTCTATTTTTACATCGCTACTATATAGATAAAAATTCTATTTTTACAACGCTACTATATAGATAAAATTTCTATTTTTACACCGCTACTATATAGATAAAAATTCTATTTTTACATCGCTACTCTCTACATAAAGATTTCGCCTTTTCAAATATAATAAAAAATCAATTTTTTTCTATAACTCTGTTACATATATAAAAATGGTATTTTTGTATTACATTTCAAACAATAAAAATCAATTCTTTTATAAAGCAAAAATCATTTCTTAAGTAAAAATCAATTCTTTTTTACTCCATTCCTATGAATAAAAAATCCATCTTTATACGACTAAAAATCGTATTTTTATACTCATAAAAATCATGTTTTTCTTATCGTTAAAAATCATATTTTCCTTAATAACAACCATGCCATTCGGACAAATTAAAATAATAAACAAAAGAAGAGAAAACTTGCAAAGAGAAAAAAAACGAGAGAGAGGGGGGTCTTACAGTCGCTCGAGATCGTCAGGGGTGCGCCGGAAAGGGGATGGGGAGAGGCGCTGGGGGTCGGTGGCAGGTGGTAGTGTCGGTTTCTGGGTGGCGGTTGCTGATGAGGGCGCGCGTTAGCTAGGTCGCGATGGAGGAAGGAAGGAGAAGGCGGTGGAGAAGAAGGAGGAGGAGAAAGGGGAAATCGAAGAGAGGGGGGCTGATCGGAGCTGCGCCCGCTCCGGCGGCGCGATGGCCAGCGCTTGGCGGCGCGCGATTCCTCCCTCCCCTTTTTCTTTTATTTTTTTATTTTTTTCTTTGAATGAATTGAATCGGGGGGGGGGGGGCTGAGAGGAGGTAAGGAGAAAGGGAGAGAAGGTTTTAATTTTATTTTTTAATTTCAAAAAGTTGACTTTTACATACGACCTCTAAACGAGGCCCACCGCCTGTCGTCCATAGCTAACTACCCCCATTCCGAACACAATGGGATATGTATCGTAAGTTGATTCGATCGTTACAATCAGTTTCCGTTAAAATCAACATGTAACTCTATATATTGAATTTGAATGCGCATTTCAATTTACTGGGGTCACATACTAACTCAAAAAATTCCAGAAAAATATTTTCTAGCTTCGTACTGACGATACGGTCCTAACAAAACTAGTTTCGTCGAATTCCGAGACCGTTGGAAAAATGGCCATTTTCCAGTCGATTAAAATCAACTGAAACTGGTCAAACGCGTTTTCCTTTGGCACGCTCACATATTGATTCAAAAAATTATGAAATTTGGAATCTAGCAATAACTTGACATCACGGATCCAACAAAAGTGGTTTCGTCGAAATCCGAGGTCGTTTGCAAAATTCCCATTTTTAAGGGCCTGAATTCCATAGCGACTATTCAGAATTTTCAACTGGACATATCTTTTGATCCCCGCTATGAAATTTCAATTTTTCAGATTCTTTGGAAAGATATTCTCAATTAGATTCTAATATTTTGGGTTTCACTAAAATCCGGTTTATTTTGCACCCGGTACATTCAATTGAAGTTTGAAATCGAATTATCGAACTACCGTGCCATTTTCAATTCTATTTATAATTATATATAATTATTATATTCTAACGACGACGTATATAATATATACGTTCTATTTCTATTCAAAATAAATTTCTCGTCGATATTATTTAGAATAATTCATTTTAAATGTTTAAAATTCACTAAAATTTCCAAAATAAAATTTTTAAACTGGCCCAGATTTTCGGGTTGTTACACAGAATCAGACAAAATAAGATCCGTTAGGATCGTATGGACGTGAGCAACACAATGTAACTAACTGGGAGTGAATCCGAGCCCATTACAATTTATAGCAAAATAAATTGTCCGTCTGAATCAAGCGATGGTTATCGTTATTAACGATGATCGTCCAATGTGAGTAAAACTCACCAACTCTAAACAGTTATATTTTTTTAACATATGCTTAGAACTGATAATTATCTGTTGATTGCTGTGCATTAACTGTTTGATTAAATTGCTTATGCATTGGTTGAAATTACAAATAAGGATATATATATATAAATCGTTAATCGAATATTGATTTTGTTTATTATAATGTTTTATACTCGTGTTGTTTAACATCTGCGATGTAGGGAGACAGGTCAGAGGGATCCAACTGGATTCCTTAACATTTATTTTACTGTTTTTCATATATTGTAATATATGATGTGATATATAATCTGTTGATGATTATGTGTGTTTGGATGATATCGATCACTGTGTTTGGTATTTTAAATACTGTAAGAAATAGTGGAATGTAAAAAGGGGATTTTCAAAGTATATTTTGAAAATAATTTATTTATATAAAATAAATGGATTTTATATATATAAAAGGAAAAAGGATTTTATAAAAGGCAGTAATTATAAAATCAAAAGAGTTAAAAAGAATATATTTGTAAAACAAATATAAAGGAAATTTATTTGTAAAACAAATATAAAGGAAATTATTTGTAAAACAAATATAAAGGAAAATATTTGTAAAACAAATATAAAAGAAAGTATTTGTAAACCATTTACAAATAAAATAGAAAGAGAAATATTTGTAAAACATTTACAAATAGAGTAAAAAAGGAATATTTGTAAAACAATTACAAATAGAAATAAAAAGGAAACCATTTGTAAAACATTTGCAAATGGAATTGGAAAGAAAATATTTGTAAAACATTTACAAATAGAAATAAAAGGGAATATTTGTAAAACATTCTCAAATAGATTAAAAGGAAATATTTATGAAATAAATAAAATTGTAGATTGAAATATTTATTTAAAAATAAATAGAATTATATAAAGGAAATATTTATATGAAATAAATATAGACAAATAGAAAAGGAGGTATTTGTAATCGAATAGAGTTATCAAATATAATTTATTTGAATAAGAGTAAGTCGATTAGAGTTAATCGAAGTAAGTTAATTGATTAGAGTTAAATCGGAATTAGTTATTTGAAGTGAGTTAATCGATTAGAGTTAAATCAGTTAGAGTTAGTCGAGTGTTAGTTAATCAAATAGAGTTTGCCGAATATTGGTTAATCGAAGATAAGAATTTGTCAAATATAGTTATTCGAAAAGGAGTTGTTCAAAATAGTTTATTCGAATAGAATTATAGGGGTTGTTCGAAATAGTTTATTCTAATAGAATTAAAGGAGTTATTAGAAATAGTTTATTAGAATAGAATTAAAGTAGTTATTCGAAATAGTTTATTTGAAAAAAAAGGGGATTATCGAATATAGTTTATTTGAAAGAAAGGGTTATCGAATAAAGTTTATTCGGAAGAGAGATTATTGAATATTTGTTATTCGAAAGAAGTTATTGAATATTTGTTATTCGAAAGAGAGTTATCGAATATTAGTTATTCGAAAAAGAGTTATCAAATATTTGTTATTCGAAAGAGAGTTATCGAATATTTGTTATTCGAAAGAAGTTATCGAATATTTGTTATTCGAAAGAAGTTATCGAATATTTGTTATTCGAAAGAAGTTATCGAATATTTGTTATTCGAAAGGGTTATCGAATGTTAGTTATTCGAAAGGAGTTGTCGAATATTAGTTTATTCGAATAGAGTTAAAAGGAGTTGTCGAAAATAGTTTATTCAAATAGAGTTAAAAGGAGTTGTCAAATATAGTTTATTCGAATAGAGAAAGGAGTAAATCCAATATTGTTTATTCGAAAGGGGTTAATCAAATATAATTTATTTGATAGGAGTAAATTGATAAGAGTTAATCGATTAGCGTTAATAAAAAAGAGTTAATCCAATAGAGTTCATCAAATAGAGTTAATAGAATAGAGTTAATCAAATAGAGCTAACTGATATGGGTAAATCGATTAGAGTTAATCGAATAGTGTTAATTGAATAGAGTTAATCGAATATGGCTATTCGAAGAGTGATTATCGAATATAGTTTATTCGAAGGAAAGTGTTAGCGAATTGAGTTTATTCGAAAGAGAATTATACGTTGAAATTCGATTATATCGAATGTTGGAAAGTAATATTCACTTTTCAGTTTATAAACAAGATTTATTTATTTAATAATCGTTTAGTTATTTATTCAAATTAAAGAATAAAAGTTATATTTAAAGATTAGATATTTCGAAAGTAGGAATTATAACGTTATCGTTATAACCAATGTTTTTATAAAAGAAGTGGATTCGTAAATAGAATCCGTGAGGTTCGCAAGGAAGTTGTTAAAGGTTTCAAAAGATAAACTTTGACTATTTCGAAGTTAAAACGTTGTTCAGTTAAGGTCTGAGAGGTAATTATACCCCAATTTGATTGACTTCCTTCTTAACTAAGGAATGTTAAGGTTTGATAGTGAAGGTTAGTTAAGTGAATATGGTTAATGAAGGTAATGGTTTGAATTGGCATAGCGATGTTTTATTTAAACATCTGTTTAAATCCAAAGAACGAGTTTTGGAAACGTTTTCCAAATATAATCAGAGATATTTTCTAATCATAGAAAATGAAATGTTGGATGGTAAAGAATACTGGAATGATAGTGATATGTGGAAAGGAGATGGAAGTGTCTTCCAATGATTAATAAGGATTTCTGTATATATACGGAAACAGGAAATGGAGAATGAATAAATTAATGGTAAATTAATTTAAGAGATAAATGATGAATGATGAATGATGATTGATCGATATAATTTCCATCCGGAAATAGTATCCTTGTTTGCACACGTGTTTTTCTTTGATAGTTAACTCACCGACTATCGAAGTTTTTGACCATTTTTCCATCGTCAATACGGAGAGACCGGTTGGATTCTTATCCAAAGAACCACTCCGTATGGGCGTTAGCGTTTCAAATCAAATAGATCGAAGACGAATTGAAGACGGAGTAAAGTGCAAGGGCTGTTGTATAAGTCCTAGGTAGAGATTGCCTAGGATGGATGTACGGAATAGTGCCTTCGGTTTTTCCAGTCCCAGGACAACTTGAATGGACGAATGTTTGACAGAGTATGTCTGGTAGATCACGTAAGTTGATCGTTTCAAACGTATTTACGTTGGTGGCGGAGGAATTCGTTTCTCTTAGCTTATACCCGTGGTATTTTTGGGGAATTCGTTTCTCTTTGCTTATACCCGTGGTATTTTTGGGGAAATCAATTTGTGATTTGACGGGTATGACGATGTGGCATTCAAAGTAAATGAATGAGTAATCTGTTGAAAGATACATTATGACCTCCAGTCTCTTCAACTAGGAAATGACAGAAATCGGGCAGGCAACATGGTTAAGTGGTACGCAACCAATTAGGGTATATTGTCACAATCTAGAGAATATTCATATTGTTACTTCTTTCAATTATGTATCTCCCGGGAACGGTTATGTTAGAATACTAACCGAGGGGTGGCAATATATTCGATATACTCAAGCGAAATGAGTTGTCTGTCACGTGTGGACGAGTTGCAAGATGTTCTTGTTGAACTCCAGTGTATCGCTTCTAAAGTACACTAGGCGGAAGGTGGATCCATACCTTGTCATAGTTGGAATCCATTCCCCAAATAAGAGCCCGCGGTTTTGATTGTATATTATATATGTAGAACGTTAGATGCAAGCGTTTCTACTAGATGATTATTATATTATGGCTGATAGACATTATTATTATTATATCAAAAGAGTTTTGATATAAAATTTATCGTTTCTTTCAAAAAGATTTTGAAAGTTAAATCAAATGGTTTGGATTTTCAAAAGGGAAAAACCCGTTCCGTTATACGACGTGGTCTTATGAGATATCATGTTATTGCTCAAACTGTTTTGAATTGTTTTACTCACACCAGTCCCATGACTGACCCAGAGTTTATTTTGTTTAGTTTTCTCTAAACTCTTGGGTGCCCAATTTTGTACGGGCAGTCAAGTAGTCAGGATTTACAGATACCTGAAGAGCTGGAGCTGGAGGCTTCAGAAATGATATAACTATCGTTATTTTCCGCTGTGTTGTAAGTGCTGTACTTTGGAAATGATATGTATATTCAAGTACAGATGTATATTTCAAAGTTATGTTATATATTATATGTTATTCGTTCCGTTGTGAGGTTCGTGTTACTCTGATGTTGTGGTGCTCTTCTTCTTGTTCTATTCTAAGTTTCTATCCTATCTATCCTCACCCTCTAATTTCTTTCATTAACTACCGGTATTTTCGATCCTTGGATGTTCAATATGTGTTGTATATCAGATAACCAAGATCGACTTTTTCCGGGACGTTACATAATTAATTCAATATTGAAAACTAAAAAATAAAACATAATTCCTAGTATTCATGAGTAATTCACTTTACATTAAAAATTCAAATGGGTTAAAGATGTTCTTAGCGTAGCCACATCGAATTTGAATGTTTCAAAAATTAGAATCGATTTAAGATATCGTTCATAGTTGTATGGCTTGTTATGCTAGGGACACTTCAGAAACACTAATGTTTCACCCATCCTTCCATCACAAGAAAAGGCTATTTCCGATAGCTTAAAATTATCGACGGCCATGGAAGCCATCGAGAATCTGCAAATCTGAATTATTTAAGTTGAATAAATACACCACACGTCCAACCAAATTTGCATGGAAATATGAATCATTATGAATAAAGAAGAAAAAGATTGAAGAAGAACATAAATAACAACACAGATTATCACATTGCAGCGGAACAAAATATAATATATATAACAATCTTTGAAATACAAAATTGTACATACATATATAACCTGAGTACATCACATATACAACACATCGGAAACAACAGTAGTTATATAACGCTGAAGTCTCCTGCTCCAAACTACTCCAAAGGTTTCTGTAAATATGTAACGACCCAGAAAATCTGAACCAATTTAAAATTTTTAAATTGGCTAAAATAATGGGTTTTAAATATTTAAAATAAATATTTTAAATAATAGAGATGAAAAGCGAGTTGAATCTACAATTGAAAACGAGTATAATTAATTCTAATTATAAACAAGGCCTGAAATGGCGCTGCAGTTTCAAATTTTGAATTCAAACTTTGTCGGACTGTACCGGGTGCAAAACAAAATGGATTTGAGTGAAACCAAAAATATTTAAATCTATTAGTGAACACCTTTCTAACGAATCTGAAAAATCGAATTTTCATAACAGAAAACAAAAGTTATGGCCAAATGAATTTTCAGAAAGGTCGTTATGGAATTTATATAGCCCGTGAAAATGGCTATTTTGCATACGACCTCGGAATTCGACGAAACCACTTTTGTTGGGTCCGGGATGTGAAGTTATTGCTAGGTTTCAAATTTCATAATTTTTGAAGCTAGTATGTGAGCGTGGCAAAGGAAAACGTGTTTTGGTCAATTATAGTTAAATTGGATCGACCAGAAATGGGCCTTTTTGCAAACGGTCTCCGAATTCAACGAAACTAGTTTTATTGGGAACGTATCATCAAAACATAGCCAGATTTATTTTTCTGGAATTTTTCGAATCAGTTTGTGGCTCTGGCAAATTGAAATGTACGTTCAAATTAAATATTGAATGTTATATATTTTAATTTGAAGGAAAACTGACTGAAACAGTCGAATGGGCCTACGAAACATATCCCATTGTGTTCAGAATGGGGGTAAAACGCTAGGGGCGACAGTCGTTGGGTTTTGATTGGGGTTCGCAAGAGGCAAGGGGTATTTTCGGATTTTTAAATTTTATAAATAAATAATCTACTCGTCCACGTCAGAACCCCCCCTTCTCTCTCCCCGATAAACGATATACGGCGGAAACCGCTCGTGTCTTCCCTCCTCTTTTTCTCCACCTTCACGCATTAAAACGCCACGACCCAGTTGAGGTTTTTGTAGATCGTCAGACGAGCTTCAAATCCATATATAGTTTGATTTTTTTCATTGAGTATATCTCCAGAACCGACCTCGTGAAGATCCGTCGTTCGAAGGTCGATCGCGCCGCCCAGGAGCCTCCGAGTTCGACGCGGTCACCACCCCAAGCGCGGATTTCGGAGCTGCTTCACGTGGTGTGCTCCGATCGTCACCTAGCGCAACGGATTGAGCGCAAATCATAAACCTAGTTTCGAAGATTACAAGCAGGTAACGGCTTATATATTCTGAACTGATTTTAACACCTTTAAACCGTTGCAAACCTTGTAAAAATCATATCCTTTTGCTATGTGATCGAAATTCAGTGAAACAAGAGACAGTGGACTCGTGTGGACGTCTTCTACATTTTAGAAGAGACCGCATATTTTTCTAAGCCTTCTGCTATTTTTGGTGGAGTGGAACCCAATGTGAGATTTCTAATTTATAAACGATATGGAAAACGACGATGTATAAATTATATAGTCGATGTATGAGTTATATAAGCGTTGTACACCTCATGTATAAGCGTTGTATAAGTTGTACATTCGATGTATAAGTTGTATATGCGTTGTAAAAATTATATATGTGTTGAAATAGAAGTGAATTGCTATATATATATATACGCCCCTCGTACACAAACCATGGACGATATTTATTGGTTGTGATTGTTGTGAAAATTGATTGATAGCGAATGGTTGATTGTGATTGTTTGTGGTTGATATTGGTTGATTGTGGTTGAAAAATACCCATTTGTGGTTGAGAAATATTTGGTTGAAACCACATAGGATTAGTTGGTGGAAATGAAATAAATATATACATGCCGCCTGCGTGCGAACTAGATGCATGATCCCCATTGTAAAAAATCGCGAGGTTTTAAGGTAGAGCGAGGAGCCGTACTAGGGACGGTCCTGGTTTTAGCTACCCTGCCGTTATGCTGCCGAAATTTTGAATAATATTCATGTGTTTGAATTATTTTCATTTTCTGAAACTATATTTATTCGTTAAATAGAAAACCTTCATGTGTTGAATCGATATTCATTCGTTGATTAGAAATTCATGTGTTGAATTGATATTCACTCGTTGATTAGGAATTCATGTGTTGAATGGTATTCGTGTTTTAAATATAAAAATCACATTTTTACCTATATATATAAACTATAGATAACCTTCATGTGTTGAATCGATATTCATTCGTTGAATTGAGATTCATGTGTTGAATGGTATTCATATTTTGAAAGAAATCGTTTTATAATAAAAATCCCATTTTTAACATCAATAGGAAAAGTATAAAATAATCCTGTTTTGAAATAAATTGTTTTACAATAAAAATCCTATTTTATCCCCTATATCAACTATACGAAATAATAGTGTTTTGAAATGAATTGTTTTACAATAATAATCACATTTTTATTATATAAACGAATTGTTAAAAATAGTGAAGTGTTGAAATAGAAGACAGTTAGATAAAAATATCATTTTTATCAAATGTACGAAAAGAATATAGTTTTGAAATCAAAGAATCGATATATATATTTAAATGGAATTGAAATATATCGAAAAACGACGCTGTAGTTCGTATTTTGAAACAGTGATTTCAAACGATTAGTACGGGAGATCCGACCATCGGATTTTCCTGAAATCACAACCGTTGGGTTCGCTTTGGAAATATCTTTCCGACGGCACCAACTTTGTAAAAATCCAACGGTTGGATTGTCTGGAATGTTTAATTCAAATCTGAAGAAAAACAGCGCCATAATCGATTATATTTATATATATAAATATAATTATATTAAATCGAATAACGACGCTGCAGTTCGTATTTTGAAATCGAAACTTCAAACGATTGTACCGGGAGATCCGACCGTCGGATTTTCCCGAAACTGGAACCGTTGGATTCGTTTTGAAAAGATCTTTCTACTGATTTAAATTTTGTGAAGATCTAACAATTAGATTTTCATATATGTGTAAATCAAATCTGAAGAAAAACAGCGCCACGGTACCGTTATGGCCCGAAGCATTGTTTTGAATAAAATGGCTATTTTAAAATAAATAAAAATAGCGATAAATTGTTATAAAATATTATAAACGATATGGATGTGATTTAGAAATTAACTGAAGGTTAGCTAAGTCGAATGGTTGCCTGGGTGTTGATCTGATGTTGGTTTCGGCCTTCGGGGTTAATATTTGGGAAATCGTTCTCTTACTGATTGACGGTTAGTGACTAATGAATTGAAATGATGCGTGTATATGTTAGTGTTGCACTTGTTTATTATATACGCGAGTTGCTCAGAAAGACCGGGTTTATCCCATTATGAGTAACTAAATCGACGATAAGAAAACGAAGATGAAGACGGTGGTCAAAGACCGGAGATCTTCACCTCGTTTGGATGGTAACCGAGGTCCTGATTGGGAGGCATCCCGAAATATGGATAATGAGTGGTGATCGTCCAGACGTACGTGGTGATCGATGGGTTTGCGAGGTATTTAGTGCCTACGGTTTCGTTCAGACCCAGAATGGACTTGCAAATGGACTGTGTGTCTGACATTGGATTTTATTCTGTGTTGATTGATCTCTGTTAAATATACATCTGTTTGGCGGCGGAGAATTTATTCTTTTGCTTAACGCCCTTCTCTGGAACGCACGAGCTTAGAGGTTGTATATCGGCGGATATCAGTCGCATGGCATGAATTGCCAATGTGGCATGCCTAAGTGGCAAATGATCAGGCTTCTGTTGAAAAGCAAAGTCTTGTGGTGATGATCAAAGCACTGCCTGTGTGGCGTAGCTTTGTGTATAATGTGAATTCGCGAGCCTCACACCCCGGTATGAACCAGAAACGGGAGAAGGACATCAGGGAGGGCATGCGTTTCTTTCTAGCTAGGGTGGTGTCAGTGACCTACCAGCCCTGACATTTATATACTTTTCACCTGTGTGGTTGTTGCTGTTGCGAGGCGCCTCGGTTAGATCGGACGATCCGGGTCCGATGGAGTCATTCGTTGGCTCATTTGCGCCCCATAGGGCGGGGAGACGTATTGCTCAGGCATTTTTAATCCCCATCGGTGGACCGGCCCTGTCGCTCCAAGGGTTGATGCGTTCTGATCCTGAGACATGGTAGGCTAGATTGTCTCAAATTCGGTAAGGACTATCTTTTGCCTTGGTTCATGACGGAAATCCAATTTCCAAATACGTGACTGTGTGGTTTTGATTGTATATATATATATACGGCGACATGATATATGGTACCCTTGTCGTCTATGATTGATAGTTATGATTTGAAATTGTTTTCAAAACATATAAACACTAGCAATAATATCAAATGCCTTTGTTTTATTCGTATCAAGCATATTTTGGTCATTATAAGGTAAAACTCTATCCTCCAGTTTGCGTTGCATTGTGTGATGGGAACTGAGTCTTATAATGGCTTCATCTTTATAAAATGCATTGCGTTGTTTAAAAGAAAGGTTTGTTTTAAAGCACTGTCAATCCGATGGAGTAAACCCGTTCCACGAAAGTGGCGTGGTCCTGTGATTAGCCATATTTTGAATGTGTTGAGTAGATTTCTCATACCAGTCCCACGACTGACTCGTAGTTTGTTTCACTTTCAAACTCGGGTGCCCCTTTTTCTACACGGGCAGCCTTGTATTCAGGTTTAGCTGGTTCTTTCTGGATAGCTGGAGCTGAAGATGGATTCTATTATTTATCTCTTTTTATGCTGTTCAGCTCCTATTGTACATATTTTGTTTGTTTCCGCTGTAGACATTTATGTATAGCTGAACTGTATTTGTACTAAGTATGATCCTGTATACTGTGTAACTCCGATGATTACATTTATCCAGTATATTCTATTATTCATTATGTGGTGTATTTATTTATTTCTGTTATGCTATTATATATTTCTGTGTTATATTCCGCGGATTTCCCTTGCCGCCGTCAGTACGGGGTTTGGGGTCGTCTCAAAATACCTGAACTACTTGACTGCCCACACAAATTTGGGAACCCAAGAGTTTAGGGTAAAGCAAAACAAAATAAACTCTGGGTCATTCATGGGACATGTGTGAGTAAACTCCAACTATGGTTTAACTTTTAAAAATCCTTTTTAAAAGAAAGGATAATCGTAAGACCGATCCATACGTAAATATGGATGGTTTTTACCTTACGATAACCAAAAACATTCTTTGAAACTATATTATTTTGATATTATAAAAGTGTCTAAATGAAGTAAATAACAATCTAGAAGAATGCTTCCAACTCACGCTCTAAATGCATAATATACAATCAAAACCATGGGCTCTTATTGGAGTATGGATTCCAGCTGGTAAGGTATGGGACCACCTTCTTACAGTGTATCTCTAAAGAGGAATACACCGGGTTCAAAAGAACATCTTGCAATCCAGGCTAAACATAACCGGACACTCACTTGACTTGAGTGTGCCGAATGTATTACCACCAATGGTTAGGACCAACAACCATTACCCGAAAGGGACAACATCGTAATAATAAAGAAGCAAATGCATTTTCTCTCGATCAGGTGACAATACACACTAATTGGAAGCTACCCACTTAGCCATGCGACCTACCCGATTTTATACCTTTTCCCGGTTGTGAGACTTGAGGCCACGCTTATCTTTGACATTCCACACTTCATTCACTTTGAATGCCACATCGTCAAACCCACCAACATCATTTATTGATATCCCCAAAAATATCACAGGCATAAAGCTAAGAGGACGAATTCCTCCACCACCAACGTGATACATTTCAAGAGTTCAAATAGATAATCTGTTAGGCATACTCTGTCCGATATTTGTCCATACAAGTTGTCCTAGGACTGAACAACCAATGCACTATTCCATCAATCCGCTTAGGAAATTTCTACCTAGAATTAAAAGAACAGCCCTTTCATTTTACTCCATCTTCAATTATCTTTAGCATAATCTGATTCGCAATGCTTATGCCTATACGGAGTGGTTTTTTGGATAATAAATCCAAGCGGTCTCTCCGTATTGACAACGATGGTATATAAATTGGATAATATTTCGATAGTTGGTTATTTAACTATCAAAGAAACAATATTCATCCAAATATTTTATTCCCAAAAGGAGTACTATTAATTAACATCAAACAATCACTGAGCCCCTTCTTAATTAAAATTTAATTAATTAGATTTATCATTTCTCGATTTCTCTTCAATATCTTTACCCATATATTTCTGCAAACCGTTTAGCCTCTCACAATTCTTGGAAAAAAAATTCCATCTATCATAACTATTTATTTTCTATATTCCAGAAAATATCTTTTTAACATTGGAAAATCACTTCCATATATTGACAAATCACTATTCTTCGACATTCATCAGTCCCTAACCGTAAACAAGAAAGAGAACAACTCCCTAAGTATCAACCCCGAAGGCCGAAACGAACATCAGCTCGACACTCAGGAAGCCACTCAACTCGACTAATCTCCAATCAGTTTCTAATTTTCTTAACTCCATTTCTTAACTTCTTATCGAAAAAATCATTTTAATCTGTAAAACTTTTGCTTTTAACTTGTCATTCACTTTAAAACGTATATACATTTCTCTTTCCAATCTCTCAAGATTTTTTTTTAATAAATTCCATTTATTTTCTTATGAAATATTATTATACATTTATTCTCTTATTAAATTTCATATATAATTCATAAGTCGGTTTCTAGTTATCAAACTTTCTTCTCTATCTCCTTAAATTTTTGGAAAATTTCGCAAGTGTCTCCTTTGTATGGGTCACTCGGTACAACTACAAATCGCCTCTCTTGGCCTTTTTGCATTCAAAAAGAAAATCAAAAAGCCAAGCGGCTTGTCAAATAGGCTCATAAAATCTCATATTAAATTATATATGTACCTCTTTTGTTGGTCATTCAATTTATTTCTTCCATTAGCTTCATTCCTCAAATATATATTCAACCATTTCCAATTTATTCTAACTCAATCCAATCGTTTTAACTCAATTCGTTAATTGATTTGCTAATGATCTCTTTTGCTTATTCTTCTTTTTATTTGAACATATCACGTTCATATATATTTTTAATTTGCTTATAACCAATCGAATTCTGTTTTTAGTTCAAGTTTCATATTCGATTTTGAATATGAATTCACAAATCTCACTTACTAATCCAAGGCTAATTTCAATCCAAAACTCCATTAACTAATTATTCTTCTAATTAGTAAATTCTATTAATAATTAAAAATACGATTTTCGTTTCGAAAATCATATCACTTACTCCACTTGAGTTCATGTTTATTTTATAAATCAAGTCTGGATTTTTATAATGAAAAGCCAAATTTTATTAACTTAAAATCCTTTGATTTAATTTATTTGATCGTTATAATTTATAAACGATCATACCACTATTTTTCTGAAAATTTTGTTTTTGACATAACTCAAAATCGGTAAGACGAAATCCAGATTTTTGTCTTTCATTAGAAAACTATTTTTTTTATGGATTCAGACGATTCTTGTTTCAAAGAATTCCGACTTAAATTGAGTTCTATATACTCAATTGAAGTTTGAAACGTCAAATTATGAACTATCGCACTGCGGCGAGCTCATTTTAAATATATTTAATTATAAACGTTTAAAACTCGTTTATTAATAAATTTCTACTCCATTCTTTCATCTTTTTAATATAAATTAAACTAGTTTTCCAAATCTAACCTAAACATTCTGATTATCCTAAATCGTCGATTATTTCATTACTCAATTATAAATTTATTTCCCACTCAATCTTCTATATTAAATTTCAATTATAAATTAACAGGATTTATCTAAACTCAGTTTATACTCCGAATCCCGGAATACAATCTATCGTTTCTTTTCAAAACGATTCCCTATTCCTCCTTTTAGATTCACATTTAAGTTTATATTTCCCAAATTATCATATGATAATTAATTTCACTTAATTTATAAACACTGTTTATAAATTAAATTACTTGTTTTTATTATTCAAACAAGTTAATATTTACTAGCCCATTTGAAATTCAAATTCTATTTTGACAAAATAAATTTTCCTTTTTAAATTCAAATTCTTTCCTTTCCATTCGAATATATTTTCATGATATTTTAAGTACCAATACCTAGAGTTATTGCTATTCAAACATCCAAAATGTATAATCATCAATCATAGGTTTTCTAACACATCGTATATGATAATATAGATGAAAACAAACAATAATAAATTTTGAGAGATCCAGTTGGATCCCTCCAACCTATTTTTCCTACATCCACAGATGTTAAACAACATAAATAATACCCATCCTGCTACAAGGCAGGATATCGCGGTATAGAAGGTCATCCGCTATATATAATATAAGGGCACATAGGGTCATCCACTAATGGTACCATGGGAAATATTCAATATATATATATATATATATTATATAGCCACAATCACCAAGCCTAAATATAACTGAGATATATATGTATGTAATAGCCATAATTCATCAACAATTATTCAATGCATCCAAACAGTAAGCAAACAACATATAAAAATTATTTAAAATAAAAATTCGTTTATAATAAAATTATAAACGAATCCAGAGAGTGAGTTTACTCATCTTGATTTTATTTGCAGATCCGATATAATTTTAATTTAAATCGAACGATAGTCGGTTTAATGTAATAACCCGGAAATCTGGGCCAGTTTAAAATTTTTATTTTGGCAATTTTAGCGAATTTTGCTTATTTAAAATGAATTATTTTAAATAATATCAACGAGAAAATTTATTTTGAATGGAATTCGAATGAATATAGTTATATAGATCGAATATAGAATATAAATATTTATTTATATTTATAAAAGGAATTGAAAATGGCGCGGTAGTTCGATAATTCGATTTCAAACTTCAAATGAATGTACCGGGTGAAAAATAAACCGGAGTTTAGTGAAACAAAAAATAATAGGATTTAATTGATAATATCTTTCCAATGAATCCGAAAAATCAAAATTTCATAGCGGGGATCAAAAGATATGTCCAGTTGAAAATTCTGAATAGTCGCTATGGAATTCAGGCCCTTAAAAATAGAAATTTTGCAAACGACCTCGGATTTCGACGAAACCACTTTTGTTGGGTCCATGATGTCAAGTTATTGCTAGGTTTCAATTTTCATAATTTTTCGAATCAATATGTGAGCGTGGCAAAGGAAAACGCGTTTGACCAATTTTAGTTGATTTTAATCGACTGGAAAATGGCCATTTTTCAAACGGTCTCAGAATTCGATGAAACTAGTTTTGTTAGGACCGTATCATCAATACGAAGCTAGAAAATATTTTTCTGGAATTTATAGAGTTAGTATGTGACCCCAGTAAATTGAAATGCGCGTTCAAAATCAGTATATAGAGTTATATGTTGATTTTAATGGAAACTGATCGAAACGATCGAATTAGCCTACGTTACATATCCCATTGTGTTTGGAATGGGGGTAATTAGCTATGGACGACAGGCGGTGGGTCTCGTTTTGAATTCGAAAATAAAAGTTACTTTTTAAAAATTAAAATAATAAAATATATAAATTCCTTTCACTTAACCCCTCCCTCTCCTATTCCCTTCCACGTTCATTTTCAGTTTTCAAAATAAAAAAAAAGGAAGAAGAAAAACGCGCCTGCCCTAGCCGGAGCCGCCACCGTCGGGGTCCACCGCGCCGCCGCCCCCCTTGAAGCCGCCGCAACCGTCCACTCGTCAGCCTTCCCCCTCGTGTGAACCTAGGACCCCAAACCGCCTCCATCGATTCGCCACCGCCTTCCCCTCCGACAGCCGCACCCCCACCGTCGAACCTCTCTCCTCCAGCGCCTCCCCCATCTGATTCTCCCCTCCTCGCGACCCTTTCTCTCCTCCTTTCCCACTGCAAAACGCCTAAACCCCCCTGCCTGAAGACCGGCGACCGCCTGGAGACCTCCACCTTCGACCCCGGCGCCCTCGTCAGAACCCCCACCCCTAAAAGCTCCGAATGTAAGCATGTTTCATTTATTTATATTGTTTTGCTTATTTATTCTGGTCTATTGAAGGTGGTTAGTTAAAATAAAAATCAGTTTTAATTTATATGTAGAATAATGATTTGTGAAGGTTGAATTTTTATTAGAGAAAAGATATGATTTTTCATTTGTGAAAACGATTATTTTTAGTTATTGAAAGTTATGATTTTCATTGATAAGGAAATTAGATTTTTCCTTATGATGTAGAGGATAAAAATATAATTTTTATCTATATAGTAGCGGTGTAAAGATATAATTTTTATATTAGTAAAAGGTTAAAAATAGGATTTTTATATTGAATAGCAAAGAAAAAATTCGATTTTTATATATTGTGAAAAATTCGATTTTTATATATTGAATAGCGAAGTAAAAAATTCGATTTTTATATATTGAATAGCGAAGTAAAAATTCGATTTTTATATATTGAATAGCGAAGTAAAAAATTCGATTTTTATATATTGAATAGCAAAGTAAAAAATTCGATTTTTATATATTGAATATCGAAGTAAAAATTCGATTTTTACATATTGAATAGCGAAGAAAAAAATTCGATTTTATATATTGAATAGCGAAGTAAAAATGTGATTTTTACATCTGTAGAGAATACGGGCAAAGAAAGTGGAAAGAGGCGAGAATGGCGATGATTTCCTACAATAGAAGTGTCATGGAATTGGGATAGCTATCGGTGAGAATTTCTCACTGTAAGAACCCGTAACTTCCCCGTGAAGGAAAGCACAGATAGAATTGAGGACAAGACAAAATAGAACGCAAACAGAAGAACATTTCATTGTTATTACAACAATTCCATCAGATACATGAATATACAGAGTATAAATGAATAAATTACATTCGATAATTATCAGAGATTACAATAAATTACATAGCAGCGGAAAATAATACAAAAGCATAACTAGAAGTGATACACGGATACAGAGCTTTCCGAGCATCGTTCCAGCTGTAAATCAGGACCCTATGAATATAAATCTGCAAAACCAAAACTACTAGCTGCCCGTGCGGAAAATAGGGGCACCCAGAGTTTAGGTTAAAACAATAAACTCCAGGTCAGTCATGGGACTGGTGTGAGAACTAAAACAGTTATTTAAAACTTTACTTTAAAGATAGTAATTCAAGGGACCACGCCGTATAACACGGAACGGGTTTCCTCCCAAGAATACTAGTGCATAGAATAAACAACGCAATGCTTTTTAGAAAAATGAAGCTATTATAAGACCCAGGTCCCATCACACAATGCAACGCAAGCCGGAGGATAGGGTTTTCCCTTATAATAGCCAAACATGCTTGATACGTTTAAAACAAATCATTTGATACTATAATAAGTGTATAGTGTCAAAACATTTCAATTATAAATATCAATCATAGACGGCATGGGTACCATATATCATGTCGCCATACTAGTTCTACAATTAAAACCGCAATACACGTATTGGAAATTGGATTTCCGTCATGAGCCGAGGCAAGGGGCAAGCTCCTCTCCGCGTTCGAGACACTCTAGCAAATGCCTCAGGACCCCACTATGATCCTTGGAATCGGCTGGGCCGGTTCTCTCTTAATTTTGAGGATTGGCAATTCCTGAACACACGTTTCCCGGTCCTTACAGACCTATATCTGAGGCGCCTCGTATCCAACAACCACACAGGTGAAAAGTACATAAATGTCAGGGCTGGTAGGTCACTGACACCACCCTAGCTAGAAAGAAACGTCGTGCTCTCCCAGCGGTCCATCTCCCGTTTTTGACTCATACCGAGGTGTGAGGCTCGCGAATTCACGCTATACACAAAGCTACGCCACACAGGCCGTGCTTTGATCATCAACCACAAGACTTTGCTTTTCAACAGAAGCCTTGATCAATTGCCACTTACGCATGCCACATTGGCAATTCACTCCATGCGACTGATGTCCATCGATATACAACCTCTGAGCTCGTATGTCTCAGAGAAGGGCGTTAAGCAAGAGAATAAATTCTCCGCTGCCAAACAGATGTATATTTAATAGAGATCAATCAACACAGAATAAAATCCAATGTCAGACACACAATCCATTTACAAGTTCGTTCTGGGTCTGAACGAAACCGGAGGCACTTTCCTCGCATATCCATCCATCTCCAAGTACGTCTGGAAGATCACCAACTGATTCCCTCATCCTGGGTGTACAGCCCAATCAAGATCATCAGTAATCACCCAAACGATGTGAAGACTTCCGGTCTTCAACCACCGTCTTCATCTTCGACATCTCGTCGAATCGGTTTTTCAGAATGGGTATAACCCGGCCTTTCTGAATAACCCACGTATATAATAAACAAATGTTACACAAACACAACAAACGCCTCATCCCAATTCAGAATATTCTTTTATTCACAAAATCACATTCTCAGGGAAATGTTCCCATTAATTTTATCCAAGATAAATTCTTCTAAATTTATTCTTTAATCCTCCTTTGGATATCATTTCAAACTATTTTACGGTTTTCCAAACTAGTCGGGATTAGCGAACCACACCGAAGTATTTATTTATTTTATTTCCCAATCCCAACCTATACATCCCATGGAGCAAAACTGGTAATACTCCATATCTAACACCACGGTGTTATCGGTAAAATTAATTACCATTTCACGTTCAAATCTAATTAAAGATTTAACTATCGCTTTGGAGAAAAACTGGTGATACTCCACTCTCGATCACTTTTCAGATTTGATAATTTAAATTATCAATTCACATTTTTAATCTAATTAAAGATTCATTAAAACTCCACTTAGTTTTAATCTTTTCAAAAATCAACATCCTGCAATTAACTGGGTTAAAGAACCAATGTCTTCTAAAACACGGTTCACGATAAACCCAAATCACATTTGATATTAAATACAAGGCTCTGAATAGAAAATATACCGGCTTATATTCAATATCAAATTCTGAAACCAACAAATATCGTATTGGAAATAACGATATAAAATATATCTTTCAAATTCCCATAACAATATCTGTATAGTCACGAAATTCAACATCGAAATATTCCGAAGATAATTTCGATTCAACTCCAGTCCAATTCACGTATTGGGAATATTGATTATTTTTAAAATCACTTCAAATTCAATTTATTTATTTAAAAATAAATTGATTTTAATTCTAGTTCAAAACTAGTTCATTTCGATAAAAATCTATTTTTATCCTTTCAAATATGGAGTTTTCCAGCTCAATTCTTTCCAATTCACATATTACGATTTTACACAAATTATAGATATTTTTGATAATTTTATCAAGGCTCGTACAGTCGATTTCCATCAACGGCTATCGAACTGCACTTACAGCGACCTTTTTCGAATTTGATTTGGACATAATTCCAAATCCAACCGTTAGATTTCAAATTTCTAATATTCATTGAAAGCTCTTTTCGATACGAACCCAACGGTTCCGGTTTTAGGAGAATCCGACGGTCGGATCTCCCGCAATGTCCGTTTGAAATAAATGGTCGAAATTCACGAACTGCCGCGGAGCGGCGCGTTCTATTCAGGCCATTAAATATATAATATATATATATATTATATATTTCGTCGATTTCCTTTTAAAACAAATTTTATAAATCGTTTTAAATTCGTTTTCAAAACCCTTTCAACACTACATTCCATTTCAAATCGATTTGATTTCAATTCAATTCGAGTTCATTTCAATTCAATTCAAATTCAAATTCGTTTCAATTCAATTCAAATTCAAATTCAAATTCGTTTCAATTCAATTCAATTCGAATTTACTTTCTATTTGATCTAATTCGAATTCGTTTCAAATTGATTCCAATTCAATTTCAGTTTGTTTTAAATTTCAATTTCAATCTAATTCAATTTGAATTCATTTCTATTTTACTCGAATTCAAATTCACTTTCTATTCAATTCGAATCGAATTCATTTTCTATTCGATTCGAATTCATTTCAAATTGATTCAATAAAATTTCAATTTCAATTTTTAATCTAATTCAATTTGAATTTCCTTTCAAAATATTAATTTTGAAATCACTTTTCAACATTCATTATACAACGAATAAAATCGATATAAATATCGTTCGCGTCAAAATAACGCATCTCTAATCAACACGGCTTTATATATTTCAATAAATTCGTTATTCTATTCAACAAATGAATATTTATTTCATTCAACACATGAATCTATATTTCTTTCAACACACGACTAATCTCAACACATGAGTACTGTCGACACATCACTATTTTTGTTATGTAAAATATTTTATACAACTATGGTATCTATCGTTTGATTTTAATTAGACTCCACCGTAAAGTAGATTCTAATCGTAAATATGATAAAGATGTAATTTTTATTATTTAAAATATTTTACTCAACACATGAATAGTTTCAACACATGATCATCGTCAACACATGACTATTTTTATATTCAACACATGAATTTTCTTTTATAATATTCATTATTTTTCCGATTGGAATGAGGCCCAATCAATCACCATATAATGTTAATTATATGGATTCCATACAACACATGTATATAATAGCATTGAAAAATAATCAATCATCAACCAAAGTGCACTACACTGTATAAGCATCAAATATAGATATCTGACGCTTATAACAACCTGTCAATCAATCGATCGACATATTTAATCAATCAGGATGAGTGAACTTCAAATTTCATCCCAACACCCGTGTGGGGTTTCAAACAATCAAACACAGATTTTATTTGTGCAGTTGGGCGACGTGTAAAATTTATCGACCCAATCGATATCAGTCAAATCAGTGTATACAAACAAATCGGCCGATTTGTTTATAAATATTCATTTATTCACTTTCACGTTAAAAATTATATTTTTAACGATAAACATTTTATTTTAACACTTGAATTTCTATTCAGTTCATTTATTCAATAAAATGATATTTTTATTTTTCTAACATATTTTAGAAAATTTCGGCGGCATAACGGCACGATATTAGAAACGGGACGAGGCCTAGCCTTATCCCCGGTCTAGTGAAGGCCCACGCCATTCACACATCAATCAAATCAATTTCAATCCACCAAACAATTCAATTCAAACCAATTAGACTAACCAACTACACAACCAAACTATTTAACAAACAAGCCATCCATGGTCTGTGGATGACGGGTGTCGGGTGCTACTAAGCACGGTCTGCATCCTAGTATATATATATTACTAGAAAAAGAGAATTTAGAGTGAGAAGTTCTCACCGAAAGCTATCCAATACCACGACTCTTCATTTATAGAAATCTTCTTCGTTATCCCATCTTCGTCATCTTCGTTGCCCGTAGTCACTATATATATAAAAATCACACATTTTTATATTTCGATGTCTTTAAAATAAAAATCACATTTTTATTTGTTTACTTTCAA
Source organism: Allium sativum (assembly GCA_030737875.1). Taxonomy (NCBI): domain Eukaryota; kingdom Viridiplantae; phylum Streptophyta; class Magnoliopsida; order Asparagales; family Amaryllidaceae; genus Allium; species Allium sativum. The sequence goes on along the minus strand of CM060916.1, from coordinate 89,072,100 downwards.
TTTAGAAATCATATTCTTATAATCACTTCATATATTTCAAAATCGAATTGTTACTATGCTATTCAATATATAAAAATCGAATTTTTACTTTGGTGCCATATAGATAAAAATTCCATTTTAAAAATATTGATTTCACCTTTATAAAAATAAAGTTTTCGCCTTTATTATTATATAAAGTTTTCGCCTTTATTATTTTTAAAATATCGTCTTTTCATTTTTAAAGATTTTACCTTTTCAATTTCATCCCTATAGAAATCACATTTTATTTTGCTACCTATAAAAAGATGATATTTTTAATATTCCTAACATGTAAAAATTATATTTTTACCACTTCTATATAGTAAAGATTATATTTTTAATACTTTAAAAATATAAAAATCATATTTTAATTATCTTCCTTATATAAAAATTATATTTTTACTTTGCTAATAATATATTTTTACCTTACCATTTCAACTATAGAAAGATTCAAACTTTTCTAATATAAAAATTCGAACTTTTCTATAATAAAGATTCAAATCTTTTTCTTGTTTAAAATCACTCTTTTCTAACTAAAAATCAAGTCTTATAAAATAAAAAATCAAGTCTACTTATAAATAAAAAATCAGTTTTCTAAACTATAAATTTTTCCTAAAGGAGAAAAAAAGAAAAGAAAAAAAAAATAAAATAAAACAAAACAAAAAAATAAAACACTAAAAACTTACAGCGTTTCGGGGGGTTCACGTCAGTTTTTGGGGGAGTAGATCCTGGCGTCGCGAGGCAAGGAGGGGGTGGCTGGAGGGTTCGCAGGTGGTGGTGGAACTTGGGGATGACGGCGGCGGTTCTCCGGTGGAAGGTGGGCGCGCGTTTGGGGGATTGGGGTCTCACGGTGGTGCGCTCGAGGTGGAGATGGAGGGGGGCTCGAGGGTCAGCGGCGGCGGGGGTTTGGGTGGGCGCAGGCTAGGGGCGGCGGCAGTGGATCCAGGGGGAGGCACGCGATTCAATTGGTTTTTTTTTCTTTTTTTTTCTTTTTCCCTGTTACGAAATGAAGAAGAGAGGGGGGGGGCAGAAAGATATAGGAAGAGGTGTTTTTTCTTTATTTTATTATTATTTTATTTTGCAAAAAGTTGACTTTCACTTACGACCTCGAAACGAGGCCCACCGCCTGTCGTCTATAGCGTTTTACCCCCATTCCGAACACAATGGGATATGTATCGTAGGCTGATTTGGCTGTTACAATCAGTTTCTGTTAAATTTACATTTAAATCACTTTATTGAATTTTAAACGTACATTTCAAATTCTCAGGGTCACATACTAATTCTAAAAATTACAGAAAAATTACATACGGTCCTAACAAAACTAGTTTCGTTGAATTCTGAGACCGTTAGAAAAATGGCCAATTTCCAGTCGATTAAAATCAACTGAAATGGTCAAAACACGTTTTCCTTTGCCACGCTCACATATTGATTCGAAAAATTATGAAATTTGAAACCTAGCAATAACTTGACATCACGGACCCAACAAAAGTGGTTTCGTCGAAATCCGAGGTCATTTGCAAAATGTCCATTTTTAAGGGCCTGAATTCCATAGCGACTATTCAGAATTTTCAACTGGACATATCTTTTGATTCCCGCCATGAAATCTCAATTTGTCGGATTCGTTGGAAAGATATTATCAATTAGATCCTAATGTTTTTGGTTTCACTAAAATCCGGATTGTTTTGCACCCGGTACATTCAATTGAAGTTTGAAATCGAATTATCGAACTACCGCGCCATTTTCAATTCTATTTATAATTATATATATAATTATTTATATTCTAACGACGACGCGTATAATATATACGTTGAATTCCATTCAAAATAAATTTCTCGTCGATTTTATTTAAAATAATTCATTTTAAATATTCAAAATTCGCTTAAATTGCCAAAACAAAAAATTTAAACTGGCCCAGATTTTCGGGTTATTACAATCTCCCCAACTTAAAACTTTTCGTCCCCGAAAAGGAATAAAGTCGAAAGTGGTTTGATTAATCAACTCTACGTTCGATCTGGCTTCCATTCTCCAACTTTTAAGTTTCTGAGAATTTCTAAATTCTTCAAAAATTTGGCTAACACCCTAAATTTTCGAAAAATTTCGCCATAACCTCCCCTGCAATGGGAGCATCGGGGAATTTCAAATAGCTTCCCCGGTCCTTCAGATCTCAAAAAGAAAAAGAAAAAGCCAAGCGGCTAGCCAATAGGCTCATAAAATCATCATCACCCAAACAAACAGTAAATTATAGTAAACATGTACCTATTTGTCGGGCAAACAAATTTTATTCTCTGCTCTAGCCTCCTTGCTATGACCTGTTCAATGTAAGTATATGTATATGCAAGCAAATGCGACCAATTTTCAATACAATTCAATTTTTGATTCAATTAGGCTAAATGGATAAAAATTAGCAAACAAATAAACAAGCAACTCAAACATCAATCCATTAGTGAATTAACTTTTCAAATTCATAATTTTTGATATATATACAGAAAATCATGTTTTTGATGCCAATTCACAACAATGTGTTCTAACTATATTGGTTTTGGTTCTCACACTAGTCTAATGGAAATATATAGATATCATACCTTCGTCACTCGAAAATAAATACTGGTGATGGTATACTTCATCATCAGGACCATGTCCGGGCGACTAGAGTGTGACTCTATATCTATCTAATATATTAAAACTCCGAATATACGTTCATGACGCGTATATGCAAAACCTTTATATACTAGATTGTCCACATTCAAAATAAATAAATATTCAAATACGTATAAAATGGTTTAAATTTTCAAAACAAAATTGTTTTCATTTGAAAAATATACTCTTCACACTCGTTCTAAGATACTACTGATCCTATCTCTAACGAGTCATTCTAATTGGATATTACTAATCCAATATCTGATGAATTCTTTCGTATGGTTCTAATGTGTCTTGTTCTCGAGCTCTGTAAACCAAAGCTCTGATACCACTGTAAGAACCCGTAACTTCCCCGTGAAGGAAAGCACAGATAGAATTGAGGACAAGACAAAATAGAACGCAAACAGAAGAACATTTCATTGTTAATACAACAATTCCATCAGATACATGAATATACATAGTATAAATGAATAAATTACATTCGATAATTATCAGAGATTACAATAAATTACATAGCAGCGGAAAATAATACAAAAGCATAACTAGAAGTGATACACGGATACAGAGCTTTCCGAGCATCGTTCCAGCTGTAAATCAGGACCCTATGAATATAAATCTGCAAAACCAAAACTACTAGCTGCCCGTGCGGAAAATAGGGGCACCCAGAGTTTAGGTTAAAACAATAAACTCCAGGTCAGTCATGGGACTGGTGTGAGAACTAAAACAGTTATTTAAAACTTTACTTTAAAGATAGTAATTCAAGGGACCACGCCGTATAACACGGAACGGGTTTCCTCCCAAGAATACTAGTGCATAGAATAAACAGCGCAATGCTTTTTAGAAAAATGAAGCTATTATAAGACCCAGGTCCCATCACACAATGCAACGCAAGCCGGAGGATAGGGTTTTCCCTTATAATAGCCAAACATGCTTGATACGTTTAAAACAAATCATTTGATACTATAATAAGTGTATAGTGTCAAAACATTTCAATCATAAATATCAATCATAGACGGCATGGGTACCATATATCATGTCGCCATACTAGTTCTACAATTAAAACCGCAATACACGTATTGGAAATTGGATTTCCGTCATGAGCCGAGGCAAGGGGCAAGCTCCTCTCCGCGTTCGAGACACTCTAGCAAATGCCTCAGGACCCCACTATGATCCTTGGAATCGGCTGGGTCGGTCCTCTCTTACTTTTGAGGATTGGCAATTCCTGAACACACGTTTCCCGGTCCTTACAGACCTATATCCGAGGCGCCTCGTATCCAACAACCACACAGGTGAAAAGTATATAAATGTCAGGGCTGGTAGGTCACTGACACCACCCTAGATAGAAAGAAACGTCGTGCTCTCCCAGCGGTCCATCTCCCGTTTTTGACTCATACCGAGGTGTGAGGCTCGCGAATTCACGCTATACACAAAGCTACGCCACACAGGCCGTGCTTTGATCATCAACCACAAGACTTTGCTTTTCAACAGAAGCCTTGATCAATTGCCACTTACGCATGCCACATTGGCAATTCACTCCATGCGACTGATGTCCATCGATATACAACCTCTGAGCTCGTATGTCTCAGAGAAGGGCGTTAAGCAAGAGAATAAATTCTCCGCCGCCAAACAGATGTATATTTAATAGAGATCAATCAACACAGAATAAAATCCAATGTCAGACACACAATCCATTTACAAGTTCGTTCTGGGTCTGAACGAAACCGGAGGCACTTTCCTCACATATCCATCCATCTCCAAGTACGTCTGGAAGATCACCAACTGATTCCCTCATCCTGGGTGTACAGCCCAATCAAGATCATCAGTAATCACCCAAACGATGTGAAGACTTCCGGTCTTCAACCACCGTCTTCATCTTCGACATCTCGTCGAATCGGTTTTTCAGAATGGGTATAACCCGGCCTTTCTGAATAACCCACGTATATAATAAACAAATGTTACACAAACACAACAAACGCCTCATCCCAATTCAGAATATTCTTTTATTCACAAAATCACATTCTCAGGGAAATGTTCCCATTAATTTTATCCAAGATAAATTCTTCTAAATTTATTCTTTAATCCTCCTTTGGATATCATTTCAAACTATTTTACGGTTTTCCAAACTAGTCGGGATTAGCGAACCACACCGAAGTATTTATTTATTTTATTTCCCAATCCCAACCTATACATCCCATGGAGCAAAACTGGTAATACTCCATATCTAACACCACGGTGTTATCGGTAAAATTAATTACCATTTCACGTTCAAATCTAATTAAAGATTTAACTATCGCTTTGGAGAAAAACTGGTGATACTCCACTCTCGATCACTTTTCAGATTTGATAATTTAAATTATCAATTCACATTTTTAATCTAATTAAAGATTCATTAAAACTCCACTTAGTTTTAATCTTTTCAAAAATCAACATCCTGCAATTAACTGGGTTAAAGAACCAATGTCTTCTAAAACACGGTTCACGATAAACCCAAATCACATTTGATATTAAATACAAGGCTCTGAATAGAAAATATACCGGCTTATATTCAATATCAAATTCTGAAACCAACAAATATCGTATTGGAAATAACGATATAAAATATATCTTTCAAATTCCCATAACAATATCTGTATAGTCACGAAATTCAACATCGAAATATTCCGAAGATAATTTCGATTCAACTCCAGTCCAATTCACGTATTGGGAATATTGATTATTTTTAAAATCACTTCAAATTCAATTTATTTATTTAAAAATAAATTGATTTTAATTCTAGTTCAAAACTAGTTCATTTCGATAAAAATCTATTTTTATCCTTTCAAATATGGAGTTTTCCAGCTCAATTCTTTCCAATTCACATATTACGATTTTACACAAATTATAGATATTTTTGATAATTTTATCAAGGCCCGTACAGTCGATTTCCATCAACGGCTATCGAACTGCACTTACAGCGACCTTTTTCGAATTTGATTTGGACATAATTCCAAATCCAACCGTTAGATTTCAAATTTCTAATATTCATTGGAAAGCTCTTTTCGATACGAACCCAACGGTTCCGGTTTTAGGAGAATCCGACGGTCGGATCTCCCGCAATGTCCGTTTGAAATAAATGGTCGAAATTCACGAACTGCCGCGGCGCGGCGCGTTCTATTCAGGCCATTAAATATATAATATATATATATATATATATTATATATTTCGTCGATTTCCTTTTAAAACGAATTTTATAAATTGTTTTAAATTCGTTTTCAAAACCCTTTCAACACTACATTCCATTTCAAATCGATTTGATTTCAATTCAATTCGAGTTCATTTCAATTCAATTCAAATTCAAATTCGTTTCAATTCAATTCAAATTCAAATTCAAATTTGTTTCAATTCAATTCAATTCGAATTTACTTTCTATTTGATCTAATTCGAATTCGTTTCAAATTGATTCCAATTCAATTTCAGTTTGTTTTAAATTTCAATTTCAATCTAATTCAATTTGAATTCATTTCTATTTTACTCGAATTCAAATTCACTTTCTATTCAATTCGAATCGAATTCATTTTCTATTCGATTCGAATTCATTTCAAATTGATTCAATAAAATTTCAATTTCAATTTTTAATCTAATTCAATTTGAATTTCCTTTCAAAATATTAATTTTGAAATCACTTTTCAACATTCATTATACAACGAATAAAATCGATATAAATATCGTTCGCGTCAAAATAACGCATCTCTAATCAACACGGCTTTATATATTTCAATAAATTCGTTATTCTATTCAACAAATGAATATTTATTTCATTCAACACATGAATCTATATTTCTTTCAACACACGACTAATCTCAACACATGAGTACTGTCGACACATCACTATTTTTGTTATGTAAAATATTTTATACAACTATGGTATCTATCGTTTGATTTTAATTAGACTCCACCGTAAAGTAGATTCTAATCGTAAATATGATAAAGATGTAATTTTTATTATTTAAAATATTTTACTCAACACATGAATAGTTTCAACACATGATCATCGTCAACACATGACTATTTTTATATTCAACACATGAATTTTCTTTTATAATATTCATTATTTTTCCGATTGGAATGAGGCCCAACCAATCACCATATAATGTTAATTATATGGATTCCATACAACACATGTATATAATAGCATTGAAAAATAATCAATCATCAACCAAAGTGCACTACACTGTATAAGCATCAAATATAGATATCTGACGCTTATAACAGCCTGTCAATCAATCGATCGACATATTTAATCAATCAGGATGAGTGAACTTCAAATTTCATCCCAACACCCGTGTGGGGTTTCAAACAATCAAACACAGATTTTATTTGTGCAGTTGGGCGACGTGTAAAATTTATCGACCCAATCGATATCAGTCAAATCAGTGTATACAAACAAATCAGCCGATGTAATAACCCGGAAAATCTGGGCCAGTTTAAAATTTTTATTTTGGCCATTTTAGCGAATTTTGATTATTTAAAATAGATTATTTTAAATAATATCGATGAGAAATTTATTTTCAATAGCATTCGAACGTATATATTATATACGTCGTCGTTGGAATATGAATAATTATATATAATTATAAAAGGAATTGAAAATGGCGCGGTAGTTCGATAATTCGATTTCAAACTTCAATTGAATGTACCGGGTGCAAAACAATCCGGATTTTAGTGAAACCAAAAACATTAGGATCTAATTGATGATATCTTTCCAGCGAATCCGACAAATCGAAATTTCATAGCGGGAATCAAAAGATATGTCCAGTTGAAAATTCTGAATAGTCGCTATGGAATTCAGGCCCTTAAAAATGGACATTTTGCAAACGACCTCGGATTTCGACAAAACCAGTTTTGTTGGGTCCGGGATGTAAAGTTATTGCTAGGTTTCAAATTTCATAATTTTTCGAATCAATATGTGAGCGTGGCAAAGGAAAACGCGTTTGACCAGTTTCAGTTGATTTTAATCGACTGGAAATTGGCCATTTTTCAAACGGTCTCAGAATTCGACGAAACTAGTTTTGTTAGGACCGTATCGTCAATACGAAGCTAGAAAAAAAAATTCTGGAATTTTTCAAGTTAGTATGTGACCCTAGTAAATTAAAATGCGCGTTCAAATTCAATATATAAGAGTTATATGTTGATTTTGACGAAAACTGAGCGAAACAAGCGAACTGGCTTACGATACATATCCCATTGTGTTCGGAATTGGGGTAATACGCTAGAGACGACAGTCGTTGGGTCTCGTTTGAGATTCGAATTAAAAGTCAACTTCTAGGGAGAAAATAATAATATTTAATTATTAAATATTCATATATATAAAATTAAACCCCCCTTTTTATGCTCATTCTTCAGTCAATGCTATTCTAAATAAAAAAAAACAAACAAACCGATGGAGGGAAACCCGTCGTTCGATGCAGCCACCATCGCGCTCGCCAGGCACCGCCGCCGCCGCCGACGTTCACCACCCCCAGCCCTTCGATGATCCCCTCCGCCTCCCCTCTATTTCCTCCGGCCAACGAAGCCCCAACACCCAAAACCCTAAATCGACCGCAGCCACCCCTTTTCAGGCGCCGACCACCACCTGTGCGTCCTCTCCCCCTCCTCGTCCTCCCCTGCGCCACCTCATCGCCGGGATCCGCACACACCCCTCCCCCCCCAACCGTTAACGAACACTGTAAGTCTTTTTTTTTTATTTATTAGTTTATTTTATTTTTATTTTATATAAACAGAAAATAGACTGATTTTTTTTAGGATTTATAAACTGATTTTTTTTAGGATTTATAAACTGATTTTTTTTAGGATTTTAAACTGAATTTGCTAAGAGGTTTAAAAACCAAATTTTTTAAAAGCATTTAAAAACTGATTTTGAAAAGGTTATAAAAACTGATTTTATTTTTAGACTTTAGAATAGAAAAAGATTTAAACTTTAAAAAGAGAAAGGTTTGAACTTTAAAATAGAAAAGATCAGATTTTTAAAATAGAAAAGACGGAATTTTTATTGAGTAGAAGAAGTAAAAATATGATTTTTATATTTTTAAAGTAATAAAAATATGACTTTTATATTTTTAAAGTATTAAAAATATAGTCTTTACTATATAGATGATATAAAAATATGATTTTTGGTTAGGTAGAGAATTAAAAATATAATTTTTACATGATAGGAATATTAAAAATATCATCTTTATATAGGTAGCAAAATGAAAAGGCGATATTTTTAGATATGAAAAGACGATATTTTGATATGAGTAGTGAAGTAAAAATATGATTTTTACTTCGAGGAAAATATAAACTTTATTTTTATAAAGGGAAATCTTTATTTTTATAAAGGCGAAATATATATTTTTGAAAATTCTATTTTTACAAATATGAAATAGCGATGAAAATTCTATTTTCACAATATGAAGTTAGCGATAAAAATATGATTTTTATATAATAGAGAATATAAAAAGGTGATTTTTATATGTACAGTGTATACGGGCAACGAAGATGCGATAGCGATGAAGATTTCTATCAATGAAGTGCCGTGGAGCTAGGATAGCTTTTTGGTGAGAATTTCTCACCTTTCAATTTCTTTTTCTAGTTATATATATATATATACTAGGATGCAGACGGTGCTTAGTAGCACCCGACACAATCGTCCACAGACCATGGACTTGTTTGTTTGATTGCAAAAATTAGTTAGATTATTTGATTGAAATTGAATTGTGTGGTGAAATGAATTGATTTGATTGATGTGTGAATGGCGTGGGCCTTCACTAGACCGGGGATAAGGCTAGGCCTTGTCCCGTTTCTAGTATCGTGCCGTTATGCCGCCGAAATTTTCTAAAATATGTTAGAAAAATAAAAATATCATTTTATTGAATAAATGAACCGAATAGAATATTCATAGGTTGAATAAAATGTTTTATCGTTAAAAATATAATTTTTAACGTGAATGTGAATAAATAAATATTCATTTACAAACCGGACGGTTTGTTTATGTACACCTATTTGAAGGACATTGATTGGGTCGATAAATTTTACACATCGCCCAACAGCACAAATAAAATATGTGTTTGATTGTTTGAAACCCCACACGGGTGTTGGGATGAAATTTGAAGTTCACTCATCCTGATTGATTAAATATGTTGATCGATCGATTGACAGGCTGTTATAAGCGTTAGATATCTATATTTGATGCTTATACAGTGTAGTGCACTTTGGTTGATGGTTGATTATTTTTCAATGATATTATATACATGTGTTGTATGGAATCCATATAATTAACTTTATATGGTGATTGATTGGGCCTCATTCCAATCGTGAAAATAAAGAATATTTTGATAATAACAAATATTTTGATAATAGGAAATATTTGAAATAGAATATTTGAAAATAGAAATATGTGAAGCCGTGATGATTAGATTGACGCCATTTTGACGTGAACGATATTTATATCGATTTTAGACGATTTCGAAATGAATTGAATTGAAAACGATTTCGAAATGAATTGAATTGAAAACGATTTCGAAATGAATTGAATTGAAAACGATTTCGAAATGAATTGAATTGAAAACGATTTCGAAATGAATTGAATTGGAAACGATTTCGAAATGAATTGAATTGGAAACGATTTCGAAATGAATTGAATTGAAAACGATTTCGAAATGAATTGAATTGAAAACGATTTCGAAATGAATTGAATTGAAAACGATTTCGAAATGAATTGAATTGAAAACGATTTCGAAATGAATTGAATTGAAAACGATTTCGAAATGAATTGAATTGAAAACGATTTCGAAATGAATTGAATTGAAAACGATTTCGAAATGAATTGAATTGAAAACGATTTCGAAATGAATTGAATTGAAAACGAATTCGAAATGAAGTGAATTGAAATGAATTCAAATAGAATTGAAATTTGAATTGAATAGAAATGAATTTTAAAACGAATTTATAAAGAAGAATTCAATTTTGATTTGAATTGAAATGGAAGTTGAAGTTGCTTTTGAAACGAATTTAAAACTATTTATATAATTCGTTTTAAATAGAAATCGACGAAATATATATTATATATATTATATATATAATATAATGGCCTGAATAGAACGCGCCGCGCCGCGGCAGTTCGCGAATTTCGACCATTGATTTCAAACGGACATTACGGGAGATCCGACCGTCGGATTCTCCTAAAACCGGAACCGTTGGGTTCGTATCGAAAAGAGCTTTCTAACGAATATTAGAAATTTGAAATCTAACGGTTGGATTTGGAGTTACGTCCAAATCAAATTCGAAAAAGGTCGCTGTAAGTGCAGTTCGATGGCCGTTGATGGAAATCGACTGTACGGGCCTTGATAAAATTATTAAAAATAGCAATAATTTGTGTAAAATCATAAGAAATGATTTAGGAGGAATTGGGATGAAAAACTCCCTATTTGAAAAGATAAAAATAGATTTTTATCGAAATGAACTAGTTTTGAACTAGAATTATAATTCTATTTATTTTTAAATGAATAAATTGAATTAGGAATGGTTTTGAAAATAACCAGAATTTCCAATGATTGCATTGGAGTGGATTTGAATCGAAATTGTCTTCGGAATATTTTGATGTTGGAATTCGTGATTATACAGATGTTGTTATGGAAATTTGAAAGATATATATTTATATCGTTATTTCCAATGCGATATTTGTTAGTCGTAGAATTTGATATTGAATATAAGCCGGTATATTTTCTATTCAGAGCCTTATATTGAATATCAAATGTGATTTGGGTTTGTCGTGAATGGTGTCTTCACTAACACTGTTCTTGAACCCAATTGAGAAAAGATTAAATCTTTTTATTTAGATTTAACGAAGTGTACCAATTAAATAATATTTAATTGGAATTGAATTGATATTGATTTTTGGGTTTATCGTGGATAGTGTTTTAAATAACACTCGTTCTTTAACCCGATAATTAATGGAATGTGACTTTGGGTTTATCGTGAACCGTGTTTTTAAATGACACTGATTCTTTAACCCAGTTAACGATTAAAACTAAGTGGAGTTTTAATGAATCTTTGATTAGATTGAAAAGATCGAGAATGGAGTATCACCAGTTTTACTCCAGGCGATAGTTAAATCTTTAATTAGATTTGAACGTGAAATGGTAATTGAATTTACCGATAACACCGTGGTGTTAGATATGAAGTATAACCAGTTTTACTTCATGGGATGAATAGGTTGGGATTGGGAAATAAAATAAATGATTTCTTCGGTGTGGTTCGCTAATCCCGACTAGTTTGAATTGATATTCAAAGGAGATTAAAGAATAAATTTAAAGAATTTATCTTGGATAAAATTAATGGGAACTTTTCCCAAAGTATAGGAATATTTGAATAAAAGAATATTCTGAATTGGAATGAGGCGTATGTTGTGTTTGTGTAACACTTTTATAATATATACGCGAGTTATTCAGAAAGACCGGGTTTATCCCATTCTGAATAACTGATTCGACGTGGTGTCGAAGATGAAGACGATGGTCGAAGACCGGAAGTCTTCACGTCGTTTGGGTAATTACTGATGATCTTGATTGGGCTGTACACCCAAGAAGATGGAAACAGTTAGTGATCGTCCAGACGTACTTGGAGATCGATGGATATGCGGGGTACTAGGTGCCTCCGGTTTCGTTCAGACCCAGAACGGACTTGTAAATGGACTGTGTGTCTGACATTGGATTTTAGTCCGTGTGATTGATCTCTATTAAATATATATCTGTTTGGCGGCGGAGAATTTATTCTCTTGCTTAACGCCCTTCTCTGAGACGTACGAGCTCAGGGGTTATATATTGATGGATATCAATCGCATGGAGTGAATTGCCTGTGTGGCATGCTTAAGTGGCAAATGATCAAGGCTTCTGTTGAAAAGCAAAGTCTTGTGGTTGATGATCGAAGCAAGGCCTTTGTGGCGTAGCTTTGTGTAACGTTTACTTCGCGAGTTTCGCACCCCGGTTGTGAACCAAAAACGGGAGGAAGGACCTCAGGGAGGACATGCGTTTCTTTCTAGCTAGGGTGGTGTCAGTGACCTACCAGCCCTGACATTTATATACTTTTCACCTGTGTGGTTGTTGCTGTTGCGAGGCGCCTCGGTTAGATCGGACGATCCGGGTCCGATGGAGTCATTCGTTGGCTCGTTTGCGCCCCAAAGGGCGGGGAAACGTAGTGTTCAGGCATTTTAATCCACATTGGTGGACCGGCCCTGTCGCTCCTAGGGTCACTCGAGCTCTGATCCTGAGACATGGTAGGCTAGATTGTCTCGAATCGGTTGGGGACAATCTTTTGCCTCGGTTCATAGACGGAAATCCAATTTCCAAATACGTGACATTTGCGGTTTTAATTGTAGAACCTAGTATGGTGACATAGTGGGATGGGGCACTTATGCCGCCTATGATTGATATTTATGATTTGAAGTTGTTTTATACACTATGCACTGATAATAGTATCAAATGATTTCTTTTAAACGTATCAAGCATTCTTGGCTATTATAAGGTAAAAACCCTATCCCCTGGCTTGCGTTGCATTGTGTGATAGGACCTGGGTCTTATAATAGCTTCATTTTTCTTTATTTAGCATTGCGCTGTTGTTCACTGGTATTCTTGGGAGGAAACCCGTTCCATGTTATACGGCGTGGTCCCTTGATTTACCTAACTTTTAAAATAAAGATTAATAACTGTTTTAGTTCTCACACCAGTCACATGACTGACCTGGAGTTTATTGTTTTAACCTAAACTCTGGGTGCCCTTATTTTGACACGGGCAGCTAGTAGTTTTGGTTTTGCAGATTTATATTCACAGGATCCTGGTTTACAGCTGGAACGATATCCGGAAAGCTTTGTATCCGTATATCTACTTCTAGTTGTGTATTGTATTATTTTCCGCTGCTATGTATTTAAATGTAATTTAAATCTCTGATATTTCTGTGAAATATTCATTTATACTCTGTATATTCTTGTATTCTGATGCATTGTTGTAATATACAATGAAATGTTCTCTCGTCTGCGTTCTATTTTGTCGTGTTCTCAAAACAATTCGTTCTTTCTCTTCTCTTCGGAGACCGGGGAAGTTCAGGTCGTTTCATTTGGTATCAGAGCTTTGGTTTACAGAGCTCGAGAACAAGACACATTAGAACCTTACGAAAGAATTCATCAGATATTGGATTAGTAATATCCAATTAGAATGACTCGTTAGAGATAGGATCAGTAGTATCCTAGAACGAGTGTGAAGAGTAAATTTTAACATGAAAACAATTTTTGTTTTGAAAATTTAAATCAATTATACGTATTTGATTATTTATCTATATTGATTTGGACAGTCCAGTATATAAAGATTTTGCATATACGCCTTGCAAACGTATATTTGAAATTTTAATATACTGGATAGATATAGATTCACACTCTAGTAGCCCGAAGATGATTCTGATGATTGTAGCTACATCATCAGAATTAGTGTTCGAGTGTCGAAGGTGTGATATTTATATACCTCCTATTGACTGGTGTGAGAACCAAAACTATATAGGATCTATTGTTGTGATTTGGCACCAAAGCATGATTTTTTGTATATGTATCAAAATTATGAATTTGAAACGTTAAATTCACTAATTGATTGATGTTTGTGTTGTTTGTTTATTTGTTTGCTAAGATTGAACCATTATGCCTAACTGAATCAAATATTGAATTGTATCGAAAATTGGTCGCAATTGCTTGCATATACATGTGCTTACATTGAACAGGTCATAGCAAGGAGGCTAGAGCAGAGAATAAAATTTGTTTGCCCGAAAAATAGGTACATGTTTACTACATAATTTACTGTTTTGTTTGGGTGATGATGATTTTATGAGCCTATTGGCTTTTTCTTTTTCTTTTTGAGATCTGAAGGACCGGGGAAGCTATTTGAAATTCCCCGATGCTCCCGGTGCAGGGGAGGTTATGGCGAAATTTTTCGAAAATTTAGGGTGTTAGCCAAATTTTTGAAATTTTGAAAATTCTCAGAAACTAAAGAGTTGGAGAATGGAAGCCAGATCGAACGTAGAGTTGATTGATCAAAACACTTTCGACTTTGTCCCTTTTCGGGGACGAAAAGTTTTAAGTGGGGGAGATTGTAATAACCCGGAAAATCTGGGCCAGTTTAAAATTTTTATTTTGGCCATTTTAGCGAATTTTGATTATTTAAAATAGATTATTTTAAATAATATCGATGAGAAATTTATTTTCAATAGCATTCGAACGTATATATTATATACGTCATCGTTGGAATATGAATAATTATATATAATTATAAAAGGAATTGAAAATGGCGCGGTAGTTCGATAATTCGATTTCAAACTTCAATTGAATGTACCGGGTGCAAAACAATCCGGATTTTAGTGAAACCAAAAACATTAGGATCTAATTGATGATATCTTTCCAGCGAATCCGACAAATCGAAATTTCATAGCGGGAATCAAAAGATATGTCCAGTTGAAAATTCTGAATAGTCGCTATGGAATTCAGGCCCTTAAAAATGGACATTTTGCAAACGACCTCGGATTTCGACGAAACCAGTTTTTTTGGGTCCGGGATGTAAAGTTATTGCTAGGTTTCAAATTTCATAATTTTTCGAATCAATATGTGAGCGTGGCAAAGGAAAACGCGTTTGACCAGTTTTAGTTGATTTTAATCGACTGGAAATTGGCCATTTTTCAAACGGTCTCAGAATTCGACGAAACTAGTTTTGTTAGGACCGTATCGTCAATACGAAGCTAGAAAATATTTTTCTGGAATTTTTCAAGTTAGTGTGTGACCCTAGTAAATTAAAATGCGCGTTCAAATTCAATATATAAGAGTTATATGTTGATTTTGACGAAAACTGAGCGAAACAAGCGAACTGGCTTACGATACATATCCCATTGTGTTCGGAATTGGGGTAATACGCTAGAGACGACAGTCGTTGGGTCTCGTTTGAGATTCGAATTAAAAGTCAACTTCTAGGGAGAAAATAATAATATTTAATTATTAAATATTCATATATATAAAATTAAACCCCCCTTTTTATGCTCATACTTCAGTCAACGCTATTCTAAATAAAAAGAAATAAAAAAAAAAACAAACCGACGGAGGGAAACCCGTCGTTCGATGCAGCCACCATCGCGCTCGCCAGGCACCGCCGCCGCCGCCGACGTTCACCACCCCCAGCCCTTCGATGATCCCCTCCGCCTCCTCTCTATTTCCTCCGGCCAACGAAGCCCCAACACCCAAAACCCTAAATCGACCGCAGCCACCCCTTTTCAGGCGCCGACCACCACCTGTGCGTCCTCTCCCCCTCCTCGTCCTCCCCTGCGCCACCTCATCGCCGGGATCCGCACACACCCCCCCCCCCAACCGTTAACGAACACTGTAAGTCTTTTTTTTATTTATTAGTTTATTTTATTTTTATTTTATATAAACAGAAAATAAACAGATTTTTTTTAGGATTTATAAACTGATTTTTTTTAGGATTTATAAACTGATTTTTTTTAGGATTTTAAACTGAATTTGCTAAGAGGTTTAAAAACCGAATTTTTTGAAAAGCATTTAAAAACTGATTTTGAAAAGGTTTTAAAAACTGATTTTATTTTTAGACTTTAGAATAGAAAAAGATTTAAACTTTAAAAAGAGAAAGGTTTGAACTTTAAAATAGAAAAGATCAGATTTTTAAAATTGAAAAGACGGAATTTTTATTGAGTAGAAGAGGTAAAAATATGATTTTTATATTTTTAAAGTAATAAAAATATGACTTTTATATTTTTAAAGTATTAAAAATATAGTCTTTACTATATAGATGATATAAAAATATGATTTTTGGTTAGGTAGAGAATTAAAAATATAATTTTTACATGATAGGAATATTAAAAATATCATCTTTATATAGGTAGCAAAATGAAAAGGCGATATTTTTAGATATGAAAAGACGATATTTTGATATGAGTAGTGAAGTAAAAATATGATTTTTACTTCGAGGAAAATATAAACTTTATTTTTATAAAGGGAAATCTTTATTTTTATAAAGGCGAAATATATATTTTTGAAAATTCTATTTTTACAAATATGAAATAGCGATGAAAATTCTATTTTCACAATATGAAGTTAGCGATAAAAATATGATTTTTATATAATAGAGAATATAAAAAGGTGATTTTTATATGTACAGTGTATACGGGCAACGAAGATGCGATAGCGATGAAGATTTCTATCAATGAAGTGCCGTGGAGCTAGGATAGCTTTTTGGTGAGAATTTCCCACCTTTCAATTTCTTTTTCTAGTTATATATATATATATATATACTAGGATGCAGACGGTGCTTAGTAGCACCCGACACAATCGTCCACAGACCATGGACTTGTTTGTTTGATTGCAAAAATTAGTTAGATTATTTGATTGAAATTGAATTGTGTGGTGAAATGAATTGATTTGATTGATGTGTGAATGGCGTGGGCCTTCACTAGACCGGGGATAAGGCTAGGCCTTGTCCCGTTTCTAGTATCGTGTCGTTATGCCGCCGAAATTTTCTAAAATATGTTAGAAAAATAAAAATATCATTTTATTGAATAAATGAACCGAATAGAATATTCATAGGTTGAATAAAATGTTTTATCGTTAAAAATATAATTTTTAACGTGAATGTGAATAAATAAATATTCATTTACAAACCGGACGGTTTGTTTATGTACACCTATTTGAAGGACATTGATTGGGTCGATAAATTTTACACATCGCCCAACAGCACAAATAAAATATGTGTTTGATTGTTTGAAACCCCACACGGGTGTTGGGATGAAATTTGAAGTTCACTCATCCTGATTGATTAAATATGTCGATCGATCGATTGACAGGCTGTTATAAGCGTTAGATATCTATATTTGATGCTTATACAGTGTAGTGCACTTTGGTTGATGGTTGATTATTTTTCAATGATATTATATACATGTGTTGTATGGAATCCATATAATTAACTTTATATGGTGATTGATTGGGCCTCATTCCAATCGTGAAAATAAAGAATATTTTGATAATAACAAATATTTTGATAATAGGAAATATTTGAAATAGAATATTTGAAAATAGAAATATGTGAAGCCGTGATGATTAGATTGACGCCATTTTGACGAGAACGATATTTATATCGATTTTAGACGATTTCGAAATGAATTGAATTGAAAACGATTTCGAAATGAATTGAATTGAAAACGATTTCGAAATGAATTGAATTGAAAACGATTTCGAAATGAATTGAATTGAAAACGATTTCGAAATGAATTGAATTGGAAACGATTTCGAAACGAATTGAATTGGAAACGATTTCGAAAGGAATTGAATTGAAAACGATTTCGAAATGAATTCAATTGAAAACGATTTCGAAATGAATTGAATTGAAAACGATTTCGAAATGAATTGAATTGAAAACGATTTCGAAATGAATTGAATTGAAAACGATTTCGAAATGAATTGAATTGAAAACGAATTCGAAATGAAGTGAATTGAAATGAATTCAAATTGAATTGAAATTTGAATTGAATAGAAATGAATTTTAAAACGAATTTATAAAGAAGAATTCAATTTTGATTTGAATTGAAATGGAAGTTGAAGTTGCTTTTGAAACGAATTTAAAACTATTTATATAATTCGTTTTAAATAGAAATCGACGAAATATATATTATATATATTATATATATAATATAATGGCCTGAATAGAACGGCCACGCCGCGGCAGTTCGCGAATTTCGACCATTGATTTCAAACGGACATTACGGGAGATCCGACCGTCGGATTCTCCTAAAACCGGAACCGTTGGGTTCGTATCGAAAAGAGCTTTCTAACGAATATTACAAATTTGAAATCTAACGGTTGGATTTGGAGTTACGTCCAAATCAAATTCGAAAAAGGTCGCTGTAAGTGCAGTTCGATGGCCGTTGATGGAAATCGACTGTACGGGCCTTGATAAAATTATTAAAAATAGCAATAATTTGTGTAAAATCATAAGAAATGATTTAGGAGGAATTGGGATGAAAAACTCCCTATTTGAAAAGATAAAAATAGATTTTTATCGAAATGAACTAGTTTTGAACTAGAATTATAATTCTATTTATTTTTAAATGAATAAATTGAATTAGGAATGGTTTTGAAAATAACCAGAATTTCCAATGATTGCATTGGAGTGGATTTGAATCGAAATTGTCTTCGGAATATTTCGATGTTGGAATTCGTGATTATACAGATGTTGTTATGGAAATTTGAATGATATATATTTATATCGTTATTTCCAATGCGATATTTGTTAGTCGTAGAATTTGATATTGAATATAAGCCGGTATATTTTCTATTCAGAGCCTTATATTGAATATCAAATGTGATTTGGGTTTGTCGTGAATGGTGTCTTCACTAACACTGTTCTTGAACCCAATTGAGAAAAGATTAAATCTTTTTATTTAGATTTAACGAAGTGTACCAATTAAATAATATTTAATTGGAATTGAATTGATATTGATTTTTGGGTTTATCGTGGATAGTGTTTTAAATAACACTCGTTCTTTAACCCGATAATTAATGGAATGTGACTTTGGGTTTATCGTGAACCGTATTTTTAAATGACACTGATTCTTTAACCCAGTTAACGAATAAAACTAAGTGGAGTTTTAATGAATCTTTGATTAGATTGAAAAGATCGAGAATGGAGTATCACCAGTTTTACTCCAGGCGATAGTTAAATCTTTAATTAGATTTGAACGTGAAATGGTAATTGAATTTACCGATAACACCGTGGTGTTAGATATGAAGTATAACCAGTTTTACTTCATGGGATGAATAGGTTGGGATTGGGAAATAAAATAAATGATTTCTTCGGTGTGGTTCGCTAATCCCGACTAGTTTGAATTGATATTCAAAGGAGATTAAAGAATAAATTTAAAGAATTTATCTTGGATAAAATTAATGGGAACTTTTCCCAAAGTATAGGAATATTTGAATAAAAGAATATTCTGAATTGGAATGAGGCGTATGTTGTGTTTGTGTAACACTTTTATAATATATACGTGAGTTATTCAGAAAGACCGGGTTTATCCCATTCTGAATAACTGATTCGACGTGGTGTCGAAGATGAAGACGATGGTCGAAGACCGGAAGTCTTCACGTCGTTTGGGTAATTACTGATGATCTTGATTGGGCTGTACACCCAAGAAGATGGAAACAGTTAGTGATCGTCCAGACGTACTTGGAGATCGATGGATATGCGGGGTACTAGGTGCCTCCGGTTTCGTTCAGACCCAGAACGGACTTGTAAATGGACTGTGTGTCTGACATTGGATTTTAGTCCGTGTGATTGATCTCTATTAAATATATATCTGTTTGGCGGCGGAGAATTTATTCTCTTGCTTAACGCCCTTCTCTGAGACGTACGAGCTCAGGGGTTATATATTGATGGATATCAATCGCATGGAGTGAATTGCCTGTGTGGCATGCTTAAGTGGCAAATGATCAAGGCTTCTGTTGAAAAGCAAAGTCTTGTGGTTGATGATCGAAGCAAGGCCTTTGTGGCGTAGCTTTGTGTAACGTTTACTTCGCGAGTTTCGCACCCCGGTTGTGAACCAAAAACGGGAGGAAGGACCTCAGGGAGGACATGCGTTTCTTTCTAGCTAGGGTGGTGTCAGTGACCTACCAGCCCTGACATTTATATACTTTTCACCTGTGTGGTTGTTGCTGTTGCGAGGCGCCTCGGTTAGATTGGACGATCCGGGTCCGATGGAGTCATTCGTTGGTTCGTTTGCGCCCCAAAGGGCGGGGAAACGTAGTGTTCAGGCATTTTAATCCACATCGGTGGACCGGCCCTGTCGCTCCTAGGGTCACTCGAGCTCTGATCCTGAGACATGGTAGGCTAGATTGTCTCGAATCGGTTGGGGACTATCTTTTGCCTCGGTTCATAGACGGAAATCCAATTTCCAAATACGTGACATTTGCGGTTTTAATTGTAGAACCTAGTATGGTGACATAGTGGGATGGGGCACTTATGCCGCCTATGATTGATATTTATGATTTGAAGTTGTTTTATACACTATGCACTGATAATAGTATCAAATGATTTCTTTTAAACGTATCAAGCATTCTTGGTTATTATAAGGTAAAAACCCTATCCCCCGGTGTAACAACCCGAAAATCTGGGCCAGTTTAAAATTTTTATTTTGGCAATTTTAGCGAATTTTGATTATTTAAAATGAATTATTTTAAATAATATCGACGAGAAATTTATTTTGAATATAATTCGAACGTATATATTATACGCGTCATCGTTAGAATATAAATAATTATATATAATTATAATAGGAATTGAAAATGGCGCGGTAGTTCGATAATTCGATTTCAAACTTCAATTGAATGTACCGGGTGCAAAACAATCCGGATTTTAGCGAAACCAAAAACATTAGGATCTAATTGATATTATCTTTCCAACGAATCCGAAAAATCAAGATTTCATAGCGGGAATCAAAAGATATGTCCAGTTGAAAATTCTGAATAGTCGCCATGGAATTCAGGCCCTTAAAAATGGACATTTTGCAAACGACCTTGGATTTCGACGAAACCAGTTTTGTTGGGTCCGTGATGTAAAATTATTGCTAGATTCCAAATTTCATAATTTTTCGAACCAATATGTGAGCGTGGCAAATGAAAACGCGTTTGACCAGTTTCAGTTGATTTTAATCGACTGGAAATTGGCCATTTTTCCAACGGTCTCAGAATTCGACGAAACTAGTTTTGTTAGGACCGTATCTTCAATACGAAGCTAAGAATGATTTTTCTGGAATTTTTAGAATCAGTATGTGGGCCCGGCAAATTAAAGTGTATGTTCAAATCAGGAATTGAATGTTTTATATTTTAATTTGAAGAATAACTGACTGTAACAGTCGAATTGGCTTTCGAAACATATCCCATTGTGTTCGGAATGGGGTATTTAGCTAGGGGCGACAGTCGTTGGGTTTGAATTGGAGTTCGTATCAGTAAGCAAGTATTTTTGAATTAAAAATAATATTAAATTATAAATATATATATTAACTTCTTGGAAACCCTAGCCACTTCTTTAACGCGACCGCCTCAGTCTAAAATCAACGAACGAAACGCTCTGAAATGATTTCCCCTTTTCTTCTTAATCCAAATCGAATTGGATCTCAACCCTAAATCAAAGATTCAAGAACAAATCGAGCTCTTCAAGATGATATGGGTATGATGAGCTTTCGTGTCCTGGAACCCTCGAATTTCGCATCCAAACCCGTTGACTTTCGAGCGGATTTCTGGCTTGAGGGCCCCACCGAGCTCTGCCTCGGTCACAGCGGCGACAGCCCCTTCCAAGGCCGACGACGCGGCATCCTTGGATCGTCGACCCACTGCTCCGTTTGGCGTGCGACAGGAATTTCTCTTTTGGCTGATGGGTTCGTTGGTTCAGGAGTTAGAACGGGGAAGGGGATGAAGAAATTGGGGGTATAATTTTTAATTAATTGTTTAATTAATTATTCGTAAATGTAATTAAAATGTAAATAATAACATATCTCTTCCATACGAGGACGAAATCGGACGATTCAAGTTGCGTTGGATTCGTAGTGACGAACTCTTCAGTATGGAACTGACTAGAGAAGAAGCGGGGCAAGTTAGAATTTGAAGTAAATTCAAATCCGAACAGTAGTGGAATCAGAAGTAAAAATCGTTCTGAAATAGAGAATGGAGGAGTGGATCCCAATGTGAGAATTCTCTCACTTTAAAATTTTCTTTACAGTTATTTATTTCATAACTGCATTCATGAACTGTTCCCCGTCGTCCACAGACCATGGACGACTTGTTTGTTTGGTTGTGTTCTGTGTGAAAATTGAGCGTGATGAGAAGTGATATATATATATAGTGAAAGTGAAATATATATATATAGTGAAAGTGAAAATATCATATATATATGAAAGTGAAATAATATATATATATAGCAAAGTGAAATAACATATATATGAAAAAGTGAAATATATATATATAGTGAAAGTGAAAATATCATATATAGTGAAAGTGAAAATATCATATATAGTGAAAGAGTGAAATTTACATATATAGTGAAAGTGAAAATATCGTATATATTGAAAGTGAAAATATCGAATATATTGAAAGTGAAAATATCGAATATATTGAAAGTGAAAATGTCGTATATATTGAAAGTGAAAATGTCGTATATATATTGAAAGTGAAAATATCGTATATATAGTGAAAATGAAAATATCGTATATATAGTAAAAATGAATATATCGTATGTATTGAAAATGAAAATATCGTATATAGTGAAAAGTGAATATATATATATATATATATATATATATGAATTGAAAACGATGTATATGAAATATTCGAATTGAAAACGATGTATATGAAATATTCGAATTGAAACTGGATAGAAAACGAATTCGAAATGAATTGAATAGAAAACGAATTCGAATTGAATTGAATTGAAAAAGAATTCGAATTGAATTGAACTGAATGGAAAACGAATTCGAATTGAATTGAAACTGAATTGAAAAACAATTTGAATTGAATTGAATTGAATTGAAAACGAATTCGAAATGAACTGAATAGAAAATGAATTCGAATTGAACTGAATAGAAAACGAATTCAAATTGAATTGAATAGAAAACGAATTCGAATTGAATTGAATAGAAAACGAATTCGAATTGAATTGAATAGAAAACGAATTCGAATTGAATTCAATTGAAAACGAATTGAAATCAATTTGAATTGAAATCAAATAGAAGTGAATGTAGAAAGAATTTATAAGGAAAAATTCAATTTTGATTTGAATTTGAAATAAAGGTTGAAATTGTTTTTGAAACAAATTTGAAATGATTTATATAATTCGTTTTAAATATAAATCGACGAAATATATATTATATATATTATATATATAATATAATGGCCTGAATAGAACGCGCCGCGCCGCGGCAGTTCGTGAATTTCGACCATTTATTTCAAACGGACATTACGGGAGATCCGACCGTCGGATTCTCCTAAATCGGGAACCGCTGGGTTCGTATCGAAAAGAGCTTTCTAACGAATATTAGAAATTCAAAATCTAACGGTTGGATTTGGAGATACGTCCAAATCAAATTTGGAAAAGGTCGCTGTAAGTGCAGTTCGATGACCGTTGATGGAAATCGACTGTATGGGCCTTGATAAAATTCTTAAAAATATCGATAATTTGTGAAAAATCATAAGAAATGATTTGAGAAGAATTGGGATGAAAAACTCCATATTTGAAAAGATAAAAATAGATTTTTATCGAATTGAACTAGTTATTAACTAGAAAAATAATCCAATGGTTATAAATAAATAAATTGGATTAGATTTAAATTGAAATTATCTTTGGATATTTTCGATATTGGGTTCCGTGATTATACAGATATTGTGATGGGAATTTGGAAGGTTTCGATATCGTTATTCCCGATATGATATCTGTTGGTTTCAGGATTTGATGTTGAATATAAGTCGATACTCTCTCTATTCAAAACCTTATATTTAATGTCAAATTTGATTGATTGATGGTTTGGATTGTGCTCGACCAGTTTATGAGCAAAATATGCTTTTACATTTAGCATTGGGTTGGGTTGAAAATATTTGTGTGCTAACGCCTTGTGAAACACTTCACGATTTGACGATAAGGTGTTTAGCGATGTTGTGTTCATTTCAAATTTAACGAATGATTGTGAAATGATATTTTTCTTAAGTGAAAAGAAATGTATTCCCGATTTTGGATAGGGAATGTTTTATAGAAATGTTTTATAAAACAGAAAGGATTTCGAGGCCCAAAACCCGATGATTTCTAAAATGATTTAGAAATGTATTATATGTTACATTGTGGTTCATCGCGTATTCGATTAGTTGCTATTGATGATGTATCTGTTTGGTGGTGGAGAATTTATTCTCTTGCTTAACACCCTTCTTTGAGACGTACGAGCTCAAAGGTTATGTGATTAATAGTGACTGATCATATGCGTGAATTACTGATGTGAAGTACTATATTTTGAAAGTACTTGTGATTATTACGTTGTGAAATGCTTTTCCCTACTTCGGGATATGAAATGATTTAGTATGTGGCTAAAGATTCGGGTAACCCTGAGACTAAAAGTATGGGTGAGAGGGCGGTGTATGCTCTCCATGAGTGGGAGGTGCATCGTCGGTGTAGCCTACTCCTACGTGGGGTAGGTGCACATATATATATATATATCGAGTTGCGAGGTGCGTACCCTTTGCCTTGTCGATGGGGAGCACGATATTTGGTTGCATACTTGTTTGTATGCATTGTTATGTTTTGGAATTCATATTTCCAAATGTTTTGATTTGAGATCCCGAAGTGAAATCTACTTTATTATGAAAGCTAGATATGTATTTCAAATGATTTGAAATAGAAATCGGGAATGAAGTCCAAAGGAATAATTTCTGTAAAATGAATTGGATTTGGAAAATCTAAGTGGTGATTAATCTAAATGGGTAGATTGGGATATTGCATGTTGATTGATGCATAGTAGATCCATATTCTATATTGATTGTTGTTTATACACTGACATTCATGGGGGTAAACCCGTTCCGCGAAAGTGGCGTGGTCCCGTGATTTATTTTATTTTTAAAACAAAGTTAACAACTGTTAGAGTTTCTCACACCAGTCCCATGACTGACCTGTAGTTTGCTTTTCCCTTGCAAACTCGGGTGCCCCTATTTTCCACACGGGCAGCCGAGTAGTTTTATTTTGCAGATGTTTTGAGCAGGATTCTGGATTGAAGCTTTAAGCTGTGTCCAGACATTTACAGTCTTCCGCTGTGTAGTTTATATTTCCGCTGTGCATTGTATTACATTTATGTAAATTTATCTTCCGCTGTGTATTATTATCGATATACTCTGATATTCTGTACTCTGATGTAACATTATTATGATGTTTATTGAAGTCTTCTGAAAGAACCCGTAACTTCCCCGTGAAGGAAAGCACGAATACTTTGAGAACAACACACAAATGAGCGCATACGGAAGAACATTTCATTGTTATTACAACAATTCCATCAGATACAAGAATATACAGAGTATAAATGAATAAATTACATTCAACAAATATCAGAGATTACAATAAATTACATCGCAGCGGAAAATAATACAAAGGCACAACTAGAAGTGATACACAGATACAGAGCTTTCCGAGCATCATTCCAGCTGTAAATCAGGACCCTGTGAATATAAATCTGCAAAACCAAAACTACTAGCTGCCCGTGCGGAAAATAGGGGCACCCATAGTTTAGGTTAAAACAATAAACTCCAGGTCAGTCATGTGACTGGTGTGAGAACTAAAACAGTTATAATTCTTTATTTTAAAGTTCGGTAAATCAAGGGACCACGCCGTATAACACGGAACGGGTTTCCTCCCAAGAATACCAGTGCATAAAACAAACAGCGCAATGCTAAATAAATAAAAATGAAGCTGTTATAAGACCCAGGTCCCATCACACAATGCAACGCAAGCCGGAGGATAGGGTTTTCCCTTATAACAGCCAAAGCATGCTTGATACGTTTAAATCACATTATTTGATACTATAATAGGTGTATAGTTTCAAAACAATTTCAAATCATAAATATCAATCATAGGCGGTATAGCTACCATCTACTATGTCGCCATACTAGTTCTACAATTAAAACCGCAATATCACGTATTGGAAATTGGATTCCGTCATGAGCCGAGGCAAGGGGCAAGCTCCTCTCCGCGTTCGAGACACTCTAGCAAATGTCCCAGGACCCCACTATGATCCTTGGATCTTCAGGGCCGGTCCTCTCTTACTTTTGAGGATTAATTATTCCTGAACACACGTTTCCCGGTCCTTACAGACCTATATCCGAGGTGCCTCATATCCAACAACCACACAGGTGAAAAGTATATAAATGTCAGGGCTGGTAGGTCACTGACACCACCCTAGCTAGAAAGAAACGTCGTGCTCTCCCTGCAGTCACTATCCCGTTTTTGACTCATACCGAGGTGTGAGGCTCGCGAATTCACGTTATACACAAAGCTACGCCACACAGGCCGTGCTTTGATCATCAACCACAAGACTTTGCTTTTCAACAGAAGCCTTGATCAATTGCCACTTACGCGTGCCACACTGGCAATTCACTCCATGCGACTGATGTCCATCGATATACAACCTCTGAGCTCGTACGTCTCAGAGAAGGGCATTAAGCAAGATAATAAATTCTCCGCCGCCAAACAGATGTATATTTAATAGAGATCAATCAACACAGAATAAAATCCAGTGTCAGACACACAATCCATTTACAAGTTCGTTCTGGGTCTGAACGAAACCGGAGGCACTTTCCTCGCGTATCCATCCATCTCCAAGTACGTCTGGACGATCACTGACTGTTTCCCTCATCTTGGGTGTACAGCCCAATCAAGATCATCAGTAATCACCCAAACGATGTGAAGACTTCCGGTCTTCAACCACCGTCTTCATCTTCGACATCTCGTCGAATCGATTATTCAGAATGGGTATAAACCTGGCCTTTCTGAATAACCCACGTATATGATAAACAAATGTTACACAAACACAACGAACGCCTCATTCCAATTCAGAATATTCTTTTATTCACAAAATCACATTCTTAGGGAAATGTTCCCATTAATTTTATCCAAGATAAATTCTTCTAAATTTATCTTATAATCTTCCTTTGGATATCATTTCAAACTAGTCGGGATTAGCGAACCACACCGAAGTAATTATTTGTTTTATTTCCCAATCCCAACCTATATATCCCATGGAGAAAAACTGGTAATACTCCATATCTAACACCACGGTGTTATCGGTAAAATTAATTACCATTCCACGTTCAAATCTATTTAAAGATTTAACTATCGCTTTGGAGCAAAACTGGTGGCACTCCATTCTCGATCACCTTTCAGATTTGATAATTTAAATTATCAATTCACATTTTTAATCTAATTAAAGATTCATTAAAACTCCACTTAGTTTTAATCTTTTCAAAAATCAACATCATGCCTTTAACTGGGTTAAAGAACCAATGTCATCTAAAACACGATTCACGATAAACCCAAATCACATTTGATATTAAATACAAGGCTCTGAATAGCAAATATACCGGCTTATATTCAATATCAAATTCAGAAACCAACGAATATCGTATTGGAAATAACGATATAAAATATATCTTTCAAATTCCCATAACAATATCTGTATAGTCACGAAATCCAACATCGAAATA
Source organism: Allium sativum (assembly GCA_030737875.1). Lineage (NCBI taxonomy): Eukaryota > Viridiplantae > Streptophyta > Magnoliopsida > Asparagales > Amaryllidaceae > Allium > Allium sativum. Next base: position 89,044,124 of record CM060916.1, on the reverse strand, counting down.
TTCCGAAGATAATTTCGATTCAACTCCAGTCCAATTCACGTATTGGAAATTATCGATTATTTTCAAAATCACTTTCAAATTCAATTTATTTATTTCAAAAATAAATTGATTTTAATTCTAGTTCAAAACTAGTTCATTTCGATAAAAATCTATTTTTACCTATTCAAATGTGGAATTTTCCAGCCCAATTCTTTCCAATTCACATATTATAATTTTACACAAATTATAGATATTTTTGATAATTTTATCAAGGCCCGTACAGTCGATTTCCAACAACGGCCATCGAACTGCACTTACAGCGACCTTTTTCGAATTTGATTTGGATATAATTCCAAATCCAACCGTTAGATTTCAAATTTCTAATATTCATTGGAAAGCTCTTTTCGATACGAACCCAACGGTTCCGGTTTTAGGAGAATCCGACGGTCGGATCTCCCGCAATGTCCGTTTGAAATAAATGGTCGAAATTCACGAACTGCCGCGGCGCGGCGCGTTCTATTCAGGCCATTATATTATATATATAATATATATTTCGTCGATTTCCTTTTTAAAACGAATTTTATAAATCGTTTTAAATTCGTTTTCAAAACCTTTTCAACACTACATTCAATTTCAAATCAATTCGAGTTCTAACTCGTTTCAATTCAATTCAAATTCAAATTCAAATTCGTTTCAATTCAATTCAATTCGAATCTACTTTCTATTTGATCTAATTCGAATTCGTTTCAAATTGATTTCAATTCACTTTCAGTTCGTTTTAAATTTCAATTTCAATCTAATTCAATTTGAATACATTTCTATTTTACTCGAATTCAAATTCACTTTCTATTCAATTCGAATCGAATTCACTTTCTATTCGATTCGAATTCAGTTCAAATTGATTCAATAGAATTTCAATTTCAATTTTTAATCTAATTCAATTTGAATTTCATTTCAAAATATTTAATTTTGAAATCACTTTTCAATATTCATTATAAAACGAATAAAATCGATATAAATATCGTTCGCGTCAAAATAACGCATCTCTAATCAACACGGATTTATATTTCAATAATTCGTTATTCTATTCAACAAATGAATATTTGTTCTATTCAACACATGAATCTATATTTCTTTCAACACACGACTAATCTCAACACATGAGTACTATCAACACCTCACTATTTTTGTTATGTAAAATATTTTATAAAACTAAGGTATCTATCGTTTGATTTTCAATTAGACTTCTACTGGGAAGTAGTTCAAATTTTAAATATGATAAAGATGTAAATTTCATTGTATAAAATATTTCACTCAACACATGAACATCGTCAACACATGACTATTTTTATATTCAACACATGAATTTTCTTTTATAATATTCCTTATTTTCCCGATTGGAATGAGGCCCAATCAATCACCATATAATGTTAATTATATGGATTCCATACAACACATGTATATAATAGCATTGAAAAATAATCAATCATCAACCAAAGTGCACTACACTGTATAAGCATCAAATATAGATATCTAACGCTTATAACAGCCTGTCAATCAATCGATCGACATATTTAATCAATCAGGATGAGTGAACTTCAAATTTCATCCCAACACCCGTGTGGGGTTTCAAACAATCAAACACAGATTTTATTTGTGCAGTTGGGCGATGTGTAAAATTTATCATCCCAATCAATATCAGTCAAATAGGTGTACATAAACAAACCGTCTGGTTTGTAAATGAATATTTATTTATTCACACTCACGTTAAAAATTATATTTTTAACGTCAAAAATATTTATTTCAACACTTGAATTTCTATTCAGTTCATTTACACAATAAAAATGATATTTTTATTTTTCTAACATATTTTAGAAAATTTCGGCGGCATAACGGCACGATACTAGAAACGGGACGAGGCCTAGCCTTTTCCCCGGTCTAGTGAAGGCCCACGCCATTCACACATCAATCAAATCCATTCCATTTCACCAAACAATTCAATTCAAACCAATTAGACTAACCAACTACACAACCAATCAAACAAGTCGATGGTCTGTGGACGATTGTGTTGGGTGCTACTAAGCACCGTCTGCATCCTAGTATATATATATATAACTAGAGAAAGAGATTTTGAGTGAGAAGTTCTCACCGAAAGCTATCCAATACCACGACTCTTCTTTTATAGAAATCTTCTTCGTTATCCCATCTTCGCTATCTTCTTTGCCCGTAGCCACTACATATATAAAAATCACATTTTTATATTCTCTTATTATATAAAAATTATATTTTTATCGCTAACTTCATATTGTGAAAATAGAATTTTCATCGCTAATTCATATTTGTAAAAATAGAATTTTCACTTCGTTATACTTTATATAAAAATTGAATCTTTACTATGTTATTCAATATATAAAAATCGAATTTTCACAACACTACTATATAGATAAAAATTATATTTTTATCACGCTATTTTCTATATAAAAATTTCGCCTTTTTAAATTTAAAGATTTCACCTTTTTAAATTCAAAGATTTCACCTTTTTAAATTCAAAGATTTCACCTTTTTAAATTCAAAGATTTCACCTTTTTAAAAATCTCATTTTTATTTTTCTACAAATATAAAGATCATATTTTCCTAATACAAAAATCTAAACTTTTATAAATTAAAAATCCTAACTTCATGCTATAAATAAAAATAAAAATAAAACTGATTTTTTTTCCTAAACTTATTACACAGAAAATAAACAGAAATAAATTAATAAATAAAAACAATTAGAAAGACTTACAGTGTTTTTTTTTTTTATCTGGAGGGGGCGTTCATGGCTGACCAAGGCGGCGGAGGGAGAGTTCGCCGGAGCAGTGGGAGTTGCGGCGTCAGGTGGTGAAGCGGCTAGGAGGGGCGACGCCCTAGGGTTTGGAAAGAAAGGGGGGAGGGTCGCGTCGGCTTCAGGTAGGAGGGGGAAGGGGAGCTCGCAGCTGCGTCGGAGGAGGGCGGAAAGGGATGCTGGCGAGCTCCACCTCTGGCGGCGGTCGAGGCAACGGGGGGGGGGGATCGCGATTTTCGTTTCCTTTTTTTTTCAATCTAACTGAATGAAAACGAGAAGAGGGGGGGTTATATGAAAAATATATATATTTAATTATTTAATTTTAATTTATTTTATCCCAAGGAGTTGACTTTTTATTCGACTTTGAAACGAGGCCCACCGACTGTCGCCCATAGCGTTTCACCCCCATTCCGAACACAATGGGATATGTTTCGTAGTTTGATTTGATCGTTTGAATCAGTTTCCGTTGAATTTTCACTTAAATCACTATACTGAATTTTAAACGTACATTTCAAATTACCGAGGCCACATACTAACTAGAAAAATTCCAGAAAAATATTTTCTAGCTTCGTATTGACGATACGGTCCTAACAAAACTAGTTTCGTCGAATTCTGAGACCGTTGGAAAAATGGCCATTTTCCAGTCGATTAAAATCAACTGAAAATGGTCAAACGCGTTTTCCTTTGCCACGCTCACATATTGATTCGAAAAATTATGAAATTTGAAACCTAGCAATAATTCAACATCACGGACCCAACAAAAGTGGTTTCGTCGAAATCCGAGGTCGTTTGCAAAATGTCCATTTTTAAGGGCCTGAATTCCATAGCGACTATTCAGAATTTTCAACTGGACATATCTTTTGATTCTCGCTACGAAATTTCAATTTGTCGGATTCGTTGGAAAGATATCATCAATTAGATCCTAATGTTTTTGGTTTCACTAAAATCCGGATTGTTTTGCACCCGGTACGTTCAATTGAAGTTTGAAATCGAATTATCGAACTACCGCGCCATTTTCAATTCTATTATAATTATATATATAATTATTTATATTCTAACGACGACGTATATAAATATATACGTCGAATTCTATTCAAAATAAATTTCTCGTCGATATTATTTAAAATAATCCATTTTAAATATTCAAAATTCGCTAAAATTGCCAAAATAAAAATTTCAAACTGGCTCGCATTTTACGGGTTATTACAATCTCCCTCACTTAAAACTTTTCGTCCCCGAAAAGGAACAAAGTCGAAAGTGGTTTGATTATTCAACTCTACGTTCGATCTGGCTTGCATTCTCCAACTTTTCAGTTTCTGAGAATTTTCAAAATTTCAAAAATTTGGCTAACACCCTAAATTTTCGAAAAATTTCGCCATAACCTCCCCTGCACCGGGAGCATCGGGGAATTTCAAATAGCTTCCCCGGTCCTTCAGATCTCAAAAAGAAAAAGAAAAAGCCAAGCGGCTAGCCAATAGGCTCACAAAATCATCATCACCCAAACAAAACAGTAAATTATGTAGTAAACATGTACCTATTTGTCGGGCAAACAAATTTTATTCTCTGCTCTAGCCTCCTTGCTATGACCTGTTCAATGTAAGTATATATATATGCAAGCAAATGCGACCGATTTTCAATACAAATCAATATGTGATCCAATTAGGCTTAATGGTTAAAAATTAGCAAACAACTAAACAAACAATACAAACATCAATCAATTAGTGAATTAGAGTTTCAAATTCATAATTTTGATATATATACAGAAAATCTCATTTTTGATGCCAATTCACAACAAAGTGTTCTAACTATATAAGTTTCGGTTCTCACACCAGTCTAATGGAAACATATAGAAAGCACACCTTTGAAACACGAAACTAATTACTAATGATGACGCGTCAATCATCAGAATCAGGTCCGGGCGATTAGGATGTGATTCTATATCTATCTAATATATTAAAACTTCGAATATACGTTCATGACGCGTATATACAAAACCTTTATATACTAGATTGCCCATATTCAAAATAAATAAATAATCAAATACGTATAAAGTGATTTAAATTTTCAAAACAAAATTGTTTTCATTTGAAAAGTATACTCTTCACACTCGTTCTAGGATACTACTGATCCTATCTCTAACGAGTCATTCTAATTGGATATTACTAACCCAATATCTGATGAATTCTTTCGTATGGTTCTAATGGGTCTTGTTCTCGAGCTCTGTAAACCAAAGCTCCGATACCAACTGAAAGAACCCGTAACTTCCCCGTGAAGGAAAGCACGAATACTTTGAGAACAACACACAAATGAGCGCATACGGAAGAACATTTCATTGTTATTACAACAATTCCATCAGATACAAGAATATACAGAGTATAAATGAATAAATTACATTCAACAAATATCAGAGATTACAATAAATTACATCGCAGCGGAAAATAATACAAAGGCACAACTAGAAGTGATACACGGATACAGAGCTTTCCGAGCATCATTCCAGCTGTAAATCAGGACCCTATGAATATAAATCTGCAAAACCAAAACTACTAGCTGCCCGTGCGGAAAATAGGGGCACCCAGAGTTTAGGTTAAAACAATAAACTCCAGGTCAGTCATGTGACTGGTGTGAGAACTAAAACAGTTATAATTCTTTATTTTAAAGTTCGGTAAATCAAGGGACCACGCCGTATAACACGGAACGGGTTTCCTCCCAAGAATACCAGTGCATAAAACAAACAGCGCAATGCTAAATAAAGAAAAATGAAGCTGTTATAAGACCCAGGTCCCATCACACAATGCAACGCAAGCCGGAGGATAGGGTTTTCCCTTATAACAGCCAAAGCATGCTTGATACGTTTAAATCACATTATTTGATACTATAATAGGTGTATAGTGTCAAAACAATTTCAAATCATAAATATCAATCATAGGCGGCATAGCTACCATCTACTATGTCGCCATACTAGTTCTACAATTAAAACCGCAATATCACGTATTGGAAATTGGATTCCGTCATGAGCCGAGGCAAGGGGCAAGCTCCTCTCCGCGTTCGAGACACTCTAGCAAATGTCCCAGGAGCCCACTATGATCCTTGGATCTTCAGGGCCGGTCCTCTCTTACTTTTGAGGATTAATTATTCCTGAACACACGTTTCCCGGTCCTTACAGACCTATATCCGAGGCGCCTCATATCCAACAACCACACAGGTGAAAAGTATATAAATGTCAGGGCTGGTAGGTCACTGACACCACCCTAGCTAGATAGAAACGTCGTGCTCTCCCTGCAGTCACTATCCCGTTTTTGACTCATACCGAGGTGTGAGGCTCGCGAATTCACGTTATACACAAAGCTACGCCACATAGGCCGTGCTTTGATCATCAACCACAAGACTTTGCTTTTCAACAGAAGCCTTGATCAATTGCCACTTACGCGTGCCACACTGGCAATTCACTCCATGCGACTGATGTCCATCGATATACAACCTCTGAGCTCGTACGTCTCAGAGAAGGGCGTTAAGCAAGAGAATAAATTCTCCGCCGCCAAACAGATGTATATTTAATAGAGATCAATCAACACAGAATAAAATCCAGTGTCAGACAAACAATCCATTTACAAGTTTGTTCTGGGTCTGAACGAAACCGGAGGCACTTTCCTCGCGTATCCATCCATCTCCAAGTACGTCTGGACGATCACCGACTGTTTCCCTCATCTTGGGTGTACAGCCCAATCAAGATCATCAGTAATCACCCAAACGATGTGAAGACTTCCGGTCTTCAACCACCGTCTTCATCTTCGACATCTCGTCGAATCGATTATTCAGAATGGGTATAAACCCGGCCTTTCTGAATAACCCACGTATATGATAAACAAATGTTACACAAACACAACGAACGCCTCATTCCAATTCAGAATATTCTTTTATTCACAAAATCACATTCTTAGGGAAATGTTCCCATTAATTTTATCCAAGATAAATTCTTCTAAATTTATCCTATAATCTTCCTTTGGATATCATTTCAAACTAGTCGGGATTAGCGAACCACACCGAAGTAATTATTTGTTTTATTTCCCAATCCCAACCTATATATCCCATGGAGAAAAACTGGTAATACTCCATATCTGACACCACGGTGTTATCGGTAAAATTAATTACCATTCCACGTTCAAATCTATTTAAAGATTTAACTATCGCTTTGGAGCAAAACTGGTGGCACTCTATTCTAACGACGACGTATATAAATATATACGTCGAATTCTATTCAAAATAAATTTCTCGTCGATATTATTTAAAATAATCCATTTTAAATATTCAAAATTCGCTAAAATTGCCAAAATAAAAATTTCAAACTGGCTCGCATTTTACGGGTTATTACATCTTCTGTTATTTGTTCTGATGTGTTGTATACCCAAAGTTAGCGTATGCGGGATTCGAACGGTCTTGGTCGGTTTAGCGATCGATTAGGTCCGGGAGAAACCCGTGTCGTTACACGTGGTATCAGAGCTTTGGTTAAACTCAAATCTTTGGGGTACAACTCATTAGAACTGAACAAAAGACTCATCAGAGGTAGGATTAGTAATGTCCTATAAAAGAATCCTCATTAGAGATAGAATCAGTAGCATTCTAGAATGAGTGACTCGTTAGAGATGGGGTTAGAAATGCCCCAGAATGAGTCGAGAGTTATTTGTTTATAAATAACGTATTTGTGATTATATATATAAACTGATTTTAGAGAATGTGATTTTAAATAAATAAAATTATATATTTGAAAATATAATCAATTAATTGATTGATGTTTGTGTTGTTTGTTTATTTGTTTGATAATTTTGAACCATTATGCCTAATTGAATCAAATATTGAACTATATTGAAAATTGGTCGCATTTGCTTGCATATACATATACTTACATTGAACAGGTCATAGCAAGGAGGCTAGAGCCAGAGAATAAAATTTGTTTGCCCGACAAATAGGTACATGTTTACTACATAATTTACTGTTTTGTTTGGGTGATGATGATTTTATGAGCCTATTGGCTAGCCGCTTGGCTTTTTCTTTTTCTTTTTGAGATCTGAAGGACCGGGGAAGCTATTTGAAATTCCCCGATGCTCCCGGTGCAGGGGAGGTTATGGCGAAATTTTTCAAAAATTTAGGGTGTTAGCCAAATTTTTGAAATTTTGAAAATTCTCAGAAACTGAAAAGTTGGAGAATGAAAGCCAGATCGAACGTAGAGCTGAATAATCAAACCACTTTCGACTTTGTTCCTTTTCGGGGACGAAAAGTTTTAAGTGGGGGAGATTGTAACAACCCGAAAATCTGGGCCAGTTTAAAATTTTTATTTTGGCAATTTTAGCGAATTTTGATTATTTAAAATGAATTATTTTAAATAATATCGACGAGAAATTTATTTTGAATATAATTCGAACGTATATATTATACGCGTCGTCGTTAGAATATAAATAATTATATATAATTATAATAGGAATTGAAAATGGCGCGGTAGTTCGATAATTCGATTTCAAACTTCAATTGAATGTACCGGGTGCAAAACAATCTGGATTTTAGCGAAACCAAAAACATTAGGATCTAATTGATATTATCTTTCCAACGAATCCGAAAAATCAAGATTTCATAGCGGGAATCAAAAGATATGTCCAGTTGAAAATTCTGAATAGTCGCCATGGAATTCAGGCCCTTAAAAATGGACATTTTGCAAACGACCTTGGATTTCGACGAAACCAGTTTTGTTGGGTCCGTGATGTAAAATTATTGCTAGATTCCAAATTTCATAATTTTTCGAACCAATATGTGAGCGTGGCAAATGAAAACGCGTTTGACCAGTTTCAGTTGATTTTAATCGACTGGAAATTGGCTATTTTTCCAACGGTCTCAGAATTCGACGAAACTAGTTTTGTTAGGACCGTATCTTCAATACGAAGCTAAGAATGATTTTTCTGGAATTTTTAGAATCAGTATGTGGGCCCGGCAAATTAAAGTGTATGTTCAAATCAGGAATTGGATGTTTTATATTTTAATTTGAAGAATAACTGACTGTAACAGTCGAATTGGCTTTCGAAACATATCCCATTGTGTTCGGAATGGGGTATTTAGCTAGGGGCGACAGTCGTTGGGTTTGAATTGGAGTTCGTATCAATAAGCAAGTATTTTTGAATTAAAAATAATATTAAATTATAAATATATATATTAACTTCTTGGAAACCCTAGCCACTTCTTTAATGCGGCCGCCTCAGTCTAAAATCAACGAACGAAACGCTCTGAAATGATTTCCCCTTTTCTTCTTAATCCAAATCGAATTGGATCTCAACCCTAAATCAAAGATTCAAGAACAAATCGAGCTCTTCAAGATGATATGGGTATGATGAGCTTTCGTGTCCTCGAACCCTCGAATTTCGCATCCAAACCCGTTGACTTTCGAGCGGATTTCTGGCTTGAGGGCCCCACCGAGCTCTGCCTCGGTCTCAGCGGCGGCAGCCCCTTCCAAGGCCGACGACGCGGCATCCTTGGATCGTCGACCCACTGCTCCGTTTGGCGTGCGACAGGAATTTCTCTTTTGGCTGATGGGTTCGTTGGTTCAGGAGTTAGAACGGGGAAGGGGATGAAGAAATTGGGGGTATAATTTTTAATTAATTGTTTAATTAATTATTCGTAAATGTAATTAAAATGTAAATAATAACATATCTCTTCCATACGAGGACGAAATCGGACGATTCAAGTTGCGTTGGATTCGCAGTGACGAACTCTTCAGTATGGAACTGACTAGAGAAGAAGCGGGGCAAGTTAGAATTTGAAGTAAATTCAAATCCGAACAGTAGTTGAATCAGAAGTAAAAATCGTTCTGAAATAGAGAATGGAGGAGTGGATCCCAATGTGAGAATTCTCTCACTTTAAAATTTTCTTTACAGTTATTTATTTCATAACTGCATTCATGAACTGTTCCCCGTCGTCCACAGACCATGGACGACTTGTTTGTTTGGTTGTGTTCTATGTGAAAATTGAGCGTGATGAGAAGTGATATATATATATAGTGAAAGTGAAATATATATATATATAGTGAAAGTGAAAATATCATATATATATATGAAAGTGAAATAATATATATATATAGCAAAGTGAAATAACATATATATGAAAAAGTGAAATATATATATATAGTGAAAGTGAAAATATCATATATAGTGAAAGTGAAAATATCATATATAGTGAAAGTGAAAATATCATATATAGTGAAAGAGTGAAATTTACATATATAGTGAAAGTGAAAATATCGTATTAATTGAAAGTGAAAATATCGAATATATTGAAAGTGAAAATATCGAATATATTGAAAGTGAAAATGTCGTATATATTGAAAGTGAAAATGTCGTATATATATTGAAAGTGAAAATATCGTATATATAGTGAAAATGAAAATATCGTATATATAGTAAAAATGAATATATCGTATGTATTGAAAATGAAAATATCGTATATAGTGAAAAGTGAATATATATATATATATATATATATATATGAATTGAAAACGATGTATATGAAATATTCGAATTGAAAACGATGTATATGAAATATTCGAATTGAAACTGGATAGAAAACGAATTCGAAATGAATTGAATAGAAAACGAATTCGAATTGAATTGAATTGAAAAAGAATTCGAATTGAATTGAACTGAATGGAAAACGAATTCGAATTGAATTGAAACTGAATTGAAAAACAATTTGAATTGAATTGAATTGAAAACGAATTCGAAATGAACTGAATAGAAAATGAATTCGAATTGAACTGAATAGAAAACGAATTCGAATTGAATTGAATAGAAAATGAATTCGAATTGAATTGAATAGAAAACGAATTCGAATTGAATTGAATAGAAAACGAATTCGAATTGAATTCAATTGAAAACGAATTGAAATCAATTTGAATTGAAATCAAATAGAAGTGAATGTAGAAAGAATTTATAAGGAAAAATTCAATTTTGATTTGAATTTGAAATAAAGGTTGAAATTGTTTTTGAAACAAATTTGAAATGATTTATATAATTCGTTTTAAATATAAATCGACGAAATATATATTATATATATAATATAATGGCCTGAATAGAACGCGCCGCGCCGCGGCAATTCGTGAATTTCGACCATTTATTTCAAACGGACATTACGGGAGATCCGACCGTCGGATTCTCCTAAATCCGGAACCGCTGGGTTCGTATCGAAAAGAGCTTTCTAACGAATATTAGAAATTCAAAATCTAACGGTTGGATTTGGAGATACGTCCAAATCAAATTTGGAAAAGGTCGCTGTAAGTGCAGTTCGATGATCGTTGATGGAAATCGACTGTATGGGCCTTGATAAAATTCTTAAAAATATCGATAATTTGTGAAAAATCATAAGAAATGATTTGAGAAGAATTGGGATGAAAAACTCCATATTTGAAAAGATAAAAATAGATTTTTATCGAATTGAACTAGTTATTAACTAGAAAAATAATCCAATGGTTATAAATAAATAAATTGGATTAGATTTAAATTGAAATTATCTTTGGATATTTTCGATATTGGGTTCCGTGATTATACAGATATTGTGATGGGAATTTGGAAGGTTTCGATATCGTTATTCCCGATATGATATCTGTTGGTTTCAGGATTTGATGTTGAATATAAGTCGATACTCTCTCTATTCAAAACCTTATATTTAATGTCAAATTTGATTGATTGATGGTTTGGATTGTGCTCGACCAGTTTATGAGCAAAATATGCTTTTACATTTAGCATTGGGTTGGGTTGAAAATATTTGTGTGCTAACGCCTTGTGAAACACTTCACGATTTGACGATAAGGTGTTTAGCGATGTTGTGTTCATTTCAAATTTAACGAATGATTGTGAAATGATATTTTTCTTAAGTGAAAAGAAATGTATTCCCGATTTTGGATAGGGAATGTTTTATAGAAATGTTTTATAAAACAGAAAGGATTTCGAGGCCCAAAACCCGATGATTTCTAAAATGATTTAGAAATGTATTATATGTTACATTATGGTTCATCGCGTATTCGATTAGTTGCTATTGATGATGTATCTGTTTGGTGGCGGAGAATTTATTCTCTTGCTTAACACCCTTCTTTGAGACGTACGAGCTCAAAGGTTATGTGATTAATAGTGACTGATCATATGCGTGAATTACTGATGTGAAGTACTATATTTTGAAAGTACTTGTGATTATTACGTTGTGAAATGCTTTTCCCTACTTCGGGATATGAAATGATTTAGTATGTGGCTAAAGATTCGGGTAACCCTGAGACTAAAAGTATGGGTGAGAGGGCGGTGTATGCTCTCCATGAGTGGGAGGTGCATCGTCGGTGTAGCCTACTCCTACGTGGGGTAGGTGCACATATATATATCGAGTTGCGAGGTGCATACCCTTTGCCTTGTCGATGGGGAGCACGATATTTGGTTGCATACTTGTTTGTATGCATTGTTATGTTTTGGAATTCATATTTCCAAATGTTTTGATTTGAGATCCCGAAGTGAAATCTACTTTATTATGAAAGCTAGATATGTATTTCAAATGATTTGAAATAGAAATCGGGAATGAAGTCCAAAGGAATAATTTCTGTAAAATGAATTGGATTTGGAAAATCTAAGTGGTGATTAATCTAAATGGGTAGATTGGGATATTGCATGTTGATTGATGCATAGTAGATCCATATTCTATATTGATTGTTGTTTATACACTGACATTCATGAGGGTAAACCCGTTCCGCGAAAGTGGCGTGGTCCCGTGATTTGTTTTATTTTTAAAACAAAGTTAACAACTGTTAGAGTTTCTCACACCAGTCCCATGACTGACCTGTAGTTTGCTTTTCCCTTGCAAACTCGGGTGCCCCTATTTTCCACACGGGCAGCCGAGTAGTTTTATTTTGCAGATGTTTTGAGCAGGATTCTGGATTGAAGCTTTAAGCTGTGTCCAGACATTTACAGTCTTCCGCTGTGTAGTTTATATTTCCGCTGTGCATTGTATTACATTTATGTAAATTTATCTTCCGCTGTGTATTATTATCGATATACTCTGATATTCTGTACTCTGATGTAACATTATTATGATGTTTATTGAAGTCTTCTGTTATTTGTTCTGATGTGTTGTATACCCAAAGTTAGCGTATGCGGGATTCGAACGGTCTTGGTCGGTTTAGCGATCGATTAGGTCCGGGCGAAACCCGTGTCGTTACACCCGGCTTGCGTTGCATTGTGTGATAGGACCTGGGTCTTATAATAGCTTCATTTTTCTTTATTTAGCATTGCGCTGTTGTTTTATGCACTGGTATTCTTGGGAGGAAACCCGTTCCGTGTTATACGGCGTGGTCCCTTGATTTACCTAACTTTTAAAATAAAGATTAATAACTGTTTTAGTTCTCACACCAGTCACATGACTGACCTGGAGTTTATTGTTTTAACCTAAACTCTGGGTGCCCTTATTTTGACACGGGCAGCTAGTAGTTTTGGTTTTGCAGATTTATATTCACAGGATCCTGGTTTACAGCTGGAACGATATCCGGAAAGCTTTGTATCCGTATATCTACTTCTAGTTGTGTATTGTATTATTTTCCGCTGCTATGTATTTAAATGTAATTTAAATCTCTGATATTTCTGTGTAATATTCATTTATACTCTGTATATTCTTGTATTCTGATGCATTGTTGTAATATACAATGAAATGTTCTCTCGTCTGCGTTCTATTTTGTCGTGTTCTCAAAACAATTCGTTCTTTCTCTTCTCTTCGGAGACCGGGGAAGTTCGGGTCGTTTCAGCCGATTTGTTTATAAATATTCATTTATTCACTTTCACGTTAAAAATTATATTTTTAACGATAAACATTTTATTTTAACACTTGAATTTCTATTCAGTTCATTTATTCAATAAAATGATATTTTTATTTTTCTAACATATTTTAGAAAATTTCGGCGGCATAACGGCACGATACTAGAAACGGGACGAGGCCTAGCCTTATCCCCGGTCTAGTGAAGGCCCACGCCATTCACACATCAATCAAATCAATTTCAATCCACCAAACAATTCAATCCAAACCAATTAGACTAACCAACTACACAACCAAACTATTTAACAAACAAGCCATCCATGGTCTGTGGATGACGGGTGTCGGGTGCTACTAAGCACCGTCTGCATCCTAGTATATATATTACTAGAAAAAGAGAATTTAGAGTGAGAAGTTCTCACCGAAAGCTATCCAATACCACGACTCTTCATTTATAGAAATCTTCTTCGTTATCCCATCTTCGTCATCTTCGTTGCCCGTAGTCACTATATATATAAAAATCACACATTTTTATATTTCGATGTCTTTAAAATAAAAATCACATTTTTATTTGTTTACTTTCAATTTAGAAATCATATTCTTATAATCACTTCGTATATTTCAAAATCGAATTGTTACTATGTTATTCAATATATAAAAATCGTATTTTTACTTTGGTGCCATATAGATAAAAATTCCATTTTAAAAATATTGATTTCACCTTTATAAAAATAAAGTTTTCGCCTTTATTATTATATAAAGTTTTCGCCTTTATTATTTTTAAAATATCGTCTTTTCATTTTTAAAGATTTTACCTTTTCAATTTCATCCCTATAGAAATCACATTTTATTTTGCTACCTATAAAAAGATGATATTTTTAATATTCCTAACATGTAAAAATTATATTTTTACCACTTCTATATAGTAAAGATTATATTTTTAATACTTTAAAAATATAAAAATCATATTTTGATTATCTTCCTTATATAAAAATTATATTTTTACTTTGCTAATAATATATTTTTACCTTACCATTTCAACTATAGAAAGATTCAAACTTTTCTAATATAAAAATTCGAACTTTTCTATAATAAAGATTCAAATCTTTTTCTTGTTTAAAATCACTCTTTTCTAACTAAAAATCAAGTCTTATAAAATAAAAAATCAAGTCTACTTATAAATAAAAAATCAGTTTTCTAAACTATAAATTTTTCCTAAAGGAGAAAAAAAGAAAAGAAAAAAAAATAAAATAAAATAAAACAAAATAACAAAACACTAAAAACTTACAGCGTTTCGGGGGGTTCACGTCAGTTTTTGGGGGAGCAGATCCTGGCGTCGCGAGGCAAGGAGGGGGTGGCTGGAGGGTTCGCAGGTGGTGGTGGAACTTGGGGATGACGGCGGCGGTTCTCCGGTGGAAGGTGGGCGCGCGTTTGGGGGATTGGGGTCTCACGGTGGTGCGCTCGAGGTGGAGATGGAGGGGGGTTCGAGGGTCAGCGGCGGCGGGGGTTTGGGTGGGCGCAGGCTAGGGGCGGCGGCGGTGGATCCAGGGGGAGGCGCGCGATTCAATTGGTTTTTTTTTCCTTTTTTTTTCTTTTTCCCTATTACGAAATGAAGAACAGAGGGGGGGGGGCCAGAAAGATATAGGAAGAGGGGTTTTTATTTTTATTTTTTTTTATTTATTTTATTATTATTTTATTTTGCAAAAAGTTGACTTTCACTTACGACCTCGAAACGAGGCCCACCGCCTGTCGTCTATAGCGTTTTACCCCCATTCCGAACACAATGGGATATGTATCGTAGGCTGATTTGGCTGTTACAATCAGTTTCTGTTAAATTTACATTTAAATCACTTTATTGAATTTTAAACGTACATTTCAAATTCTCATGGTCACATACTAATTCTAAAAATTACAGAAAAATATTTTCTAGCCTCGTATTGACGATACGGTCCTAACAAAACTAGTTTCGTTGAATTCTGAGACCGTTAGAAAAATGGCCAATTTCCAGTCGATTAAAATCAACTAAAATGGTCAAAACACGTTTTCCTTTGCCACGCTCACATATTGATTCGAAAAATTATGAAATTTGAAACCTAGCAATAACTTGACATCACGGACCCAACAAAAGTGGTTTCGTCAAAATCCGAGGTCATTTGCAAAATGTCCATTTTTAAGGGCCTGAATTCCATAGCGACTATTCAGAATTTTCAACTGAACATATCTTTTGATTCCCGCCATGAAATCTCAATTTGTCGGATTCGATGGAAAGATATTATCAATTAGATCCTAATGTTTTTGGTTTCACTAAAATCCGGATTGTTTTGCACCCGGTACATTCAATTGAAGTTTGAAATCGAATTATCGAACTACCGCGCCATTTTCAATTCTATTTATAATTATATATATAATTATTTATATTCTAACGACGACGCGTATAATATATACGTTGAATTCCATTCAAAATAAATTTCTCGTCGATTTTATTTAAAATAATTCATTTTAAATATTCAAAATTCGCTTAAATTGCCAAAACAAAAATTTTAAACTGGCCCAGATTTTCGGGTTATTACACTCACTCTTTAATTTAATTTTCTAGTTGAAATATGTACTAGGATGCAGACGGTGTTTAGTAGCACCCGACACCCATCGTCCACAGACCATGGACGGCTTGTATGCTTGTTTGTTTGATTTTGATGTGTAGTTGATTGTGTGATGTGATGTGAAATGAAATAAAATATTTATATAGTTTAAATATTTTATAGTTAAAAATAGAATTTTTAACATATATATGAAAGGAAATAAAAATAAACAAATCGGACGATTTGTTTATATACACACATTTGACTGATATTGATTGGGACGATAAATTTTACACATCGTCCAACTGCACAAATAAAATCTGTGTTTGATTGTTTGAAACCCCACATGGGTATTGGGATGATATTTGACGTACACTAATCCCGATTGTTTAGTTGTATGTCGATCGATCGATTGACAGACTGTTATAAGCGTTGAATATTTATATTTGATGCTTATACATTGTAGAATGCACTTAGGATGATGGTTGATTGTTCATCGTTGTTATTGTATACATGTGTTGTAGTAAATCCATATAATTAACATTATATGGTAATTGATTGGGCTTCATTCCAGTTTTGAATAGAAATATTTGAAAAAGAAATATTTGAATAGAAATATTTGAATAGAAATATTTGAAAAGAAATATTTGAAAAGGAAATATTTGAAATAGAATATTTGAAAATAGAAATATATGAAGCCGTGTTGATTAGATTGACGCCATTTTGACGTAAACGATATTTATATCGATTTTATTCATTTTATAATGAATATCGAAAGCGATTTCAAAATCTAATATTTTGAAAAGAATCGAAATTCGAATTGAAACTGAAAAGAAATGAATTCGAATTAAACTGAAAAGAAATGAATTCGAATTAAACTGAATAGAAATGAATTCGAATTGAAATTGAATAGAAATGAATTCGAATTGAAATCGGATAGAAATGAATTCGAATTGAAATTGAATTGTATTGAAAACGAACTGAAATTGAATTAGAAATCAATTTGAATTGAAATCAATTTGAAATGAATTTAAAACGAATTTAAATTGGAATATTCAGTTTTGATTTGAAATTGAATATGAAGTTGAAACCGTTTTGAAAATGAATTTTAAAACGATTTATAAAGCACGTTTTGAATTGAAATTGCCGAAGTATATATTATATATATAATATAATGGCCTGAATAGAACGCGTCGCGCCGCGGCAGTTCGCGATTTTCGACCATTGGCTTCGAATGGATATTGCGGGAGATCCGACTGTCGGATTCTCCTAGAACCGGAACCGTTGGGTTCGTATCGAAAAGAGCTTTCTAACGAATATTAGAAATTTGAAATCTAATGGTTGGATTTGGAATTATGTCCAAATCAAATTTGAAAAAGATCGCTGTAAGTGCAGTTCGAAGGCCGTTGATGGAAATCGACTGTACGGGCCTTGATAAAATTATTAAAAATAGTAATATTTTGTGTAAAATCATAAGAAATGATTTGTGAAGAATTGGGATGAAAAACTCCATATTTGAAAAGATAAAAATAGATTTTTATCGAAATGAACTAGTTTTGAACTAGAATTAAAATTCTATTTATTTTTAAATAAATAAATTGGATTTGAAATGGTATTGAAATATAACCAGAATTTCTAATAATTGAATTGGGATGGATTTGAATCGAAATTGTCTTTGGAATATTTCGATGTTGGATTTCGTGATTATACAGATGTTGTTATGGAATATTCCCAATACGATATCTGTTGGTCGTAGAACTTGATATTGAATATAAGCCGATATATTTTCTATTCAGAGCCTTGTATTTAATATCAAATGTGATTTGGGTTTGTCGTGAATGGTGTCTTGACTAACACTGTTCTTGAACCCAGTTGAGAAAAGATTAAATCAATTTATTTAGATTTAATGAAGTGTAACAATTAAATGATATTTAATTGAAACTGAACTGGCATTGATTTTTGGGTTTATCGTGAACAGTGTTTTAAATAACACTTGTTCTTTAACCCGATACCTAATGGAATGTGATTTTGGGTTTATCGTGAACCGTGTTTTAAATGACACTGATTCTTTAACCCAGTTAAAGATTAAAACTAAGTGGAGTTTTAATGAATCTTTAATTAGATTGAAAAGATCGAGAATGGAGTATCTCCAGTTTTTCTCCAGGCGATAGTTAAATCTTTAATTAGATTTGAACGTGAAATGGTAATTGAATTTACCGATAACACCGTGGTGTTAGATATGAAGTATGACCAGTTTTACTTCATGGGATGAATAGGTTGGGATTGGGAAATTAAAATAAAAGATTACTTCGGTGTGGTTCGCTAATCCCGACTAGTTTGAATTGATATTCAAAGGAGATTAAAGAATAAATTTAAAGAATTTATCTTTGATAAAATTTATGGGAACCTTTCCCAAAATATAAGAATATTTGAATAAAAGAATATTCTGAAGTGGAATGAGGCGTATGTTGTGTTTGTGTAACACTTTTATAATATATACGCGGGTTATTCAGAAAGACCGGGTTTATCCCATTCTGAATAACTGATTCGACGTGGTGTCGAAGATGAAGACGGTGGTTGAAGACCGGAGGTCTTCACGTTGTTTGGATAATTACTGATGGTCTTGATTGGACTGTACACCCAAGAAGATGGAAACAGTTGGTGATCGTCCAGACGTACTTGGAGATCGATGGATATGCGGGGTACTAGGTGCCTCCGGTTTCGTTCAGACCCAGAACGGACTTGAAAATGGAATGTGTGTCTAACATTGGATTTTAGCCTGTGTGATTGATTTAACGCCCTTCTCTGAGACGTACGAGCTCAGGGGTTATATACTGATGGATATCAAACGCATAGAGTGAATTGCCTGTGTGGCATGCCTAAGTGGCAAATGATCAAGGCTTCTGTTGGAAAGCAAAGTCTTGTGGATGGTGATCAAAGCAAGGCCTGTGTGGCATAGCTTTGTGTAGCGTTGATTCGCGAGCCTCGCACCCTGGTTGTGAACCAAAAACGGGAGAGGACCTCAGGGAGGACATGCGTTTCTTTCTAGCTAGGGTGGTGTCAGTGACCTACCAGCCCTGAAATTTATATACTTTTCACCTGTGTGGTTGTTGCTATTGCGAGGCGCCTCGGTTAGATCGGACGATCCGGGTCCGATAGAGCCATTCGTTGTCTCATTTACGCCCCAAAGGGCGGAGAGACGTATTGTTCAGACATAATAATCCACATCGGTGGACCGGCCCTGACGATCCAAGGCCCACCTGAGTCTAGGTCCTGAGACATGGGCTAGATTGTCTCGATCGGTAGAGGATGATCCCTAGCCTCGGTTCATAGATGGAAATCCAATTTCCAAATACGTGACATTTGCGGTTTTCTTTGTAGAACCTAGTATGGCGACATAGTGGGATGGGGCGCTTATGCCGTCTATGATTGATACTTATGATTTGAAATTGTTTTATACAATATGCACTTATAATAGTATCAAATGATTTGTTTTAAACGTATCAAGCATTCTTGTCTATTATAAGGTAAAAACCCTATCCTCCGGCTTGCGTTGCATTGTGTGATGGGATCTGGGTCTTATAATAGCTTCATTTTTTCTTTATTTAGCATTGCGTTGTTGTTTTATGCACCGGTATTCTTGGGAGGAAACCCGTTCCGTGTTATACGGCGTGGTCCCTTGATTTACCTAACTTTAAAAATAAAGATTAATAACTGTTTTAGTTCTCACACCAGTCCCATGACTGACCTGGAGTTTATTGTTTTAATCTAAACTCTGGGTGCCCTTATTTTGACACAAGCAGCTAGTAGTTTTGGTTTTGCAGATTTATATTCACAGGATCCTGGTTTACTGCTGGAATGATATCCAGAAAGCTTTGTATCTGTATATCTCTTCTAGTTGTGTATTGTATTATTTTCCGCTGCTATGTAATTTGAATGTAATTTAAATCTATGATATTTCTATGTAATATTTATTCATTTATACTCTGTATATTCTTGTAATATGATGGAATTGTTGTAATGTACAACGAAATGTTCTTCCGTCTGCGTTTTTATTTTGTCGTGTTCTCAAAACAATTCGTTCTTCCTCTTCTCTTCGGAGACCAGGGAAGTTCGGGTCGTTTCATTTAATTTAAAATTCCTTTGTTAATTTGAATATACTTCAAAAGTTCCAATCTACCTCGTATGCTTGTCCTTTGTCAACGTGAAGCCAATCAAATTCGTTTCACTTGAATCTGTAATGGTTTGACATATATTCAGGTAATGGAACTTATAAATACATTTTGAATATAAAGCAAAAATATTTCTTGTTTTAGAATCTTCAGAGCACGCCGTCTTTGAAATCCCCAGCTTCATCGACCTTTGAATCCTAAGCTGTGATCTTTAAGTTGTACTACTCGGGTCTGACCCGAGCGTTCTATGTAGAAACATAAAACACTCGAGTAAGGTTTAATCATTTGTTCAAGTAAATTAACTTAAATAAAAATTGAATATATGGTTAATTTTGACATCAAATATAATAGTTTGTGTAGTATATTACATCTCAGTTTCTATTCAGGGACCGGAGGTCATGAGAGCTAGCTTATCCATACGTGTTTACATGTGTGGACGCTCCCAACTTCCCATACCGAACATGGGATAATAACATACCCACTTGGGACGAAACAAGTCAGCATAACATATATGTTTAGATATATATATATGTATGCCCATGACATGTATATACACAGACAGTGGTATGTATATATACATGTGTACATAGGCCACCACATACATATACTAAAATCATGCTTCAAATAAAAAAGAATGGTACAACGGGTACAACTGACACAACCCGTATATGTTATGGAATTAGCAAATGAGAACATCAACCAAAATATAACAGTTACTTTTAACTTACATGAGCAGTTCTAAATTTCATATATACACAATATGTCAGGCGGCCATGGTCAATATCGAAGCAACAAGCATGGGACAAGGGTGTGTATATACTAACACTAATCTTACATTTCATTCATCGCAGTACCAAATTGAAGTGGATGGCCTGCGTGAAATTTCTAAACAAAGGGTGGCACAATAGTCCTCATTTCGTATATAGGCTATACTGACCAAGGAAGTGAACATCTTTACTTTAGACATATCTCATAGATCACTAACACAAAGGACTTAACTTACACATACTATAAAGGCAAAAATGATGGATGAAATCTAAAGTTTTTATTGGATCTTCTTAGCATAATGCAAACTAGCCCAGTAGAATATACGTAGAGGTGTTAATATTTAATAGCCTTTCCATTATGATTTACCCATGAGAACAGAATGTAAAAATAGTTAAAATAATACAAACTTTGGTCACTCATTTACCAGCACAAGGCCAAGAGTCACTGCATGTGAAACTAAGCAATAAGGCTACTGACTTGTGAATGTATACCCCAATTCCCACTATCATATAAATATGCATGTAAAAGAAATTTACCAATTACATGTGTACCCATAACCCAAGCAGATAGTATTAGTATGTTTTTTTCCTTTTTTTTAAACAAGATAAACTAGTCAGCAATTCGTTGTCAAGATCAATTGGCATAGAGCTCGATACGTTTCATGGTTTACTAAGCAACACATATCATATATCTATATTCCAGATAGGTATTCAATGAAAGCCATTATTTTTAGATTTCGAACAAAGCTTTTTTTTCATTAGTGATGAGTGTTCATAAGCTAACCGACATATATAACAAATCTATATGTCCAACTTCCATGTATAAAAATCCGATGTGGATAAATTTTTAATAGGCCGTGCTGACAAATGGGACTGTAAATGCCTATTACACACATTCAGGTTATAAATGATATCCCATCCTAATAAAGTAATTTTTAAACCCCTGCAAACTACAACTCAATATCACCCATATATTCCTAGTTTCTACAAGATGGAGTATTTCAAAGAAATTCAATCAATATGACCTCATACAAATGTAAATGCCTGGTAGTAGAACTCAGCAGTATGAATACATGTGAGATTTCGGCACAAGAGTACATATTCTTCGAGGGTGTTTATATATAACCACATATATATAGAGTAATTATAAATTTCAATGGCGTGGGTCAGTGTCGAGTTAAAGGTCCAACTCTGAACACATATACACAAGTATATATATATGACTCAATTTCGTCGGTGCTTCCAGGTTCAAACTGAGACAAATTAGGTAACATAGAGAGAGTTAATACCCAGACAGTAGGGAAATCAAATACAGGGTCATGGTATGGTTATGTATAGTTCTTAAAACAAGTCCATACACAAGATACTGACACGAGGGGATTTACACTATACAAGGGTGGGCATAGATACGACTATACAGTTCAGTAAGAGGAAAGATAATTACTGTGTTCATTATTCAAGTGCTGCTTATCAACTTGAATATTGTATAGAAATAACTATTTTATAGCTATATGGAAATAACATATCAGTTCAATTTTCAGACAATACAGGTATATGAAATACACCAATGCATGCGGTTATTAAAGGATATGAATTTCCACGGTTTGTAGGGCAAGGTATATGTGTCCCAATGGTAAGTATATCAAAGTATTTGTAACGACTTGGATTTTTCCCGGAACTAATCGATCGCAAAATTGACTAAGATTGTTCAAAAACCCGAATACGCTAACTCTGGGCATACAACACATCAGAACAAATAAAAGAAGACTTTTATAAACATCATAATAATGTTACATCCGAGTACAGAATATCAGAGTACATCGAATATAACACAGCGGAAGATAATTTACAATAAATGTAATACAATGCAGCGGTAGACTATCAATGCTCTAGACACAGCTTTAAGCTTTGATCCAGAATACTGCCCAATATATCTGCAAAATAAGCTACTCGACTGCCCGTGTCGAAAATTGGGCACCTGTGTTTGCAAAGTGAAATAAACTACGGGTCAATCATGGGACTGGTATGAGAAATCTAATTCAACTTATCTAATAATAAGGCTAATCACAGTACCATGCCGCTAACGTAGAACGGGTTTACTCCCTTGGATTGCTAGTGCATAAATAAAGTAAATCATTAAACAACGCAATGCTTTTTAGAAAAATGAAACCATTATAAGACTCAAGTCCCATCACACAATGCAATGCAAATCAGAGGATAGAATTTTACCTTATAATGGTCAAAAATGCTTGATACAACAAAATGGATTTGATATTATTATTAGTGTATATATGTTTCAAAAACATTTCAATCATAATATATCAATCATAGACGGCATAGCTATCATATACTATGTCGCCATACTAGTTATACAATAAACACCGTATGGTGTCGTATTGGAAGTTGAATTTCCATCATGAACCAAGGCAAGGGATCGTCCTTACCGAATTTGAGACACTCTAGCTCGTGCCTGTAATAACCCGAAAATCTGGGCCAGTTTAAAAATTTTATTTCGGCAATTTTAGCGAATTTTAATTATTTAAAATGAATTATTTTAAATAATATCGACGAGAAATTTATTTTGAATAGAATCGAACGTATATATTATACGCGTCGTCGTTAGAATATAAATATTTATATATAATTATAAATAGAATTGAAAATGGCGCGGTATTTCGATAATTCGATTTCAAACTTCAATTGAATGTACCGGGTGCAAAACAATCCGGATTTTAGTGAAACCAAAAATAATGGAATCTAATAGTGAATATCTTTCCAATAAATCCGAAAAATCAAAAGTTTGTAGCGGGAATCAAAAGATATGTCCAGTTGAAAATTCTGAATAGTCGCTATGGAATTCAGGCCCTTAAAAATGGACATTTTGCAAATGACCTCGGATTTCGACGAAACCAGTTTTGTTGGGTCCGTGATGTCAAGTTATTGCTAGATTCCAAATTTCATAATTTTTCGAATCAATATGTGAGCGTGGTAAAGGAAAACGCGTTTGACCAGTTTCTGTTGAATTTAATCGACTGGAAATTGGCCATTTTTCGAACGGTCTAGATCGGTTTAGCGACTGGTTCGGACCGAGCGAAATTCCCGCTCGTCACAGTTGGTATCAGAGCTTTGGTTTACAAAGCTAGAGAACAAGACACATTAGAAACATACGAAAGAATTCATCAGATATTGGATTAGTAATATCCAATGGGAATGACTCGTTAGAGATAGGATCAGTAGTATCCTAGAACGAGTGTGAAGAGTATATTTTTAAAATGAAAACAACTTTTGTTTTGAGAATTTAAATCAACTATTCGTATTTGATTATTTATTTGTATTGATTTGGATAGTCCAGTATATAATGAATTTGCATATACGCCTTGCAAACGTATATTCAAAGTTTTAATATATTGGATAGATATAGCATCACACTCTAGTCGCCCGGAGATGATTCAGATGATGAGGCCTCATCATCAGTGTTTATATTCGAGTGACGAAAGCGAGATTCCTATATATTTCCATTAGACTGGTGTGAGAACCAAAATTTGATAGGGCATATTGTTGTGATTTGGTATCAAAAACATGATTTTTGTATATGTATCAAAATTATCAATTTGAAACTCTAATTCACTAATTGATTGATGTTTGTGTTGTTTGTTTATTTGTTTGCCAATTTTTAGCCATTTAGCCTAATTGAATCAAATATTGAACGATATTGAAAATTAGTCGCATTTGCTTGCATATACATATATATCATTGAACAGGTCATAGCAAGGAGGCTAGAGCAGAGAATAAAATTTGTTTGCCCGACAAATAGGTACATGTTTACTACATAATTTACTGTTTTGTTTGGGTGATGATGATTTTATGAGCCTATTGGCTAGCCGCTTGGCTTTTTCTTTTTCTTTTTGAGATCTGAAGGACCGGGGAAGCTATTTGAAATTCCCCGATGCTCCCGGTGCAGGGGAGGTTATGGCGAAATTTTTCGAAAATTTAGGGTGTTAGCCAAATTTTTGAAATTTTTGAAAATTCTCAGAAACTGAAAAGTTGGAGAATGGAAGCCAGATCGGGCGTAGAGCTGATTAATCAAACCACTTTCGACTTTGTTCCTTTTCGGGGATGAAAAGTTTTAAGTGGGGGAGATTGTAATAACCCGAAAATCTGGGCCAGTTTAAAAATTTTATTTCGGCAATTTTAGCGAATTTTAATTATTTAAAATGAATTATTTTAAATAATATCGACGAGAAATTTATTTTGAATAGAATCGAACGTATATATTATACGCGTCGTCGTTAGAATATAAATATTTATATATAATTATAAATAGAATTGAAAATGGCGCGGTAGTTCGATAATTCGATTTCAAACTTCAATTGAATGTACCGGGTGCAAAACAATCCGGATTTTAGTGAAACCAAAAATAATGGAATCTAATAGTGAATATCTTTCCAATAAATCCGAAAAATCAAAAGTTTGTAGCGGGAATCAAAAGATATGTCCGGTTGAAAATTCTGAATAGTCGCTATGGAATTCAGGCCCTTAAAAATGGACATTTTGCAAATGACCTCGGATTTCGACGAAACCAGTTTTGTTGGGTCCGTGATGTCAAGTTATTGCTAGATTCCAAATTTCATAATTTTTCGAATCAATATGTGAGCGTGGTAAAGGAAAACGCGTTTGACCAGTTTCTGTTGAATTTAATCGACTGGAAATTGGCCATTTTTCGAACGGTCTAGATCGGTTTAGCGACTGGTTCGGACCGAGCGAAATTCTCGCTCGTCACAGTGCCTTAGGATACAGCCGCAACTGCATCTTGGATCTTCAGGGCCTGTCCACAAATATGTTAGTGGATTAGTTATGCATGAACAATATGTTTCCCCACCCTATGGGGCGCAAATATAGAGCCAGTAGGGACTCAAAACCGAGGTGCCTCATTCCATCATCCACATAAGTAAAAATGCCAGGGCTTGTAAATGCTGACACCACTCCTATCTAGAAAGAAACATATGTCCTCCTTGTAGTACTCTCACGTTTCTGGTTCATACCGGGGTGTGAGGCTCGCGAAGTAACGCTATACACAAAGCTATGCCTAAAATGAGTTGTGCTTTGATCATCAACCACAAGGCTTTTCTTTTCAACAAAAGCCTTGATCATTTGCATCTTAGCATGCCACATTGTCAATCCATACCATACCATTGATTTCTGCCAATATATAAACTCTAAGCTCGTACGTCTCAAAGAAGGATGTTATTCAAGAGAATAAATTCTCCGCCACCAAACATATATATATATATATATATATATATTTAGCAGAGCTCAACGAATACAGCGTAAAGGAATACAACATCAGACATACCATCCATTTACAAGTCCGTTCTGGGTCTGAACGAAACTGGAGACACCTTATTCCTTGTCCCATATGTCCAATACAGGAGAGAGGTTCTCGCATACCCATCGATCTCCAAGTACGTCTGGACGATCACCACTTATTACCTTGTGTTGGGATGCCTCCCAATCAAGACATCAGTAATCATCCAAACGATGTGAAGATCTCCGGTCTTCAACCACCGTCTTCATCTTCTACTTTTAATCGTCATAGTAATTATTCAGAATGGGTTAAACCTGGTCTTCCCGAATAACTCGTGTATTTTATAATAATAATAAAATACTATAAAAGCATATCATACGCCTCATTCCAATTCAGAATATTCTTTTAAATAAACATTCACATTATTAGGAAAGGTCCCCATTAATTTTATCAAAGATAAATTCTTTTAAATTTATTCTTTAATCTTCTTTTTAAAAAAAATCATTAAAACTCCAATTGGGTCTTAATATCAAAAATCATTATTTAATGATTATTCAATTTAAAGAAATAAATCTTATCTTTAACTGGGTTAAAGTACTAATGTCTTTTAAAACAAGTTCACGATAAACCCAAAATCGTCTTCCATTAAATATGGAATTTTCACAGAAATCAAATCAATATGTAATCGATATAAATTTATATATCAGACCAATAATATAAATGGAATAACGACAAAACCTTTTAAATTCCATATGTAGTAACGGTCTTCTTCTATAGAATCTCATCTCGATTATTATTAAATCGAATTCTATTCAATTCCAATTTAATATGTTAAATTAGAAAACTATACTTCTGGAAAATTTCCATTAAATCTTAATAAAAGATTTATAAATTCCGAATCATATTTTCACTGTTAATTGGGTTAAAGAACAAATGTCATTTAAAACACAGTTCACGATAAACCCAATTCATGCTTTCATTTTATTCCATTACCAAATAATTGGAAACTCTAACGATCTTAATTAAAAGATTTATTCTTTTATACGGGGTTTAAGAATAGTGTTATTTAAGACACCATTCACGATAACCCAAAATCCAATTTTGTTTATTTAAAAAAAACATTGGATTATTATTCTAATTAATAACTAGTTTATTTCGACAAAAATATATTTTCATCTTTTCAAATATGGAATTTTTCATCCAAAATCTTTCCAAATTATTAATTATGATTTTACATAATTTCTCCATATTTTTAATAATTTTATTAAGGCCCGTACAGTCGATTTCCATTAAAGGTCATCGAATTGCACTTACAACGACCTTATCCAAATTTGATTTGGACATATTTCCAAATCTAACCGTTAGATTTCAAAACTCTTATATTCATTGGAAAGGTCTTTCAATATGAACCCAATGGTTCCGGTTTTAGGGGAATCCGACGGTCGGATCTCCCGTGACATCAATTTGAAGTTAATGATCGAAATTCGCGAACGGTCGCTACGCGGCGCGTTCTATTCATGCCATTATATATATAATATATATATTATATATTTCATTGATTTCTATTTTAAATCGTATTTTATAAAATATTTATAAATATGTTTTAAAACGATTTTAACTTTATTTTCAATTTTAAAGAAAAATTGAATATTCTATATCTTTATTATATTATAATATTAATATTTACAAAATATTATATTTTGAAAACCACTTCATTTCGATATTCATTATAAAATAAATAAAATGATCGATA
Source organism: Allium sativum (assembly GCA_030737875.1). Classification (NCBI taxonomy): domain Eukaryota; kingdom Viridiplantae; phylum Streptophyta; class Magnoliopsida; order Asparagales; family Amaryllidaceae; genus Allium; species Allium sativum. Next base: position 89,015,930 of record CM060916.1, on the reverse strand, counting down.
AACCCGTTCGGGTTAAAAATTGCGTTTCTATACTTAACTCGGATTCATATCTTTATATTTTTGTTCTTCACTGAATATTATTTTAAAGTATTCGTTATTTTAAAATATTCTATATTTTAAAAATATTCTTTATTATAAAATATTCTTTATTTTAAAATATTCTGAACCGGAATGCGACTCAATCAATTACCATATAATTCCAGTTATATGAATTTCATGCATCGCATGTATACAACAATAATGATAAATAATCATTAAGCAATCCATTCACATCCAGAGTGAAATTTACAATTGTGTGAGCATTAAAAATAAATAAATAACGCTCATCACAGACTGTCAATCCATCAATTGACATATAACTAAATATTGGGACTAGTGTATGACAAATATCATCCCAATACCCGTGTGGGGTTTTCAAACAACAACAGTTTACATAAATAAATCATTGGTTAATAAATTTAACCAATTATAATTCAGTTTGAATTATTTATCTAATTAGCCAAATTTCACTATTAAATTATAAATGGATATTTATAATTTAATTTCAACTATCACATTAATGTTAACGTTATTTTTTATTTTAGTTAACATTATAAAAATCACATTTTTAATTTTAGCATAACATTTCTAACTGAAATGACATTTTATATTAACATAACATTTCAAACTAAAATGACATTTTATTCTAACATGACATTTCTACCATGATGACATTTTTAATATAATGACATTTCTCATATAATGACATTTATAATATGATGACATTTCTAATATGATGATCTTTTTAATATAATGACATTTTATATTCTAACCAAAAATGACCTTTTTATATTCTGACTAAAATTGACAATTTTCTATTCTAACTAAAAATGACATTTTTATCTTCTGTCTAAAAATGACATTTATATATATTAACGTTTCTGACTAAAAATATTATACTAACATCACATATCTAACTAAGTGACATTTTATTTTGTCAACTCGAATTCAACAAAACAAATAAAAGTGATATTTTTATTTGACAAATCATTATTCTAAATAAATGACATATTTATTTACAAGATATGCTTTCTACTTTAAATGACATATTTGTTTATAAAACATGTTTTCTAACATGCATGTCATATTTGTTTACAAAATATGTTTTCTACTTTAAATAACATATTTGTTACAAAATATGTTTTCTACTTTAAATGACATATTTGTTTATAAAATATGTTTTCTACTTTAAATGACATACTTGTTACAAAATATGTTTTCTACTTTAAATGACATATTTGTTTATAAAATATGTTTTCAACATAAGTAACATATTTGTTTACAAAATATGTTTTTCTAACTAAGCGACATATTTCTTTTAATATAACATTTTCTAATCAAAATGACATAGCATGACCTAAAAATATGACATTTTTATCTTTAACTAAAATGATATTTGTGATTTCATACCGATCCATTTTAACCAAAATGATATCTATGATTTCATACCAATCCATTTTACCCAAAATGATATCTATGATTTGTCACAAATCTATTTTAACAAAATTAATACTTTTGTTTGTTAAACAAATTCCTATTTTCACATAACAATTTCCATATTTAACAATGATAAATAAAAATGAATACTTGTATTTGACAACAATTTTAATTTCAACTTGACAAATAAAAAGAATATTTTTAATTGTTTACAATTTCTATTTTAAACATGACAAATAAAAAGAAATGTTTTTATTTGACAACGACTCTATTTCTAACAATGACAAATAAAAATAAATATTTTCATTTGACAAAACATGTTATAACCAATTGACACATTTTATTTCACAGGAACATATAATTCAACAGGTCACCACAACCATCATCAATCAATTTATCTAAATTTCATACAACACATATGTGTGTTCACAATCACGATCAATTTAAATATATATATTTATATATATTTTAAATTTCACATCACGATTAATAATTAAATTTATTTTAAAAATAGAGATCTCACTGATGGTTTTATCTGAATTTCCAACATGCTCCGTTTAAACCCTAGTCAGTTCCATATTTTAGCCCCCATTTTTCTGATTTCAACGCAATTTGAATTTTCCGATTCTGATATTGTATGAAGGAATTACGATCATCTAAAGATTTGAACTTTTAAATAGATAATTAACTTTAATAATTAATTAGCATTTACTTAATCGTTCTTATTCCCTGTTGAACCCGTCGAGTTGAGCTCGCCTATAACACCTCCTCACGCACGCTTCACCAGAGCATGGACCCCACATCAGCTGTAACGACCCGCATTCTACGCATCATAAGATCGTAGAATATTTGTTTCTTTCAAATACGAAGTCGTATGGTCATGTAACTTTGGGAGATGATTATTGGAGTCATTTACCATGTTCATGATTTCTGCTGATTTTTAAATGACCGTTTTGCCCCTAGATAATAATGTTTTGGCCATAACTTTTGATTGGAAAGGAATCTTGACCTGAAACTACTTCCATTGGCTTCGGATGATGGTTTACCTTTCCGTAGAGTGGTCACATGTGAAAAACGGACTTACCGTTTGGGAGATATGGCTGAAATAATGTTTGGAAGGTGAAAAACTGCTTAACCGGGCCAAATAGGGTGATTAGTGAATGGGCCCATAACCCATTTCAGGATTAGGGTTTTGGGGAGGCTGAAATGAGTTAGATTTTCATTCTATTTCAGTTTTCTAGCCGCCACTTACCTTTTAGAAACCCTAACGATGGCCTCCAAGCTCAAAAACACCTCCAAATCACTTTCTAATCAAGGATTAAGCTTGGCAACATCAAATCAAGGCGGATTAGCACAAGAATCGAGATAGAGCTGCTGTGTTGCATTGGTATTCGCGCCCAAATAGTAGAGTTTCGGTTCTAAAGGTTTTATTTGTGGCTAAGGTGAGTGATTTGCATAGTTTTGCACTAATTACGGTTAATTAAGGGAAATTAGTGAAGATTAGCGAATTTAAACATGATAAAATTCTGGAAAATTATTTATAAAATTCGAAATAATGTTTCAGACCTTTATTAGAAATCTGGTTTGATTTGGTTAAGTTTTACTAATCATATCATTAGTTTTTCTTAAACATGCTTAAGGGGAAAACATGGGTTTTTGGGTATGTTTGATCCTTATAAACATGTCATATTGTTGTTTTAGTGTTTGTGGACGATTATACATGTTGCTATGACTGTATGGTATGTTTTATGATCGCGTAGAAAAGTTAGAATGGTTGAAAACGCCGTTGTTTGGCGAAAATAGCTTGTTGGAAAAATTTGCAGCAAACCAGATAGGAGCATTCGGATAGGAGCATCCGGATAGGAGCATTCAGATAGGAGCATCCGGATAGGAGCAACCGGATAGGGGCATCCGATCCGAACCGGATAGGGGCATCCGGTCCGAACCGGATAGGGGCATCCGACCCGAACCAAATAAGAGCATCAGAGCACCCGAACTGAACTAGAAAGGAGCATTCGAACCGAACCAAGCAGGAGGGGGAGAACCGAACCGAACCGGGGGATCGAACAACAAGTAGACCTAAACCCGAGATGCAAAGGAAGTCCAAATGAGGAGTTGTACCTCGGGATCTAGATGGGAACCAAGGAGGGAACTTCATGAGTTGGGATTTGCTGCGGGACGTGTGCTAAGGGGTTGTCGATGTCTGTAACTTTAGATCACTATGTGTAGGGGTACGTGAATGGATTGAGGGCCACAGTGGCCTAGGTACGACTAAAGAGCTATAGACCAATGAAGTGGGGTCATTTGTAAAGATTTGGTCATGACTCCATGGGATAAGCTTGGTAGTAGCAGCAGTTGTACAAGTCGAACTCCTTCACTACTTCGATGGGTCTAGTGATTGACAGTGGTGGACATCGTATGCTTTACGCACTGAGTGAGAGATGTGAGAATGGTTGCTATGTTTGATTGTTTGCCTTCATTATGACATACACACCCCCACCCCCGTATTCTTTACACCATATGATAGTGGCACCTTAGAGTATTATATGGTATGTAGTGCTAACTCTTTGGTTGCAGGTCCAGGTTCAGGTATGGTTTAGTATACGTATTATTGTTCTGTTTAGCTGCTTATCGCTCATACCAGAATTTTTGTCTGACCCAGAGCTTTATGTCTCTTCTTATTACTGTGGGTGCTCTCACGAGCAGACAAGAGATAGGTTAGCTGGGTATGCACGAGTAGCTGATCTAGAGACGAGCAAGAGGCTTCCACGTATGATACATATAGATATTCTCCCTGTGTTGTTGAAGATCACTGCTTGGGCATTAGTAGTGCATCTTCTACTTTAACTTTCTTTTGCTTTAGAGACAGTTTAAAGTTGTAATAATGATGTTGGATCATAAGCTATATTTGGATTTCCGCTGCTATGTTGGTTTAGTTTTCATCTTATGCACTGTCTCGCCTGTTTTATGTCAAGATTATGTTATTATTATATTTTGTTCCATGCGCTGTGAGACATTCTATAGGTTCCTTGTTAGTTCATTCTCTTCTTTCCTTTCTTTGGCGACCGTTCCGTGCTAGTTGGGCATGTGTACAGCACACCTTCGGAGGAAATGCAGGCTGGTGCGGGGCGGGCCGTCACACTTGGTATCAGAGCTCTAGGTTGCATACGTAGTTAACCTTGGGAAAGACACCCGAGAGAGATAATACGTATATGAGAGCGCGTATTTGTGATTATTTTGGTTTTCAAAAGCTATATATATATTATTAGTTTAGCTAAGGATGAAGTCGCACTGCACTGACACCACTATGGAGATGGTTAATCGTTTTCTCTGTGCAGATTGAACGATGAGCCGATATATAAGGGGTACCGGTAGAGGAGCCAATAATGGGAATGCTGCTGAGATGAGGACGATGTTTACTGAACTCATGAGAGAGATGCTTAGGGATGTGCAGAGGGCAGCTCCCAATGCTGGAAATGGTGGTGGTCCAGTAGTGCAGGCGCCTAGGGCCGATTTCGCCAAGCTGAATAAGAATTATACTAGTCTTGGTGGGAAGCCGTTCCACGGAACGGAGTCGGCTACGGACGTTCAGGATTGGCTGGATAGCTACAAGCGTATCTTCAAAGACTTGGGTATCGAGGATGCAATGAATAGAAGGCTAGTATGCCGTCAGTTGCAAGGACGGGCAATGAATTGGTGGAATGCTATAAAGGCAGCTACGCCAGAGGATCAGATTACTTGGGATCAGTTTAAGGTTCGCTTTAGCGATAAGTTCATTCCAGCTGCTCAGAAGTCAGTGTTGTTTAAGAGATTCTTAGAACTCAAGCAGAATGGCAGAGCTATTTCGGAGTATATTGCCGAATTTGACACTTTGTCGAAATATGGGTTATCCCTAATAGATACTGCCGAGAAGAAGAATGAGAAGTTCATAACTGGCTTGGATGGATACTTGGGGGAAAGGCTTATTAACCACATCGATGAGACGTTTGAGTCGATTGTGGGGAAAGCTTTGAGATCAGAGAGTCTTTACCCTAAGTCGAAGACCGAGGTTGCATCTGCAGAGGAGCCAGAGCTGCAAGCAAACGGTGGAGGCAAGAATGGTTCTCAGAATATGAGAATTCAGAGTCAGACTAAGGACGGCCAGAAGAAAAAGGATAAGAAAGATGTTGAGTGCTTCAGCTGTGGTAAGAAGGGCCATTATGCTAGTAATTGTCGGGCCAAGCCAGCGGAAAGGAAGTGCTTCAATTGTGGCCAAGTGGGACATCACAAGGACAAGTGTCCGCAACCCCCTAAAGAAAAGCAGATGGTGAAAGCATATGCCCTTAACGCTATTCCTTCTTCGTCGAATGCCCCAACTGCGGCGGAGAAAGGAAAGAATGTCATTATCCAAGGTATGCTTTCTGTTTATGATGTTCCTGTTAGAGTTTTGTTTGATACCGGAGCTTCCAGTTCTTTCATATCTAGTGACCTGGTAGATAGGTTGGGATTGGAGCCCGAGATTATCGATAGACCTTTAGTAGCGATGAACCCGATTGGTGGTTCGACTAACCTTAACATGATTTGTCGTAATGTGGTCTTATCGAGTCATGGATGCATGTTTGTTTGTGATTGCTTTGTTTTGGGCTTTAATAGGTTTGGCATTATTTTAGGAGTCGATTGGCTCCAAAGATACGGGGTGGTGGTAGACTATGAGGGCCTTTTGGTGACAGCTAGAGCGGATGATGGGCAGAGGGTAGTGTTTGGTGGTCTACCTAGTGATGGGGTAATGGCTAGTTTTCTAAATTCCCTCGACATCCCGCATAGTGAGTTGTCAGGTTTGCCCGTGGTTGTCCAGTATCCGGACGTTTTCGAAGAAGTGACCGGGCTTCCACCACATCGAGAGATTGAGTTCCGTATTGATTTGGTGAAAGATGCCAGACCTACAGTGAATCCACTTCGTCATATGGGACCAAGGGAGCAGCGAGAGCTCGAGGTGCAAGTTAGTGATCTTTTGAAGAAGGGATTTATCAGAAGGAGTGTTTCTGAATGGGGAGCACCAGTTGTGTTTGCTACCAAGGCGGATGGTTCCCTTCGATTGTGTGTAGACTACCGCGAATTGAATAAAGTGACGAGGAAGAATAAGTATCCTCTACCACAGATAGATGATTTGTTTGACCAGTTGAGTGGCGCGAGAGTATTCTCCCAGTTGGATCTCGCGACAGGATTTCATCAACTTAGAGTGGAAACTGAGAGTATAGCTAAAATGGCATTTCAGACGCCGTCTCGATTTTATGAGTGGTTGGTCATGCCATTCGGGCAGACCAATGCCCCAGCATACTTTGTGGATCTTATGAATAGGGTATTTAGAGATCAGTTGAATAAGTTTGTCCTTGTGTTCGTGGATGATATTTTGGTCTACTCGAGGACAGAGGTAGAACACAAGGAACATTTGAGGATAGTGATGGAGGTGTTGAGAAAACACCAATTGAAAGCAAAGTTTTCTAAGTGTCACTTCTGGAGGAGGGAAGTTAGGTTCTTGGGCCATGTTGTTTCAGAGAATGGTATCGCCGTGGATCCTGCGAAGGTGGCTACGGTAAAAGATTGGTCTACGCCCAAGAATGCAACGGACATACGAAGTGTCTTGGGATTAGCTGGATATTATCATAAGTTTATCCGAGACTTCTCCAAGATAGCAGCACCGTTGACTCAGTTGACCAAGAAAAATCAAGCTTTTGTCTGGGACGAAAAGTGCGAGAATGCATCCAAGAGCCTAAAGGACAGTTTGACATGTGCACCAGTGTTAGTCATTCCTAAGGGGAATAAAGAGATGACGGTATACACAGATGCATGTGGTACCGGACTAGGTGCTGTATTGATGCAAGGATGTAGCGTTGTAGCTTATGCAAGTCGGCAATTGAAACCGCACGAGAGAAGATACCCTACTCATGATTTGGAATTAGCGGCGATCGTGTTCGCGTTGAAGATGTGGAGACATTAACTCTTGGGAGAAAGGTTTGAGCTATTTACGGATCATAAGTCGTTAAAGTATCTCTTCTCTCAGAAGGATCTAAATCTCCGATAGCAAAGATGGTTAGAATTCTTAGCTTCCTATGATTTTGACATCGCATATACACCAGGAAAGGGAAATGCGGTGGTAGATGCATTGAGTAGAAGACATGCCAATTTAGGGGCTATGTTTCTGGAACGGAAGCAACTAGAGTACATCGCGGGGTATGATTTCAGACCAAAGTGTGAATTGGATCCAGAAATGTTAGCAAGTTTGACGATTAGATCCACTTTGATTGATCGGATTGGTTCCAGTCAGAGGAACGATCCTAATCTATTGTGAATCATCTCAAAGTTAGAGATGGGAATCGACGGAGAGATGAATAAGTATGGGCTTGATCGAGATGGATGGCTTAGAAAGAATGGAAGACTTGTTGTGCCCAATATCAATGGATTGAGAGATGAAGTGCTTAGAGAATGTCATCACTCAAAACTGACTATAGGTCCCGGTGGTAACAAGATGTACCGAGACATGAAGCAGACCTACTACTGGGAAGGGATGAAAAGAGACATTGGGAAGTTTATATCCAAGTGCATGAATTGCCAACTAGTTAAAGCCGAGAAAAAGAAGCCTAGTGGTTTGTTACAACCATTAGAAATTCCAGAATGGAAATGGGAACAAGTGTCAATGGATTTCATTGATGGGTTACCAAGAACTAGGTCAGGCCATGATAGCATTTGGGTGATTGTGGACCAATTAAACAAGAGTGCAAGATTTATACCCGTCAAGTCGAATAGAACAGCTGTTAAGTTAGCTGAGCTATATGTGAAGTGGGTAGTGAGATTTCATGGAATACCTAAAGGCATTGTGAGTGACCGAGATCCGTTGTTCACTAGTGGATTTTGGAAGAGCTTACAAGAGGCGTTAGGATCAGAATTACATCTCAGTACCGCGTATCATCCTCAAACCGACGGTCAAACAGAGAGGGTGAATCGTATATTAGCAGACCTCTTGAGAGCCTGTGTATTGGATTTTTGTGGATCATGGGATGACCATTTGCATCTAGTAGAGTTTGCATATAATAATAGTTATCAATCCAGTATTGATATGACTCCATTTGTAGCTTTGTACGGAAGACTGTGTAACTCACTGTCATGTTGGTTAGGGACCGGTGAGAAATATGTGCTTGGACCAGAGGTAATAAGAGAAACATCAAACAAGATTAAAGTTATTCAACAGCGAATGAAGGCTGCCCAAGATAGGAAGAAAAGTTATACTGATAAGAGGAGAAGAGAATTAAAGTTCTCCATTGGCGACTTGGTGTTTGTCAAGATTTCTCCGTTGAAGAGCGTGATATGATTTGGCAGGAGAGGCAAGTCAGCACCAAGATTTGTTGGTCCATTCCCAGTTCTTGAGCAAATTGGGAATTTGGCATATAGAGTTGATTTACCAGAGAAGATGGCAGGAGTTCACAACGTATTTCATGTTTCCCAGTTAAGGAAATTTGTACACGACCCATATGTGACTATTTCACCTGATCAGTTGGATGATGTCGAAGTTGAACCCGAGGCGGTTGGGAACCGCAGGCCTTTGCGTATTGTTGGGAACGATACGAAACAGCTTCGAAGGAAGGCGGTGAAATTATTCAAAGTTCAATGGGGCGAGAATGAGAATGACTGTACTTGGGAAACAGAGGAGAACATTAGGAAGACGTATCCAGAACTCTTCGCCTGGTAAGATTTTAACTTCGATTTAGTCTTTCCGCATGCTAGGATAGGCTTGTTTAGTTTGTTTTGCATGTTTGATTGTTGTATGTGGCTGGTAGGCATGCGGGATCCTTTTTATGTTTTGGGTTAAGGAATTTCGGGGACGAAATTTCTTAACGGGGGCTGAGTGTAACGACCCGCATTCTACGCATCATAGGATCGTAGAATATTTGTTTCTTTCACATACGAAGTCGTATGGTCATGTAACTTTGGGAGACGATTATTGGAGTCATTTCCAATGTTCATGATTTTTTCCGATTTTTAAATGATTGTGTTGCCCCTAGCTGATCTTGTTTTGGCCATAAATTTTGATTGGAAAGGAGTCTTGACCTGAAACCACTTCCATTGGCTTCAAATGATGGTTTACCTTTCCGTAGAGTGGTCACATGTGAAAAAACGACTTACCGTTTGGGAGATATGGCTGAAATAAGGTTTGGAAGGTGAAAAACTGCTTAACCGGGCCAAATAGGGTGATTAGTGAATGGGCCCATAACACATTTCAGGATTATGATTATGGGGAGGCTGAAATGAGTTAGGTTTTCATTCTATTTCAGTTTTCTAGCCGCCACTTACCTTTTAGAAACCCTAACAATGGCCTCCAACCTCTAAAACACCTCCAAATCACTTTCTAATCAAGGATTAAGCTTGGCAACATCAAATCAAGGCGGATTAGCATAAGAATCGAGGTAGAGCTACTGTGTTGCATTGCTATTCGTGCCCAAACAGTAGAGTTTTAGTTCTAAAGGTTTTATTTGTGGCTAAGGTGAGTGATTTGCATAGTTTTGCACTAATTATGGTTAATTAAGGGTAATTAGTGAAGATTAGCGAATTTAAACATGATAAAATTCTGGAAAAATATTTATAAAGTTTGAAATAATGATTTAGACCTCTGTTAGAAATTTGGTTTGATTTGGTTAAGTTTTACTAATCATATCATTAGTTTAGCCTAAACATGCTTAAGGGGAAAACATGGGTTTTTGGGTATGTTTGATCCTTATAAACATGTCATATTGTTGTTTTAGTGTTTGTGGATGATAATACATGTTGCTATGACTGTATGGTATGTTTTGTGATTGCATAGAAAAGTTAGAATCGTTGAAAACGCCGTCGTTTGGCGAAAATAGCTTGCTGGAAAAATTTGCAGCAAACCGGATAGGAGCATCCGGATAGGAGCATCCGGATAGGAGCATTCGGATATGAGCATCCAGATAGGAGCATTCGGATAGGAGCATTCAGATATTAGCAACCGGATAGGAGCAACCGGATAGGGGCATCCGATCCGAAGCGGATAGGGGCATCTGATCCGAACCGGATAGGGCCATCCGACCCGAACCAAATAAGAGCATCCGAGCACCCGAACTGAACTAGAAAGGAGCATTCGAACTGAACCAAGCAGGAGGGGGTGAACCGAACCGAACCGGAGGATCGAACACCAAGTGGACCTAAACCCGAGATGCAAAGGAAGTCCAAATGAGGAGTTGTACCTCAGGATCTAGATGGGAACCAAGGAGGGAACTTCATGAGTTGGGCTTTTCTGCGGGACGTGTGCTAAGGGGTTGTCGATGTTTGTAACTTTAGATCACTATGTGTAGGGGGTACGTGAATGGATTTAGGGCCACAGTGGCCTAGGTACGACTAAAGAGCTATAGACCAATGAAATGGGGTCATTTGTAAAGATTTGGTCATGACTCCATGGGATAAGCTTGGTAGTAGCAGTAGTTGTACAAGTCGAACTCCTTCACTAATTCGATGGGCCTTCATTATGACATACACAGCCCCACCCCTGTATTCTTTACACCATATGATAGTGGCACCTTAGAGTATTGTACGGTATGTCGTGCTAACTCTTTGGTTGCAGGTCCAGGTTGAGGTATGGTTTAGTATAACTATTATTGTTTTGTTTAGCTACTTATCGCTCATTCCAGACTTTTTGTCTGACCCAGAGTTTTATGTCTCTTCTTATTACTCGGGGTGCTCTCACGAGCAGACTAGAGACAGGTTAGCTGGGTATGCACGAGTAGCTGATCCGGAGACGAGCAGGAGGCTTCCACGTATGATACATATGGATATTCTCCCTGTGTTGTTGAAGATCACTACTTGGGCATTGGTAGTGCATCTTCTACTTTAACTTTCTTTTGCTTTAGAGACAGTTTAAAGTTGTAATAATGATGTTGGATCATAAGCTGTATTTGGATTTCCGCTGCTATGTTGGTTTAGTTTTCAGCTTATGCACTGTCTCGCCTGTTTTATGTCAAGATTATGTTATTATTATATTTTGTTCCATGCACTGTGAGACATTCTACAGGTTCCTTGTTAGTTCATTCTCTTCTTTCCTTTCTTTGGCGACCGTTCCGTGCTAGTCGGGCATGTTTACAGCGCACCTTCGGAGGAAATGCAGGCTGGTGCGGGGCGGGCCGTCACACTTGGTATTAGAGCTCTAGGTTGCGTAGTTAACCTAGGGAAAGACACCAGGGAGAGATAATACGTATATGAGAGCGCGTATTTGTGATTATTTTGGTTTTCAAAAGCTATATATTTTATTAGTATTGCTAAGGATGAAGTCGCACTACACTGACACCACTATGGAGATGGTTAATAGTTTTCTCCGTGCAGATTGAACGATGAGCCGATACATAAGGGTTACCGGTAGAGGAGCCAATAATGGGAATGCTGCTGAGATGAGGACGATGTTTACTGACCTCATGAGAGAGATGCTTTGGGATGTGCAGAGGGCAGCTCCCAATGCTGGAAATGGTGGTGGTCCAGTAGTGCAGGCGCCTTGGGCCGATTTCGCCAAGCTGAATAAGGATTATACTAGTCTTGGTGGGAAGCCGTTCCACGGAACGGAGTCGGCTACGGACGTTCAGGATTGGCTGGATAGCTGCGAGCGTATTTTTGAAGACTTGGGTATCGAGGATGCGATGAAGAGAAGGCTAGCATCCCGTCAGTTGCAAGGACGGGCAATGAATTGGTGGAATGCTATAAAGGCAGCTACGCCAGAGGATCAGATTACTTGGGATCAGTTTAAGGCTCGCTTTAGCGATAAGTTCATTCCAGCTGCTCAGAAGTCAGTGTTGTTTAAGAGATTCTTGGAACTCAAGCAGAATGGCAGAGCTGTTTCGGAGTATATTGCCGAATTCGACACTTTGTCGAAATATGGGTTATCCCTAACAGATACTGCCAAGAAGAAGAACAAGAAGTTCATAACTGGCTTGGATGGATACTTGGAGGAAAGGATCATTAACCACATCAATGTGACGTTTGAATCGATTGTGGGGAAAGCTTTGAGATCAGAGAGTCTTTACCCTAAGTCGAAGACCGAGGTTGCATCTGCAAAGCAGCCAAAGCCGCAAGCAAGCGGTGGAGGCAAGAATGGTTCTCAGAATAAGAGAATGCAGAGTCAGACTAAGGGTGGCCAGAAGAAAAAGGATAAGAAAGATGTTGAGTGCTTCAGCTGTGGTAAGAAGGGCCATTATGCTAGTAATTGTCGGGCCAAGCCAGCGGAAAGGAAGTGCTTCAACTGTGGCCAAGTGGGACATCACAAGGACAAGTGTCCGCAACCCCCTAAAGAAAAGCAGATGGTGAAAGCATATGCCCTTAACGCTATTCCTTCTTCGTCGAATGCCCCAACTGCGGTGGAGAAAGGAAAGAATGTCGTTATCCAAGGTATGCTTTCTGTTTATGATGTTCATGTTAGAGTTTTGTTTGATACCGGAGCTTCCAGTTCTTTCATACCTAGTGACCTGGTAGATAGGTTGGGGTTGGAGCCCGAGATTGTCGATAGACCTTTAGTAGCGACGAACCCGATTGGTGGTTCGACTAACCTTAACATGATTTGTCGTAATGTGGTCTTATCGAGTCATGGATGCATGTTTGTTTGTGATTTCTTTGTTTTGGGCTTTACTGGGTTTGACATTATTTTGGGAGTCGATTGGCTCCAAAGATACGGGGTGGTGGTAGACTTTGAGGTCTTTTTGGTGACAGCTAGAGCGGATGATGGGCAGAGGGTAGTGTTTGGTGGTCTACCTAGTGATGGGGTAATGGCTAGTTTTCTAAATTCCCTCGACATCCCGCATAGTGAGTTATCAGGTTTGCCCGTGGTTGTCCAGTATCCGGACGTTTTCGAAGAAGTGACCGGGCTTCCACCACATCGAGAGATTGAGTTCCGTATTGATTTGGTGAAAGATGCCAGACCTACAATGATGCCACTTCGTCGTATGGCACCAAGGGAGCAGCGAGAGCTCGGGGTGCAAGTCATCGATCTTTTGAAGAAGGGATTTATCAGGAGTGTTTCTGAATGGGGAGCACCAGTTGTGTTTGCTACCAAGGCGGATGGCTCCCTTCGATTGTATGTAGACTACCGCGAATTGAATAAAGTGACGAGGAAGAATAAGTATCCTCTACCATGGATAGATGATTTGTTTGACCAGTTGAGTGGCGCGAGAGTATTCTCCCAGTTAGATCTCGCGACAGGATTTCATCAGCTTAGAGTGGAAGCCGAGAGTATAGCTAAAATGGCATTTCGTACGCCGTCTGGATTTTATGAGTGGTTGGTCATGCCATTCGGGCTGACCAATGCCCCAGCATACTTTGTGGATCTTATGAATAGGGTATTCAGAGATCAGTTGAATAAGTTTGTCCTTGTGTTCGTGGATGATATTTTGGTCTACTCGAGGACAAAGGAAGAACACAAGGAACATTTGAGGATAGTGATGGAGGTATTGAGAAAACACCAATTGAAAGCAAAGTTTTCTAAGTGTCACTTCTGGAGGAGGGAAGTGAGGTTCTTGGGCTATGTTGTTTTAGAGAATGGTATCGCCGTGGATCCTGCGAAGGTGGCTACGGTACAAGATTGGTCTACGCCCAAGAATGCAACAGACATACGAAGTTTCTTGGGATTAGCTGGATATTATCGTAAGTTTATCCAAGACTTCTCCAAGATAGCAGCACCGTTGACTCAGTTGACCAAGAAGAATCAAGCTTTTTACTGGGACGAAAAGTGCGAGAATGCATTCAAAAGCCTAAAGGACAAGTTGACATGTGCACCAGTGTTAGTCATTCCTAAGGGGAATGAAGAGATGACGGTATACACAGATGCATGTGGTACTAGACTAGGAGATGTATTGATGCAAGGAGGTAGGGTTGTAGCTAATGCAAGTCGCCAATTGAAACCGCACGAGAGAAGATACCCTACCCATGATTTGGAATTAGCGGCGATCGTGTTCGCGTTGAAGATGTGGAGACAATATCTCTTGGGAGAAAGGTTTGAGATGTTTACGGATTATAAGTCGTTAAAGTATCTCTTCTCTCAGAAGGATCTAAATCTCCGACAGCAAAGATGGTTAGAATTCTAAGCTTCCTATGATTTCGACATCGCATATACACCAGGAAAGGGCAATGCGGTGGCAGATGCATTGAGTAGAAGACATGCCAGTTTAGGGGCTACGTTTATGGAATGGAAGCAACTAGAGTACATCGTGGGGTATGATTTCAGACCAAAGTGCGAATTGGATCCAGAAATGTTAGCGAGTTTGACGATCAGACCCACTTTGATTGAGCGGATTGGTTCCAGTCAGAGGAACGATCCTAATCTATTGGGAATCATCTCAAAGTTAGAGATGGGAATCGACGGAGGGATGAATAAGTATGGGCTTGATCGAGATGGATGGCTTAGAAAGAATGGAAGACTTGTTGTGCCCAATATCAATGGATCGAGAGATGAAGTGCTGAGAGAATGTCATCACTCAAAACTGACTATACATCCCGGTGGTAACAAGATGTATCGAGACATGAAGCAGACCTACTACTGGGAAGGGATGAAAAGAGACGTTGGGAAGTTTATATCCAAGTGCATGAATTGCCAGCTAGTTAAAGCCGAGCAAAAGAAGCCTAGTGGTTTGTTACAACCATTAGAAATTCCAGAATGGAAATGGGAACAAGTGTCAATGGATTTCATTGATGGGTTACCAAGAACTAGGTCGGGCCATGATAGCATTTGGGTGATTGTGGACCGATTAACCAAGAGTGCAAGATTTATACTCGTCAAGTCGAATAGAATGGCAGCTAAGTTAGCTGAGCTATATGTGAAGTGGGTAGTGAGATTTCATGGAATACTTAAAGGCATTGTGAGTGACCGAGATCCATTGTTCACTAGTGGATTTTGGAAAAGCTTACAAGAGGCATTGGGATCAGAGTTACATCTCAGTACCGCGTATCATCCTCAAACCGACGGTCAAACAGAGAGGGTGAATCGTATATTAGAAGACCTCTTGAGAGCCTGTGTATTGAATTTCGGTGGATCATGGGATGACCATTTGCATCTAGTAGAGTTTGCATATAATAATAGTTATCAGTCCAGTATTTGTATGGCACCATTTGAAGCTTTGTACGCAAGACCGTGCAACTCACCTTCATGTTGGTTAGAGACCAGTGAGAAAAATGTGCTTGCACCAGAGGTAATAAGAGAAACATCAGACAAGATTAAAGTTATTCAACAACGAATGGCCATTTTCTGGTTGATTAAATTTGACTGAAATTTACAAAACACATTTTCTTTTGCCACACTCATATATTAATTTTAAAAATTATGAAAATTTAAACCTAACAATAATTTGACATGCTGGATCCAACAAAACTGGTTTTGTCGAAAACGGAGGTCGTTTGCAAAATAGCTATTTTTAAGGGCTATATATTATATTTAAAAATATATAAATTCTACAGCGACTTTTCTAAATTTTAAACTGGGCATAACTTCTGATTTCCGTTATGAAATCTCAATTTTTCAGATTAGTTGGATAGATATTTTTAAACAGATTTAAATTTTTTAATTTCACTAAAATCCGATTTATTTTGAATCCAGTACTTTCCGTTAAAGTTCAAATTCAAATTTTCAAACTATCGCGCTATTTCCAACTCCTTTTAAAATTGAAATAAATATATTCGTTCTAACTTCGATTTAAATAAATTTTTAGTTGTAATTATTTAAAATAAATCATCTTAAATATTCAAAATTCATTAAAATTGTTAAAATAAAAATTTTAAATTAGTTTTGATTTTCCGAGTTGTTACAATCTCCCCCCACTTAAAAAATCTTTTCGTCCTTTAAAAGGAACGGTGCTGAATGTTGTTTAATTAATCATCTCAACTTTCAAAATTTTTTTTGGTTTCCATAGTTTTATTAGTTGAACTAATAATCACATAACACAACCATCAATCAATTAGTTTACTAGCTTTTCAAAATATATAACTTTATATATTCAAAAATCATATTTTCTAAGATCAGATTATATATATAATCACAAATACGTCAATTATTGACTTGTCACTCTCAACTCATTCTAGGGCATTACTAACCCCATCTCTAATGAGTTTTCTCATTCTAGGATACTACTGATCCTATCTCTAATGAGTATTCTTATTGGATATTACTAATCTAATCTCCGATGAGTCTTTCGTTCAGTTCTAAAGAGTTGTACCCCAATGATTTGAGCTAACCAGAGCTCTGATACCAACGGTAACAACTCGGATTTTGCCCGGACCTAATCGATCGCAAAATCGACTAAGACCGTTCAAAAACCCGAATATGCTAACTCTGGGCATATAACACAACAGAACAAGTAATAGAAGACTTTTATAAACAACATAATAATGTTACATCCAAGTACAGAATATCAGAGTACATCGAATATAATACAGCGGAAGATAATTTACAATAAATGTAATACAATGCAGCGGTAGACTATCAATGCTCTGGACATAGCTTTAAGCTTCGATCCAGAATCTTGCCCAATATATCTGCAAAATAAGCTACTCGACTTCCTGTGTGGAAAAGAGGGCACCCGAGTTTGCAAAGTGAAACAAACTACGGTCATGGGACTGGTATGAGAAATCTAATTTAACTTATCTAATAATAAGCTAATCACAGTACCACGCCGCTATTTGGAACGGGTTTACTCCATTGGATTTCTAGTGCATAAAGAAAGTAAATCACTAAACAACGCAATGCTTTTTAGAAAAATGAAACCATTATAAGACTCAAGTCCCATCACACAATGCAACGCAAATCGGAGGATAGTGTTTTACCTTATAATGGTCAAAAATGCTTGATACGATAAAACGGATTTGATACTGTTATTAGTGTATATATGTTTCAAAAGCATTTCTATCATAATATATCAATCATAGACGACATAGCTACCATATACTATGTCGCCATACTAGTTATACAATCAAAACCTTATGGTGTCGTATTGGAAGTTGGATTTCCATCATGAACCAAGGCAAGGGATCGTCTTTACCGAATTCAAGACACTCTAGCCCGTGCCTCAGGATACAGCCGCAGCTGCACCTTGGATCTTCAGGGATGGTCCACAAATATGTTAGTGGATTAGTTATGCCTGAACAATATGTTTCCCCGCCCTTTGGGGCATAAATATAGTGTCACCTGGGCTCAAAACCAAGGCGCCTTATTCCATCATCCACATAAGTAAAAATGCCAGGGCTTGTAAACGCTGACACCACTCCTAGCTAGAAAGAAACGTATGTCCTCCCTGCAGTCCTCTCCCGTTTTTGGTTCATACCGGGCTGTGAGGCTCGCGAAGTAACGCTATACACAAAGCTATGCCTAAAATGAGCTGAGCTTTGATCATCAACCACAGGCTCTGCTTTTCAACAAAATCCTTGATCATTTGCATCTTAGCATGCCACATTGTCAATCCATATCATACCATTGATTTCTGCCAATATATAACCTCTAAGCTCGTACGTCTCAGAGAAGGGTGTTATGCAAAAGAATAAATTCTCCTCCACCAAACAGATATATATTTAGCAGAGATCAACGAATATAGCATAAAGGAATACAACGTCAGACATACCATCCATTTACAAGTCCGTTTTGGGTCTGAACGAAACCGGAGACACCTTATTCCTCGTCCCATATGTCCAATACAGGAGAGAGGTTATCTCATACCCATCGATCTCCAAGTATGTCTAGACGATCACCACTTATTACCTTGTCTTGGGATGCCTCCCAGTAATCATCCAAACGATGTGAAGATCTCCGGTCTTCAACCACCGTCTTCATCTTCGACTTTTAATTGTCGTAGTAATTATTCATAATGGGTTAAACCCGGTCTTCTCGAATAACTCGCGTATTTTATAATCAATAATAAAATAATATAAAAGCACATCATACGCCTCATTCTAATTTAGAATATTCCTTTAAATAAATATTCATATTATTAGGGAAAGGTTCCCATTAATTTTATCAAAGATAAATTCTTTTAAATTTATTCTTTAATCTTTTTTTAAAAAAATCCATTAAAACTTCAATTGTGTCTTAATATCAAAAATCATTATTTAATGATTATTCAATATAAAGAAATAAATCTTATCTTTAACTGGGTTAAAGAACTAATGTCTTTTAAAACACTGTTCACAATAAACACAAAATCGTCTTCCAGTAAATATGGAATTTTCACAAAAATCAAATCAATATGTAATCGACATAAATTTCTGTATTAGGCCAGTAATATAAATGGAATAATGGCAAAGCCTTTTAAATTTCATATATAGTAACGGTCTTCTTCTACAGAATCTCATATCGATTATTATTAAATTGAATTATATTCAATTCCAATTTAATATGTTAAACTAGAAAACTTTACTTTTGGAAAATTTCCATTTAATCTTAATAAAATATTTATAAATTCTGAATCATATTTTCACTGTTAATTGGGTTAAAGAACAAATGTCGTTTAAAACACAGTTCACGATAAACCCAATTCACACTTTCATTTTATTCCAATTACTAAATATAATTGGAAACTCTAATAATCTTAATTAAAAGATTTATCTTTTCATACGGGGTTAAAGAACAGTGTTATTTAATACACCATTCACGATAACCCAAAATCGAATTTTATTTATTTAAAAAAAAACATTGGATTATTATTCTAGTTAATAACTAGTTCATTTCGATAAAAATATATTTTCATCTTTTTCATATATGGAATTTTTCATCCAAAATCTTTCCAAATTATTAATTATGATTTTACATAATTTCTCCATATTTTTAATAATTTTATTAAGGCTCGTACAGTTGATTTCCAAAAATGGTCATCGAACTGCACTTATAGCGACATTATCCAAATTTGATTTGGATGTAATTCAAAATCTAATCGTTAGATTTCACAACTCTTATATTCATTGGAAATTTCTTTTGATACAAACCCAACGGTTCCGGTTTTAGGAGAATCCGACGGTGGGATCTCCCGTTACATCAATTTAAAGTTAATGCTCGAAATCCGCGAACGGTCGCTGCGCAGCGCGTTCTATTCAGGCCATTATATATAATATATATATACATATATGTTATATTTCATCTATTTCTATTTTAAATCGTATTTTATAAATTATTTATAAATATGTTTTAAAACGATTTTAACTTTATTTTCAATTTTAAATCAAAACTGAATATTCTATATCTTTACTATATTATAATAATAATATTTTCAAAATATTATATTTGCAAACCACTTCATTTCGATATTCATTATAAAATAAATAAAATCGATCGATAAACACGTTTGGATTAAAAAATGGCGTTTCTATACTTAACTGGGCTTCATATCATTATATTTTTGTTCTTCACTGTATATTATTTTAAATTATTCATTATTTTAAAATATTCTGTATTTTAAAATATTTTTTATTATAAAATATTTTTTATTTTAAAATATTCTGAATCGGAATGCCACTCAATCAATTACCATATAATTCCAGTTATATGGATTTCATACATCGCATGTATATAACAATAATGATAAATAATCATTGTTTGCGTCAAAAATGACACAAACACCAAATGGTGCAAATGTGCACTTCACCAATTATGGTTAGAGATAAAAATGCGAGGGCGCAATCACAAAAGTAAAAAAAAAAGACAAGGAATTTTTATAGTGGTTCGATTCGAGATGAATCTACGTCCACTTTCCAATCATTTCTCATTATGAAGTTCCATTTATAACTTGCATGAAAATCTCTCATACATTCCATTTACGCTCATTATCTCTTTTTAGCTATAGATCACACTTGAATTCGGGAAGAAATGGATTAGATCTCGTGATTAGATGATTTTCCTTAACTTTTCCGTGAAATTAGTGGTAGATCCGAGCTTTTAGAGAAGAATAATGGCGGTTGGAGTGCACTAGAATCGAGTTAGAGCCACTTTGAATGGATGATGGACTTGATTTGATCTTCTTGTTTTAGGAGAAATGTAGTTTGATTCATGGAAGCCATTAATGAAGTTAGAATGGAGCTTGGAAGTTGAAGAAATGATTTGGCGGCCTGTCGTGTAATAACCCGGAAATCCAAGCCAATTTAAAATTTTTATTTTGGCAATTTTAATGAATTTTGAATATTTAAAATGAATTATTTTAAATAATAACGACAAAAAATTTATTTTGAGTAGAATTCGAACATATATATTTATTTGAAACGTCGTTAGAATATAAATAATTATTTATAATTATAAAAGGAATTGAAAATGGCGCGGTAGTTTGAAAATTCGATTTCAAAGTTCAAATGAATGTACAGGATTCAAAATAAAATGAATTTTAGTGAAACCAAAAATATTTGGATCTAATTGAGAATATCTTTCTAACGAATCCGAAAAATTGAAATTTCATAGTGGGAATCAAAAGATATGCCCAGCTGAAAATTTCGAATAGTCGTTATGGAATTCTAGCTCTTAAAAATGGAAATTTTGCAAACGACCTTGGTTTTCGACGAAACCACTTTTGTTGGATCCGGGATGTCAAGTTATTGCTAGATTCCAAAATTCGTAATTTTTCGAATCAATATGTGAACGTGGCAAAGGAAAACGCGTTTGACCAGTTTTAGTTGATTTTAATCGACTGGAAAATGGCCATTTTTCAAACGGTCTCATAATTTGACGAAATTAGTTTTGTTAGGACTGTATCGTCAATACGAAGCTAGGAAATATATTTCGGGAATTTTTAGGGTTAGTATGTGGCCCCGATAAATTGAAATGTGCGTTCAAATTCAATATATATAGTTATATTTTGATTTTGACGAAAACTGATCAAAACGATTGAATCAGCCTGCGATACATATTCCATTGTGTTCGGAATGGGGTTAATTAGTTGTGAACGACAGTCGGTGTGTTCGATTTCGAGTTCAAAATTAAAAGTTGCTTTTTGAAATCAAATAATTAAATAAATAAGAAAAACCCTCTTTATTCTCTTAGCCTCCCCCCCTTCATTTCAATTTCAGTTTTTAAAATAAAAAAAGGGGTGCTCGTGCCCTAGCCGCGCCGCCAGCGACGACGATGCCCCCCTGGTGATCGACGGTGCCTCCCTCTCCTTCCCTTCTCTACTCTCTCCTCCTCCCCTCGAGATCCACGCAAATGCCCGACGCAACCACCACCGCGACGGCGTTGGCCTCCCAGTGCGTCGCCTGTCCTCCCTTCCTTCGTTCGAAGATCGCTGGAACCCAAACCCATACTCCACTGCCGCGCGCTCAATCACCCAAATTCGAACGGAGACCGCCTCCACCTCCTTGATGTCGTGCCTACCCCTCAAGACCCAAAAGCAGTGAGTCTTCTTCAATATCAATTTTATTTTTCAGTTTTAACTAGTGAGCATGGATTTAAAATTCTGATTTACATATGTATAAAGAGAAGATAATGAACAAGTTTAGATTTTTACCATAGAAAAGTAGAGATTTTTATCATCGGAAAGTAGCGATTTTTATCTTACAAAGGTCGAATTTTTATAATAGTAAAGGTTGAATTTTTATAACAAAGAAAGGTTGAATTTATGTAACAAAGAAAGGTTGAATTTTTATAACAAAGAAAGGTTTGAATTTTATAACTTAGACATATTATAAAAATATGGTCTTTTATATACAAGTGAAAAAATAAAAATATAATCTTTATTGGAAGAAGAGTGATATAAAAATATAATTTTTATATAAATAATAGCATGATAAAAATATAATCTTTATTATATGAACACTGTTGTAAAAATAGATTTTTTATCCATATAGTAGCGGTGTAAAAATAGAATTTTTATCTATAAAGTAGCAGTATAAAAAAATGTGATTTTTATATACATAGCAACAATATAAAAATGTGATTTTTAAATATGTAGTGACTACAGACAATGAAATTGACGATAGGCGAGCACGATGAAGATTTCTACATTAAGAGTCGTGGTGTTAGGTTTAGCTAGTCGATGAGAAATCCTCACTTTTATTTTATTTCCTAGTTGAAATATATATTAGGATGCAGACGGTGCTTAGCAGCACCCGATACCCTTCGTCCGTAGACCATGGATGACTTGTTTGTTTGATTGCTGTGGTGTGAAATTTGATTGTGTGATGTGAAATGAAATAAAATATTTTATAGTGGAAAATATTTTATAGTTAAAAATATGATTTTTAACGTGTATAAAATAAATAGTAATAAACAAATCGGAGATTTGTTTATATACACTGATTTGACTGATATTGATTGGGATGATAAATTTTACACATCACCCAACTGCACAAATAAAAATTTGTGTTTGTTGATTTGAAACCCCACACGGGTGTTGGGATGATATTGACGTACACTAATCCCAATTATTTAGTGGTATGTTAATCGTTTGATTGACAGACTGTGTTAGCATTAATTATTTATATTTAATGCTTATGCAGTTGTGTGGTGCACTCTGGATGATGGTTGATTATTTTCGTTGCTATTATATACATGTGTTGTATGGAAATCCATATAAAAAAGTTATATGGTAATTGATTGGGCCCCATTCCGATATAGAAATATAAATTCATGTGTTGAATAGAAAATAAATTCATGGGTTGAATAGAAAATAATTCAAGTGTTGAATAGAATATAAATTTTTGTGTTGAATAGAATATAAATTCATGTGTTGAATAAAAGCCATGTTGATTAGATTGATGCCATTTTGACGTGAACGATATTTATATCGATTTTATTTGATTTTTATAATGAATATAGAAAAGAAAGTGATTTCAAAATATAACGTTTTGAAAATATTATCATTTGTATATCGATGAAGTGGAATATTCAATTTTGATTAAAATTGAATATAAAGTTGAAATCGTTTCGAAAACGAATTTAAAACGATTTATAAAATATGATTTGAAAGGAAATCGACGAAATATATAATATATATATATTATATATGTAATGGCCTGAATAGAACGGGCCGTGCCGCGGCAGTTCGCGAATTTCGACCATTGACTTCGAATGGATATTGCGGGAGATCTGACCGTCGCATTCTCCTAAAACCGGAACCGTTGGGTTCGTATCGAAAAGATCTTTCCAATGAATATTATAAATTTGAAATCTAACGGTTGGATTTGGAATTATGTCCAAATCAAATTTGGAAAAGGTCGCTGTAAGTGGAGTTCGATGGCCACTAGTGGAAATCGACTGTACGGGCCTTGATAAAATTATTAAAAATAGTAATAGTTTGTGTAAAATCATAAGAAATGATTTGGGAAGAATTGGGGTGAAAAACTCCATATTTGAAAAGATAAAATAGATTTTTATCGAAATAAACTAGTTTTGAACTAGATTTGAAATGGTTTTAAAATAACCAGAAGTTTCCAATATATGAATTGGAATGGATTTAAATCGAAATCATCTTCGGAATAGTTCAATG
Organism: Allium sativum; assembly: GCA_030737875.1. Classification (NCBI taxonomy): domain Eukaryota; kingdom Viridiplantae; phylum Streptophyta; class Magnoliopsida; order Asparagales; family Amaryllidaceae; genus Allium; species Allium sativum. The sequence goes on along the minus strand of CM060916.1, from coordinate 88,991,994 downwards.
TTGGATTTCGTGATGATACAAATATTGTTATGGGAATTTGAAAGATATATTTATATCGTTATTTCCAATACGATATTTGTTGGTTGTAGATTTTGATATTGAATATAAGCCGATATATTTTCTATTCAGAGCCTTCTATTTAATATCAAATGTGATTTGGGTTTGTCGTGAATGGTGTTTTCATTTACACTGTCCTTAAACCCAGTTGAGAAAAAGAATAAATCTTTTATTTAGATTTAATGAAATGTACCAATTAAATGGTATTTAATTGGAATTGAATTTGAATGTGATTTTGGGTTTATCGTGAACGGTGTTTTAAATAACACTTGTTCTTTAACCCGATAATTAATGGAATGTGATTTCGGGCTGTCGTGAACGGTATCTTCAATAATACTGTTCTTAGACCCAACGGAGTTAAAAAAATCAGAAACTAACTAGAGATTAATTGTAACAACACGGAAAATCTGGGCCAGTTTAAAATTTTTATTTTGGCGATTTTAGCGAATTTTGATTATTTAAAATGAATTATTTTAAATAATATCGGCGAGAAATTTATTTTGAATATAATTCGAACGTATATATTATACGCGTCGTCGTTAGAATATAAATAATTATATATAATTATAAATAGAATTGAAAATGGCGCGGTAGTTCGATAATTCGATTTCAAACTTCAATTGAATGTACCGGGTGCAAAACAATCCGGATTTTAGTGAAACCAAAAATAATGGAATCTAATAGTGAATATCTTTCCAACGAATCCGAAAAATCAAAAGTTCGTAGCGGGAATCAAAAGATATGTCCAGTTGAAAATTCTGAATAGTCGCTATGGAATTCAGGCCCTTAAAAATGGGAATTTTGCAAATGACCTCGGATTTCGACGAAACCAGTTTTGTTGGGTCCGTGATGTCAAATTATTGCTAGGTTTCAAATTTCGTAATTTTTCGAATCAATATGTGAGAGTGGCAAAGGAAAACGCATTTGACCAGTTTCAGTTGATTTTAATCGACTGGAAAATGGCCATTTTTCTAACGGTCTCATAATTCGACGAAATGAGTTTTGTTAGGACCATATCGTCAATACGAAGCTAGAAAATATTTTTCGGGAATTTTTCTGGTTAGTATGTGACCCTGGTAATTTGAAGTGTACGTTTAAAATTCAATATAGTAATTTAAGTGTAAATTTAACGGAAACAAATCGAAACAGCCGAATCAGCTTGCGTGGCATATCCCATTGTGTTCAGAATGGGGGTAAAACGCTAGGGACGACAGTCGGCGGGTTCAAATCTGAGTTGAAATAAAAAGTCAACATTAGGGTTTTAAAGGAAAAAAATATATAATTATTATATATATATTTACATAACCCCCCCTCCAAATCATTATTTCAGAAAAAAAAAAAAAAACCCCCGAAACCCCGTCGCCCCCCCCCCCACGTCGCAGCCGCCACCGCCTTTCCTCTCCCCAGCTCCCCCTTCCACCGCTGATCTCCCTCCCTCCTTCTCCAGTCAGCACGCAACCCCCAAAACCCCCCTTCTTCAAAGAACCGCCGCAACAAACCCTAGCCGCCAACGTCCAGTGCACCACCGCGAGCTCGAGCCGGCCTCCGCCACCCTTCGATGTACGACCGCCACCAGACCGCCAGCGAGCATTTCCTCCGGCGAGCGTAGGGTCCTCCCCCACTTCGATTTCTTCTGTAAGCCTTTTGCCCCTTATTTGTTTCTGTTCATTTTCTAAGTAATTAATTTTAATAAGTTTAAAAATCAGTTTTTTTATATAGCATAAGTTTAAAAATATAATTTTTATTATGTTAATGATATAAAAAATTGGATTTTCAAATTATATAACATTGTCTAAAATATGGTTTTTGTATGTAAGACATAAGGCTAAAACATGATTTCTCCTTATAGAAAGAAATGATTTTTTAAACTCAATAAGATTCGATTTAAAACTAAAAACTGAATTTTTATAAAGAATTTAAAAACTGATTTTTAAAGAAAATAAAAACTGATTTTATTTTAAGGTTTAAAATAGGAAAAAGGTTTAAACTTTGAAATAGAAAAAGGTTTAATCTTTTAAAAGAAAAAGATTTGAACTTACAAAAATAAAGATCATATTTTTAAAAATAGAAAAGACGGAATTTTTGTTAAGTAGAAGAAGTAAGGTATGATTCTTATATTTTTAAAGCAATAAAAATATAATTTTTACATCATAGGAATATTAAAAAAGAATATAATCTTTGTTTTTAGAATATGATCCTTATATATTGAATAACATAGTAAAAATTCGATTTTTATATATGTAGTGGCTACGGGCAACGAAGTTGACAAAGACGCGATAACAATAAAGATTTCTCTAAAGGAAGAGTCGTGGAGCTGGATAGCTATTGTGAGAACTTCTCACCTTTCAATTTCTTTTCTAGTTATATATATATACTAGGATGCAGACGGTGCTTAGTAGCACCCGACACAATCGTCCACAGACCATGGACTTGTTTGTTTGGTTGCATAGATTAGTTGAATTATTTGTTTGAATTGAATTGTTTGGTGAGATGAAATTGATTTGATTGATGTGTGAATGGCGTGGGCCTTCACTAGACCGGGGATAAGGCTAGGCCTTGTCCCGTTTCTAGTATCGTGCCGTTATGCCGCCGAAATTTTCTAAAATATGTTAGAAAAATAAAATATCATTTTATTGAAGAAATGAACTAAATAGAAATTCATGTGTTGAAATAAAATGTTTTATCGTTAAAATATAATTTTTGACGTGAATGTGAATAAATAAATATTCATTTACAAACCGGACGGTTTGTTTATGTACACCTATTTGAAGGACATTGATTGGGTCGATAAATTTTACACATCGCCCAATTGCACAAATAAAATCTATGTTTGATTGTTTGAAACCCCACATGGGTGTTGGGATGAAATTTGAAGTTCACTCATCCTGATTGATTAAATATGTCGATCGATTGATTGACAGGCTGTTATAAGCGTTGAATATCTATATTTGATGCTTATACAGTGTAGTGCACTTTGGTTGATGGTTGATTATTTTCAATGCTATTATATACATGTGTTGTATGAAAATCCATATAATTAATTTTATATGGTAATTGATTGGGCCTCATTCCAGTTTTGAAAAAGAAATATTTGAAAAAGAAATATTTGAAAAAGAAATATTTGAAATAGAATATTTGAAAATAAAGGAATATATGAAGCCGTGTTGATTAGATTGACGCCATTTTGACGTGAACGATATTTATATCGATTTTAAAACGATTTCGAAATGAATTGAATTTAAAACGATTTCGAAATAAATTGAATTGAAAACGATTTCGAAATGAATTGAATTGAAAACGATTTCGAAATGAATTGAATTGAAAACGATTTCGAAATGAATTGAATTGAAAACGATTTCGAAATGAATTGAATTGAAAACGATTTCGAAATGAGTTGAATTGAAAACGATTTCGAAATGAATTGAATTGAAAACGAATTCAAATTGAATTGAAAGTGAATTGAAATTAATTCAAGTTGAATTGATATTTGAATCGAATAGAAATGAATTTTAAACGAATTTATAAAGAAGAATTCAATTTTGATTTGAATTGAAATGGAAGTTGAAATTGCTTTTGAAACGAATTTAAAACTATTTATATAACTCGTTTTAAATAGAAATCGACGAAATATATATTATATATATTATATATATAATATAATGGCCTGAATAGAACGCGCCGCGCCGCGGCAGTTCGTGAATTTCGACCATTTATTTCAAACGGACATTACGGGAGATCCGACCGTCGGATTCTCCTGAAACCGGAACCGTTGGGTTCGTATCGAAAAGAGCTTTCTAACGAATATTAGAAATTTGAAATCTAACGGTTGGATTTGGAATTATGTCCAAATCAAATTTGAAAAAGGTCGCTGTAAGTGCAGTTCGATGGCCATTGATGGAAATCGACTGTACGGGCCTTGATAAAATTATTAAAAATAGTAATAATTTGTGTAAAATCATAAGAAATGATTTGTGAAGATTTGGGATGAAAAACTTCATGTTTGAAAAGATAAAAATAGTTTTTTTATCGAAATGAACTAGTTTTGAACTAGAACTATAATTCTATTTATTTTTAAATAAATAAATTGAATTTGAAAAGGGTTTTAAAAATAACCAGAATTTCCAATAATTATATTGGAATGGATTTGAATCGAAATTGTCTTCGGAATATTTCGATATTGGATTTCGTGATGATACAGATATTGTTATGGGAATTTGAAAGATATATATATATATCGTTATTTCCAATACGACATTTGTTAGTCGTAGAATTTGATATTGAATATAAGCCGATATATTTTCTATTCAGAGCCTTGTATTGAATATCGAATGTGATTTGGGTTTGTCGTGAATGGTGTCTTCACTAACACTGTTCTTGAACCCAGTTGAGAAAAGATTAAATCTTTTTATTTAGATTTAATGAAGTGTACCAATTAAATAATATTTAATAGGAATTGAATTGATATTGATTTTTGGGTTTATCGTGAACAGTGTTTTGAATAACACTCGTTCTTTAACCCGATAATTAATGAATGTGATTTTGGGTTTATCGTGAACAGTGTTTTAAATAACACTCGTTCTTTAACCCGATAATTAATGAATGTGATTTTGGGTTTATCGTGAACAGTGTTTTAAATAACACTCGTTCTTTAACCCGATAATTAATGAATGTGATTTTGGGTTTATCGTGAACCGTGTTTTAAATGACACTGATTCTTTAACCCAGTCGAAGATTAAAACTAAGTGGAGTTTTAATGAATCTTTAATTAGATTGAAAAGATCGAAAATGGAGCACCACCAGTTTTGCTCCAGGCGATAGTTAAATCTTTAATTAGATTTGAACGTGAAATGGTAATTGAATTTACCGATAACACTGTGGTGTTAGATATGAAGTATTACCAGTTTTACTTCATGGGATGAATAGGTTGGGATGGGGAAATTAAAACAAATGATTACTTCGGTAAGGTTCGCTAATCCCGACTAGTTTGAATTGAGATTCAAAAATAGAATAAAGAATAAATTCAAGGAATTTATCTTGGATAAAATTAATGGGAACCTTTTCCTATGAATGTGAAATTTAGAAACTAACTGTCGGTTAGCCAAGCAGAATGGTTTTCTGGATATTGATCTGATGTTGGTTTCGGCCTTCGGGGTTAATATTTGGGGGATTATTCTCTTGATTAATTTACGGTTAGTGACTAATGAATTGGAATGAGGCGTATGTTGTGTTTGTGTAACACTTATTTAAAATATACGCGAGTTATTCGGAAAGACCGGGTTTATCCCATTCTGAATAACTGATACGACGATAAGTCGAAGATGAAGACGATGGTCGAAGACCGGAAGTCTTCACGTCGTTTGGGTGATTACTGATGATCTTGATTGGGATGTACACCCAAGAAGATGGAAACAGTTGGTGATCGTCCAGACGTACTTGGAGATCGAAGGATATGCGGGGTACTAGGTGCCTCCGGTTTCATTCAGACCCAGAACGGACTTGTAAATGGACTGTGTGTCTGACATTGGATTTTAGTCTGTGTGATTGATCTCTATTAAATATATATCTGTTTGGCGGCGGAGAATTTATTCTCTTGCTTAACGCCCTTCTCTGAGACGTACGAGCTCAGGGGTTATATATTGATGGATATCAAACGCATGGAGTGAATTGCCTGTGTGGCATGCCTAAGTGGCAATTGATCAAGGCTTCTGTTGAAAAGCAAAGTCTTGTGGTGATGATCAAAGCACGGCCTTTGTGGCATAGCTTTGTGTAACGTTTACTTCGCGAGTTTCACACCCGGTATGAACCAAAAACGGGAGACGGACCTCAGGGGAGACATGCGTTTTCTTTCTAGCTAGAAGTGGCGTCAGTGGTTTTACACGCCCTGACGAGTTTGACTCATGTGGTTGTTGTTGTTGCGAGGCGCCTCGGTTTGATCGGACGATCCGGGTCCGATGGAGTCATTTAGTTGGCTCACCTACGCCCCAAAGGGCGGAGAAACGTATTGTTCAGGCATTATAATCCACATCGGTGGACCGGCCCTGACGATCCAAGGTACGGTTGCGGCTGTGCCTGAGACACGGGCTAGAGCGTCTCGAATCGGTTGAGGACTATCTTTTGCCTCGGTTCATAGATGGAAACCCAATTTCCAAATACGTGACTTTGCGATTTTGATTGTATAACCTAGTATGGCGACATAGTGGGATGGGGCGCTCATGCCGCCTATGATTGATACTTATGATTTGAAGTGGTTTTATACACTATGCATTTATAATAGTATCAAACGATTTGTTTTAACCGTATCAAACATTCTTTGGCTGTTATAAGGGAAAACCCTATCCTCGGCTGCGTTGCATTGTGTGATGGGACCTGGGTCTTATAACAGCTTCATTTTTCTTTATTTAGCATTGCGCTGTTTGTTTTATGCACTGGTATTCTTGGGAGGAAACCCGTTCCGTGTTATACGGCGTGGTCCCTTGATTTACCTAAAGATTTAAAATAAAGATTAATAACCGTTTTAGTTCTCACACCAGTCCCATGACTGACCTGGAGTTTATTGTTTTAACCTAAACTCTGGGTGCCCCTATTTTGACACGGGCAGCTAGTAGTTTTGGTTTTGCAGATTTATATTCACAGGATCCTGGTTTACAGCTGGAACGGTGTCCGGAAAGCTTTGTATCCGTATATCTTCTTCTAGTTGTGTATTGTATTATTTTCCGCTGCTATGTATTTAAATGTAACTTAAATCTCTGATATTTCTGTGTAATATTCATTTATACTCTGTATATTCTTGTAATCTGGTGCAATGTTGTAATATACAATGAAATGTTCTTTTATATGCGTTCTGTTGTGGCTTGTTCTCGAACTATCCGACGCTTTCCTTAAGGGGGAAGTTACGGGTTTTCACAGTTGGTATCAGAGCTTTGGTTTACAAAGCAGAGAACAAGACACATTAGAACCATACGAAAGAATTCATCAGATATTGGATTAGTAATATCCAATTAGAATGACTCGTTAGAGATAGGATCAGTAGTATCCTAGAACGAGTGTGAAGAGTATATTTTTAAAATGAAAACCCATTTTGTTTTGAAAATTTAAATCAACTATTCGTATTTGATTATTTATTCTATATCGATCGGGACAATCCGATATATAAAGATTTTGCATATACGTCTTGCAAACGTGTATTCGAAGTTTCAATGTATTGGATAGTTATAGGATCATACTCTAGTTGCCCGGGGATAATTCTGGTGACGGGGCACCATCGCCAGTATTTATTTTCGAGTGACGAAGGTGAGATTTCTATATATTTCCTATCGACTGGTGTGAGAACCAAAATTAGATAGGGCTTATTGTTGTGATTTGGCATCAAAAATCTGATTTTTGACTATATATCAAAATTATGAATTTGAAATGATAATTCACTAATTGATTGATGGTTGTGTTGTTTGTTTATTTGTTTGAAAATTTTGAACCATTAAGCCTAATTTGATCGGATAATGAATTGTATTGAAATTTGGTCGCATTTGCTTGCATATACATATCTATCATTGAACAGGTCATAGCAAGGAGGCTAGAGCCGAAGAATAAAATTTGTTTGCCCGACAAATAGGTACATGTTTACTACATAATTTACTGTTTTGTTTGGGTGATGATGATTTTATGAGCCTATTGGCTAGCCGCTTGGCTTTTTCTTTTTCTTTTTGAGATCTGAAGGACCGGGGAAGCTATTTGAAATTCCCCGATGCTCCCGGTGCAGGGGAGGTTATGGCGAAATTTTTCGAAAATTTAGGGTGTTAGCCAAATTTTTGAAAATTTTGAAAATTCTCAGAAACTGAAAAGTTGGAGAATGAAAGCCAGATCGAACGTAGAGTTGATTAATCAAACCACTTTCGACTTTGTTCCTTTTCGGGGACGAAAAGTTTTAAGTGGGGGAGATTGTAACAACCCGGAAAATCTGGGCCAGTTAAAAATTTTTATTTTGGCGATTTTAGCGAATTTTGATTATTTTAAATAATCGGCGAGAAATTTATTTTGAATATAATTCGAATGTATATATTATACGCGTCGTCGTTAGAATACAAATAATTATATATAATTATAAATAGAATTGAAAATGGCGCGGTAGTTCGATAATTCGATTTCAAACTTCAATTGAATGTACCGGGTGCAAAACAATCCGGATTTTAGTGAAACCAAAAATAATGGAATCTAATAGTGAATATCTTTCCAACGAATCCGAAAAATCAAAAGTTCGTAGCGGGAATCAAAAGATATGTCCAGTTGAAAATTCTGAATAGTCGCTATGGAATTCAGGCCCTTAAAAATGGAAATTTTGCAAATGACCTCGGATTTCGACGAAACCAGTTTTGTTGGGTCCGTGATGTCAAATTATTGCTAGGTTTCAAATTTCGTAATTTTTCGAATCAATATGTGAGAGTGGCAAAGGAAAACGCATTTGACCAGTTTTAGTTGATTTTAATCAACTGGAAAATGGCCATTTTTCTAACGGTCTCAGAATTCGACGAAATGAGTTTTGTTAGGACCATATCGTCAATACGAAGCTAGAAAATATTTTTCGGGAATTTTTCTTGTTAGTATGTGACCCCGGTAATTTGAAGTGTACGTTTAAAATTCAATATAGTAATTTAAGTGTAAATTTAACGGAAACAGATCGAAACAGCCGAATCAGCTTGCGTGGCATATCCCATTGTGTTCGGAATGGGGGTAAAACGCTAGGGACGACAGTCGGCGGGTTCAAATCTGAGTTGAAATAAAAAGTCAACATTAGGGTTTTAAAGGAAAAAAAAATATAATTATTATATATATTTACATAACCCCCCCCCTCCAAATCATTATTTCAGAAAAAAAAAGAAAAAACCCCCGAAACCCCGTCGCCCCCCCCCCCCCACGTCGCAGCTGCCACCGCCTTTCCCCTCCCCAGCTCCCCCTTCCACCGCTGATCTCCCTCCCTCCTTCTCCAGTCAGCACGCAACCCCCAAAACCCCCCTTCTTCAAAGAACCGCCGCAACAAACCCTAGCCGCCAACGTCCAGTGCACCACCGCGAGCTCGAGCCGGCCTCCGCCACCCTCCGATGTACGACCGCCACCAGACCGCCAGCGAGCATTTCCTCCGGCGAGCGTAGGGTCCTCCCCCACTTCGATTTCTTCTGTAAGCCTTTTGCCCCTTATTTGTTTCTGTTCATTTTCTAAGTAATTAATTTTAATAAGTTTAAAAATCAGTTTTTTTATATAGCATAAGTTTAAAAATATAATTTTTATTATGTTAATGATATAAAAAATTGGATTTTCAAATTATATAACATTGTCTAAAATATGGTTTTTGTATGTAAGACATAAGGCTAAAACATGATTTCTCCTTATAGAAAGAAATGATTTTTTAAACTCAATAAGATTCGATTTAAAACTAAAAACTGAATTTTTATAAAGAATTTAAAAACTGATTTTTAAAGAAAATAAAAACTGATTTTATTTTAAGGTTTAAAATAGGAAAAAGGTTTAAACTTTGAAATAGAAAAAGGTTTAATCTTTTAAAAGAAAAAGATTTGAACTTACAAAAATAAAGATCATATTTTTAAAAATAGAAAAGACGGAATTTTTGTTAAGTAGAAGAAGTAAGGTATGATTCTTATATTTTTAAAGCAATAAAAATATAATTTTTACATCATAGGAATATTAAAAAAAAATATAATCTTTGTTTTTAGAATATGATCCTTATATATTGAATAACATAGTAAAAATTCGATTTTTATATATGTAGTGGCTACGGGCAACGAAGTTGACAAAGACGCGATAACAATAAAGATTTCTCTAAAGGAAGAGTCGTGGAGCTGGATAGCTATTGTGAGAACTTCTCACCTTTCAATTTCTTTTCTAGTTATATATATATACTAGGATGCAGACGGTGCTTAGTAGCACCCGACACAATCGTCCACAGACCATGGACTTGTTTGTTTGGTTGCATAGATTAGTTGAATTATTTGTTTGAATTGAATTGTTTGGTGAGATGAAATTGATTTGATTGATGTGTGAATGGCGTGGGCCTTCACTAGACCGGGGATAAGGCTAGGCCTTGTCCCGTTTCTAGTATCGTGCCGTTATGCCGCCGAAATTTTCTAAAATATGTTAGAAAAATAAAATATCATTTTATTGAAGAAATGAACTGAATAGAAATTCATGTGTTGAAATAAAATGTTTTATCGTTAAAATATAATTTTTGACGTGAATGTGAATAAATAAATATTCATTTACAAACCGGACGGTTTGTTTATGTACACCTATTTGAAGGACATTGATTGGGTCGATAAATTTTACACATCGCCCAATTGCACAAATAAAATCTGTGTTTGATTGTTTGAAACCCCACACGGGTGTTGGGATGAAATTTGAAGTTCACTCATCTTGATTGATTAAATATGTCGATCGATTGATTGACAGGCTGTTATAAGCGTTGAATATCTATATTTGATGCTTATACAGTGTAGTGCACTTTGGTTGATGGTTGATTATTTTCAATGCTATTATATACATGTGTTGTATGAAAATCCATATAATTAATTTTATATGGTAATTGATTGGGCCTCATTCCAGTTTTGAAAAAGAAATATTTGAAAAAGAAATATTTGAAATAGAATATTTGAAAATAAAGGAATATATGAAGCCGTGTTGATTAGATTGACGCCATTTTGACGTGAACGATATTTATATCGATTTTAAAACGATTTCGAAATGAATTGAATTTAAAACGATTTCGAAATAAATTGAATTGAAAACGATTTCGAAATGAATTGAATTGAAAACGATTTCGAAATGAATTGAATTGAAAACGATTTCGAAATGAATTGAATTGAAAACGATTTCGAAATGAGTTGAATTGAAAACGATTTCGAAATGAATTGAATTGAAAACGAATTCAAATTGAATTGAAAGTGAATTGAAATTAATTCAAGTTGAATTGAAATTTGAATCGAATAGAAATGAATTTTAAACGAATTTATAAAGAAGAATTCAATTTTGATTTGAATTGAAATGGAAGTTGAAATTGCTTTTGAAACGAATTTAAAACTATTTATATAACTCGTTTTAAATAGAAATCGACGAAATATATATTATATATATTATATATATAATATAATGGCCTGAATAGAACGCGCCGCGCCGCGGTAGTTCGTGAATTTCGACCATTTATTTCAAACGGACATTACGGGAGATCCGACCGTCGGATTCTCCTAAAACTGGAACCGTTGGGTTCGTATCGAAAAGTGCTTTCTAACGAATATTAGAAATTTGAAATCTAACGGTTGGATTTGGAATTATGTCCAAATCAAATTTGAAAAAGGTCGCTGTAAGTGCAGTTCGATGGCCATTGATGGAAATCGACTGTACGGGCCTTGATAAAATTATTAAAAATAGTAATAATTTGTGTAAAATCATAAGAAATGATTTGTGAAGATTTGGGATGAAAAACTTCATGTTTGAAAAGATAAAAATAGTTTTTTTATCGAAATGAACTAGTTTTGAACTAGAACTATAATTCTATTTATTTTTAAATAAATAAATTGAATTTGAAAAGGGTTTTAAAAATAACCAGAACTTCCAATAATTATATTGGAATGGATTTGAATCGAAATTGTCTTCGGAATATTTCGATATTGGATTTCGTGATGATACAGATATTGTTATGGGAATTTGAAAGATATATATATATATCGTTATTTCCAATACGACATTTGTTAGTCGTAGAATTTGATATTGAATATAAGCCGATATATTTTCTATTCAGAGCCTTGTATTGAATATCGAATGTGATTTGGGTTTGTCGTGAATGGTGTCTTCACTAACACTGTTCTTGAACCCAGTTGAGAAAAGATTAAATCTTTTTATTTAGATTTAATGAAGTGTACCAATTAAATAATATTTAATTGGAATTGAATTGATATTGATTTTTGGGTTTATCGTGAACAGTGTTTTAAATAACACTCGTTCTTTAACCCGATAATTAATGAATGTGATTTTGGGTTTATCGTGAACAGTGTTTTAAATAACACTCGTTCTTTAACCCGATAATTAATGAATGTGATTTTGGGTTTATCGTGAACCGTGTTTTAAATGACACTGATTCTTTAACCCAGTCGAAGATTAAAACTAAGTGGAGTTTTAATGAATCTTTAATTAGATTGAAAAGATCGAAAATGGAGCACCACCAGTTTTTCTCCAGGCGATAGTTAAATCTTTAATTAGATTTGAACGTGAAATGGTAATTGAATTTACCGATAACACTGTGGTGTTAGATATGAAGTATTACCAGTTTTACTTCATGGGATGAATAGGTTGGGATGGGGAAATTAAAACAAATGATTACTTCGGTAAGGTTCGCTAATCCCGACTAGTTTGAATTGAGATTCAAAAATAGAATAAAGAATAAATTCAAGGAATTTATCTTGGATAAAATTAATGGGAACCTTTTCCTATGAATGTGAAATTTAGAAACTAACTGTCGGTTAGCCAAGCAGAATGGTTTTCTGGATATTGATCTGATGTTGGTTTCGGCCTTCGGGGTTAATATTTGGGGGATTATTCTCTTGATTAATTTACGGTTAGTGACTAATGAATTGGAATAAGGCGTATGTTGTGTTTGTGTAACACTTATTTAAAATATACGCGAGTTATTCGGAAAGACCGGGTTTATCCCATTCTGAATAACTGATACGACGATAAGTCGAAGATGAAGACGATGGTCGAAGACCGGAAGTCTTCACGTCGTTTGGGTGATTACTGATGATCTTGATTGGGATGTACACCCAAGAAGATGGAAACAGTTGGTGATCGTCCAGACGTACTTGGAGATCGAAGGATATGCGGGGTACTAGGTGCCTCCGGTTTCATTCAGACCCAGAACGGACTTGTAAATGGACTGTGTGTCTAACATTGGATTTTAGTCTATGTGATTGATCTCTATTAAATATATATCTGTTTGGCGGCGGAGAATTTATTCTCTTGCTTAACGCCCTTCTCTGAGACGTACGAGCTCAGGGGTTATATATTGATGGATATCAAACGCATGGAGTGAATTGCCTGTGTGGCATGCCTAAGTGGCAATTGATCAAGGCTTCTGTTGAAAAGCAAAGTCTTGTGGTGATGATCAAAGCACGGCCTTTGTGGCGTAGCTTTGTGTAACGTTTACTTCGCGAGTTTCACACCCGGTATGAACCAAAAACGGGAGACGGACCTCAGGGGGGACATGCGTTTTCTTTCTAGCTAGAAGTGGCGTCAGTGGTTTTACACGCCCTGACGAGTTTGACTTATGTGGTTGTTGCTGTTGCGAGGCGCCTCGGTTTGATCGGACGATCCGGGTCCGATGGAGTCATTTAGTTGGCTCACCTACGCCCCAAAGGGCGGAGAAACGTATTGTTCAGGCATTATAATCCACATCGGTGGACCGGCCCTGACGATCCAAGGTACGGTTGCGGCTGTGCCTGAGACACGGGCTAGAGCGTCTCGAATCGGTTGAGGACTATCTTTTGCCTCGGTTCATAGATGGAAACCCAATTTCCAAATACGTGACTTTGCGATTTTGATTGTATAACCTAGTATGGCGACATAGTGGGATGGGGCGCTCATGCCGCCTATGATTGATACTTATGATTTGAAGTGGTTTTATACACTATGCACTTATAATAGTATCAAACGATTTGTTTTAACCGTATCAAGCATTCTTTGGCTGTTATAAGGGAAAACCCTATCCTCGGCTGCGTTGCATTGTGTGATGGGACCTGGGTCTTATAACAGCTTCATTTTTCTTTATTTAGCATTGCGCTGTTTGTTTTATGCACTGGTATTCTTGGGAGGAAACCCGTTCCGTGTTATACGGCGTGGTCCCTTGATTTACCTAAAGATTTAAAATAAAGATTAATAACCGTTTTAGTTCTCACACCAGTCCCATGACTGACCTGGAGTTTATTGTTTTAATCTAAACTCTGGGTGCCCCTATTTTGACACGGGCAGCTAGTAGTTTTGGTTTTGCAGATTTATATTCACAGGATCCTGGTTTACAGCTGGAACGGTATCCGAAAAGCTTTGTATCCGTATATCTTCTTCTAGTTGTGTATTGTATTATTTTCCGCTGCTATGTATTTAAATGTAACTTAAATCTCTGATATTTCTGTGTAATATTCATTTATACTCTGTATATTCTTGTAATCTGGTGCAATGTTGTAATATACAATGAAATGTTCTTTTATATGCGTTCTGTTGTGGCTTGTTCTCGAACTATCCGACGCTTTCCTTAAGGGGGAAGTTACGGGTTTTCACAGATTAGTTAAGTTGAATGGTTTCTTGGGTATTGATCTGATGTTGGTTTCGGCCTTCGGGGTTAATACTTAGGGAATTGCTCACTTGCTATTTTACGGTTAAAAGCTGATAGAATGGAATGTGATTTTGGGTTTATCGCGAACCATGTTTTAAATGACATTGATTCTTTAACCCAGTTAAAGATTAAAACTAAGTGGAGTTTTAATGAATCTTTAATTAGATTGAAATGATCAAGAATGGAGTATCACTAGTTTTGCTCCAGGCGATAGTTAAATCTTTAGTTAGATTTGAACGTGAAATGGTAATTGAATTTACCGATAACACCCTGGTGTTAGATATGAAGTTGTAACAACCCGAAAATCTGGGCCAGTTTAAAATTTTTATTTTGGCAATTTTAGCGAATTTTGATTATTTAAAATGAATTATTTTAAATAATATCGACAAGAAATTTATTTTGAATAGAATTCGACGTATATATTATATACGTCGTCGTTAGAATATAAATATTTATATATAATTATAAATAGAATTGAAAATGGCGCGGTAGTTCGATAATTCGATTTCAAACTTCAATTGAATGTACCGGGTGTAAAACAATCCGGATTTTAGTGAAACCAAAAACATTAGGATCTATTTTAGAATATCTTTCCAACAAATCCGAGAAATCAAAATTTCATAGCGGGAATCAAAAGATATGTCCAGTTGAAAATTCTGTATAGTCGCTATGGAATTCAGGCCCTTAAAAATGGGAATTTTGCAAACGACCTCGGATTTCGACGAAACCACTTTTGTTGGATCCGCGATGTCAAATTATTGCTAGGTTTCAAATTTCATAATTTTTCGAATCAATATGTGAGCGTGGCAAAAGAAAACGCGTTTGACCACTTTCAGTTGATTTTAATCGACTGGAAAATGGCCATTTTTCAAACGGTCTCAGAATTCGACGAAATTAGTTTTGTTAGGACCGTATCGTCAATACGAAGCTAGAAATAATTTTTTTGGAATTTTCTGAATTCGTATGTGGCCCTGGTAATTTAAGATGTACGTCCAAATTGAATATGTACTGATTTATGTTTTAAAAGTTGATGAAAACCTATCGTAACAAGCGAATTGGATTGCGATACATATCCCATTGTGTCCGGGATGGGGGTATTCCGTTAGGGGCGACAGTCGTTGGAGTTCGTTTGGAGTTCGCATCATTAAACAAGGTAATTTACGAATAAAATATTAATTAAATTATTATAAAACCAAGTCAAAAGCCCTAGGACCCTAGTCAAAGCGGTCAAAGTGGTCAACCATTCACCAAGCTGCTCTGTCTTCCTACGGAGGAAAACTTCCGAATTCTTTCCCTCTAAATCACCAAATCAAAGCCGAATTTAAAGTGGAATTTAAAACAAAAACAAAGGAGATTTTCTTGCTCTTTGAGATGATGTAGGTATGGTCTGTTCTAGAAGCCTGTGGCGTTCGATTTTTCTCCACTTCCTACCGATGTTCGTGGCCATTTTCCTGGCCTGATGGTGCATCGAGCTCGTCGGATCTGAGGGAGGTGGAAGAGGGCGTTGGCCGCTCCGATGTTGACACTTCAGATCATCCTCCAGTCGAGCGGCGTGGCAACGGTTTCGAGACCCTAGATGGTGATGTAGTGGGTTATAGCGGGGACGATACTGGGAGCTGAACGAGGGTTTTTACATTAAGGAAGAAGGTACCTTAACTTTTACTGATTCTTTAAATTGAATATACATGATTCTTTAATAGAAAATATACATTGTTTTTTTTATAAAATTAATATAGCAGTAATGATTTTGAAATTAAACACAGCATTGTTTTATTTTTATTTTTCTGATTTTATATAAAGATTAGCATTGTCCTGTTTTTTTCTGATTTCAAATAAAAATATAAAATAATATTGTTTCGAAATTAAATATCTTTGTTTTAAAAATATACTTTTTATATGAGATGATATGAAATTACTTATAACGAGATAAAAATGTAAAATAACATTGTTTTAAAATCAGAAGTCTTACACGTATATATGAATATAAAAAAATATTAATTTTGTCATACGAAAGCAAATATAAAAATATAATTTTATATTGTTGGCATATTAAAAATATGATTTTTATTATCTGAAGAGCAAAGTAAAATTTTGATTTTTATATAGTGAATAGCGAAGTTAAAAATTCGATTTTTATGTATTGAATAGCAGAGTTAAAAATTCGATTTTTATATATTGAATAGCAGAGTAAAAATTCGATTTTTATATATTGAATAGCAGAGTAAAAAAAATTCGATTTTTATATATTGAATAGCGAAGTAAAAATTCGATTTTTATATATGTAGTGAATACGGATGACGAAAGTGATGAAAGAAGAAACACGGCGAAAATTTCCTACAAATGAAAAGTCGAGGCGTTTGGATTAGCTTTTGGTGAGAATTTCTCACTTTTTAATTTTATTTCTAGTTGAAATATATACTAGGATGCAGATGGTGTTTAGTAGCACCCGATACCCGTCATCCACAGACCATGGATGGCTTGTATGCTTGTTTGTATGATTTTGATGTGTAGTTGATTGTGTGATGTGAAATGAAATAAAATATTTATATAGTTAAAAATATTTTATAGTTAAAAATAGAATTTTTAACGTGTATATGAAATGAAATAAAAATAAACAGATCAGACGATTTGTTTATATACACTGATTTGACTGATATTGATTCGGTCGATAAATTTTACACATCGCCCAACTGCACAAATAAAATCTGTGTTTGATTGTTTGAAATCCCACACGGGTATTGGGATGATATTTGATGTACACTAATCCCGATTTTTTAGTTGTATGTCGATCAATTGATTGACAGACTGTTATGAGCGTTAAATATTTATATTCGATGCTTATACAGTGTAGAATGCATTTTGGATGATGGTTGATTTTTCATCGTTGTTATTGTATACATGTGTTGTAGAAAATCCATATAATTAACATTATATGGTAATTGATTGGGCTTCATTCAATATTTGAATAGAAATATTTGAATAGAAATATTTGAAATAGAATATTTGAAAATAGAAATATATGAAGCCGTGTTGATTAGATTGACGCCATTTTGACGTGAACGATATGAATATCGATTTTATTCATTTTATAATGAATATCGCAAGTGATTTCAAAATATGATATTTTGAAAAGAATTGAAATTCAAATTGAATTGAATAGAAAATGAATTCGAATTGAATTGAATTGAAAACGAATTTGAATTGAATCGAATAGAAAACAAATATGAATTCAATTGAATTCAATTGAAAACGAATTGAAATAGAATTGAAATCGATTTGAATTGAAATCAAATAGAAGTGAATGTAGAAAGAATTTATAAGGGAAAATTAGATTTTGATTTGAATTTGAAATAAAGGTTGAAATTGTTTTTGAAACAAATTTGAAATGATTTATAAAATTTGTTTTAAAAAGGAAATCGACGAAATATATATAATATATATATATATTATATATATAATGGCCTGAATAGAACGCGCCGCGCCGCGGCAGTTCATGAATTTCGACCATTGACTTCGAACGGACATTGCGGGAGATCCGACCGTCGGATTCACCTAAAACCAGAACTGTTGGGTTCGTATCGAAAAGAGCTTTCTAACGAATATTAGAAATTTGAAATCTAACAGTTGGATTTGGAATTATGTCCAAATCAAATTTGGAAAAGGTCGTTGTAAGTGCAGTTCGATGGTCGTTGCTGGAAATCGACTGTACGGGCCGTGATAAAATTATTAAAAATAGTAATAATTTGTGTAAAATCATAATTTGTGATTAGGGATAAATTGGGATGAAAAACTCCATATTTGAAAAGATAAAAATAGATTTTTATCGAAATGAACTAGTTTTGAACTAGAATTAAAATTCTATTTATTTTTAAATAAATAAATTTGATTTGAAATGGTTTCGAAAATAGCCAGAATTTCCAATGATTTCATTGGAATGGATTTGAATCGAAATTGTCTTCGGAATATTTCGATGTTGGATTTCGTGATTATACAGATGTTGTTATGGAAATTTGAAAGTTATAGATATATATATATCGTTATTTCCAATACGATATTTGTTGGTCGTAGAATTTGATATTGAATATAAGCCGATATATTTTCTATTCAGAGCCTTGTATTTAATATCAAATGTGATTTGGGTTTGTTGTGAATGGCATCATCATTAACGCTGTTCTTAAACCCAACTGAGGAAAAGATTAATTTTTTTTATTTAGATTTAATGAAGTGCACCAATTAAATACTATTTAATTGGAATTGAATTGATATTGATTTTTGGGTTTATCGTGAATAGTGTTTTAAATAACACTTGTTCTTTAACCCGATAATTAATAGAATGTGAGTTTGGGTTGTCGTGAACGGTATCTTCAATAATACTGTTCTTAGATCCAAAGGAGTTAAGAAAATCGAAAACTAACTGGAGATTAGTTAAGTTGAATGGTTTCTGGGATATTGATCTGATGTTGGTCTCGGCCTTCGGGGTTAATACTTAGGGAATTGCTCACTTGCTAATTTATGGTTAGGGTCTGATAGAAATATAATGTGATTTTGGGTTTATAGTGAACCATGTTTTAAAATGACACTGATTCTTTAACCCAGTTAAAGATTAAAACTAAGTGGAGTTTTAATGAATCTTTAATTAGATTGAAAAGATCGAGAATGGAGTATCACCAGTTTTGCTCCAAAGCGATAGTTAAATCTTCAATTAGATTTGGACGTGGAATGGTAATTAATTTTACCGATAACACCGTGGTATTAGATATGGAGTATTACCAGTTTTGCTTCATGGGATGAATAGGTTGGGATTGGGAAATAAAATAAATAATTACTTCGGTGTGGTTCGCTAATCCCGACTAGTTTGGAAAACCATAATTTGGTTTGAAATGATATCCAAAGGAAGATTAAAGAATAAATTTTAAAGAATTTATCTTTGATAAAATTAATGGGAACCTTTCCCTAAGAACGTGAAATTTAGAAACTAACTGTAGGTTAGCTAAGAAGGATGGTTTCCTGGGTATTAATCTGATGTTGGTTTCGGCCTTCGGGGTTAATATTTGGGGAATTGTTCCTTTGCTAATTTACGGTTAGTGACTGATGAATTGGAATGAAGCGTATGTTGTGATTGTGTAACATTTGTTTATAATATACGCGGGTTGTTCGGAAAGGCCGGGTTTATACCCATTCTGAATAACCGATTCGACGAAAAGTCGAAGATGATGACGGTGGTCGAAGACCGGAAGTCTTCACATCGTTTGGGTGATTACTGATGATCTTGATTGGGCTGTACACCCAAGATGAGGGAATCAGTTAGTGGTCGTCCAGATGTACTTGGAGATCGACGGATATGCGAGGAAAGTGCCTCCGGTTTCGTTCAGACCTAGAACGGATTTGTAAATGGATGGTGTGTCTGACATTGTATTCCTTTATATTGTATTCATTGATCTCTGCTAAATATATATCTGTTTGGCGGCGGGGAATTTATTCTCTTGCTTAACGCCCTTCTCTGAGACATACGAGCTCAGACGTTATATATTGGCAGAAATCAGTGGTACGATATGGATTGATAGTGTGGCATGCTGAGATGCAGTGATCCAGACTTTTGTTGAAAAGAAAAGTTTGGTGGATGATGATCAAAGCGCATCTTTAATATAGCATGGCTTTGTGAATAGCATTGATTCGCGAGCCTCACATCCCGGTATGGTGGTAAACTGATGGTTTGATCAGTATGCTTTTTAGTGGATGGGCACCTTAGTGGTATCGTGGATTCGGTCGACCGAGATGAGCTTAGTGCTCAGGGATATATAGAGTAAGTGGTGTTTTCTCTCGTTGGGACGTAAGCCGCGGTGATACTCTGGTCCCAAATGTGCGGATGTGCAGACGGTGTTTTCTCTTGCTGGGACGTAAGCCGTGGGGAATTTCACTACGTGATCGATCTTTCGAATCAGGAGCCACCATGATGGAAATCCAATTTCCAATACGTGTATTGCGGTTTTAATTGTAGAACTAGTATGGAGACATGATATATGGTACCCATGTCGTCTATGATTGATATTTATGATTGAAATTGTTTTGACACTATACACTTATTATAGTATCAAATGATTTGATTTTTAAAACGTACCAAGCATGTTTGGCTATTATAAGGGAAAACCCTATCCTCCGGCTGCGTTGCATTGTGTGATGGGACCTGGGTCTTATAATAGCTTCATTTTTAGAAAAGCATTGCGCTGTTTACTTATATGCACTGGTATTCTTGGGAGGAAACCCGTTCCGTGTTATACGGCGTGGTCCCTTGATTTACCTAACTTTAAAATAAAGATTTACAACTGTTTTAGTTCTCAATCCAGTCACATGACTGACCTGGAGTTTATTGTTTTAACCTAAACTCTGGGTGCCCTTATTTTGACACGGGCAGCTAGTAGTTTTGGTTTTGCAGATTTATATTCATAGGATCCTGGTTTACAGCTCGAACGATATCCAGAAAGCTTTGTATCCGTATATCTCTTCTAGTTGTGTATTGTATTATTTTCCGCTACTATGTATTTAAATGTAATTTAAATCTTTGATATTTCTGTGTAATATTTATTCATTTATACTCTATATATTCTTGTATTCTGACGCATTGTTGTAATATACAATGAAATGTTCTTCCGCCTGCGTTCTGTTGTGGCTTGTTCTCGAACTATCCGCGCTTTCCTCACCGGGGAAGTTACGGGTTTTCACAGTTGGTATCAGAGCTTTGGTTTGCAAAGCTCAGAGAGCAAGACACATTAGAACCATATGAAAGAATTCATCAGATATTGGATTAGTAATATCCAATGAGAATGACTCGTTAGAGATGGGATCGGTAGTATCCTAGAACAAGTGTGAAGAGTATATTTTTGAAATGAAAACGAATTTTTGTTTTGAAAATTTAAATCAATTATCCGTATTTGGTTATTTATTTATATTGATTTGGACAATCCAGTATATAAAGATTTTGCATACCCGTCTGATCCACGGGTATTCGAGATTTTAATATACTGCATAGATATAGAATCACACTCTAGTCGCCCGTAGATGATTCTGATTATTGAAGCTTCATCATCAGAATTAGTGTTCAAGTGTCGAAGGTGTGATATTTATATATTTCCTATTGACTGGTGTGAGAACCAAAATTAGATAGGGCCTATTGTTGTGATTTGGCATCAAAAATGTGATTTTTGACTATATAGCAAAGTTATGTGTTTGAAACGTTAATTCACTAATTGATTGATGTTTGTCTATTTGTTTGCTAATTTTGAACCATTTAGCCTAATTGAACCGAATAGTGAATTGTATTGAAATTTATTCACATTTGCTGGCATATACAAGTACTTACATTGAACAGGTCATAGCAAGGAGGCTAGAGCAGAGAATAAAATTTGTTTGCTTGACAAATAGGTACATGTTTATCATAATTTACTGTTTTGTTTGGGTGATGATGGTTTTATGAGCCTATTGGCTAGCGCTTTTTCTTTTTGAGATCAGAAGGCCTATATGTCAATTTCGGGATTTTCCCGTGGCTCCCGGTGCAGGGGAGGTTACGGCGAAATTTTTCGAAAATTCCGGGAGTTAGCCAAATTTTTGAAAAATTTGAAAATTCTCAGAAACTGTAAAGTTGGAGAATGGAAGCAAGATCGAACGTAGAGTTGATTAATCAAACCACTTTTGACTTCGTTCCTTTTCGGGGACGAAAAGTTTTAAGTGGGGGAGATTGTAACAACCCAAAAATCTGGGCCAGTTTAAAATTTTTATTTCGGCAATTTTAGCGAATTTTGATTATTTAAAATGAATTATTTTAAATAATATCGACAAGAAATTTATTTTGAATAGAATTCGACGTATATATTATATACGCCGTCGTTAGAATATAAATATTTGTATATAATTATAAATAGAATTGAAAATGGCGCGGTAGTTCGATAATTCGATTTCAAACTTCAATTGAATGTACCGGATGCAAAACAATCCGGATTTTAGTGAAACCAAAAACATTAGGATCTATTTTAGAATATCTTTCCAACAAATCCGAGAAATCAAAATTTCATAGCGGGAATCAAAAGATATGTCCAGTTGAAAATTCTGAATAGTCGCTATGGAATTCAGGCCCTTAAAAATGGGAAGTTTGCAAACGACCTCGGATTTCGACGAAACCACTTTTGTTAGATCCGCGATGTCAAATTATTGCCAGGTTTCAAATTTCATAATTTTTCGAATCAATATGTGAGCGTGGCAAAAGAAAACGCGTTTGACCACTTTCAGTTGATTTTAATCGACTGGAAAATGGCCATTTTTCAAACGGTCTCAGAATTCGACAAAATTAGTTTTGTTAGGACCATATCATCAATACAAAGCTAGACATAATTTTTTTGGAATTTTCTGAATTCGTATGTGGCCCCGGTAATTTAAGATGTACGTCCAAATTGAATATATACTGAGTTATGTTTTAAAAGTTGATGAAAACCTATCGTAACAAGCGAATTGGCTTGCGATACATATCCCATTGTGTCCGAGATGGGGGTATTCCGCTAGGGGCGACAATCGTTGGAGTTCGCATCATTAAACAAGGTAATTTACTAATAAAATATTAATTAAATTATTATAAAACCAAGTCAAAAGCCCTAGGACCCTAGTCAAAGCGGTCAAAGTGGTCAACCATTCACCAAGCCGCTCTCTCTTCCTACGGAGGAAAACTTCCGAATTCTTTCCCTCTAAATCACCAAATCAAAGCCGAATTCAAAGTGGAAGATTTTCTTGCTCTTTGAGATGATGTAGGTATGGTCTGTTCTAGAAGCCTGTGGCGTTCGATTTTGCTCCTCTTCCTACCGTCGTTCGTT
Organism: Allium sativum; assembly: GCA_030737875.1. Lineage (NCBI taxonomy): Eukaryota > Viridiplantae > Streptophyta > Magnoliopsida > Asparagales > Amaryllidaceae > Allium > Allium sativum. Next base: position 88,968,699 of record CM060916.1, on the reverse strand, counting down.
GCCATTTCCCTGGCCTGATGGTGCATCGAGCTCGTCGGATCTGAGGGAGGTGGAAGAGGGCGTTGGCGGCTCCGATGTGGACACTTCAGATCATCCTCCAATCGAGCGGCGTGGCAGCGGTTTCGAGACCCTAGATGGTGATGTAGTGGGTTATAGCGGGGACGATACTGGGAGCTGAACGAGGGTTTTTACATTAAGGAAGAAGGTACCTTAACTTTTACTGATTCTTTAAATTGATTATACATGATTCTTTAATAGAAAATATACATTGTTTTTTTATAAAATTAATATAGCAGTAATGATTTTGAAATTAAACACAGCATTGTTTTATTTTTATTTTTCTGATTTTATATAAAGATTAGCATTGTCCTGTTTTTTTTAGATTTCAAATAAAAATATAAAATAATATTGTTTTGAAATTAAATATCTTTGTTTTAAAAATATACTTTTTATATGAGATGATATGAAATTACTTATAACGAGATAAAAATGTAAATTAACATTGTTTTAAAATCAGAAGTCTTACACGTATATATGAATATAAAAAAATAGTAATTTTGTCATATGAAAGCAAATATAAAAATATAATTTTTATATTGTTGGCATATTAAAAATATGATCTTTATTATCTGAAGAGCAAAGTAAAATTTTGATTTTTATATAGTGAATAGCGAAGTTAAAAATTCGATTTTTATGTATTGAATAGCAGAGTTAAAAATTCGATTTTTATATATTGAATAGCAGAGTAAAAATTCGATTTTTATATATTGAATAGCAGAGTAAAAAAATTCAATTTTTATATATTGAATAGCGAAGTAAAAATTCGATTTTCATATATGTAGTGAATACGGATGACGAAAGTGATGAAAGAAGAAACACGGCGAAAATTTCCTACAAATGAAAAGTTGAGGCGTTTGGATTAGCTTTTGGTGAGAATTTCTCACTTTTTAATTTTATTTCTAGTTGAAATATATACTAGGATGCAGACGGTGTTTAGTAGCACCCGACACCCATCGTCCACAGACCATGGACGGCTTGTATGCTTGTTTGTATGATTTTGATGTGTAGTTGATTGTGTGATGTGAAATGAAATAAAATATTTATATAGTTAAAAATATTTTATAGTTAAAAATAGAATTTTTAACGTGTATATGAAATGAAATAAAAATAAACAGATCGGACGATTTGTTTATATACACTGATTTGACTGATATTGATTGGGTCGATAAATTTTACACATCGCCCAACTGCACAAATAAAATCTGTGTTTGATTGTTTGAAACCCCACACGGGTATTGGGATGATATTTGATGTACACTAATTCCGGTTGTTTAGTTGTATGTCGATCGATTGATTGACAGACTGTTATGAGCGTTATATATTTATATTCGATGCTTATACATTGTAGAATGCATTTTGGATGATGGTTGGTTGATTTTTCATCGTTGTTATTGTATATATGTGTTGTAGAAAATCCATATAATTAACATTATATGGTAATTGATTGGGCTTCATTCAATATTTGAAAAGAAATATTTGAATAGAAATATTTAAATAGAAATATTTGAATAGAAATATTTGAAATAGAATATTTGAAAATAGAAATATATGAAGCCGTGTTAATTAGATTGACGCCATTTTGACGTGAACGATATGAATATCGATTTTATTCATTTTATAATGAATATCGCAAGTGATTTCAAAATCTGATATTTTGAAAAGAATTGAAATTCAAATTGAATTGAATAGAAAACGAATTCGAATTGAATTGAATTGAAAACGAATTTGAATTGAATCGAATAGAAAACAAATCTGAATTGAATTGAATTCAATTGAAAACAAATTGAAATAGAATTGAAATCGATTTGAATTGAAATCAAATAGAAGTGAATGTAGAAAGAATTTATAAGGGAAAATTCAATTTTGAAATAAAGGTTGAAATTGTTTTTGAAACAAATTTGAAATGATTTATAAAATTCGTTTTAAAAAGGAAATCGACGAAATATATATAATGGCCTGAATAGAACGCGCCGCGCCGCGGCAGTTCGTGAATTTCGACCATTGACTTCGAACGGACATTGCGGGAGATCCGACCGTCGGATTCTCCTAAAACCAGAACCGTTGGGTTCGTATTGAAAAGAGCTTTCTAACGAATATTAGAAATTTGAAATCTAACGGTTGGATTTGGAATTATGTCCAAATCAAACTTGGAAAAGGTCGCTGTAAGTGCAGTTCGATGGCCGTTGCTGGAAATCGCCTGTACGGGCCTTGATAAAAATTTTAAAAATAGTAATAATTTGTGTAAAATCATAATTTATGATTAGGGAAAAATTGGGATGAAATACTCCATATTTGAAAAGATAAAAATAGATTTTTATCGAAATGAACTAGTTTTGAACTAGAATTAAAATTCTATTTATTTTTAAATAAATAAATTTGATTTGAAATGTTTTCGAAAATAACCAGAATTTCCATTGATTTTATTGGAATGGATTTGAATCGAAATTGTCTTCGGAATATTTCGATGTTGGATTTCGTGATTATACAAATGTTGTTATGGAAATTTGAAAGATATATATATATATATATATATATCGTTATTTCCAATACGATATTTGTTGGTCGTAGAATTTGATATTGAATATAAGCCGATATATTTTTTATTCAGAGCCTTGTATTTAATATCAAATGTGATTTGGGTTTGTTGTGAATGGCATCTTCATTAACGCTGTTCTTAAACCCAGCTGAGGAAAAGATGAATTTTTTTTTATTTAGATTTAACGAAGTGCACCAATTAAATAATATTTAATTGGAATTGAATTGATATTGATTTTTGGGTTTATCGTGAACAGTGTTTTAAATAACACTTGTTCTTTAACCCGATAATTAATAGAATGTGATTTTGGGTTGTCGTGAACGGTATCTTCAATAATACTGTTCTTAGATCCAAAGGAGTTAAGAAAATCAGAAACTAACTGGAGATTAGTTAAGTTGAATGGTTTCTGTGGTATTGATCTGATGTTGGTCTCGGCCTTCGGGGTTAATACTTAGGGAATTGCTCACTTGCTAATTTATGGTTAGGGTCTAATAGAAATATAATGTGATTTTGGGTTTATAGTGAAACCGTGTTTTAAAATGACACTGATTCTTTAACCCAATTAAAGATTAAAACTAAGTGGAGTTTTAATGAATCTTTAATTAGATTGAAAAGATCGAGAATGGAGTATCACCAGTTTTGCTCCAAAGCGATAGTTAAATCTTTAATTAGATTTGGACGTGGAATGGTAATTAATTTTACCGATAACACCGTGGTATTAGATATGGAGTATTACCAGTTTTGCTTCATGGGATGAATAGGTTGGGATTGGGAAATAAAATAAATAATTACTTCGGTGTGGTTCGCTAATCCCGACTAGTTTGGAAAACCATAATTTGGTTTGAAATGATATCCAAAGGAAGATTAAAGAATAAATTTTAAAGAATTTATCTTTGATAAAATTAATGGGAACCTTTCCCTAAGAACATGAAATTTAGAAACTAACTGTAGGTTAGCTAAGAAGGATGGTTTCCTGGGTATTAATTTGATGTTGGTTTCGGCCTTCGGAGTTAATATTTGGGGAATTGTTCCCTTGCTAATTTACGGTTAGTGACCGATGAATTGGAATGAGGCGTATGTTGTGATTGTGTAACATTTGTTTATAATATACGCGGGTTGTTCGGAAAGGCCGGGTTTATACCCATTGTGAATAACCGATTCGACGAAAAGTCGAAGATGATGACGGTGGTCGAAGATCGAAAGTCTTCACATCGTTTGGGTGATTACTGATGATCTTGATTGGGTTGTACACCCAAGATGAGGGAATCAGTTAGTGGTCGTCCAGACGTACTTGGAGATCGACGGATATGCGAGGAAAGTGCCTCCGGTTTCGTTCAGACCTAGAACGGACTTGTAAATGGATGGTGTGTCTGACATTGTATTCCTTTATATTGTATTCGTTGATCTCTGCTAAATATATATCGGTTTGGTGGCGGGGAATTTATTCTCTTGCTTAACGCCCTTCTCTGAGACATACGAGCTCAGAGGTTATATATTGGCAGAAATCAGTGGTACGATATGGATTGATAGTGTGGCATGCTGAGATGCAGTGATCCAGACTTTTGTTGAAAAGCAAAGTTTGGTGGATGATGATCAAAGCGCATCTTTAATATAGCATGGCTTTGTGAATAGCGTTGATTCGCGAGCCTCACATCCCGGTATGGTGGTAAACTGATGGTTTGATCAGTATGCTTTTTAGTGGATGGGCACCTTAGTGGTATCGTGGATACGGTCGACCGAGATGAGCTTAGTGCTCAGGGATATATAGAGTAAGCGGTGTTTTCTCTCGCTGGGACGTAAGCCGCGGTGATACTCTGGTCCCAAATGTGCGGATGTGCAGACGGTGTTTTCTCTTGCTGGGACGTAATCCGTGGGGAATTGCACTACGTGATCGATCTTTCGAATCAGGAGCCACCATGATGGAAATCCAATTTCCAATACGTGTATTGCGGTTTTAATTGTAGAACTAGTATGGCGACATGATATATGGTACCCATGCCGTCTATGATTGATATTTATGATTGAAATTGTTTTGACACTATACACTTATTATAGTATCAAATGATTTGATTTTTAAAACGTACCAAGCATGTTTGGCTATTATAAGGGAAAACACTATCCTCCGGCTGCGTTGCATTGTGTGATGGGACCTGGGTCTTATAATAGCTTCATTTTTAGAAAAGCATTGCGCTGTTTACTTATATGCACTGGTATTCTTGGGAGGAAACCCGTTCTGTGTTATACGGCGTGGTCCCTTGATTTACCTAACTTTAAAATAAAGATTTACAACTGTTTTAGTTCTCACACCAGTCACATGACTGACCTGGAGTTTATTGTTTTAATCTAAACTCTAGGTGCCCTTATTTTGACACGGGCAGCTAGTAGTTTTGGTTTTGCAGATTTATATTCATAGGATCCTGGTTTACAGCTGGAACGATATCCAGAAAGCTTTGTATCCGTATATCTCTTCTAGTTGTGTATTGTATTATTTTCCGCTGCTATGTATTTAAATGTAATTTAAATCTTTGATATTTCTGTGTAATATTTATTCATTTATACTCTATATATTCTTGTATTCTGATGCATTGTTGTAATATACAATGAAATGTTCTTCCGTCTGCGTTCTGTTGTGGCTTGTTCTCGAACTATCCGCGCTTTCCTCACCGGGGAAGTTACGGGTTTTCACAGTTGGTATCAGAGCTTTGGTTTGCAAAGCTCAGAGAGCAAGACACATTAGAACCATATGAAAGAATTCATCAGATATTGGATTAGTAATATCCAATGAGAATGACTCGTTAGAGATGGGATCGGTAGTATCCTAGAACAAGTGTGAAGAGTATATTTTTGAAATGAAAACGAATTTTTGTTTTGAAAATTTAAATCAATTATCCGTATTTGGTTATTTATTTATATTGATTTGGACAATCCAGTATATAAAGATTTTGCATACCCGTCTGATCCACGGGTATTCGAGATTTTAATATACTGCATAGATATAGAATCACACTCTAGTCGCCCGTAGATGATTCTGATTATTGAAGCTTCATCATCAGAATTAGTGTTCGAGTGTCGAAGGTGTGATATTTATATATTTCCTATTGACTGGTGTGAGAACCAAAATTAGATAGGGCCTATTGTTGTGATTTGGCATCAAAAATGTGATTTTTGACTATATAGCAAAGTTATGTGTTTGAAACGTTAATTCACTAATTGATTGATGTTTGTCTATTTGTTTGCTAATTTTGAACCATTTAGCCTAATTGAACCGAATAGTGAATTGTATTGAAATTTGTTCACATTTGCTGGCATATACAAGTACTTACATTGAACAGGTCATAGCAAGGAGGCTAGAGCAGAGAATAAAATTTGTTTGCTTGACAAATAGGTACATGTTTATCATAATTTACTGTTTTGTTTGGGTGATGATGGTTTTATGAGCCTATTGGCTAGCACTTTTTCTTTTTGAGATCAGAAGGCCTATATGGCAATTTCGGGATTTTCCCGTGGCTCCCGGTGCAGGGGAGGTTATGGCGAAATTTTTCGAAAATTCCGGGTGTTAGCCAAATTTTTGAAAAATTTGAAAATTCTCAGAAACTGAAAAGTTGGAGAATGGAAGCAAGATCGAACGTAGATTTGATTAATCAAACCACTTTCGACTTCGTTCCTTTTCGGGGACGAAAAGTTTTAAGTGGGGGAGATTGTAACAACCCGAAAATCTGGGCCAGTTTAAAATTTTTATTTTGGCAATTTTAGCGAATTTTGATTATTTAAAATGAATTATTTTAAATAATATCGACAAGAAATTTATTTTGAATAGAATTCGACGTATATATTATATACGTCGTCGTTAGAATATAAATATTTATATATAATTATAAATAGAATTGAAAATGGTGCGGTAGTTCGATAATTCGATTTCAAACTTCAATTGAATGTACCGGATGCAAAACAATCCGGATTTTAGTGAAACCAAAAACATTAGGATCTATTTTAGAATATCTTTCCAACAAATCCGAGAAATCAAAATTTCATAGCGGGAATCAAAAGATATGTCCAGTTGAAAATTCTTAATAGTCGCTATGGAATTCAGGCCCTTAAAAATGGGAATTTTGAAAACGACCTCGGATTTCGACGAAACCACTTTTGTTAGATCCGCGATGTCAAATTATTGCCAGGCTTCAAATTTAATAATTTTTCGAATCAATATGTGAGCGTGGCAAAAGAAAACGCGTTTGACCACTTTCAGTTGATTTTAATCGACTGGAAAATGGCCATTTTTCAAACGTTCTCAGAATTCAACAAAATTAGTTTTATTAGGACCGTATCGTCAATACGAAACTAGACATAATTTTTTTGGAATTTTCTGAATTCGTATGTGGCCACGGTAATTTAAGATGTACGTCCAAATTGAATATATACTGATTTATGTTTTAAAAGTTGATGAAAACCTATCGTAACAAGCGAATTGGCTTGCGATACATATCCCATTGTGTCCGTGATGGGGGTATTCCGCTAGGGGCGACAGTCGTTGGAGTTCGTTTGGAGTTCGCGTCATTAAACAAGGTAATTTACGAATAAAATATTAATTAAATTATTATAAAACCAAGTCAAAAGCCCTAGGACCCTAGTCAAAGCGGTCAAAGTGGTCAACCATTCACCAAGCCGCTCTCTCTTCCTACGGAGGAAAACTTCCGAATTCTTTCCCTCTAAATCACCAAATCAAAACCGAATTCAAAGTGGAAGATTTTCTTTCTCTTTGAGATGATGTGGGTATGGTCTGTTCTAGAAGCCTGTGGCGTTCGATTTTGCTCCTCTTCCTACCGTCGTTCGTGGCCATTTTCCTGGCCTGATGGTGCATCGAGCTCGTCGTATCTGAGGGAGGTGGAAGAGGGCGTTGGCGGCTCCGATGTGGACACTTCAGATCATCCTCCGGTCGAGCGGCGTGGCAGCGGTTTCGAGACCCTAGATGGTGATGTAGTGGGTTATAGCGGGGACGATACTGGGAGCTTGACGAGGGTTTTTACATTAAGGAAGAAGGTACCTTAACTTTTACTGATTCTTTAAATTGAATATACATGATTCTTTAATAGAAAATATACATTGTTTTTTTTATAAAATTAATATAGCAGTAATGATTTTGAAATTAAACACAGCATTGTTTTATTTTTATTTTTTTGATTTTATATAAAGATTAGCATTGTCCTGTTTTTTTTAGATTTCAAATAAAAATATGCAATAATATTGTTTTGAAATTAAATATCTTTGTTTTAAAAATATTCTTTTTATATGAGATGATATGAAATTACTTATAACGAGATAAAAATGTAAATTAACATTGTATTAAAATCAGAAGTCTTACACGTATATATGAATATAAAAAAATAGTAATTTTGTCATATGAAAGCAAATATAAAAATATAATTTTTATATTGTTGGCATATTAAAAATATGATCTTTATTATCTGAAGAGCAAAGTAAAATTTTGATTTTTTTATAGTGAATAGCGAAGTTAAAAATTCGAATTTTATGTATTGAATAGCAGAGTTAAAAATTCGATTTTTATATATTGAATAGCAGAGTAAAAATTCGATTTTTATATATTGAATAGCAGAGTAAAAAAATTCGATTTTTATATATTGAATAGCGAAGTAAAAATTCGATTTTTATATATGTAGTGAATACGGATGACGAAAGTGATGAAAGAAGAAACACGGCGAAAATTTCCTACAAATGAAAAGTCGAGGCGTTTGGATTAGCTTTTGTTGAGAATTTCTCACTTTTTAATTTTATTTCTAGTTGAAATATATACTAGGATGCAGACGGTGTTTAGTAGCACCCGACACCCGTCGTCCACAGACCATGGATGGCTTGTATGCTTGTTTGTATGATTTTGATGTGTAGTTGATTGTGTGATGTGAAATGAAATAAAATATTTATATAGTTAAAAATATTTTATAGTTAAAAATAGATTTTTTAACGTGTATATGAAATGAAATAAAAATAAACAGATCGGACGATTTGTTTATATACACCGATTTGACTGATATTGATTGGGTCGATAAATTTTACACATCGCCCAACTGCACAAATAAAATCTGTGTTTGATTATTTGAAACCCCACACGGGTATTGGGATGATATTTGACGTACACTAATCCTGGTTGTTTAGTTGTATGTCGATCGATTGATTGACAGACTGTTATGAGCGTTATATATTTATATTCGATGCTTATACAGTGTAGAATGCATTTTGGATGATGGTTGGTTGATTTTTCATCGTTGTTATTGTATATATGTGTTGTAGAAAATCCATATAATTAACATTATATGGTAATTGATTGGGCTTCATTCAATATTTGAATAGAAATATATGAATAGAAATATTTGAATAGAAATATTTGAAATAGAATATTTGAAAATAGAAATATATGAAGCCGTGTTGATTAGATTGACGCCATTTTGACGTGAACGATATGAATATCGATTTTATTTATTTTATAATGAATATCGCAAGTGATTTCAAAATCTGATATTTTGAAAAGAATTGAAATTCAAATTGAATTGAATAGAAAACGAATTCGAATTGAATTGAATTGAAAACGAATTTGAATTGAATCGAATAGAAAACAAATTTGAATTGAATTGAATTCAATTGAAAACGAATTGAAATAGAATTGAAATCGATTTGAATTGAAATCAAATAGAAGTGAATGTAGAAAAAATTTATAAGGGAAAATTCAATTTTGATTTGAATTTGAAATAAAGGTTGAAATTGTTTTTGAAATAAATTTGAAATGATTTATAAAATTCGTTTTAAAAAGGAAATCGACGAAATATATATATAATATATATATATTATATATATAATGGCCTGAATAGAACGCGCCGCGCCGCGGCAGTTCGTGAATTTCGACCATTGACTTCGAACGGACATTGCGGGAGATCCGACCGTCGGATTCTTGAAACACCCCACCTCCGTTAGGGTCACTCTCAAAGGGAATGCCCTAATTTTGGTGGAGGTTTATAAGTATAAGTCACAGATATACAAGACAGATATAAGAACACATATTTGTAAACAGCGGAAAATCAACAAACTTTTATTTCATGAAAGCAAATACGTGCTACAACAACATCACCATAATTGTCTTACATCTTTTCCAAAACATAACATAACACTTTCATAATCTGTCTTGATTACATTATTTAAAGAAGCATAAATAAAGCATAGATAAACTGCAAAAGCCCCATAGAGTTTGTCCAAAGCCATAGTTTCAAACGAAAGGGTCCAAGCAATACATTTCTCTTCTTCAAGCTGGATGTTAAGACCGGTCAAGCTGCTGTGTTCCCTCCCTGTGGACCTGGGGGGGGGGGGAAACGGAAGAAAAGAAGATGAAAGAAAAGTAGAGTCAGACATAAAGCCTGAGTAAGTCTAGTACTATTTTGTCTATGAATAAAGAACTGGGTATGATAAGTATAAACAAGAAGTGGGAAAGCACTATAAACTTGGTTTAGTTGTCTAGGGTCGAATATACTATCGTACCCCATGTTAATCTCTGACCCCATATAAACTAGTTTCCAACTGGCACCCCATAATCAGGGTGATGTGATCCATTCTATTATGATCGGCTCCTACTCGCATAGTTACATGTGTCTTACGGCCCCCGATGTTGTAGTTACCTATGCTGGTCCCACCATGGGGTGTATCAAGTCCCATGGTGGCGGCCCGACACGATCCTAGAGTGCACAGGTATGCTACTGGTGTCCAGTGCCTTATTTTTCTGCACCGGAGTGTGTGCACGCCCGCACCCCATTAGAACCTACACTGCTACACCACCGCCGTCGATTTTGACCTCTTACAATCAGCCCAGTAATCGTGCCCCACCCTGCCTAGTTTCAGGGTTTCCTGATACACCTTCTAGGGTTACTGCTGAAAAGGGTCCCCCGTTACTAGGTTTTCTATCTCTAGCCAACATGCTAAGTTGGTTAAGTGTTTTCTAACCTAACCCCCACCAGTCCGTTTAGTTTAGCATGTTCCATTTTGATTAAGTCTTTAGTTCACTTAATCCTAACAATCCTGACTCAGCCTTAATTGTCTTATTAAGGCCCTGACCTCTCACATTAGACAGGTATTGTTGTGGCTGCCTGTTGCCGGTTGGTTCCGGGCAGTCTTACGCCACAACTCAGTCTAACCTCGGGTCCTTATTGGGCTCCATGTTTAACCTCCCACATTGGATAGGTATTGTTGTGACTACTGGACAGCCGGGCGGTTCCGGGCAGGTTTACATCACAACTCAATCCAACCTCGGGTTAAACACATCGTATTTTCTACATTTACATATTTTGTCTTTCTTCTTTATTTATATGTAAATATTTGCGGCCCATTATTAAGTAAATGGCGTAAAGGTTACACCAATCATGGGCCCAACCCATGCTTGAATTTGGGCCCTTCTGTTTTATATTTTCATTTATTAATTAATTTAGCCCAACGTTATTTTCCCCCGTTTAATACGTTCGTTTATATGTTGGGCTCAACCTTTTTAAGCCCAACTTAGCCATGCGAAAGAGGGGAGGCTTAAAGCGTGATTACATACACAAAAAGGGGAAGGTGAGCGCATGAACTTGCAACATAACGTTGGAACTACAAAATAGAAACTGGTGTACTTGCATAGTGGTAACATATACTTTGGTCATAAAGCATAAGTGACATGAATCAAAGCTTGTGAACTTGTAGTTGAGATAAGAATCTAAATTGGGTATCATTATAGTTATAACTACAACATGAACCTATATTTTTATTTAGGCATAATGTCAAACATAAGCATGGCATAAATATTTCTAACATAAGCATGGCATAATGTCAAACATAAGCATGGTATAATGTCAAATATAAGCATGGCATAAGTATAGTTAAATTTGTTCACATAACTATGGCATAAATATTTCTAACATGAAATCATGATTTTTACTTTAGTCATGTAAACTTGCAAAAAGGGATTTTTGAATCTAACCTAGCCATGTACCACATATGTCATCATATAATTCTCGTTAACAATATAGACCTAACATGGTTTCAATTATGCGAAATATCGATCATAGCCTAGCCATATTCATAAGTTTGCAAATAGGTTTCTAGTACAAAACATGGCTTAATACATAGACCATGATGCCAAATTATCAACATAATTTCCTATGGATTATAACAACCCAAACTTATTCCAATTTCTTCACAAAAATGATGTTCGTATAAAAATACACATTATGATGGCATAGTAACAAAATCCCAAACTTGCATGAATTTCAATTAATCAACTACATACATGTAGCTTCAACATAAATTACATATTTTGCGAATATCCAAACGTCATACTTGCATAAAACTACCGCATGTAGTTTTTCATAATGAATAACATAATTCAAGAACATCCAAACGTATACAATATTCCAACGCACAAATATGAATTATTTTATCGCCACAAATCAAGTATACATATCAACACAATTATTTGTTCATACCAAAATAATACTCTACTTACAATGGTGTGGCGAATTCTCTAATTTAGGAATTTAGAGATGCGACGTATGCGTTGATTTGATTTGCTTGAATTGCTTTAGGCTTTAGAATTTTCCTCCTAATCTTCTCTCCAATTTGGTGGCTACTCCTAGACGCTCCTCAGCAACATAGCGGCTTTGTTCTTATTTTTGAATGAATAGATTAGGGTTAGTCTAGGGTTGTTTTTATAGGGGTATTGAACTGATTAGAGCCATCGATGTTGCCTGGATTGATCGTAGCCATTCATTCGCAAGAGAGACCAATTAGAGCCTGCCACCTAGCCCTAATGACAAAGCAAACCACAGAAAATCGGCCAAACACAGACCTGGCCAGCCAGGTTGGGCTGGGTTCGACCTGGCTCTGGACCAGGTCGACACCCCTGTCGACAGGGCTGTCGACAGCCCTGTCGACATGGCTAGCCCAGGTCGACAGCCCAGTCGACCTGGGTGCGTCAGGCGGGACTTTTTCTGCCCTGGCCCATTGGGCCTCACTTCGGAATTTTTAATTGTTTTATTCTGTTTGAATTTTAAATTTAATTTAAAAACTTCCGAAGGCCATATCTTCTTCATACGGACCCCGTTTTTCGAAAACTCGGACTCTATTTTGCGTATTTTTCCGAGACGAACGCAATGGCGTATCCCGTTTCCCTTAGTTCTTTGATTTCAAATTAATTATACTTTAATTTGTTAATTTCACAGTTATAGAATTTTCGGGGTGTTACATTCTCCCCCACTTAAAAGGATTTCGTCCCCGAAATCTTCAAGTTAGGAGGAATGTATATCCTAACATCCAATCATCCATCTACTCATCCATCAACCATGAGCATCCATTGTCCTTAAAAGACTTCTAATGCTTCATGATCATATGCAAAGTGTGTGTGTATACATGTACTTATCTAATGCAAAATCAGGCGGTCTACTGATTCAGTAGACCTCCTTAATGCGAAGTATGTAAGTGCCATGAATCCATTATGTATGCAAATTTTCCTATTCATGATTCTACATGAGTGCACAAACATTCATTACAAATGCAACATCCATATGACAACACATTAAAGTTCAACCATATACGAATGCAAACATATATGCATATGCAATATGAAGTGACTGAGCCGATCTAAACCCTAGATTGTGTGTGTATATGCAACCACGAGCAACCACTAGCAATCACTTGCAACCACTTGCAACCATCATACATAACATGTTCCAATTACATGTTTCCATCCAAAGGGTTCCTACCTAAAAGATAAGGTCGAGGAAATATACCTAAAAAGATAGATAAAAGCGCAACTTAAGGAAAATGAAAGATCAAGGATGTACCCTCGAACAGAAAAGGGTAGGCAGTGCGTATTCTAGCTTCAGTTTCCCAAGTCGCATCTCCCTCGGCGTCGCTCCACTGAACTTTGACGAGCTTGACTTCGCGGTTGCGTAGCTTCTTCACTTCCGTTCCTAATATGCGGGTTGGAACTTTTCTTATGGTTGCTTCGCGTTCCACTTCGGCTTCTTCTAGGATATTTGGCTCTACCACCTCAGCAGACTCATGTAGACATTTCCGGAGATGTGAAACGTGAAAAACGTTGTGGACTCCAGCCAACTTCTCGGGTAGCCCTAATCTATAGGCCATTTTCCCAATTTTCTCGATGATAGGGAATGGCCCTACGAATCTTGGCGCTAGCTTTCCTGTGGTTCCAAAAGGAACAACGTTTCTTAGTGGTGATACCTTGAGGAAAACTCTGTCTCCAACCTCAAATTCAAGGTCGGTCCTTCTCTTGTCGGCATAGGACTTCTGTCTGTCTTGGGCCGTCTTCATCCTTCTTCGTATTAAGTCCACTTTCTCTGAAGTCTCTCGGATCATATCTGGTCCAAGTATGAGCTTATCAGTAGACTCCCACCAACAAGTGGGCGATCGGCACGGTCTTCCATATAAAGCTTCGAAGGGCGCCATTCCGATGGTTGCTTGATAGCTGTTGTTGTAGGCAAATTCCACCAAAGGAAGGTGGTCTTCCCATGTCCCTCCGAAGTCAAGGACGCATAGTCTTAGAAGGTCTTCCAAAACTCTGTTCACTCTCTCTGTTTGGCCGTCGGTTTGGGGATGGTAGGCTGTGCTCAAGCATAACTGCGTTCCTACTGCTTCTTGTAGACTCCGCCAAAACTCGTTGGTGAAGATGGGGTCTCGGTCACTAACAATGCTAGATGGTATTCCATGGAGTCGAACGATTTCCTTGAGGTAAAGTGATGCTAGGGATGAGGCAGTTCTTTTACTTTTGACAGGTAAAAAGTGGGCGCTTTTAGTAAGCCTATCCACTATTACCCAAATGCTAGTGTTGCCTCTCCTAGACCTAGGCAGCCCATCGATGAAGTCCATTGAGATGCTATCCCACTTCCACTGCGGGACATCCAGAGGATGTAGCAGTCCGCCAGGCTTTTTCTGTTCCGCCTTAACCTGTTGGCACACCATACACTTAGAAACGAACTCTGCCACGTCCTTTTTCATGCCGTTCCAGAAGAAAGTCCTTTTTATGTCTTTGTACATTTTATCTCCGCCTGGGTGTATCGTCATCTTGGAGTGATGTGCTTCCTCGAGAACCTTCTTTATTAAATCTTTTGTCTGTGGGACACACAGTCTTCCGTCTCGCCTTAGCAAACCCTTATCGTCGATGGAGTATCTGTTGAGGTGACTTGAAGTCTCACCCCTAATTAGCCTATCAATTATTTCCACAAGCTGAGGGTCTTCGCGTTGTGCTGTCCCTACTGAATCCACTAAGGTTGGGCGCACTTCGAGAGATGCTAGCAAGCCTGGTACGAAATCGGAGGAGGGCCTAAAGTCGAAGCTGGCTATAAACTCTAGGCTTTGTCTTTCAACAAACAACGGGCTTAGGGTCAATTTCTTTTGGCTCAACGCGTCTGCTACTACGTTGCCTTTGCCCGGAGTGTAGGAGATTTCGAAATCGTACGAGGCAAGAAACTCCATCCATCTTTGTTGCCTCAAGTTAAGATCCTTTTGCGAGAAAAGATATTTCAACGATTTATGGTCAGTGTAAAGTTCGAACTTCTCACCTAGGAGATAGTGTCGCCAAGACTTGAGTGCAAAGACGATGGCGGCTAACTCAAGATCGTGGGTCGGATAGTTCTTTTCGTGCACTTTCAACTGCCTCCCGCCATAAGCTACTACCCTTCCTTCTTGCATTAAGACGGCGCCTAGCCCTGTCCCACATGCATCCGTATAAACAGTGAACATCTTGCTCCCATCTGGCAGCGTCAAAACTGGGGCTGTTGTGAGAGCCCTTTTCAGTCGTTGGAAAGCAAACTCGCAATCCAAGTCCCAATTGAACACTAGATTCTTCTTAGTCGATTTCGTGAGAGGAGCTGAGATTTTCGCAAAATCCCTTATGAATTTTCGATAGAAACCTGCTAGTCCTAGAAAGCTTCGGACCTCAGTTGCATTCCTTGGTGTCTTCCAATCCTGTACCGCCACTACCTTCGCAGGGTCCACCGCTAACCCTTGTTTGGATACTATGTGCCCAAGGAACCTCACCTCTTCTCTCCAAAAGTGACATTTGGAGAATTTGGCTTTTAGTTGATGGACTCGCAAAGTTTCCATGATTGCCCTTAAGTGTTGAGCATGTTCCTCTTCACTTTTTGAGAAGATAAGGATATCATCTACGAAGACCACTACAAATTTGTTGAGGAAATCTCTAAATACCCTACTCATCAGGTCCACGAAGTAAGCAGGTGCATTTGTCAAGCCGAAAGGCATGACAAGCCATTCAAAGAAGCCGTCTGGGGTTCTAAACGCCGTTTTATCGATGCTATCTTCAGCCACCCTTAGCTGATGAAAACAGGTTGCGAAATCGAGTTGGGAGAAAACAGACGCTCCTACAAGCTGGTCAAACAAATCGTCAATTCTAGGGAGAGGGTGCCTATTCTTTTTCGTTAGCTTGTTGAGCTCCCTATAGTCAACACATAGACGGAGTGAACCATCCGCCTTTGTAGCGAACACCACTGGAGCGCCCCATTCTGAAATGCTCCTCCTAATGAACCCCTTCTCTAGAAGCTCTTTAATCTGTTTACTGAGCTCTTTCCTTTCTCGTGGAGCCATGTGCCTAACGGGCAATGCAACGGGCTTTGCATTATCTACAAGATATATGTGAAAGTCTATTTCCCGCTTCGGAGGCAAGCCCTTCACCTCTTCGAAGACATCCGGATATTCCCGGACCACTCTAACTGATTGCAAATTTTCAACAGAGGCATCTAGCGATTCAAGATAACTAAGCATAACCGCATACGAGGGATTACAAGAAATTTCCAAAGTATTACCGAGCTGGGTTAGGAGCCTAACAACCCTTTTCTCACAATCAAGGATGGCCCCATTACTGGATAGCCAATCCATACCCAAAATCAAACCATAACCCGAAAAGCCCAAAACAAAGGCACTACATTGAAATTCAACACTTAGGATAGAAATTTTCAAATCCAAACAGATCATAGACAAATGAGCTGGGCCCCCAATTGGGTTTGAAACAATTAAGGGGTCCTCTACCATACTAGTTTTTAGGTGCAGAGATTCTACTAAAGCAGACGAGATAAAGGAGTGTGACGCGCCAGAATCAAATAAAGTGCGAACGGGGTGATCATAAAGATAAACTACACTTTCTACAGAAGTATTTATACCTCGCTGTTGCAAAGGTGGCGCTTCCAGCACATGAACCTGTGCCCCTGGGGTGGATCCAGCCCTCTGCCCCTGTCCCCGTTTCTTTGGGCAGTCCTTAGCCCTGTGGCCTATCTCACCGCAAGAAAAGCACCCACCATTCTCCTTGGCCTTCTTTTTCCGACAGTCCTTTACTAAGTGCCCCACTTTGCCACAGAAATTGCACTTCCTCTTCTCTTTGTTGCCTTTCCCGCCCTTCTTAAAGTCTGTCTTCTTAGGCTGCAAACCCTCTTTCTTCCCTTGAGAGCTTTCTGCCTTTGTCTCCTTCTTGCCCTTATCCTCTTCATTCAGCAATGCCATTTGCACCAATCTTTCATACGTGGCCCCCATGGGTATATGGGTCATGGCCAAACTGTGTAATGGCTCATTCAACCCTTTGACGAACCGGAGAGCCTTCTTGTGCGGGGTGTTGACTAGGTCAAGCCCAAACCTAGCCAGCTCATCGAACTGATTCACATACTCTCTGACAGTCTTGTCCCCTTGTTTAAGAAATAAGAATTTTTCCAACTGCAAACTTCTTTCCGCATCTGAGAGAAATTTAGTCTCAAACCTTGCCCTAAAGTCCTCCCATGTCTCCACTGGTCTTTCAGCATTAGTGACTTCCCACCAGTAGGAAGCCTCGCCCTTCAATAGCCACACTGCCAATTGTACTTTTTGTCTATCCTCTACCTCAAAGATGATGAATAGGTCCTCAGTTTCTTTCAGCCAATTTCTAGCTGCCACGAAGGACTCAGTTCCATGGAAATCCCTTCCTCCCATAGCTTTAAAATCTTTACATATCTTAGCAAAAGTATTTCCCCGAGGTGGAGGGAAAGGTGCCGCTGCAGCTGGATGATTTCCGGCAGCTGGGGGAGGAGGAACGGTAGGACCTGGCTGAGTGGCCCTTGCTTCTAAGAACCGTCTAAACCAACCAGGTATTGGCACCCCTTCCGGCAAGTTAAGATCTTCGGACATGCTGAAACAAAAAGGATAGATTCAAAACGAAGGATAAGAGATAGTACCTATGGCTTTGGGGAGTGGACTTTGCCTTTTTAAAACAAAATAATATTTTTCTTTTAAAAATGCTTCTTTAAATTTCCTTTTTGAAAATAATTTTTCAAAACTTTTTATCTTATCTGGTAAACCTATGCTCTGATACCAAGTGAAACACCCCACCTCCGTTAGGGTCACTCTCAAAGGGAATGCCCTAATTTTGGTGGAGGTTTATAAGTATAAGTCACAGATATACAAGACAGATATAAGAACACATATTTGTAAACAGCGGAAAATCAACAAACTTTTATTTCATGAAAGCAAATACGTGCTACAACAACATCACCATAATTGTCTTACATCTTTTCCAAAACATAACATAACACTTTCATAATCTGTCTTGATTACATTATTTAAAGAAGCATAAATAAAGCATAGATAAACTGCAAAAGCCCCATAGAGTTTGTCCAAAGCCATAGTTTCAAACGAAAGGGTCCAAGCAATACATTTCTCTTCTTCAAGCTGGATGTTAAGACCGGTCAAGCTGCTGTGTTCCCTCCCTGTGGACCTGGGGGGGGGAACGGAAGAAAAGAAGACGAAAGAAAAGTAGAGTCAGACATAAAGCCTGAGTAAGTCTAGTACTATTTTGTCTATGAATAAAGAACTGGGTATGATAAGTATAAACAAGAAGTGGGAAAGCACTATAAACTTGGTTTAGTTGTCCAGGGTCGAATATACTATCGTACCCCATGTTAATCTCTGACCCCATATAAACTAGTTTCCAACTGGCACCCCATAATCAGGGTGATGTGATCCATTCTATGATGATCGGCTCCTACTCGCATAGTTACATGTCTTACGGCCCCCGATGTTGTAGTTACCTATGCTGGTCCCACCATGGGGTGTATCAAGTCCCATGGTGGCGGCCCGACACGATCCTAGAGTGCACATGTATGCTACTGGTGTCCAGTGCCTTATTTTTCTGCGCCGGAGTATGTGCACGCCCGCACCCCGTTAGAACCTACACTGCTACACCACCGCCGTCGATTTTGACCTCTTACAATCAGCCCAGTAATCGTGCCCCACCCTGCCTAGTTTCAGGGTTTCCTGATACACCTTCTAGGGTTACTGCTGAAAAGGGTCCCCCGTTACTAGGTTTTCTATCTCTAGCCAACATGCTAAGTTGGTTAAGTGTTTTCTAACCTAACCCCCACCAGTCCGTTTAGTTTAGCATGTTCCATTTTGATTAAGTCTTTAGTTCACTTAATCCTAACAATCCTGACTCAGCCTTAATTGTCTTATTAAGGCCCTGACCTCTCACATTAGACAGGTATTGTTGTGGCTGCCTGTTGCCGGTTGGTTCCGGGCAGTCTTACGCCATAACTCAGTCTAACCTCGGGTCCTTATTGGGCTCCATATTTAACCTCCCACATTGGATAGGTATTGTTGTGACTACTGGACAGCCGGGCGGTTCCGGGCAGGTTTACATCACAACTCAATCCAACCTCGGGTTAAACACATCGTATTTTCTACATTTACATATTTTGTCTTTCTTCTTTATTTATATGTAAATATTTGCGGCCCATTATTAAGTAAATGGCGTAAAGGTTACACCAATCATGGGCCCAACCCATGCTTGAATTTGGGCCCTTCTGTTTTATATTTTCATTTATTAATTAATTTAGCCCAACGTTATTTTCCCCCGTTTAATACGTTCGTTTATATGTTGGGCTCAACCTTTTTAAGCCCAACTTAGCCATGCGAAAGAGGGGAGGCTTAAAGCGTGATTACATACACAAAAAGGGGAAGGTGAGCGCATGAACTTGCAACATAACGTTGGAACTACAAAATAGAAACTGGTGTACTTGCATAGTGGTAACATATACTTTGGTCATAAAGCATAAGTGACATGAATCAAAGCTTGTGAACTTGTAGTTGAGATAAGAATCTAAATTGGGTATCATTATAGTTATAACTACAACATGAACCTATATTTTTATTTAGGCATAATGTCAAACATAAGAATGGCATAAATATTTCTAACATAAGCATGGCATAATGTCAAACATAAGCATGGTATAATGTCAAACATAAGCATGGCATAAGTATAGTTAAATTTGTTCACATAACTATGGCATAAATATTTCTAACATGAAATCATGATTTTTACTTTAGTCATGTAAACTTGCAAAAAGGGATTTTTGAATCTAACCTAGCCATGTACCACATATGTCATCATATAATTCTCGTTAACAATATAGACCTAACATGGTTTCAATTATGCGAAATATCGATCATAGCCTAGCCATATTCATAAGTTTGCAAATAGGTTTCTAGTACAAAACATGGCTTAATACATAGACCATGATGCCAAATTATCAACATAATTTCCTATGGATTATAACAACCCAAACTTATTCCAATTTCTTCACAAAAATGATGTTCGTATAAAAATACACATTATGATGGCATAGTAACAAAATCCCAAACTTGCATGAATTTCAATTAATCAACTACATACATGTAGCTTCAACATAAATTACATATTTTGCGAATATCCAAACGTCATACTTGCATAAAACTACCGCATGTAGTTTTTCATAATGAATAACATAATTCAAGAACATCCAAACGTATACAATATTCCAACGCACAAATATGAATTATTTTATCGCCACAAATCAAGTATACATATCAACACAATTATTTGTTCATACCAAAATAATACTCTACTTACAATGGTGTGGCGAATTCTCTAATTTAGGAATTTAGAGATGCGACGTAGGCGTTGATTTGATTTGCTTGAATTGCTTTAGGCTTTAGAATTTTCCTCCTAATCTTCTCTCCAATTTGGTGGCTACTCCTAGACGCTCCTCAGCAACATGGCGGCTTTGTTCTTATTTTTGAATGAATAGATTAGGGTTAGTCTAGGGTTGTTTTTATAGGGGTAATGAACTGATTAGAGCCATCGATGTTGCCTGGATTGATCGTAGCCATTCATTCGCAAGAGAGACCAATTAGAGCCTGCCACCTAGCCCTAATGACAAAGCAAACCACAGAAAATCGGCCAAACACAGACCTGGCCAGCCAGGTTGGGCTGGGTTCGACCTGGCTCTGGACCAGGTCGACACCCCTGTCGACAGGGCTGTCGACAGCCCTGTCGACATGGCTAGCCCTGGCCCATTGGGCCTCACTTCGGAATTTTTAATTGTTTTATTCTGTTTGAATTTTAAATTTAATTTAAAAACTTCCGAAGGCCATATCTTCTTCATACGGACCCCGTTTTTCGAAAACTCGGACTCTATTTCGCGTATTTTTCCGAGACGAACGCAATGGCGTATCCCGTTTCCCTTAGTTCTTTGATTTCAAATTAATTATACTTTAATTTGTTAATTTCACAGTTATAGAATTTTCGGGGTGTTACAATTCTCCTAAAACCAGAACCGTTGGGTTCGTATCGAAAAGAGCTTTCTAACGAATATTAGAAATTTTAAATCTAACGGTTGGATTTGGAATTATGTCCAAATCAAACTTGGAAAAGGTCGTTGTAAGTGCAGTTCGATGGCCGTTGCTGGAAATCGACTGTACGGGCCTTGATAAAATTATTAAAAATAGTAATAATTTGTGTAAAATCATAATTTATGATTAGGGAAAAATTGGGATGAAAAACTCCATATTTGAAAAGATAAAAATAGATTTTTATCGAAATGAACTAGTTTTGAACTAGAATTAAAATTCTATTTATTTTTAAATAAATAAATTTGATTTGAAATGGTTTCGAAATAACCAGAATTTCCAATGATTTCATTGGAATGGATTTGAATCGAAATTGTCTTCGGAATATTTCGATGTTGGATTTCGTGATTATACAAATGTTGTTATGGAAATTTGAAAGATATAGATATATATATCGTTATTTCCAATACGATATTTGTTGGCCGTAGAATTTGATATTGAATATAAGCCGATATATTTTCTATTCAGAGCCTTGTATTTAATATCAAATGTGATTTGGGTTTGTTGTGAATGGCATCTTCATTAACGCTGTTCTTAAACTCAGCTGAGGAAAAGATTAATTTTTTTTTTATTTATATTTAACGAAGTGCACCAATTAAATAATATTTAATTGGAATTGAATTGATATTTGGGTTTATCGTGAACAGTGTTTTAAATAACACTTGTTCTTTAACCCGATAATTAATAGAATGTGATTTTGGGTTGTCGTGAACGGTATCTTCAATAATACTGTTCTTAGATCCAAAGGAGTTAAGAAAATCAGAAACTAACTGGAGATTAGTTAAGTTGAATGGTTTCTGGGGTATTGATCTGATGTTGGTCTCGGCCTTCGGGGTTAATACTTAGGGAATTGCTCACTTACTAATTTATGGTTAGGATCTAATAGAAATATAATGTGATTTTGGGTTTATAGTGAAACCGTGTTTTAAAATGACACTGATTCTTTAACCCAGTTAAAGATTAAAACTAAGTGGAGTTTTAATGAATCTTTAATTAGATTGAAAAGATCGAGAATGGAGTATCACCAGTTTTGCTCCAAAGCGATAGTTAAATCTTTAATTAGATTTGGACGTGGAATGGTAATTAATTTTACCGATAACACCGTGGTATTAGATATGGAGTATTACCAGTTTTGCTTCATGGGATGAATAGGTTGGGATTGGGAAATAAAATAAATAATTACTTCGGTGTGGTTCGCTAATCCCGACTAGTTTGGAAAACCATAATTTGGTTTGAAATGATATCCAAAGGAAGATTAATTTATCTTTGATAAAATTAATGGGAACCTTTCCCTAAGAACATGAAATTTAGAAACTAACTGTAGGTTAGCTAAGAAGGATGGTTTCCTGGGTATTAATCTGATGTTGGTTTCGGCCTTCGGAGTTAATATTTGGGGAATTGTTCCCTTGCTAATTTACGGTTAGTGACTGATGAATTGGAATGAGGCATATGTTGTGATTGTGTAACATTTGTTTATAATATACGCGGGTTGTTCGGAAAGGCCGGGTTTATACCCATTGTGAATAACTGATTCGACGAAAAGTCGAAGATGATGATGGTGGTCGAAGATCGAAAGTCTTCACATTGTTTGGGTGATTACTGATGATCTTGATTGGGCTGTACACCCAAGATGAGGGAATCATTTAGTGGTCGTCCAGACGTACTTGGAGATCGATGGATATGCGAGGAAAGTGCCTCTGGTTTCGTTCAGACCTAGAACGGACTTGTAAATGGATGGTGTGTCTGACATTGTATTCCTTTATATTGTATTCGTTGATCTCTGCTAAATATATCTGTTTGGCGGCGGGGAATTTATTCTCTTGCTTAACGCCCTTCTCTGAGACATACGAGCTCAGAGGTTATATATTGGCAGAAATCAGTGGTACGATATGGATTGATAGTGTGGCATGCTGAGATGCAGTGATCCAGACTTTTGTTGAAAAGCAAAGTTTGGTGGATGATGATCAAAGCGCAGCTTTAATATAGCATGGCTTTGTGTATAGCGTTGATTCGCGAGCCTCACATCCCGGTATGGTGGTAAACTGATGGTTTGATCAGTATGCTTTTTAGTGGATGGGCACCTTAGTGGTGTCGTGGATTCGGTCGACCGAGATGAGCTTAGTGCTCAGGGATATATAGAGTAAGCGGTGTTTTCTCTCGTTGGGACGTAAGCCGCGGTGATACTCTGGTCCCAAATGTGCGGATGTGCAGACGGTGTTTTCTCTTGCTAGGACGTAAGCCGTGGGGCATTGCACTACACGATCGATCTTTCAAATCAGGAGCCACCATGATGGAAATCCAATTTCCAATACGTGTATTGTGGTTTTAATTGTAGAACTAGTATGGCGACATGATATATGGTACCCATGCCGTCTATGATTGATATTTATGATTGAAATTGTTTTGACACTATACACTTATTATAGTATCAAATGATTTGATTTTTAAAACGTACCTAGCATGTTTGGCTATTATAAGGGAAAACCCTATCCTCCGGCTGCGTTGCATTATGTGATGGGACCTGGGTCTTATAATAGCTTCATTTTTAGAAAAGCATTGCGCTGTTTACTTATATGCACTGGTATTCTTGGGAGGAAACCCGTTCCGTGTTATACGGCGTGGTCCCTTGATTTACCTAACTTTAAAATAAAGATTTACAACTGTTTTAGTTCTCACACCAGTCACATAACTGACCTGGAGTTTATGGTTTTAACCTAAACTATGGGTGCCCTTATTTTGACACGGGCAGCTAGTAGTTTTGGTTTTGCAGATTTATATTCACAGGATCCTGGTTTACAGCTGGAACGATATCCGGAAAGCTTTTTATCCGTATATCTCTTCTAGTTGTGTATTGTATTATTTTCCGCTGCTATGTATTTAAATGTAATTTAAATCTCTGATATTTCTGTGTAATATTTATTCATTTATACTCTATATATTCTTGTATTCTGATGCATTGTTGTAATATACAATGAAATGTTCTTCCGTCTGCATTCTGTTGTGGCTTGTTCTCGAACTATCCGCGCTTTCCTCACCGCGGAAGTTACGGGTTTTCACAGAAGTATTACTAGTTTTACTTCATGGGATGAATAGGTTGGGATTGGGAAATAAAATAAATGATTACTTCGGTGTGGTTCGCTAATCCCGACTAGTTTGATTTGATATACAAAGGAAGATTAAAGAATAATTTTAAAAGAATTTATCTTTGATAAAATTAATGGGAACCTTTCCCTAAGAATGTGAAATTTAGAAACTAACTGTAGCTTAGCTAAGAAGAATCGTTTCCTAGGTATTGATCTGATGTTGGTTTCGGCCTTCGAGGTTAATATTTGTGGAATTATCTTCTTGCTAATTTGCGGTTAGTGATTGATGAATTGGAATGAGGCGTATGTTGTGTTTTTGTAACACTTGTTTATTATATACGCGAGTTATTCAGAAAGACCGGGTTTATCAAATTCTGAATAACAGATTCGACGTGGTGTCGAGGATGAAGACGGTGGTCGAAGACCGGAGGTCTTCACGTCGTTTGGGTGATTACTGATGATCTTGATTGGGCCGTACACCCAAGAGGAGGGAATCAGTTAGTGGTCGTCCAGACGTACTTGGAGATCGATGGAGATGCGAGGTACATGGTGCCTCCGGTTTCGTTCAGACCCAGAACGAACTTGTAAATGGACTGTGTGTCTGACATTGGACTTTAGTTTGTGTGATTGATTTCTATTAAATATATATCTGTTTGGCGGCGGAGAATTTATTCTCTTTCTTAACGCCCTTCTCTGAGACGTACGAGCTCAGGGGTTATATATTGATGGATGTCAAATGCATGGAGTGAATTGCGTGTGGCATGCCTAAGTGGCAATATGACCAAGGCTACTGTTGAAAAGCAGAGTCTTGTGGTTGATGATCAAAGCACGGCCTGTGTGGCATAGCTTTGTGTAGCGTTGATTCGCGAGCCTCACGCCCTGGTTGTGAACTAGAAACGGGAGAGGACATCAGGGAGGGTATGCGTTTCCTTCTAGTTAGAAATGGCGTCAGTGGTTTTACACACCTTGACAATTTTGACTTATGTGGTTGTTGCTGTTGCGAGGCGCATCAGATATATCGGTGATGATGTGGAGCCGGTGGAGTCATTCGTTGGCTCATTTACACCCCAAGGAGCGGGGAAACGCAGTGTTCTGGCATTTTAATCCACATCGGTGCACCGGCCCTGACGATCCAAGGGTCGATGCGCTCTGACCCTGAGGATCGGGGTAGAGAGTCTCGAAGCCGGTGAGGACGATCCCTTGCCTCGGTTCACAGATGGGAATCCAACTTCAAATACATGACCTTGCGGTTTTATTTGTAGAGCCTAGTATGGCGACACAGTGGTATGGGGCACTTATACCATCTAAGATTGATATTTATGATTTGAAATTGTTTTGACACTATACACTTATAGTAATA